>LTAT01000001.1:65071702-65100752 GCA_003286495.1 Chlorodrepanis virens | reverse complement strand
CATAAATAGCTGAAAATTTCTTTTTGTGGTTTAACACTTGTAGGCAGCCCAGCCCCCCACAGCTTCACACTTATTCCCCCACAAGTGGGATGGGGAAGAGAATGGGGAGTGTAAAAGTGAGAAAACATGTGGGTTGAGATAAAAAAAACAATTTAATAGGTAAATCAAAAATTATGTATGCAAGTAAATTTTAAATATAATTTTAAAATTATTTATTTCACTCCTTCCCACCAGCAGGCAGATGCTTAGCAATTTCCAGGAAAACAGGGGTCCATCATGTGTGATGGTTACTTGGGAAGATAAATATCTTAACCATACATGACACCTCCTTCTCCTTCTTTCCCTGAGATTTCATTGCTCATGATGCTGTGTGATACGGACCGACCTTTTGGTCGGATGGGGCAGCTGTGCTGGTTGTTCTTCTGCATGCTCTTTTGCACCTTCATGTTCTACTGCAGCCCCAGACTCTTTGCTCATGGGATGGAGTGAGAAAAACAAAAAGCTTCCTTGACACTGTGTAAGCATTGTTCAGCAACAGCTAAAACAATGGTGTGTTACTAGTGTTTTGGTCGCAGATCAAAAACCTAACACCATATGAGCAACTATGCAAAAAAACTCCAGCCAAAACCAGTACAATCTACACTCCTCAGTCCATACAATATTTGTGATGTCCAATTATCTCATTAGATATTTCTTTACTTCCCTGTATCTTTTGATACATACACTAACATAATTTGCTTAGTCTATGAGCCATTCCTGTAAAGTGTCTATAAAATACTCATTGAGATCCTTTAGTCCATGATTTTAGTTCTATTCAGGATGGTTGTCACTCAGGATGGGAAACACAGGGTATTGCCCAGAGCCAGCACCAAAGCCAGCTCAGGATGTGTCAGTGCTGCACTTGCACATTTCTTGCGAGGCTCATCCTCCACTAGAGCGTGTGCTTCCTGTTACAGTACTTTCTAGAACATGCAACTCAAATAATGGGTCACAAGAGTTCAAAGGATCCATTGCACATCTAATTATTTTTGTATTCCTTCCTAAGAACTACACTTCTGCTACTGTTCTATAAGGAAATTGAAATGAAAATTTTTTAGGATAAAACAAAAACTTGAAATTCCTTTATACACGTATATAGAAAACTCTCCAGTTTCAAATGGAGAAATGTTTAGTCAGGGCACTGGAAAAAGCCCTGATACTAAGGCAAATAAACACATCAAATAAATTAACTCTATTTATCAGTATCAGCTGAGAATTTTCCCCTCAAAATGAGTCAAGTAACAAAACTCAGATAAAAATACTTTATTTAAAAATGAGAACAGAGATTAAAATAGATGCACTCTAATTCAGTCCAAAAAACTAGAATAATCTCAACTACCCAATAAAACACCACCAAAAACTATAAAGAAGAGCTGAAAACTTACTTTTATATATTAAAACGCATGATGTTTTCCCTCTGTGGAGGGGAAACAGACAGAGGTCTTTTTTTGTATTTATTGTCCCCAAATAAAGCTTTTTAAACAAAAAAAGACTACAGTAAACTTTTAATTCAGTGCTCCTCACAGGCCACTCATGAAGAGTTAGACCCTCTGAGTCTAAACCATCTTCTTAGCCATGAGTCAGAAATAGAGGGAACACACCACGTTAATTTACCTTGAGCATTATCAGCTTTATTGGATTGGCAGGATGAGTAATTGCAGATTGAATTTGACTTTATAGGCATCCAAGTCCTTGGATGTACCTAGGACTTGGGTATAGAGGCTGACAGATGGTCATGAATGATTCTTCCTAATTAGGGAAAACTGAAGGAGTCTATATGCAGAATTCATGCCTGGATAGTCCTCCATGGGACATATGGCAGAATGCTAATGAATGTGTACTTTACACTTGCACGTATATCCAACAGAGAACAAGTATTGATAAGCAGTGTAACACCCATCAGTGCAAAAAGGATCATGTGAAGAAAGATTACATTTTTAAGTTTTCCAAAGCAGGTTAGTGTGCTTTGATCACCTGGTGTGCAACAAGACTATCTGTTCTCTTGTACATCTAGGCAGCTACAATAAATATTGCTCTTGCTACACAGAACAATACCTTCCTCTGAAGTTGTTACCATAAAAAAATATAAAATCTAAAGTGAGGTGAATAAATTTGACATATTTATGTAAACTTTTATCAATTTTAGGCAAAACCATAAATTTTTCACTCCACATGAGGACGTAAGGTTACTATAAATCCATTGTTTGTCCTCTTTGTCCAAGGTAGCTGAAAGAATTTAAAATACAGCCACTCAGGCATAACCAGAAAACTTACTCAGCAAAATACCTTCTGAGATGACCCTATCTGGAAAGTACATGATCTATTATATAGCTTGTAGTCTGGGATGCAGAAAAGAACTCCTCTGACTTCCCACCCTTTGCCTTCACAGTTTGAAAGAACCACTGCAGAAGGAAAGAATATCTTTTGAATATGTCTAAAATAAAGTATGTGGAATAAGTGAGGTCACACTTGGGAAAGTTATCTCCAGGTTAGTGTTACTTTTCTTGTCAAAACGCTCAAGAAAAATTCTCAACATTTTCTTTCACTGTACTAACATTCTCCTCATACACTCTTCATATTGATAGTATATGATTGCCAAGTTATATCTTTGCAAATATTACTTAAAGGGATAATTGCGGTCTATTTTGTAGCCTTGTAATGTAACTGAGTTTTATGCTTTACAAGGTATTCCTTTAAGAACTTCTGTCTGCTTACCTTTATATTTTAAAATTATTTTTCATTTTTGATAGTAGCAACAAGTCTTTACAGAAAATTGGAGAATCATGATTATACACTTCTAACAGAAAATAACCCTGATAATACACCAATGTGAATACAAATAATTTAAAACTTAATACTTTTTTAAAGTTTATATTGAATGTCATTGAATGTTTAAATGTTTACTGAATTATTAAGTTTAGCAACTTAGTTATGGATGTTCTGACTTTTACAAAAATATAATGGTGCAGAAAAATACTTATCTGAGAGGGAAACCAGCAGCTTCTAAAGGGCAGAATCTGAATAAATTAAACAGATGGAGAGATATTGGAAAAAAATTTCTTTAGAAAACAATAGGAAACATTAACTAGAACAACAAATACCTGTGAAAACAAAAGAGTATAATCCAAAATACTCTGTTCAGAAATGCAAGTTGAAAGCATATTTAGCTTTTAAAACACTTGCAGGGCCAATCCACTGAAAGTAAATTTCATTCCTCTCTGATATCAAAGTATAGTAAGCAAAAGAGATAATAAAAGCAGAGCATGAAATATAAATGGGTATAAGTACAGTAATATTTTTTCATAGGATGCTAAGGCTTTTGCATATGAAGAAATCTGTTTTAAATTAGAAAAAATAAGTTTCTTTGCCAGTCTTTTGAACATTATTTGGGAAGTGAATATCCCTGCTAATTTATTGGGGTTTGGATTCAAGGTGTCTTGCTTTTTACAGGGAATTTCACAGCAAAATACTAAATTTAATTGATATTTATTTGTTTGTTCTGAATAAGTGAATTCAAAATAGTGTGCTACCAAAAAAACACGCCCAAACCCATTTAAAAATATAAGTATTTTTGTTGTTAATGTATACTTGGAATCACAAGAAAACCTAAAACTAGGGCTCTCTGGGTAATGGATTACAGGCTATTTTTATCACATGGTTTCTTGTCACATAAACTCAAAATTTTCCATACTACCTCTTATGTCTAAGTAATTATTTACAGAAGTATTACTTATGCAGAAACTCTTTCTAGTTGGATTTGAATGGTTTCTAGTTGCCTTACAATATCCAAATATCAATGAATGAACATTATATTTAAATGCCAAGTAGCTCTCCCTGTGAGCTGCTACTATGGAATTTATAATACTGCTATGGACTCAACTGGGGGATAGAGCTAGGAAACTAATATTGGCACTAGGATTTCAAGGCACACTATATAAAATATTAATGAGTAAAATTGCATCTTTGGCTTAGGTATGTGAAGAAGGAAACTATTCTCTGCTGAATAACAGTGTATAATTTAGCCATAAATTCTAGGGTCTTGTTGCCATTCTGAAGACACAAATTATCCATAGACTTAAGCTGAATGAACATTTAACATTCCTTTAACAAGTTTATGTTCACTTGACATGAAGCAACCAAAGCATATTGGTTATTCTCTTCACAAAGACTTAAAATATTTTTTTTTACCATCTTATAATAATTCTGCAGAATGATATTGAGTTCATATATATAAATATCTACAGAAATCTTTGGTTGCAGTTCAACACCCTTATAAGCTTTCTTCTGTAGTTCATGACTACATTTTGTATCAGTAGTGTAAGTTACAAAAGTAAGCTTCAGTATTTGCAAATTTTTTTTCTCTCCTATTCTAGTACATTTGCATATTCTCCCTCTTGAAAATGCAGAAAAGTCAAATAGAAGTGATGCAATTATTCAGTTCAGGGTAGGCTTTAGCTGTGTCCTTATTAGATAATTTGGTAAAATTGCATTTCCATGCTCTGTAAAGGTAAAGAAAACAAATTTATTCTTAAGAATACCATGAAGAATATAACATCTTTATAAAATTGTCCCTATTAGAAATCTATGAGATGCCAGTGTCTTGAATACCTTCTGTTCTCCTGATCTCCCAAACTATATTCTCTCCAAGCAATAAGAAAAGAGAAAGTACTCAAATACTCAACCAAAAAAAAAAAAAAAATTAGTATCATTCAGCCTGAAAAGCAAACAGCTGGAAATTGATAAGAGAATTTATAAAATCATAAATAACATGCAATAAATGAATGGGGAAAATTTCTTCATTATTTCTTCCAATGATGAGCTGTTAGCATGCTAGTTACTAGCATTGACAACAGCCTAGAGTTCAACATAATATTTTCCTCCTCCCCAGTCCTGGGTTCTGTGTGAATCTATTTTTAGTATTTTCCTATCAGTCTGCTTCATTTTTGTCAGGTCTCAGCTAAAATTTGAATACTGCATGACAGCTTCCCCACTGAAATGGGAAGAGAAAGTTCGAAGGGAGAAGATGTTTTCTTTTTCATTACAATTAAGTTTTAGATGGATTTCTTATTCTCACAGACTATACCTGTGGAGATATTAAACTTTTCTTCAACAATGACAATTAATTTATGGAAAATAAAGCAAGAATACATTTGGTGGGCAAAGTGTTGCTGAGTTATGGTAGGTCAAATAAATATAATGGAACTAATAACTACTTAATCCTTGTAATCCACACAAGTATATGATGATTTTTCTCTCTCATCTGTAACTTTCTGGAAAGAAAATGGCCACATAATTAAATAACAAACCTTGTTTATTACATGTCATACTTATGCACCATGGGAATTGATGTGAGTTTTGCCAGTGACTTCAATTGTCACTTGAAAAATTAATTTTCTTCTCTAGCTCTTAAATGACAAAAAAGGCTATATTTTTTTCTCATGTATATTGTTTTCCACGATTCCTTCATTTATGTCGTGGTTTGAGAGGAAATGAGTTATGTTAAGATGGTGTGGTCAAGCCAATAGGTGTTCAGATTTTAATATTGGCACCTGGTTTGTCCACTGAGAGTATAGATATGCCTCTGAGAACACAGGGGGTTAAAAACTGTGAACTCCTGTGGAAAACTCTCTTGGGTTCCAGTTTGTGAAAGAGCACAGACCTTTCCCCTGCCCGGCTCCGAGCTGAGCGGGGGAGGGGAGCCATGCGGCCAGAGGAGGTAGACCGAGCCTGAGCCGAAGGGTAGAAGAGCACAGCGAGGCTTCGGGCAGCCTTCCCCCCCGGAGGGAGAGAGAGGGAGAGAACCTGTGCCTGTGATAGCGCAGCCGGTGGGCAGCCAGCCGTGGGAGTTCATGAACCGCCCGCAGAGCCTAGGAGTTTTAACCCTTCTTGTAGATGATAGAAACCTTGCAAATGCTGATTCCTCCTAGAGTTGATGAAATAGAGTTTAAGATAGCAAGAAACAGGCGAGTGAAAAATACTGAGAGAAGCTGAGGAAAAATCCTAAGTGAAAAGAGATGATAGAGTAGCCTTTAGCTAGACTTTTCTTGTATAGCCATGGGCAGAACCAGTTGTGTTCCTGTAACACAGAGACTGCATTCTAAGAAGAAGCAATAACTCAGAGCCAGGAGAAGTGGGGTGATCTAAAAGAGTGCATGAACAGAGACGACGAGTGAGGAGAGTAGTAGTGGGACCCTCTGTCTTCAAAAAAACAGAAGAAGAAAATGATCTCTGTTCAAGAGACCCCTCGGCCCCCAAGAGGTGAAATTTGGGGGGGACAAGTGTCCCAAAAGAGAGAGACTGTACTCTTTTTAAAACTAGACAAAGCATCCTTAAAGAAAAAAACCCTAAAAGCAGCTCTGGTCCATGTGCAGAGGTGAGAGCACTGGACATGGCAGGAAGAGGTCACGATAGCAAATGTTCTCCGGGCAGTGCCACATGTGACACGAAAACACGAGAAGTTTCAACTGTTTCCTAGAGAAGTCTGTAGTGCAAAAGAGACTCCTCTCTTCTCAAAGAATTGAGAATTGATTATCCGAAGAGTAGTGCCTGAGAGTAAGTTATCTGAAGAGTAGTAGCTGAATTGAAATTTAGTAAGAGAAAGAAGAAGAAATTTGAAAAGTTTTCATCCTGTGTTCTAAGTGTTTCTCTTATAGTCTTAAGTTAACAAGGTTTTTCCTTTCATTCTTAAACTAGAGCCTGCTCTGCTCTGTCTCTGATCACATCTCACAGTAGGTACCAAAGAAGAAGTATTTTCACAGAGGCACTGGCATTATCCCAAGCTCAAACCATGACAATTCTCCACAATCCCCCCAAAGATATGCATACGTACTTAATAATAATACTGTGACTTAGTAACAGTAAACACTGCTGAACCAAGAACAGTGTTCAATTTCTACTAGAAGTCTCTTGGATCATGAAGACTAGTAGAAAGATGAGGACTGAGGATTTGTTCTTATCAGGATTGAAAATACTTCCCTGCATTGCCTCCAAAGTAGCAAATCTATTGGTCTTTCAGAAATCCTTCCTGTCATCCTGCAACCACAACTTTGAACTTTGGTAAACATAAAATGTGGACAATGCCTTGGTTATGAAAATGCTGTTTGCTGAGTTGATAGCTGTACAATATTAAAAAAAAAAAAAAAAAAGAAAATTTGTGTATCCACCAGCAAATCTGGCCTAGTGGTTTTATGTTTTTTGATCTGTTCCTGTGATACAAACCTCTGTTTTTATTATGGGGATGCATACTTTTTTATTATTAGAGGATTGCTCAATGCTACGTCACAGATAGCAGTGGGTGATGGGTGACTGGGCTGCTTTTGCCTGTCATGATATTCTGCTCCTCCTTATCCTCACGCTTCCTGGACACTACAGTGTTACTAAAACACAAGATAGGCAACAGCTCACTGATTGACAGCACAGGTTTAAGCCAAGCAGCAATTTTAGGAAGCCTCAGGGAAGTATGATATTAAATATCAAACCAATATTTGTAGTCAGGCTTTAGCATGGCAGAAGAATGAGTAAGTTTGCTGAAGAGGAAACAAAAATAAAAAATATTGAATAGAAATTGAATTACTAGAAGATGTCAGTAAAAGTGAAATTTAGAGAATCTTTTGTTGTTTCTGTGCTCTGCAAAATAAATCACAACAGATCACAGAATATTGTGTTGGAAGGGACCCACACGGATCAATGAGACCAACTCTTAAGTGAATGGCCCATAGAAGGATCAAGGCCACAACCTAGATGTTATTAACACCATGCTCTAACAAAGTGAGCTAATCTCAGGGTCAATCAATGATCATAAGAGAGGTATTTTTTTTTCTTTAAACACTCAGGTGAAGGTTAAAAAATATATACAATGAAAAGCTTTTCTCTGCTGTGATAAAATCCATCAGTTTTGTCATTTATTTTAAATGAGAAAAATTGCAACCCAGTAGATTGTGTGGTGTTCAGCCTATGAACACTACTGCTATCTGAGCTCAACAAATGTACTTTATTAAAATTGGTGGCAAGTTGCTTAATGTAATTTCATTATTTTCTTATATTTTATTAATTCAACATCATTGTAGTAGAATTTAATATGTGATTTTTAGAAGCAAAGAAATTATTTTCTGTATCTCATTTAGATATATTTTAAAAATTAATTTAATTTTTCCAAATGATGCTGGTATATGCACAGTACTACATATCTTTATTATTATACTCCTGAGTATAGATCAAAAGGCAACATATAAGATTAAGATCACTGTAGAGTGCAGTTTGCCTAATTGATTGCTGCAAGATTCATTGCATGAGGCATACAAATAGAAAAGAAAGCATTCAATTTAGTTGCCCCTGTCTCTAAACATGTAATTCTGAAGCTTTAATTTTAAAAAGCATTCAAATCTCTTCTTAAATCTTATCAAATTCCAGTTAAGTTAATTAAGCAGAAGTCTAAATGTTTTGGTGAATGGGATGCTGGTTAGTTGAAGTCTATATTAACAGTAGAAAAAATTCCAGATACTTAATAACTGGTTGTTTTTTGGACACAAAGAGCAGCTTTACAATTCTTTTGTGTAAGTACCATATCATCTCTAATAAGTTTTCATTCATAATCCTGCTTCCACAAGGCCATGAAAGAACAGGTGAATGCTGACTAGCATGTGATGTGATGTAATGGTGTAAAAACCATAATGAAGAAGGCTCAGTTATTGTCTTTATGGTAATAATCAATTCTTGACTGCAGAAAGAATGAGATGCCACAATAATTTCTTTGCAAATGGAAAGGATATCCCTCTACCTACATGCTTAAAGTTGGAATATCTGTTTGTCACATTAAGGGAAAATAGATACATTTAAATTTACATGGGAATACTTTATGCTATAGCTCAGTAAATGATGACTGTAACTAGTAAATCTCTAGGAAGAAAGAGATTTTTATTTCTCTAATGCTGTAGAGAAATAGTTTTCTTTACAATTAAGGGGTTTGGTTTTTTTTTTAAATTCACAAAACTGAAGAGGATACTGTTTTCTTGGTAAAATTTTAAGATAACTATTACATGGTAAAAGTTTCAAATTCTTGTTTCCTGTTCAAAAGTGTTCCTAAGTGCAGTCACAGGTAAGTGGAATCCTGTAATTTCAAATGTCAGAGAGTGGCCCAGTGTAAAGCATTATCCTGTAAAGGGATAGCTTGCAAAATGGATTCTTATGTCCTTTTACAGTCTTCATATTCTGGCTGAATTTGACTATTTATCAGGCAGAAGATATAACACTGCATATTAATGTAAACAATTTCTGGAATTCCACTCCTTTGCATACAAACCACATAACATAAGCTCCAAATATTGTTGTACTGTTTGGAGATTTAAAGATGATGCATGCTAGCACTGACAGAAAGATTTAATAATTACTAGCTGTCAAACCTTAAAAGGTATGGAGTGATACATTATTGTTGCTTGTTTTTATGACTTCCCTTTTTAACAAAAAAGATACAGATTATATTTAGTGCAAAGGAAATTTCCTGAGGCAATAGAACCCAATTTCCAGGCCTTGTATACAGAAGGACAACATTCAGTCTTCACATGAAGACAAGCCTCACTTGTGAAGCTTATATTAAAGTGTAAGGGAAAGGTCTGATTCTTGACTATAAATAAAGGGATAAATTTCTATATATTTATAGAAATATAGAAGTTTTCTCTTGTTACTTTAATGAAAGTCACCTTTACATTTAAATATTCACACATATATGAAGACACAACCCTCCCCATTCGCTACCCACCATGTTCTGATGAGTTTAAATCTTATCTATTAGTTTCTAATCAGTCTTCCAAGAGGAAGATAAATAGTGGAAACATAGTCCACTTTTACAGAACTTACTCTTCCAACTGGGTTTGAATTTTATTCATCTGTTTCTCTTTTCTTTTTCAATTGCTATTTAATTTTATTTTGGTCTGTGTGAATTCTTCATCTTGCTGACCACTTCCACATTCATTCCATTTTGGTCCTCTCATGACTCAATAGTTCCAAATCCTTGGGGTCAAGGTTTAGGTTACTTTTCTCATCCAGAATCCTGTCCCTAAATTTCTGAAGGAAAGCAGTAAATAAAAGTAGAGAAAATAGAAAGTCAGTTTGCTCTAGGTGAATAGCAATGAAAAGGTGAAGTTTCTTTCCTTAATAGACATATTGATGCACTGGTAATTGCACCAATTAAAACTGTTTAGCAAATTAAAATCTAGAATGAAAAAATCAGGTATATCTTCATGAAAATACATCTGAAATAAACACATCTTAACTAAAAGTATAATCTCGGAAAATATTGAAAATAAATTATTTTCCATAAGAGAATCACCCCTGTTCCTCTAGTCCATTTCCAATCAGCACTATTGAGTCAGTCTAGTAGGACACTCACTCTGTCTGGTGGATGCGTCCTTGTCCGCAGTGGCATTCCTGTTTCTGCATATAGCAGTTTCTCCTTTTCACAGATTTTTACACTATCTAAAAAACATGTTCAGCTGAGAAGGTAGGTATTGTTTAATTACTTATTGTTTTCTGAATTAGTAAGCTTAAACCTTGAAGACCTTACTTGGCATGCAGCAGTGAATCTTTCTCTTCGGTCATTCACTAATTACTAAAGGATTTTCTAACGTGCTCTGATTTTCTGCCCCAAATAAATTATATTAGTGAGAGTTTGGAAACAATTATACAACAAAGTTCATTTATAGCTCTGGTTTCCATCCAGGAAGATGTGGTGAAGGTCTCACTTACATGAGCAGTCTGTTTGGATTGGTTTCATGCTGTGATGCCATACCACTCATGAGTCACTTTCCTCATACTTCCAATTATTCATTCACCTTCAGAATACCTTATTTTCATGCTTCCCTAGAAACAAGTAGAAGGCAGTGGAATGCAAAGGGATATTATAACATAACATGAGCATACATATACTTTTCCTGTAGCTTGACTTCAGTTAATGGGCTAACCAATAATAGCTTCAGGAAATAGATTGTCTTTTCCTTCCTACTAAGTTGCATTCTGAGTTCCAGCACTGAAGTCAAGCATTATCAGACTATGTGCAGGATGTATTCAGTTATTTTTTGTGAAAAATCTTAGAAGGAAAGAAAGGAAGGGAATTTTTGAAGCTCTGAGCTTGTGTGGATGGTACTCCTAGGTACCATATCCAGACTTTCCGAAAAACCAAAAGGAAATTCCACAAAGGAATGAGAGACTATGAGAAATATTGTACACAGGAAAATATCCTTATATTTGTGAGAAAGGATGCTTTCTGCTGCTAGTTTAATACTTTATATTCATTTGCATTAAATAAACCATTTACTCAAAGATATAAAGAAGAAGACCATAAAAATTTACCGAACTTTTATAGTCATTGGAATGGATGTACCTCAATTTCTTAATTTCAACTATATCAAGAAACAATGAATGGAAAACTTTCAATGATATCCTCAATAAATAGGTGAATTTGGGTCAAGTACTATGATTTAAATAAGTGAATTTACATTATCCAAGAGGAGATTGTTTCTTACAAGGCTTAAACCATCAACTGTTCAAACAGAAATCAATTAAATGCATCATAACCTATTGCTATTTCAGAAATAGGGCTTCAAGTCTTGTTACTCATCCTGGTTTCACCTGGGATAGAATTAATTTCTTCTCAGGAGCTGGTGCAGTGCTGTGTTTTGGATTCAGAATGTTAATAATATTAATGTTGATTTAATTTTGGTTGATTCAGAATGTTAATAATATTAATGTTGATTTAATTTTGGTTAAGTCACATTTATCCCAAGTCAAGGGCCTTTTTTAGTCTGTGCTCATGCTCTGCCAGTGATAAGGTACACCTAAGAAAAACAGGAGAGAGCATTGCTGCGATGGGCGACCTGAATTGGCGAAAAGGATATTCTACACCATAGTATGATATGCCCAGTATATGAACTGGGAGAGTTTCCCAGAAGGATGGCCAATCTAGGTTTAGGAATGTGCTCTGGCATTAATCAGCAGGTCAATGCATCTCTTATTGTTTTTTGGGTTTATTTTTCCTATTCCCTTTTATTGACATTATTATTATTATTATTATTATTATTATTATTATTATTATTATTATTATTTACTATTATTACATATTAGTTTGTAATCCATTATTAAACTGCTTTTATCTCAACCTACAAGTTTTATTTTTATTAAAGCCAACCCCCCCCATTCAACTGTTGGGAGAGGGGGTGTTGAGTGAGTGTCTGTGTGGTGTTTATTACCAGCTGGGCTTAAACCCTGACATTACTGAAGAGTCAAAACCTTTCAAATAGACCATATAGCTGCAGCTCCAGATTCGGTCTCAAAATTGTCTCAAACAAGATATAAAACAAACCTTTTTGACTATGAGGGTAGTGAAACACTGGAACAGGTTTCTGTTCCAGAGAGGTGGCAGGTGTCCCATCCTTGAAAATATTTCAAAGACATGGACAGGACTCTAAGCAACTTGATCTGTTTGAAGATGTCCCTGTTTATTCCAGGATCTTTAGATTAGATGGTCTTTACAAATCCCTTCCAATCTAGATCATCCTATGATTCTGTGGTTATATACTCTTTGTGAACTTTGGTTATTTTACTTCATTCAATAGTTCTTTACCCCTAGCCCCACAAATTACCTTCCTTGTTCCTCAGAAATAAATCTTGAGCAGAGAAATACTAACATGATGGTCAGTCTACCTACTTAGGGGAACAGAGTTCTCCTCCTACTTTCCTGTTTGCAAACACATGTTACAGTAAATATAGATCTCTACCCATTGGACACATTCCACTGGTGAATCTCTTATTCTACTACTTTGTTCTGCAAGCTTCTTTCATTGTGATATCACTTGTCACAGCAATTAATAAAAAAATATACAAGTTATTTCCCCAGCGGATTGATGACTAAACCTTTTGGATTGATTGGTTAATCCTTGGAGCAGTGCATACCTGTGGCGGGTTATGCTGTGTAAAGTAGTAGGGTCTGTGTAGATCAGTAGACTGACAAGATGTGGGAAAGCAGAATGAAATCTAAATATCAAAAGATAAAAAGTACTAGGAGATTTTCAAAAGGATGCAGAAAAGACTTCACATTGTCCATTTAAAGGTAAATTTTAAAAAAACTGAAAGCTGAAAGCTTTTAAAGTAGAATAATTAGGAAATATTAAAACTCTAAAAGAATCTAGAATCATGGAAGCTTCAGGAATCAGTAGAAAACCAGCATTGTTACAAGATTATGTTCATCAAACAGATTTCTGTAAGTCAGAGCTCATTACCTGAAGTTGTGGCATCATAAGAAAATGGAAGACATGTCATTGTTAAGTTCATATGATGATGTTTAAGGCTCATGGTCAGGTCAGCTTGTTTAGGTTTTTTTGGGTTTTGTTTTTGTTTTTGTTTGTTTGTTTGTTTTTATTGTTGTTGTTTTGGGGTTTTTGTTTGTTTTGTTTTCTGTTATTAGACAAATTATCTCTGCACTATGTTCCTTATCTGGTGTAAAGTTACAAATAGCTGTATTTACAACAACTGGTCAGAGAGACACTTGTGTAATGATAAGATAGCCCTACTGATGAGCTCAAAAAACAGCTATTTCAAGTGCTAGGGAATTAATTAACAAAAGCTTGTTATGTCTTTGTTTCTGGAACACTCGTTTTAGAGTCGTGAATCATGAGAAAAAGTCACCACACTCACTGAACAATATTTTTTTTGGAACATTCTCTCTTATAAATAAAAGTATTTCCCAGTATATACCAATTAAAATATCTGGAGGTGTAGCTGGGGATGCAGTTATCTCTCCACAGCCCAATGAAATAAAAGTTTAACAATAAACAATAGGTGCTGCCATACACCTCTCAGCAGAGATCTGGATAAATGCACAAAGAAATGATTACAAGGAGTGTCACTGCCATTGCTCAACCTGTATTGCACTGAATAATACACAGTGAAAAGAAAAAGAAATTATTCCCCTCTGTGATCCCATAGTAAGCAGATATTTTGTTGATGTAGTACCAGTCAGACAAAAAAGGTGTTTGATCTTACATGAGCACACGCCCAAAGGCCTTTAATCTGTCACAGCCATTAATGCCAATGACATTTTCACTGACCTGCTAGAATCCTTTAACTCTTTCTAGACAACATTTTTTGACATATCCATCCTTCCAATTAAATCTCATGATCACTTGGTTGAGTGAGTATTCTCAGGAGCAAAGACAAAAAGTGTTCTCCATTGTCTTTTAAATTACAGATCATGATGATGGCCACGACACTTAATTAGCAAAATACTGAGTGGAATGCATTTTGTAATTTAGCTTCCAAATGACCTTTATATTAGAGAAGTCAGTAATGTGTGGGCTAGTATGGCACTAAATGTATCAGAAGATCTAGGAATAGACGAAATATTGCATTCTATACTGGTAAAAATTTAGAAAACTAATTACATGATAGTACAGTTTTGTACTTTCACCTCTCCTGAATGCTTTAGAAACAAGCATCTTCATTTGGCAATCAGAGAATTATTTTTTCCTTGTGTCAAAGCAAGAAAGAAATTCTAAATCATTTCTAAATTCACTAAAAAAACTGAGGGAGAGATGTTTACCTATCTCTATTAAACAATCTCTGAGGCTTTCAGGAAGAAAATCTCAGGTGTACTCTATCTCCTTGTGAGTTTATGTGTAAATCTTTCTGTAGTGTAAACAGACTAGGCATAGGATGACTTATTTTGACCACTATCCTCAGTAACGCCATGTGCTGTGCAGACAAAGCCTTTGAAAAATCCAGTGTCAGTTATTAAGGAGACAGATGGGATTTACAGCCAGCCTGCACTCCAGATAACCTCACAACAGTGGTGCTGAGAGTCATGAAGTTACTGGACTTGCATAGTTTTATAGCCATGGAAGTGAATTTACAGGTGTCGTCTGGCACCATTCTGAGCCAAACCATACAGAAATTTTGGCCACTTTTCTTCACAAGGCCAGGTATAGCATCCTGATAGCTCTGGAGATGGCTGTTCTCCATCTTGCAGGCTTCATATCTGAATGTATAGTGGAATGGAAATGTGTGAAGAAACCACTTTCTTCCACAACTACATAGTAAAAAGGGGATTAGACATACCTAAGTTTTTATAGGTTTTCTATTTCTATTACCAGTATATGCAGACAGATACTACAGGGGGAATAAAGGTCCTCTCTATCCAATTGACATTTTCACAGCTATGGATGACCTTTCTGTTCTTCAGTTAGTATTTTCAGATCACCTTGCCCCACATTGTCTTGTCGAAGTCAGAACTGAAACGGGAAAAACAAGAGCCCCAAAGCCAGATTATAAATCTAGGCAGAACATGCCTGTTTTATTGAAGGTAAGTGCTGTGAGCTATCTCCTGTCCTCATGTCTGCCAAGTTCAATAGGATGGGAGCCAGACAGCAGACACTAATGAGTGGCAGGCCTTCACACAGAAGATAATGAAGTGTATTGAAAAATGTAAGGAAAACACAGAAGTTTTATGTATGAAAACAGAGAATTTTTTTCCAAATGTTAGTGTATGGGGTACTGACTTTCCATATTATGTTGCGTGCTCAGGAGACAGCATACATCATGGCTTGGGGAAGCATCACCTTCTAGTCAGTCATTCACTGGTGCCCCATATCAATATTTTCTGCTCTAGTATGTTCTCCTTTCTTCATGATGCTTCTGCACAAGTCTGAGAGTCTACCACACTATGCAGTAGAAGGCGATGCTCAGTAGTACATACATTTTTGCCTCAGTTTCACTTTTTCTTGTTTATGACCATGGCATGCAGCTACCATAATTCCTTCAGGAATTATGGGGCTAGCTGCTCCCCTGCTCTGTGGCATTCACATTCTCTGAAAAAAATTCCTTCACCCAGGATTTTTCTCCTGGGAAGCTGAGAGGCCTCAGAGAAAGAGAAAACAATTCTTATCTCATTTGCTTCTTTTGTGTTTTGCTCATGTCGAATGTGTTTGGAGATTTTTTACTCAAAGGTGATTGACTGATTGGATTCTAATGTGAGTTGTTTTGACTCATTGGCCTATTGGGGCCAGCTGTGTCGAGACTCTGGAAAGGGTCATGAGTTTTCATTATTATCTTTTTTAGCATTCAATAAGTATCTTTTCTATATTCTTTAGTATAGTATAATCTAGTATTCTTTAATATAATATAGTATAATAAAGTAATAATTAGCCTTTTGAGAACATGGAATCAGATGCATCATTCCGGCCTTTGTCGGGACTTCCGTGAAAATACAGTACTGCTAGCCTTAGGCATTTGACACCACAGGATGTGGGGGTACAACTGTCACCCTAACTTCACCTTCAGGCTGCACTATGATCTTAGAAATGATCATCAGGCCTTGGCCTTGAAAAACATCACCCAGGCTAAGCTCCTCTTGCACTTTTCAGAAACACTATCTGTTCTTCGGAACTTATGTTGTCCAATGGGCTCCTTTTTCTTAACATACAGCTGTGGAAATTTATTTTCCTTACCTGAATGACAATCGAAGTGAAACAATTTTATTGTTATTAAAATTTTAAGGAAGGTTATTGACCCAAATTTCATCCAGGGTGGAAAACTATTACGCCTTGAACCGATACCTTTGTGACCTTTATAAACTCTGATCCTTAATGAGACTCTTTGAGCTCTCCCAGACTGCAGCAGGAGGTGACCAGAAAAGTCCCTCTTACCAGGGTACCTCTCAGAGCCAGTGAAATCTCAAGTTTGCTATACCTGTAGACCACCACCAAAAGCCAGTTATGGAGCCTGGGCTATTTCCACTCCTTGAGGCTCAATCCTTCACCCATTGCAAAGAGGCAAAGTAAATTTTTCACAGGTATATATATACCTTGGATCTTTAGATCGCTGTGTGTGCATGTGAATATGCTGTAAAAAATGTATTATGAATGTTGCTGTCTTAAATTTTTTAAGTATGTTAGGTTTGTAAGTAAATTAGGTTTAAAAGTGAGTTACTATTGTGCCTCTAGTAAATTCTTTAGAATCTTTTGCTAAGGCTATTGTCTGAATAAACTATCAGTTTATTAAACTTGAACTAACCTATTTAAGTTCAAATTCTTTTAAAATCCTATTAAAATTCTTTGAACCTTTAAATTCATTTTAAAACCTTTGGCCTAAACCACTGGTTAAGTACAGTGCTAAATTTGGAGAGTGTTCCACTATGAACCTTGTGAATTAAGATAAGAGTCTGCCTTTTTATGCTTGCCCTTTCCCATTGCTCCCCTTTTCCATCCCTAGCCTCCATGTAGATAATTTTGCATTGATTTTAATATGAATTTTCTCTATGTGCTGTAACAACTTAGTAAGTAGCAGAGTGAACAATAGTAGTAGACTTGCTAACAATTTTTTTCCACTTTCACTTTTGTATTAAACCTGCTTTTTGCTGATACTTTTGCTGGTGATCCTTTGAGTGACCTGAAAGACCCATTTCTGACGAAGGATCACAGACAGCAGGCAATCTGAAAAAAAAAATAGAAAATCCAATCTCATCGCATGTCAACGACAAGGAAGAAGAACAAAGGGATTTGGTTGTCCCAGTTATATTGAAATTAGGCTATCAGTTCTGGTGGTGGGAGGTCTACCCAAGCCTTCTCTGTTTAAGTGTCTGTCAAGCATAGTATGAAACACATATATGCACAAATATATTAACCTGCTGGAGCTTCTGAATGTCTTCTCAGCATGATGTGCAAATGCTGCTATGCTCTGTTAATCTAAATCTGTGTAAAGTATAAGAAAAGTAATGTTCCATATACTGCAGTAATAGACATATGATGTGACTCTTGCATTCAACCCATTCTATGAAATACTTAACTATTATCTTGGGTATTTTCAAAGTCATAGGAAAGATGATGAAGAATAAAAGGGATCTGCAGGGGTTTTGTACATGTTCTTAATTTAGAAATGGAAAAGTGCAGTATGACAGCTATCTTTTGCTATATTATCATAAGAAGGTTCTAGATTGTTTAGGTTAGTTAACAAATTTTTCTCTGGTTTGAGTCTTTTTTACTTAATCAGTATGCAGAAGCAACATAGCACATTGGTATGTCTACCCCAGGAGTGACTTCTAGATGCCATTGCATTATAAATCATTGCAAAAACACTAAATTCATAATGACTCTTACAATAAATTCACTGAATAGATTATAGTACATTTAATGGCCCATGCCCATCCTTTTTATTTTTTCAGTGACACTTACAGTTGGAGAGTTGTTATTTCCACAGTTTTCTTTATACATAAGTGGATTGTATTGCTTCTCACCTTGTTGTAAGTTCATGGTTTTGAGTAGCAGCTTTTTGTAAGTTTTCTTTGTAAAGGATAAAAGCTCACCCTCCCATCATTATTTCTCCTTTGAGTTCTCTGAAAAAAAAAAAAAAAAAAAGCTTTCAGACCTTCTCCTCTTCCTCTAAACATAAAGATAACAAAGAATAAAAGGAAAATACAGCAACTCCCTTCCCCCAGTATTAGTTTTCCTTTCCTTTGGTAAACCCTGGTGGTTTGAACTACCATTAAAAGAAATCTGGTTTGTATTTTGTTTTTTTTTCTCTACTTTAAGCCTTCCCTATTAAGTGAGAGTTCTGCAGATCACAGAGCTACAAGTCAGTTGCAGAGTATATGTTGTGGTAAGTAGAATTAACCTCTTGACCTTCAATTCTCCTCTCCTGTGATGCACACAGATATTACTCTAACCATGAAGATGTTTTTACAGACAAAAAAAGATGGCTTTTTGCCGCTATTTCTCACTGAATGTTGAGCTAGTGGTCCACAGAATTCAAGTTTTTGGGCTATTTCAGCTGTATTTAGTGAAATTAAAGTTGCACATTTCAACTAAATATCTATCTTTTCAATGGCAAAAATGTATTCATACTTATGCATCTACCCCATTTTGACTTGGAAAATAAAATGGTAAATTGATATTAAAAACTAGATTTGTACTTCTTTATTAATTCTTATAAAGGTGTATTTGCAAGCGTTTACATGCATTTCTTAATCTTTTTCTTTTAAAAAAAAATTTTACACATGATTTTGCAGAAAATAGTTGAAAATTAAGCTCTAGCTGTCAAAAAAAAGAAAACTACAATCTGTTTTTAAAAAACAGTAACAGAGAAAAATTATTTGAATAGTTCTGATAGGGATGGTTCTGCAAAATCTGAAATTCAGCTGAATGCAGTAAAGCTTTGAACCTGATATAATTAAAGCAAAATATTTCAGAAGAAAAACTTGCTATGTTTCCTAGAAATGGAAACAATGATATATTGAATAACAGATGCAAATAAAAGCTATTTTGTTATTGATAAAATTAGTACCAGGAATGAGCACCTTAGACTTTAAATGATGACATATATGTGTCTTTGTCACAAATGTTTCAGATTAATTATGCAGCAAAGATAACAGTGGATCAAATTTTGTGTGTAATTAAAAATTTGTTTCTCTGCTGAGTGAGAAAGAAAGCAGTAAAATTTGAATAATAGTTTCCAGAATAATTTTCTGACCAATTTAGGGAACAATTACTTGTTAATTTCCCATTAATATATGGGAAATTGTATAAATTGTGTAACTAAACTAACTTCTATAATTCTTCCAAGGAGGTGTCTGGTTGTTACCCTTGCACTGTTTCAAATGGAGGTAGAAGAAATAAAGGGATTTATTCTGATAATAATTTTTAGCCTGTTTTAAAGAATTTAAATTTTCTTTTAAAAAAATAAAATCAATTGACTTAGAAAAGCATTGTGTGAAAAACATTGTTTTGCCAAGACACAGGTATGTATGAATCTCTGGGGCATTTGTATGTTTTACATTTTCCAGTAATACTTATTTTACTTGTGGACAGAACTACAAAAAACAAAATCTCTCCGACTGTGCTAGTACAAGAGGACACAATTTGTACTTCTGCAAAACTATGATACATTATTTTGGGTTCCTCACTGTATAATTAGAAACTTTAGAAAAGTGACATATTTGAACATCTATTGGGAAGATACATGTACTTTCAAGCAACAAGTATCTAGAATAGGTAAATCTTGAAAGGTCTTTGGGTTCTTCATTGTATGACACAATTGTACTCTAAAAGGCCCTAAGTACTGTACAAAAAAAAAAAAAAAAAAGAATTTGCTCTTGTACAATCATTGTAACTACTGGAATGGCCTCTCCATCCAGTTAACAGGTCTTAAAAATTTACTGCGCTAACTCTGTCATGTTATTACTATAAGCACATGTTCTTAGCTCACAAGAAGGAGAAGTAATCTAAATTCAGCCTCTAATGAATGACTTGAACCAGTTTACTGTTGTTCTATAACAATGTTTCCAAACAGTTTCTATTATTCTTTGTAAGGTTTTGTTACTTTTGTTACTGCAGCTTAATAGTGAAAAGGTTTTTTTAATTTTTTTTTTTTAAGTGGTGTCTCCACAAGGACACCAAGGGATAATTTTTACATCATGTTAATACGTATGAAATTTCTTGACAAAGGAGAAAATCCCTATCAAAATATGGATGAATATATTTAACCAATAAATACAGTGTAGTTAAAGAAAAGTAAAGGGAAATTTTCCTCAGGTGAAAATATCTGGTTTTAGGCTAGTCATGCAACATTCAAGAGACAGTTCATTGCTTATTAATTTCTGCAATATTTTTTTTTTTTCTGAAAAATGTTCCAGGGTTTTCAATAGTCTCACTCTCTCAGGCAAAACATGTGATTGTTTTTTCTGCTAAGACCAGTGAGAGCCCAGGAGAAAGGAAGCTCACCTGGCAAGATTGTCTCTTTGTCTCTTATAAACACAAAGAGCATCTGTGCAGGTAATATATATATATGTGTGTGTGTGTAGTTTTTAAGAAGCATTTTGGTGCTGGTAGCGTAACAGATGTGAGACTGAATGAGAAATCTGAGCAGGAAGAAAAGTATGTATAATGTAAATATTTATCACATTTCTGAAATAAGTGATCAGTTACTTTTTTTTTTCTTTTTCCAAATGGGTAAAACCTGGTTGTATCATTAATGCAACATATACATTCCCAGTTCTAAGCTGGATATTGAATTGTTCTGCTTTTTTCTGGGCTCTCAGGATAATCTTATATGTTTTATTCTGCATTCTCACTCAGACATTTTCTTCTCTAGTCAGCCTAGATTTTATTATTCTATCTGGCCTATTGGCTACTGTGAAATAAGAACTGCTTTGAAATTTGAGACAGGGAATCTGCCTTTTTTAATCCTTTGCTAAAAAAAAAGGTGAAGCATCTGAAAGCATGAAGACATAGGGCCCAGGTCTCACTGCCAGTTTGTAGTCATTTGGAGCCAGATAGATTAGACAAGCTGTTCACATACAATAAATTCAAAGTGTCAGACTTGTTGTTGATGTACAGAATAACTCTGTGATGCAGAATACTCGGTGCAGACATGACAGATGCAAAGCATGACAACAAGGTCCATGGCACCTCTGAGATGCCTTGAGCTGGAAGTGTTACCTTTCCTTTCCCATAAGTCGGGTTTTGTTTAAGAATCATGGGAAAAGAGAAAACTGTCCTGAGACATTATTTACCCAAGAATAATCTCTCTTGTTGCAGCATTCTTTTTTTACATCACCTTCTATCTTCATATTCCTAATTGAATTTTATGTAGCATTTAAAGTTTCTTATATTATAAACTTTCTATTTTCTAACTTTCTAAAGGTACACTTGTCTTTTCTGTTCAAATTGGTTCTCATAAGATGAAGCCTTTAACATCTGCAATCTGGCTTCCTGCCAAGCCAACAAAATTATGAAAAGGAGAACAAATAAATACAGACTTTTCTTTCTGAAAATGATTTTGTGATTATTATTAAAAAATGCTAAACGTGCATCCTGTTTGTTCTTGTGTACAAGTGTACAGTAAATAATAAACTCTTCGCTGTGCTTAGATAGGTAGGTTTCATAAAAGAGCAGTATTTAGCCAACCCATCTTTAGTAGCTGCAGTTGTCCATCTGCTTGCTTTTTTTTTTTCTTTCATAATATGAAAAATTCTACTGTTTCTTTTAGGTTAAAATCAGAGTTCCACAATAACAAATTCCTGAAATTAAAGCTTGTCTAGCATGTTTTCATCAATGTTTGATGATGAAACTTCAAAATTGCTTTCTCATTTTAGTTCTTGGATATACTATATTCAGACTACTGAAGCTAATTCATCTTCATGCATGTTCTGTAGTTTTAATTTCTGACCAAAAAATTAATAATCAACTTTTGTTTCTCTTCCTTTACAATCATTCCACATATCCTCATGAAAAGACATAAAGACAGTTTTAACATGATTCCTTCATTCTGTTATGCATGTAGACATTAAATTTCTCTGGGTTCCTTATCTGGTGTGGGTAACTTTCAATAACTTTTCTTCCTTGTTTCTTTCTACCCTTCTCATTTTAATTTCACTTCTGGTGTAATGCAATATTTTGACTGAATTAAAAAGGAGAACTGTAAGACAGGGGGTGTACTCTGCTGAATGTTAGGTATACCATAATGTATAGCAGTAAATAATAAAGAAAAACATCCATGAGGCAGAGCATAAAAGCAAATAAATATATACATGTGCTTTTCTGTCTGCATCTAATTCTAAGAAGAAAAACAAGCAGGTCTAAAGCAGAATGTTAAGCCTCGAAAAATATTTACCTCTTTGTGCACAGAATACAGGGTAATGTATATATATTATGCATTATATACATTATATATGGATTATATATTCCTTTAATATTTTTTCATAACTGTAGATAAATCATTAATTATATTACTTTTATGGCTGTATGACTATTCAGTAGATATTTATGTACATGAATTCTTCCTTAGAATAAAGGAAGAAACAACTTTTTGAAGAAAATAACAATAGAAAAAAAAGCATAAATTGCCTTTTGAAGCAAGAGTAACTTCTGCTTGGATCAAATGCAAATTCATTGTGCAAAGCAGCAATGAAAAAAGGCTCTCATTTTTTTTTGCATTTTACATTTTTAAGGGACAAAAAGGAAACAAAAATTCACCAGGAAAGCATGGCACCTTCAATTTCAGATTACAAAAATATCCTAAGATAGTTATAAATACTGAGGATGTGAAACTGGGGGGCATGGCCGGCACACCTGAAGGCTGTGCTGCCATTCAGTGGGACCCTGACAGGCTGGAGAGCTGGACAGAGAGAGATCTAATGAGGTTCAGCTGGGGCAAGTTTCGGGTCCTGCACCTGGGGAGGAATAACCAGCACAGGCTGGGGGCTGACCTACTGGAGAGCAGCTGTGCTGGGAAGGACCTGGGAGTATTGGGGGATCAAAAGCTGACCATTAGCTGGCAGTGCTGCTGTGGCCAGAAGGGCTGGTGGTATCCTGGGGTGCATCAGGAAAAGTGTCCAGCAGGTCAAGGGAGGTGATAGCACCCCTCTACTTGGCCCTAATGAGGTCACATCTGGAGTGCTGTGTCCAGTTCTGGGCTGCTCAGTACATGAAGACAAAGACCTACAGGAGACAGCCCAGCAGAGGCCACAAAGACAATGAGAGCATCTCTTATGAGGAGAGACTGAGGGAGCTGGACCTGTATAGTCAGGAGAAGACTGAGGGGGGATCTCATTAATAAATAGAAATCTCTCATTAATAAATAGAAATATCTCAAAGGCAGGTTCCAAAAGAATAGTGTCAGAGCCATTTCTGCAGTGTCTAGCCACAGGACCAAGAGTAAGAACCATAAAAATTGAAACGCTGTAAGTTCCATCTCTACAGGAGAAAGAACTTATCTGCCTTGAGGGTGGCATAGCACTAGAACAGACTGCCCAGGAAGTTGTGGAGTCTCCATCCTGGAGATGGACAAAACTCACCTGGATGTGCTTCTGTGTCACCTGCTCTAGGTGACCCTGCCTTTGTAGGGTGGTGGATTGGATAAACTGCAGAGGTTCCTTCCAAACCTAAAAATTCTGTAATCGTATAAATTACAATTTAGGGTTTTTTTCTTGCCTTTTTTATATTCTCACAGATGTCCAGGGGAAAATATTACAAATAAATACTTTTTTAATCTATGTTCCATAAGAAAAAGATGCAACTTTTACTGGTCTAACACAACCACAGCCAGATAAAAGTTATGGTAGCACAACTTTAAATTTCATTTGGCTTTTTATATTCTATTTATTTCAGGCAGATTTACATGCATTTAAAAGCAAATGCAACTTGCACTTGCAAATGAAAGTCATTGCCAAGTTGAAACCAATGCATCACTACTCTACAAGGGCTGTTCACGTTTCAGAATCAGTTCACATGACTGGGTCCTAAGGGTAAAAAAATAACAGAGACACTAAAAGAAAAGAAAGAAGAGAAATGCTAAACATTCTGGGTGGTGTGTTATGATTATTCATAAAATAGATGGTTTAAAGTACATGCTTTATTATTATGTTATTAAACTAACATACTGTTTAAGTGAATATGCAATACATTGTATAATAGCATAATAAAATTGCAACGGGATAGATAGCTGCGATGGAATGCGTATTGCTTCAGTGGTGCATGCCAACTTATGGAATACTAATGCCAGGTGAAGTAACATTTTTTTGCTTCAATGAGTTAGGCTATCAGCATCCTGGAAGCTACCTCAGTGAGTATGCTTTTGTCTGTTTCAGTATTTAAAATAGTATGGTATTTACATGTATGCTAAGTATTGGATCTAAGAAAACATCCATCTCTTTTTTTTTTCCCTTCATTTTGTTTTGTAAATTTTTTATTGCAAACAGAATCTTACATTTCAGTTGTGGAATTCAAATGTGAGCTATTGAAAGAATTACTGTAAGTATAATGTAGAGGAGTGAGGCCTTAAGGAGCTTTGCCTGTCCCTTTGCTTTGATTTCTTGTGGGTTTGTGGGATTCTTGGTTAGGGGGGTGTGTGTGTGTTTCAAAATGTATGCTTAAGTGCTCTTCATTTTGACGTTCTGTTTTGGCTTTTTGAGTGGGTATCGGGACTTTCTACCTGTCATTTATAATAAAGCCTGGTGGAGCACCTGCAGGAAGATGTAGCTGGTAAGTTAAATATGATTCAGAAACTGTGCTAATGAATCTCTTTTTAGCTCAGGGATAGTTCTGTACTGTTTGGATTGCACTGTACCTCAACAGTTTGAATACTCAAGAGAGGAGCTATGGTTTCCTGCATCTACTGCTGATTTGGCAGTGATTTCATCAGTTTTGTTTTTTAATGGCTTTTAGTTAAGCATTTGTGCTCCTCAAACATTTAGAAAATTGAGCACCAAGAAATGGCCCATGTGGACAATGTCATTGTTATTTTTGCAGTGCAAAGCCAGACATTGTTTAGCCTCCTTTCACTCCCTGTCCAACCATCTGAGTGATGATTTCATTGATCTACATTAAATTGAGCTGTGCAAATGGAGAAAAAAATTATGAATCTCAAGAGGAACATTCATTGAGATTTTAATTCCTAGCCATTCCACAAGCCTGACAAATTTTGATGTTAAATGAAAAAAGGAAAAGTAGCAAAAAAATCCAACCAACTAAATAAAATAATCAAAAACCAACCATCCAACAAAAAAGGTGAAAAAACCCCCCTCCAGCATTTTTCTCTAGAGGACACCAGAATGGTAGAAAATATTCAAGTAGAAATTTCATGTGGTCTACATTCCTTCCTCTTTAGTCAAACGTCTTTCTTTTCAAAATCAATTTGACAATTATTGTCAAATCATTTTGCCTTGAAATTGCCTTGAAATGTACAGCGATGTACAAAAATATGAATTACTGTTTTCTGAATTTATTTTAAAATTATTAGTATCACCTACATCACTTATTTCAATACCTATAATTTTCGCTGCACTAAAGAAACTGAAGTTTGTAAACTCTATAGCAGCTTAGCTGTGAATGCTGAAGAGGTAGCTGCTGTCAAGTTTCAGGTACTTCTTCAGACATGTACAAGAAGATACGCAAACTGGAATTCATTAAATATTGTTCTAGAAGCTAGAAAATTAAATAATCATAAAAGCTGTTCATTTTGGGCATCTTTTCAGAGTAAAGAAGATGAGTTGTCTCTAGAACATGCTTCAACTGACCTATGTTAAATATCTAAACTACATTATGAGAAGAATTGTTCTCTGGAGACCTCTGATATCCAGGGATTAGAAAATGCGGCTACATTCAGTCATAGACACCTGTGACATGGATAGCCAAAAAAATAATTTGAATGTCAACTTGAGATCTTACTCCTTTATAGACAGATGTTAAAAAAATTCACATATTTGGAGCTAGGCCATTATTTTATTTGGTTGGTGGGACAAAAGGTCAGTTAATTGGGAATTTTTTTTAATCCCTAAATTTCAGGAAGATATTTATGGAATAATGAATGAATTTTATATATCAGGTTTCTATTTGGTTCATACTCTCTACATCTTTTGTAGCATAAATTGATTCTGGTGAATTGTCTGATAGACACTATCTGACCTGAAAATAGCAATATAAATATTAGGAACATCTCGGATACATGTGCTTGAATTTATGCAAGCATGGTCACACATTATTTTAGCTACATCTGACATGCACTTACAGCTTCCTGTATTTATGTGTATTTTATATGTTTGAGATTCTGTCTCCATCATGGTAGACCTAGATATTACAGTTGGCATTTAAAGCAAATTCCCAGCTCCCTGGTTATTGCATCTTATTTATAGAATTGCCTCAAATATTTTGCTTCTTTTTACCCAATGTCAAAATACACTTTTTTGTTTGTTCGTTTGTTTGTTTGTTTGTTTCATGTACCTCCAGTAACATCTTTTATTTAAAAGCCAAGTGGGTTTCATAATATTTCTTACTGGAAAACTTTAGTTTAGTTTAGTTTTTGAGAGATTTTTCCACCTGTTCTTTGATACTTTAAAATAAATTATAAATTCACACATGAGCTTTCCTACAAGTAAAACCCAAGCAGATGTTGAGCTGAATGACACATCTGTTGGCTTGAGAATAAATTATATGTATGCCAAATTGGATTTGCCCTTTATTTTTTTTAGGAGACTGAATCTCATAACTGAAGCAGGCACAATATAACAAGGAAAAGAGAGGTTTTAAAATCATTAGTTCTATTGTAAATCCATATTTTAATGACAATATTTTGGATCTTGTTAATTGCATTAAAAAACATTTCATTTAGAGATGAACTGTGCATTGAGATACATGACTGATCTTACAAAAAAATAATCATCGGAGATACTCAATGACATATTAACAGTCAGTGTAAAAATATAGAATTACTTCATGTCATCAAGCATATATATTTTTGTGAGCACTATAGTAATTAAAATCAGTTTATAATTAGATAACTAAATATTTTACTATGACAAAATAAATGACTTAATCTATTTCCAAGGAAATAGTAATAAGCACAGTATAGTTTTTAAACAGCAGAAAAAAAATTTTACACTGGAAAGAACTGAGCAGGCAGATTATAAGAGAAACCTCCCCATTAATTCAATCATAAATGGCATTTGGGTTATTGAGGGTGAAGTAAGAATAACATTTATTCAATTGGTCTGAAAAAGATTGTGTTATAGGGAATACATTTTGGAAATGAAATAATGAGATATCTTAATAACAATTATTAGTGAAAGGAAATGTGCAGAAGTTTGTAATACAGGAGCAAAGAGACAGAATGAAATTGAAAGGCAACAAATTTGAAGTTGATTAAAGAGACTACATCTTTGCCTGATACAAAATTACCCTGTAGTTTTCATTGCCACCATATATCCTTGAGACAAATCTTGGATTGATAAAAGTATTAGACAGTTATGTAGGTGATGAAAACACTCACAACCACATTAGAGAAGAAAAACAGGAAAAAATATTTTAGCATATAATTTAAGCACTAACTGAAAGAAAAGATATAGCTTTTGCATTCTGGAAGTTATTTCATAAAAATTTGTTCCTTTTTTTTTTTTTTTTTGGTTTCTGGGGTTTTTTTGTAACTTTAATTGGAAAAAAATATTCTTAAAAGACAGATGTGTCCTAATCATTTTCTTCATTCTCATTTTTTCTGAGAAGCTTAAAATTTTGTTGTAATATCTTCCTCTTCATTTTTGTCCATGTAGAATCTGCTTAGGTTTGTTTTTATGTATTTTTCTCAGTGAAGTCTGCTTACATGTTCCTTGGTTATCCGTTACTCAGAGCTACTGTTTGCTTTGTTGTCTTCCTGACTGGTTTTACTGAACAGTATAAGGTCACATTCATAACTCACCACCACAATTTCTATTCACAATCTGCAATCTGTGGTATCATTTCACATTTGCATTATTCCTCTCCACAAAATTTATTCTAAAGTCACAAGCAATTCAATTAACTGAACATAGCTGCTCCCTACAGGTTTAATTAAAGTTTAACTCAAACTAATTTAAATAATGGTTTCCTGTAACTAGTTCATTGTTATGCCAGTTAAACAAACAAAGAAAAAAAAATCCCAATTCAATACAAATCCAGTCAATTCACAGGACCTTGCACTGTTGAGGTAATAGAAATCTGTTGTTTTTCATTAGTAAATAAAGAAATAATATTTACTGGGAAACTCATACTATCGTCAGTAACTCATAATATCTCTTCTTCCCATTTAGGGTTAAATGACCTTTCACTTTTGCATTCTACTTCTCATTTAAGGATTCATTAACTCAATATTTTGGTGCAGGGAAGCAGCCAGATTTAAATAGAAGAAAAATAGTAAAACGGAATAGCTTGTTTTGATCAGGATGTTGAGAAGTC
The DNA here is from genome assembly GCA_003286495.1 of Chlorodrepanis virens. Lineage (NCBI taxonomy): Eukaryota > Metazoa > Chordata > Aves > Passeriformes > Fringillidae > Chlorodrepanis > Chlorodrepanis virens. The sequence continues at coordinate 65,071,977 of LTAT01000001.1, read as the reverse complement.
ATCTGGTCCAAGCCATTGCTGAAAGATTAGTTTGTAAGAAGTCTTGTCCATGTGGACATTGACAATCTCTATGAATGGAGATTTCACAGTCCTTCTTCTCAACCTGCTTCTTTATTTACTTTATTTTACTTTACTATTCCTATGACAATTTTCCCTATTTTTCCTATTTGCAGTAAGAATTCTTGTTTCTGCACTGTTTCTGTACGCTACTTCTTCTCCTTTTGCTTTGCATTTCAAAAGAATACTGCATCTTGTCTGTAATCATCTTCTAGGTC
>LTAT01000001.1:65056596-65071678 GCA_003286495.1 Chlorodrepanis virens | reverse complement strand
AAGTCTTGTCCATGTGGACATTGACAATCTCTATGAATGGAGATTACACAGTCCTTCTTCTCAACCTGCTTCTTTATTTAGTTACTATTCCTATGACAATTTTCCCTATTTTTCCTATTTGCAGTAAGAATTCTTGTTTCTGCACTGTTTCTGTACACTACTTCTTCTCCTTTTGCTTTGCATTTCAAAAGAATACTGCATCTTGTCTGTAATCATCTTCTAGGTCACTGAAGATGATTCAGGTCCTTTCTCAGCTCTCTTCTTCAATTTGAACCAAATAAACCTCCTTGACATCTTCCCATGTGACTTTATTTCCATGCAGACCAGTGCAATGGTGAAGGATAAACAGCTAAGCTCTTTCAGATATTTGCAGCATTTGTTTCAAAAGGTGATGATAATTTTCAACTGAAAGTTTTATTTCCTATTGTACCCAAATTGGCAAAGTATGCAGAGGACAGTAACATGGAAATTCTAGAAATAGTTTAAACAAGTTATTATCTGACTAATCATACTTCATGTTGCTGTGGTTAAACTGTATCTATTAGCTGACCTATACCTCTTAAAGCTACTTCTGATATCTTTGTCCCATGCTGATGCCTGCAGTATAGTTGTAGCTTAAGTTAATTTTTAGAAATATTGTTGCTGACATTATGAATCAGTTGACCTTAAAATTTCATGTTGCTCCTTCTATTGAAAATCATGAGATGAACTTTACAATGACCAGAACACAGAGCTCTGTAATAGAAAAAATAATATTACTTCCTTCCAGTAGTATAGCTGCTCAGAATCACAGCAAAAGTAGAGCAAGCAGATCAAAGGAAATATAAAAGATTAAAGTTGTAAACACTGTCAAGACGTGTCTCTAAAGAAAAGAGTTTGAAAGTGACCTTGTTTCATTATCAAAGACTAAAGTTCACATTCTGCAAAAACACCAATCTTGGATGTAAAACCAGCTAAAGTAAACTACCTGAAATTAAAAAAAAAAAAAAAAAATTCCAGGAAACAGCTATGAAGAGTGTAGTAGACAAAACTTACATGTCTTCTCCTTATTTTATATTTAGAAAAAAAAAATTAACTGTAGTAAGTGAAAAGCCAAAAGCTTACATTTCATTTAGCAGTAGTGTATTACTACTAACAGTGTAATTTTAATAGTAATAGAACCAAATATAACATTAAAATAACAAAACCTTCTTATTAAAGATACAAAATGCTTCCTACAAGAAAAAATAACATAGAAAAGAAAAAAAAATAGCATGGAAAAAAAAGCTAATTGCAAGGCTCTTAAAAATCACTTTGAAAAGAAAATTGCTTGGATTATTGTTAAAAAAATTGTGAGAAAAACCATGAAACTGCTAATCAGCTCTTTGACAACTGCTCATTTTCCATCAATAGCATAATAGAAAAAACACAAAAAAATCTTCATCATTTTTCCTGTTAAAAGTTGTATTCTATTTTACAGTCCCAAGGCCAGATGGCAAATGGTTATCTGTGGAGAACCATTCATATGGCAGATCCTGTTGAATTTTTATCCCACAATGTGGTTTCAAATACCTCATAGAAATATATTGTGAAAATATCTCTTTAAAACATAGAAGAATATTTTTCAGGAAATTTTAATTTGATTTCTAACACAACAATCCTGAACTCCAAGTGATATATATAAAATACTTCAAAAGCTGAGCCTAGGAATTATTAATTCTGCTTCATATTAAAAATCACACACTTGACAGATGCAGACTTTTTATGGATCACTATAATTTTTCATGTGTCCCAAATGTTAATGACTCTTTTCCTCTGTTCTGCAGGGAACAACTATCCCTTCTATTCAAGTGTTATGACCCAGTAACATAATTACATTATAAATAGAGTAAATATGTTTAATGCATTTTAGGTTAATTTTCCTGTTTCCTGTCTTACCAGCTCTAAAGCTGGTGTTCTTTGTTCTTCTTCATCTCTACTAGGGGATGTAAAAGCTTTTACCTAAGAAATTAATTTTCCTGGAGTTTAGATGATCAATCTCAAATCTCTGTGTGTTCAGAGATCTAGATGATAGCAGACTAAATGACTTTTGGCAGCGACCTTCTCTTTCCCATAACTGAATTTCTACAAACAACTCTTGTTTTATACAAAAAATGGTGAAAAGGGTGAGGCTCAAGTTAGTTGTCTGTGGTTTTTTGCAGTTATAAGTCTCCTCTATCTCAATTAAAAAGATATTTTCCTTCAATGCACGTAACTGAAGCTGTGCCATTGAGATCAACATCCAGGATTCACTCATCACTTCATCACCCTGTAAACACAAATCAACACTTAGTAAAAGGGATGGCAGGTATGATTCACCACACCAACATTTTATGTAGAAGGTAGAGAAATAAACATGCAGGAGAATGTTTTTGTTTCTCCCACCTAGTAACTGAACAAGACCTGACAGTGATTAAGATGTCAGTTCTGGTGAGATCATAGCAAGCGTAGGCAGTTGGGGAGAGATAACCAGCCCTGTCAAATTTCATACTTGGAAGTTAGATTCCAGATCTAATTTAGTAAGTGGATTGAAGAGAGGCATGAGACACTGAAACTGGAGAATACAAATCCAGATCTGTCCACAAATTGCTATGCTGATTTAGGCAAGCCACACACTATCTCTACAGCCCCATTTTGGCACTGCTCATAGAGTGATTAGACTTAATAGGAAGTATTAGTCAGGTCTTTCAAAATGCAATACATTAAAGAAGTGTGGGAAACATTAATTGGTCCTTTTCAGCACTTTTTACCTTGTTTCCTTATTTCAAGGCCATTCCAATTGGTCTTGTAAGCCAACATCTAGGATCCTCTTTTCTAGCTAGTTGAAACAACAACTGGTCCATTTGAGTCTTTAGCTTTCTATCAACATACTTAATTTTTCATATTTTTCCATAATCCAAATAGAGAGAACACAGTCCATCACTTATTTATTCAGAACAAGGGAAAACCTTAAAATATTCAGCTCTTACTTGGTTATGAACTAGATACAGCACTGCTCATCCAATATACTGATACTAAGCCTGTCCATTTTGAGTTAGAGCTGAACCATTGCAAATCCCTATTCACACTTTCATAGTTAAAGTTCACTATAGAGTTAAAGGTCTACTCAAGTTTGTTAGAGATTGGATACTTTCTGAATTGGTTGGGTGGTTGGTTGATTGACTGGGGTGTTTTAACAGTTTATTGTGCTATTTAAACATTTTTATTTCACTGTTTTCAAGCATATCTTTCCTGAAGTGTTTCAACTATGACAGCTCTTGTATTCAGTTGTTACTGTAATATTCTTTTTTTTTTTTTGATTGCAGACCTGTGTGTTTAGTTTTGTGTCCCAAGATTGTATTTTGTAAACCTGTTCCAGAAATGAACAGCCAGATTCTGTTCTTCATGCACTTTAGAACCAAACCTGGTTTTATTTCCTAGTAAAAAACTCACATTGACAGAGACCTGCCTCTTACATTGACAGAGACCTGCCTCTTGTCAATATTTGGTACATATGTCAAGTTTATGTTGCCTTTCCTGCCTTATTCTCTTGGTAAGCAGATGATCCTGTCTTCTGTTCACTATCACAGTTACCTGTATGTCATCCTTATTTGTCTTAAAGCTCTGGTCATTCTTTACTTCTATTGATTATGTGTTTTCATCACTGGCTTCTTATATTAGATACTCCCATAAACTATATCAATAACCACTTCCTTATTGCACTGTGTTGATTTCAATTAGATCTATCATGTCACTACTTTCTCCTTACGGTGCAGATAATATTGTACTGTTTTATCAGTATGTTTTGCAACAAGACTTTACTCCTCAAGGAATAGAGATGCCCCCAAAGTGGTGCAGTACTCATAAATTTTCAGAAGGTTTCTTATTTGATTTAAAGCCTTTCCTTCCTTCAGACAATTTAAGGGTAAAATTGATATTCCTTTTTTTAATTTTTTGTGATAAATCTTATTGATTTATTGTCTTTTAAAAACTTGTGTGCTGGAATTTGTGAGTTCATCTTTCAAGGAAAAGGGAAGCTGAATTAACTTATGTTCATTTTTTTTTTTCTTTCTGTAGCAAGTGTCCTATACACAATTTCTATCTTTTGAGACATTTATAATAGAGGATTACCATAGAGATGATAAAAAAGGATTTCACTAGTATACTCCAGTATGCAAATGAAATACTTCATCTAAATTGTAGCTCAATAAAAATTGGTAAGAAAGTAGCAATAGAAATTTATGACTGAGATCTTTATCTTATAAAGTTTATGTTGTAACATTGTTGAGAACGTGAACCATTTGTTCTGAAATATTTAGAACAAATATTTCTTCCTCAGCAGTGTGATATCTGTGTATTCATAATAAATGGAAGGCAAGTCTTTTGTATGCATTATGAGACATTAAGAGGAGGAGGTTTGATGTGGTTATGTCAGATCATTTCTATCCTGCGGGAATGTAGTGAGGGACCAAGGTAAGGATCATCTGCCATTTCACATGTCAAACTTCCAGGGACCAGTGGAGCTGACAGACACTGAAGGAAGTGTTTTTTTACAATTTATAAGGATTAGAATACTAATTTCTGCTGCATTTATAACTCACACAAGACATGTAAGCAAACTAACCTGCAGTCTTACTGGGTACTTCTGAGGCTGCTAGTATGAATGGTGAAGCAACTAACATAAAAGCGATTTTTTGGTGTGGTTTTAGTGTTCTAGGAGAAATCAGTGATAATGTTGTCCTTAATTGTCATGATTAATGACAAACATTTTACAGGGAAAAAAAGTGTATGTTGTAATTTTCTTTCTCAAAATAGTCATAAGGGAATAAATGATGACTGAAAAGTCAGAAGTGTGGCTATGAATAGCTAAATGAAAACTGCAGAGAGCAGACATCTTGTTATGATAATGATAATTTTGATTAAAGTTATAATTATGACTTTAAATGCAATAAAAGTATTTCAAAACCTAAAGAAACCCTTTCTTAACAAATAATTGATTACTCATGTCTTCAGGTCTATGACTATAATTTACAAACAAAACTAAGGAAATAGGGAAAGTTTTAAAAGTTAAGAACACAAGAGGCAAAGCAATTAAACTGATTATTAAAATATTTTTCATAATTTGAGTAAAAATATCTAGAAAAAATATTACTTCAGCGTATCACATTACTCTTAAAATAATATTCGGTTTCTGTGAATGTAACAATTGTGTATCATTTCTTTCAGTGCAGCAGATATATATCCAATGAAACAGGACCTCTAACTTTAAAATTTAACTTGATGCATGTACAAAATTTTAATATACTTGTAGATTACAGTTTATGCTTTATGGTAATTATCAATAATACTCTTACTATTAACTATTAGGTACCAAGCTCATTTGATATGGCTGTCACTGGCCATCTGCTTCCTATCAGTTGGTACAAAAGGCTTAACAGATTCTCATGTGGCTCTCATCTTCCAAACTTCTGTATTTTCAGGGAAAAATCTTACTTATTTTTCATTAAATTAATTGAAAATTAAGTCACTACAATTTAATCCCATCAACATCAAAAGGATAATTCTTACCTGCATATTATTAAGTTCTAGTTTTTCAGTTCATTTTTCTGAAATTATAAAAGCAAGGTGGAGAAAGATATCAAAATGCTTAATTTCTATTATCTGAGAAATAATATGAAAATAATAGGAAAGTTTGAGGTGTTTTATACAGACACCAAGAGCACTCTATGAAAATGAGAAAAAAAGAAGGAGAAAATGTTTCAGAATGGAAATAAAGCTAAGAGTCTGGAGTTCTAAGTTGGAGCTCAGGGCCAGAGTTCTTTAGTATTATTATAAATGATCAGGATACATGAATAAAATATACATTAAGAAATTTTACCGATGATACTAAACCTGGAGAAGCTGTGGACTGCCTTGAGGGTACAGAGGGCCTTACAGGGAGATCTGGATAGACTTGAGAGCTGGGTGATTGCCAGATGTGTGAAATTTAACAACAGCAAGTACAGGATTCTCCACCTGGGACAGGGTAATACAGGTTATACACACAGATTGAATGTTGAGAGGCTGGAGAGAAGATCCACAGAGAAAGGGGGATTTGGATTGATGGCAAATTGAACACGAGTCAGCAGTGCCCTGGCTGCCAGGAGGGTCAGCCCTGTCCTGGGGTGCACCAGGCACAGCATCACCAGCTGGGCAAGGGAGGGGATTGTCCTGCTCTGCTCTGAGCTGGGGCAGCCTCACCTCGAGTGCTGGGGTAGTTTTGGGCAAACAAGGATGACTTGGTAATACAATGGCAAGTTCATAGTATTTATTTAGTAACTTTCTCCATGAAATCTTTGTTAAGACACAGCTAAACCTATACATCCTGCATTTTGACAAGAAACACAAAGAAGATATTCTTTTTAAACTTCCTTAGTCTTTTATCTAAAGTATCTTACAATACCTCAAGTTGGATATTCAATACTTCTGGGGATAAAAATACTTATCTAACTTTGGTGCTTTGACCTGAGCAGAACCTCATTCTGACAGCATTCTATGATAATTGCCTCTTTCCAGGCAAGAACATCCAGGCCTCTAACTTCTGACCACTATGATTCTAAAAACTCAAAATCAAATTACTTCCCTAGATTAAGTGGCCTGGCTCTCATTTCTTAAAGTTTAGTAAGTTCTACATGCCTGATTTATTTCCCTGGCTTCACAAATACATACTCAAAAAAAAAAAAAAAGCATGCAAGCCCTGTGTTTTTATCGTTCAGTTTCATCTAGTCAATATTTACCTGTAGTCCCATATTTTTCTCTCAGAGCACTGCTTATGCTGCTCATTTTAGTTAGGTCCATTTCCATTTTATTCTGGAAATAAAGGAAACCCCAGTCCCTTATTGAAATTTAACTTCTGCCTTCTGGCATTTTGCCCATGCCTTGGTAGTCATTTTTGTTTCACCAGACAGCACTTCCCTTGGGTTTATGATATGTTCTAGTCCAAGATTCTGGGCAATAGGCAAGTATAGCAACCTAAGGGTTAAGCATGTAATAATCACAGTCTTTAAAATAACAGGAATACAAATAATAAATATTAACTTTGATTTCATAAATAGAAAAAAAAAAAATTGCCACAGAATGTGGAATGATATGCTGTTTAAAGAAGTGCAATATACATCATATGCTTGTATAAAGCAAATTATATGCTATAATGCTTAGATTCTACTGAGACTGTGTTATAGAAATATTGAAGAGAGATGAAAAATGGAGTTTTGAATAAAACATCAAAACAATGGTGACAGAAGGGATGTGTCATTTTATGAACTTGATGCAATGTGATTCATAGAATCAAATGTCTTTGATAAAATGCAAAATATTTAACATGATTAATTTTAATTATTTTCCCAACTAAGGAGTCTTTCAGAATTATATGGGGTGCTGTCATAATTTTTCTTGGAGGACAGACGACATATCTTTCTGTGGGGAGATCTAGAACTTTCCCAGTGTTGCTCATGGCTCTGTTCCCTCTAGAATTCTTCAGACTGCAGTTTCACCAGTTTTCAGAGGGTTCATATTAACTTTTTCTTCTATGTTCCGACTCTCCTCTCTGCTTTTCTTTGAGTCAAACCTGTCAGCTTTCCATTGATTTTGCTTCTTTAGGCTGAAATCCTGCTCTGTCTGCCACAATTAAAATGGTGGGAACTTTTCCCATGGAATTGAAAATCCCTAGACACATCAGAATCTTAAAAGCCCTCAGGGGCTGCATAATAAATATAGCATGATACATCAAATAAGAATAACTGAAAGAAGGTTTTCTCCTGAAATCTGAGAGAGAGAGAGAGAAAGGGAGGCAGAAAAGGTGCATATGCATGTTTATGCCTGTAGGCTGTTCATAAAGTACTGAAGGCAGTATTTAGCCCTGCCCTGACAGCAGCTCTCTTTGTGCACCTCAAAACTTCCCTTTAAACTTGTGGCTACAAGCAGCTGTGGAACAATTTCCAAATAATGTAAATATCTAACACCTGATTTTAGAAACCTTCAGGGATGTGTCAAAGGGTAACGTGGAGCTCTGTTGTTGGTCTGATCAGTGATCTGAAGTAAATTGCTGTGCTGCTCTGTGTCTACTTTATTTTTTAAACAGAACTCATGATATCTCTGTTCTTTAAAATTTTTTCTGAGCTCAGTGGAGAAACTATAATGCTGAAAAAGTTTTTTATTAATTACAAAAGAAGAAAACATTTCCTAACAAGCATTTTGAGGACCACTGGACCTGAATTCTATGCACTTTTTGTTTCATTATTTTAAAACTATAGGAACAGACAATAATCTGTTAAACTTAAATTCTAGCAAAGTCAAAAAAGGAAGTGTGGTATGTTTCTGTTTGTTCATTTCATTACTGTTATTATGTTTATTTGACAAAGTTTTATTGATTTGGGGTATTCATGATCACAATTTAAAACAAAGGTACATAAAGTAAGTGTACCTGAGTACATAATCAAGTTTATCAGTAAACAAATTGAAACACAAGACTGAAAACTGTGTATATGCTAATGAAGCTAAGACTTACTTGTGCATAACTTCATGAAGAAAGTTTACATTTCTCGCTGAAGAAAGGATAGAAATACTGTCAGAGATGTATTTCTAGACTAATATAGCAACGTCTTCATCTATGTTCTTTTCATTATTAATAGTTTCCTTGCAGTAAAAATATTTTTAAATATGTTTTGAATAAAGACAAATGCTTAGTCAGTAATTTTTGTGTAGTGCACCATGTATTTATTTGTTGTGTGTAGACTGTATATTTGAGTACAGTATTTATTCAGCACACATTATTTAAAACATGGCATATCTGGAATGCCTGTAAAATACTCATTTCAAGTGTTTTATAAATTGCCAGTGAAATTTATCCAGTTTTCCAAATCTTGCAAAAACTGTAGCAAGGAAAAACAAAAATAAACAATTTTCTCCATTGTTGCTACTTTCAGAAGCTACACTGTTACCTCTGACACAGGGCAAATAGCGCCATACAGTTAAGTGTGACCCATCACTTAACCTGCTTGATGATTCTGGTATACACTGAGAAAACAAGAGGGACACAGATGAAGTGAAGATTTACTGATGTGCACAGGGCTGAGTGTGCCCTCCTCTTATGGCTTAGATGTGCATGGAAAAGAAAACAAGGAAACAAAAGAAATAAAACCTTCAGATCTTTTTAAGATATTTGGGATAGGAAGTCAGAATGTGATAACGACCCAGGTAATGGCTTTGGGCATGTGGAAAATCACAGAGATCAGTCTCAGTGAGGTCATTTGTGGTTCATGCTGATCATTCTAATTAGAAAGCAGCAATGCAAAAAAAATGCCCTTTGGACTAACATATTTATAGGACCCCAACATCAAACAGAAGCCCAAGCCAAAGGTCAAACCCCTATGTCTGACACCCAGCCTGCCAGACAAGGCATGGGCAGGGTCAGGGTGCTGTAAGGGCCAGAAGCAACCTGTGGGCTGGGGCTGGGGTCCACAAGCAGTGCAGGCTCCCCCAGGGATCCATGAGGCCAGGGCTGGATGCTTACTCATTAAATCTTCACTGTTAAGTTACTGCAAGGTATAATGTTCTTCCAACGGCCTCTTTTAAAATTCTCTCTGTGAAAGGCTCATCCTAAGGCTCATATTTCATCCTGTCAGATGGGGAACCAGGGTTTCCACACTAACATGAAAGGAACTTTATAGGTGTACTGTTGTCTGCTCCTTCATGTTGGCTGTATCCTGTGACATAGGTACTGAATTGGATGATCTCCATAGAGCCCTTCCATCTCCAAACCATATGTGATTCTGTGACTTCTATAAAACTGTTTTGATGACTGGTAAAAGAGATAGGTGTGTATCTATCTTCCCCACTGAATTCAAAACAAAGCCAAACACAAAAGGTTCATATGCTTCATAAATTGGATACCTAACAATGAATCACTGTTGCCTTTTGCTGAAGCCACTGAGGAATAAGACTCATATCATTAAGAGGTTAAATTTTCACTGCTTAACTTCTAAAGATCCTTCCTTCTACTCTTTCAGATGCCCTAGAGTACCCTGCATGGCCTCCCAGTGCCACTCCAGAAAGGTCTGGATCTGTAGTAAATCTAACATCTGTCAGTCCTGGTACACATCTGGCATACACTACAGCATCTCAAATAGGCTTAGACATCTATGTTCATATAACAGAATAGCTCCCAGTGGTGTCTGCAAAGCTACTTAGTTGACCAAATGTTGATGTCTATTTTAAGATGAGCTGAACAGTTCTCTGTGCCTGGATTTAGTTGCTCACAGTAAGATGCTTAGTACCATTTTTAGATGTCCTAGCATATCTATGTGGAACTGGCAGATATGACACAAGATATGACTTGAGTTCTTCTGGAGTGACAGCTGGAAGTCAGATTAGATACTTTAAGGCATCTCAAATGGCACCAGATACCCACATTTAGACAACCAAATAGATCTGCTAGTTCCCACTGCACACCAAAATTATCGCTGTATTTGATTCTTCTGGATCACTGTTTTCCTAAGGAATGTTCTCCGTCGGTAGGCTAGACTGCAAGAAAGAAACTGCAACAGCAGTTTGTACTGGAAATTACATGGCTCTTTAAAACAAAGAGATAAAATATGCCAACAAATTAAAAATGAATGAGTACAAATAACTAGTAAAATAAACATCCAGTGGATAAGATTACTTAAAAATGTAGTAAATTCTTCAGCACTCGATGCTTTTACAAGATCGACCATTCTTCCTTCTGAAAAACAGATTTGTATCTAATCAGATTTTGCTAGGGTAAAAGATGAAAGTACTGTAAAGAATTCCATGACCTTTGCACTGACAAAGCCAGATTAAGTAATCATAAGTGATTCCTTCTGCCCATGAAAGCTTTCTGTTAAACTACTGGACAGAAAGCTATGCTGTAAAAGTAGATATCTTTAATAGAATTTCTAATCACTGTAGAATTGGATTGTTCTCTTGGGGAAAGAATAGTTTTTTCCTCAGGGAAGTCTAGCAATAGAAAGTGTTTGATTTCACTATCTTTTTTTTCTGAGAATGGGATCAATCTGGATTTTACTGTGATTATACTTCTCCTTAAATGGCTCGCAGTACTTTCATTTTGAAATTTCTAAACCTTGTGTAGCTTGTCTATTCAACGGCTTCAAATTGGCGTAACTGTTCACCCAAACTGCTATATAATAAATGGTGAAACAAAAACTGTTTTTTTGTTTTTTGTTTTTAAATAATATTTTCATTTAATAGATGGAAGTTTACAATTACTTTAAAATATATAAAATTTTCTGCAACTAAATCTGAGAATCTGATTAAGTGATGGAGACTTCTGAGTGACATGAAACGGCCATAGATAAAAACGTAATAGGGCAAACTCTGAAGTGATAGAAGAACTATTGAAATGCAGTGCCTGATTCATCCATTTTGAATTTTAAGTGCTTAAAAATGTGTTTAACTCCAACTGCTTGGTGTGCAAGGGAAAAAAGAAAAAAAAAAGAAAGAAAAAATTTAGTTACCTTCTTCAACAGAAGCAGAAGTGTTGTCATTCTGTTTTTATGTTCAGTTAGAAAGCTGAGAGAAGTGCTGAAAGAAGTGTCTGAGGCTGAAGGAAACTGCACTCCTGGAAATGAAATACCTGGTTTATCAACCTAAATGTAGCATTCCATTGAGGTGCACTTTCCACCTTTAATATAGGTCTAAAAATTTAACATACAACCTTAATTTAAGAGTGCCAACAGAAACAAGAATTGTTTTTTCTTCACTAATAGGCAAAAAAAATCAAAATCTCTAATATTTTCCAAACACCCCAAGTAAATGAGTCATTTGTCACCAACTGAGAAGGTAAACAGCAGTGTTTAATACTCAGATGAATTTCTAGAACAGAGATGATCAGACTTGGGCCAAGTATTTTCATTATCACCCAGCATTACACCACAGTCACACATTAAAGCATGCCATGGTGCTAGATTGTTGTACATTGAAACACACTATGTAGCCAAGACTAGCTGTGAATTTGGAATGATGCTGCATGGCAATACTAAGTTTCAGGTCTATTGAGCAGTTGTGCTCACAGCATTCCTGTACAGTTGTGAGACATGGATCACCTTCTGTTATCATGTCAGCAGATTTGATAATTTCTAACTGGTATTTTTGTTCTGTTTGTAGGATTTGATATCATAACCAGATGTCATTCATCTACTAAATGCAAAAAAATTATGTTGGTGTCTATAACTCTCTGCTGGACTTGCTCAAGTTATTTATCTTTTTTTGTACTGTGTGACTAAATTGGCATGAAGCATTCCTGATTCTCACAAGACCCTGAAAGGAACCAACTTCAAGGGAAAGATGATGCACTTGGGTAGGGGTAATCCCATACTGTGAGAAATTCTCACTGAGAGCAAGCTCTTAGGAGGAAGACTTGAGAAGGGAGGGGTGTCTGGTGGATTAAAGTCTGGACATGAGCCAGAAGTGTGCCCTCACAGATCAGAACACCAAATATATTCTTGACTGCATTAAAAGAAGCTTTCCCAGCGGATTGAGGAATGTGATTCTCCCCAACTACCCTGCCCTCACGAGACACCACTTGGGCTACTGTGTCCAGCTCTGGGGTCTTCAGCACATGAAAAACACGGACCTGTTGGAGCAGCTCCAGAGGAGGGCCACCAAGATGTGCTGGAGAGTACAGTACTGGAGCACCTCTTCTATGAAGACAGGCTGAAAGAGTGGCCTCCCAGTACGTGAAGGGGGCTCTACACAAACCTTTTGCAAACAAAGTGAGTGATAGAGCAAGAGAAAACAGTTTTAAACCACAAGAAGTTTGATTTGGGTTAGATGTTAGGAAAAAATTCTTTACTGTGAGGGCGGCGAGGCACTAGAACACGTTGTCCAGAAAAGCTGTGAATAATCCATTCCTGGCAGTGTTCAAGACTAGGTTGGATGGAGGGCTGAGCGATCTGGTCTAGTGGATGGCATCCCTGGATTTGTCAGGGGGGGTTGAAACTAGATGATCTTTAAGGTCCCTTCCAACCTAAACCACTCTATGATTCCATTATTCAGGCTAATGCCATGCTGAGTAAAGGAGAATGATCACTATCCTGTATCTACTGATAAAATTCATGTCAATGAATTTTCAGTGTTCTACGGTGTTTGGATTCATTGGTGCCAGGCCATGAGGAATGCCAGCTTTCCCAGCAGAGTTACTTTTGCCTGAGGTAATCAGCAAACTGTACTAGCACAGGGCTGGCGCATGCAGATGCAGGACTTTGCATCTCCTCATTATGAAGTTCCTATTGTCTTATTCCACCAACCTCTTTAGGTCCCTCTGGCAGAAGCTGTGCCTTCAGTGTATGCTGACTGCTTACCCACATACACACACATAAAATTTAGAGTTACCCACAAATTTAGTTGGTGTGTAGCTTTTCTCCAGTTTCTCCTGGTCATTGGAAAAGGTATTAAACACCATAGGACACAAGATAGACCCCTCAGGAGCTCTACTTAAAAATGGTCTCTGGGTACACTAAAAAGAGATAGCCTTTGTTTTATCAAATATCTGAATCATCTTTTATTCTTGTCTCTTTTAACAGCCTGTGAAAACATCCTAGGGATAGCAAGGTTCAGAGAGAAGACACCATAATTAAACAAAAATTTTTGCATGAGATGAATTCTGGAAAATTTGAAGTTTTTAATTATTTTATTTTCTAATAATCTTTGGCAGGAAAAGTATGCAGGATATACATGTTTTTCTCACTGTAGTACAATTTTTTTTCAGATTATAAGAATATGAAATAATTTCCAAATCAATCAGAAGTTGCTTATATGTCTTGTGGATTCATTATCTCTAATTCACTGTTAATACAAAAGCAGGGTTCAGTGATGGAGATATCTTGAGTTCCTTCATATTTTCCATTTATTTGCATTTGCTGCCAAATTGATTACATTTATGGCAAATTGCCTTTGTCAAATGCTGTACACGTGCATGTTCACTTCTACACTTCCCACACTAACAGCTGAGGTACCAGCTTGTTGCAAGTTTTTCATGGCCATCTTTATGTGAACTGATTTTTTCAGATGTTTTATCTCATACATAATTATCTATTGCCTTTACAGAATAACATACTGATTTAAGCAAGTTGTCCCATAATTACATAATAAATAAATAATTGCCATTCAATGTTGGAACTGTTGGCAAATTTTGATGTTGGATTGAGAAGGAACATGAATGACTTAGAAAAGTTGGTGACAAACTTCACAGATTAAATTATTCACAGAGTCAAGATAGTGGCATCTGCAATGGATTGCAGAAGGACCTCATTATACAGTGTGATTTATCAGAAATGAAATAAGGGAAAAACTGCTAGTGAATCAATATAAGTATGTGATGCACCCACATAGAGGAAAGTGCAACAAGCTTTGGGGTGTTGATTTCAAAAACATGGAACTAAAGGAGTTAAAGACATTAATGAAAAAGTTGTTGCTGAAAGAGATTCTACTCTAGGAATAATTAAGATCACTTTTTAATCAGAAATGAGATAAGAGATTTGCTTTAAAGCCATGAAATGAAAAAAAAAAAAAAAGAGGAAGAATAAATATTCATAGTTTCTTGTAAAGGAAAAAAAACAAGACACAAACAGAATATCTTAGGTTCAAAGAATACAGAACAGTCTTTTGGCTACAACAAAGAACACATATAAAAAAAAGTTACCTATGAAAATCATTGATAAAAATATTTAAGGAAAAAAAAGCATATATGGATACAAAAAATGAGTAAAAACACATGATGTTGGGGACAAAATACTAAACACCATTATAAACAAATTAATCACCGTTGCCTTTGGAAGTCTTTCAGCTGCTGATCCCTAGGAGCAAAAGCAAGGACATATTCTTATACTTTTTCCACCAGCAACATCTGACTAGTAGCACACTAGTAGACTAAGGAGGATCTCAAAAGAGAAGATAGTGGATAAAATGCACCTCTGATATTGAAAGTATGGTATTAAAATGACAACAGCAAAACTAAACAGATTTGGGTTTTAGTTTAAAAAAAAGGAAATTATTTTTCTATGTTTTTTTA
>LTAT01000001.1:65044071-65056586 GCA_003286495.1 Chlorodrepanis virens | reverse complement strand
AGAATATCTTAGGTTCAAAGAATACAGAACAGTCTTTTGGCTACAACAAAGAACACATATAAAAAAAAGTTACCTATGAAAATCATTGATAAAAATATTTAAGGAAACAAAAGCATATATGGATACAAAAAATGAGTAAAAACACATGGTGTTGGGGACAAAATACTAAACACCATTATAAACAAATTAATCACCGTTGCCTTTGGAAGTCTTTCAGCTGCTGATCCCTAGGAGCAAAAGCAAGGACATTTATAACATTCTTACACTTTTTCCACCAGCAACATCTGACTAGTAGCACACTAGTAGACTAAGGAGGATCTCAAAAGAGAAGATAGTGGATAAAATGCACCTCTGATATTGAAAGTATGGTATTAAAATGACAACAGCAAAACTAAACAGATTTGGGTTTTAGTTTAAAAAAAAGGAAATTATTTTTCTATGTTTTTTTAAGTTTTAAAATATTCCTCCTCTTAATAGGAAAGCATTCCACCGATATTTGTTGAAAGTGCACTTCTTTTTACAAGGCCAGTAATCACTCAGGCAACATTTAGCATCCCCACTCTTTATTGGCCTGACCAAGATGATGTAGATCAAGTATTCAATCAGAAGTAAATTTGCAAAAATATATGAACATGCTCTAGCTCCATCTAGCTTTATTTTCAGGATAACTCGTACCAGGAAAGACGCTCTTCTTTGCCAATAAAATGGGAGTTGTTTTGTCTGAACTGATCATAGAGCACTTTCAGAAGTAAATCTTGGGGTGACAGTGAATCTTGAGAAGGAAGGTGCCACTTTCGTTTGGTCCCATAAAATTTGGGTCAGGGTCTCTGAACTGTTTACCGGTAGAAGATAAAAATGTAAAATTTACTTTCTTTTGTATCTAATTTTATTACTGTTTCTTATAGAATTATTTTGTTTTCCATTTCTTAAAAGCATTCCGGTAGTGACTTAAGACTTAAGAGATATTGTGCCAAAACTGAGATATATGTAACTAAAAGATTTTTTAATTCTTTGTTGCATTTTATAGTCTTGAGAACAAAAGCCTTTATTTTAACTTCTGCAGTCAATAGATTCAATGGGGCTACTCATATAGGAGCACGCTAATAGTTATCAAGGGCCAAGAAGCATAAGGAAACAATACAACCAAGAACACACGGGATTAAAACTTGTCACAGTCCTCATTGTCCCAAGTAACCCAGCCTGCTCCTGTAAAATTAAGCACCTCCTTGCCATTATGTTGTTAGAAAGGAGGTTGGGACAGCATTCAACAATTACTGCATTAAAGAGAAATAGTGATGTTGTCAGACAAAAGTCTTTTAATATGAGATCATAGTCTATATCCCTCCTCAATTTCTTAGTTATTTAGTAGTACCATATTATTTTAACTTCACAAACCACTGGTTGTCAACAATCTTTTATGAAAATTTACAGATTTATGTAGAAAACTCTGATTCACATAGTGAAAATCCTTCCACATATATGTTTGTGTTTTCTGGATTAATCACCCTTAGCAATGTTAAGAGTAATGTATTTCCCAGAAATAAATTTGATGTATTATTCCCATTAGAAACAAAGAATTAGAGGGAAAGGCAAATAATATTTTGTCTGCTGTTCTGCTTGATGAAATAGCTTCTTCAGAGTCTTTGGTTACAAAGATCCAAGTCACCAAGACCAGCCATCTTATTCATGATTTTTCCTTTTTCATTATGTTTGGAGATTTTGAATTGTCTTTTGCTTTTGCTTGAATTTCATTGTACTTGGTGGAAGGCTAAAAGTGACAGTAGAATTCACAATTCAGTATTTTGAAGCATGCTAAAAGGTAATGCTTGGCAAGGTGTTTTTCTTATTTTTCAGAATGCTTTGAAAATGAAAAAAAACCCACTGGAAATAGAATAAAGCTATATTTGGAATCCTACAGCTAATTTGTTAGTAAGAGTAGTGAGTGTGTTAATGTGTTTGCAATGCTTTCTGGGAAACCTTAAAGCCCTCAACTTTTTAATGGAAAGATGTAGTATTATCTTGGAGATGTTCTCATTCTTCTAGAATTTCAAATAAAATAAAAGTCAGATATATAAAAAAATATATCTCACAGGGCTAAATTAGAAATATTTTTTTCAGTCTCTCTGAGACTGAAATGCTTCTACATTTACCTCAGTTTTAATTACCATATCTTTTTGTTGCATATACGTAAAGCCTTACAGAAGGAAGGCCTTGTAGAATCATGGCTCAGGCCTGCTACTTCAGCTCAGCAGAAAAAGACTATGGGAAAGTGACTGAGTTAAATTAGAGGTCGAAAAACTAGTTATATAACCATCATGTGTTCTCATAGTGGACAATTTTCCTTCTGTGCATTTGTATCCCAAATAAGAACTTCACTATAATCTAGCATAAAAGAGAGATTTGCAACTACTTTTTTTCCTCTTTACTGGTTACTTTTATTTTTTTTTAATTGTTCTATCTCTTTATAATTATGCCTATACAATCACTTCTTTCATAAAAGTGGATTACTGCACTTCTGCCTCCAGATCACCAGCCGTGCTTCACCGGTAGTTATTGTTCTAAGTCCAGAGCAGAACAACTCAAAAACCATTCCACTGACAAAACTGTGCTGTGCTGAAGCAGTAGGCCACCATCTGCATTTCTCTCCTGAACTCATTTTTAAATAATATATCATATAACTGAACAATTCTCCCCTGTACTTGGGGAGCTTATTCTCTTTTCCTTCATCATTTCCAAACAGCTCATTTTTTTCTCTTGCTATTATCTCCAGAAGACTTCAAATTCTACAGAGCTGCAGGTGACTTTTAACAGAAGTGAGGAATAGATACAATGGATAATTTAAAGCAAGAGAGACCTCAGCAGAAAGGAAAAATTGCCTGCAGAGTGAATGCATCCAAATTCTAATGATGTTTTCTCTATTTGAGTTATTGCTCAGCTCTGTTTTGAAAGACATAGTTATTCTTCTCTACTTAATTTAATTTACCGTTTTTGAACTCTCTGCCGGATTTCCAGAGCACCAAAATTATCATCTTAACATCTGCTGTTTTCTTTTTTCTTCCTTTATATCATTGCAGAGAGGATTTTTTTTTTCTTTACCTAGTACAACTCTTTGTTTTTTCATGTCTCTAACAGCTTTGTAAGCAGCTTCACACCACCATGTTTCACATTAACATTTGGTGCCAAGTCCCTTTCTACTGATTATCTCAGCTGGAATGCCAGAGAGCCAGGGAGGAGGGGAAGGGTTTAGCAGTTATGTCCTGCAAACGAAATCATCTGTTATTCAAAAGCAGTATGTGGTGTTCAGTCCTCAGAACTGCATAGAGAACTGTGCTTTTTCTTCTGAACTCTGACCTTGAAAATACCAAAGGAAATGAATAGCAGAAAAGTTGATTTATATGAAAGACTACCACTTAGGTAGAAAGATTAAATGTAACTGTGATTTGAGGATGGGGCTTATTTTTGGATCTAGGTTTTTTGTTATAAAATATAAACTCTCTTCAACCAGTCCTGGTCATTGAGTAGGGTCAAATCTGAAAATTACAAGAAAAAAAATACTAACGTTTCACAAAATGTCACAAACAATACTTATATGGTAGATTTTTGCCATTATTAACATTCATCTAGTACAAAATATCATTCTCTAAAAAGAGACCAAATAGAAATCCTTACAGCTAATACTTTCTTAGCCCCTACAAAGGGGCTAAGAAAGTATTTTTTTCATTATTTATCAGTTGTGGCTAGAGACCAGATCTTCTTTAGTCATGCCAAATAGGTTTCCAAAAAAGGACCGTTTAAGCTTCCACCAGTATGGAGGTGGAAGATAAATACATCAGGAATACATACTAAATACACCAGGAATACACTAAACGCTCCTGGAAACAGGCCTGATACAATTTTGACAATCAGGGACATTATGGCAGCCTTGTTCTCTTTCATGAGACAGTGTAATCCCTTCCTTTATCTAAGAAGGTCATGTATACCATTAACTGTCTGCACACTGTCTTCTAGATATTCTGGATGTGCTAGAGGAAGCTAGGAAATAACAAGCAGTTAAGATGCTGATGTCATTTTATTACAGTCACAATCTACATGGAACAGGTTTTAGAGGTATCACTTCAGTCAGGGTCCATTGTGAAACCATCTCTAAGACAGAAGACCTAAAATAATGAATTAATATCTTCTTTGTTGTTAAGATTAAAACAGTGAACTGTATTATGGAGGAAAAAATGTGCCAGAAGCGCTTCTCCCATGCAAGCCCAGACTGGTGGATTTGTTGCAGTGCAGTAATCCTTCTCTGACAATAATGATAAGTTTCTGTATGAGAAAGAAGGGGAAGAAGAAGCTTTTGGAAGACAATGGGGAATAATGTGTGCCTGGGTCATAATGTGCGTAAAACATGGCTAGAGAAGAACCTAAATTGTGGGACTCAAAGCCTGTTTCTGGATTTTGGTATTTACCAACATATTTAGGGAGGTTTAAATGCTAAATTCAGAAGTGACTGGCTATAAAAAAAAGTGTAGTAGAAGAGCTTTGATAACATTGTGAGGAACATTTATGCTCTAGAGAAGATGTATGGTTGAAAAGAATATGCACTTAAATATTTAAAGTTTTTAATGCAGGGTAGCCACATTGGACAAAGAAACATGTTTCACTGGGTCCTCTGTGGATTTGTACAGGCAGGCCCATCCTTTTAGATATTGAACTGCATGTTTTACATGAAGCTAACAGGATTACAGAAAAGTGTGGGTAATCAACCAGCTATGCAGATATGCAAAGGCATCAAAGCATCAGCTGTAAATGGGTTTTCTGTATCATTAACTTTCTGTGTACTTTCTTGGGGTACAAAAAACCCTCACTGCTCAAATTAATTGCAGTTAGAGGGATGTTTTTTCCTCAGTAATATGTGAAACTGGTACCTTCAAGTGGATGGAGGTATTTTGACTTTCAGAGAGAAATTCATTTCCCTACTCATAGATGTCTAGTTCAATTTGTTATGTCTTAGGAGTCTGAGTCATTTACCTTGTACAGAAACAGTAAGGGATTCCTATCTATGTAATGTGGCAGATAGAGAGCAGCAAGGATACTCGTGGGTGTCTAAAATGTCTCTGGATATCAATGTTCAGGCACCTGCATCCCACTCAGGTTCAGAGAGACAAAGAACTGTTAGATTAAACACCAAAGACTAAATTTACTAGGGAAGTCTATGACAAGTAATAAATTGTCTCTGTAGTAGTGTTCAAACTGATGTGAAATACACAACAGCATGTAAAAAGGCTGTGACATTTCTTGCCTCTTCATGGCTATGAAAGCTTCATGGCTATTGTGTGGCCTAAAAATATATATTTTTAGGCCACACAATAACACACATTCTCCAACAATAAGAAACAACAATGATGTCACAGACATGGAAAGAAATTAACTCCCTAGCTTCATCTATATTTCTGACTTCAAATTTAGCATCAGGTGGTAATACAGGAATGTTGGTTTTAAAAGCAATTACGTCTGATTATGCTGGTGATTAGCTACACACATTTTCCCGTGTCTTTCATGGGACTTGTCCACTAAATAGGATTAGCTTGCCCATTTATTTCATTATTATAATTTTTCATGAAATAGCTGTCTGGGGCACAGGACTTACAGGTTTTATTTTAAAAAGCAAGAGGATCAAGGCTATGATCTCCAGTTAAATCTCTTGAAAGTAAATATTTTCTTCAACATTATAAAGAAAACAACATTTGGGAGAGAGTCTATGGTATAAAATGTACTACAGGTATGACTTTTAAGTGTCAATAAATGACATCTAAATGTGAATTAAAATTCTGTGACTATCAGGTCAAGGCATTGATGTCCCCATCCTTTTTACTCTTGTGAATCATCATTCTTATTAAGAGCCATTCTATCCTTATTTTATTTTATTTTTAAAGAGCTCCATATAGAGATTTTCTACAGAGCAAAAATCTTCTCAAGTATTTAAAGTAGTGTTGTATTTGCATGACTGGACAAGTTGGAATATCCAAGCTATGTCATAAACTGTAAATAAAAGAAAGTTTTGCTCTTATCAGGAAGCTGTACTGCTCTCTCTTAGTTCTCCAGACTGTAGCTGATGAAAAAATTTAACATGAGCCATAGTATTCAACATTACAAAAAATATTCAACTTATTCAAATTATCATACCTAGGACCAATCATTCCCAATTAAAAATGAAAGGTAGAACCTTTGAAGAAAAGGATGAAAATTCAGAAAAGCTTCATAGATCAGGGCAGCAAGGTAGCTGAAAATGACACTGAGGAATTTCTTTGACTTCTATTTACTCTGTCACCATTTTTAAGCATAATTCATCGTTTCTTTATTCAAACAATGTTTGAGAATGTACTTATGAGAACGTTATTACTAAGATTAAAATGATAAGCAAGACATATCAGAATGCAATGTTTCAAATGAGAAAATACTATTAAAAGTATTTACCTTAATTACTTTGAGAGTAAAGTAAATTCTATGTAAAGATTTTATTCTTACTATGAGTTTCCAAGGACATTTTAATTAACTAATCTGTAACTACAATATACACTACAAATGGAAATTGAGCATTGAGCAAATGTGTTTTCTTATAGATATTCATAATGAAAAAGCACATCAGCAATTCTGAAGCAGGTCTATGATTCAGCAGTCAATAAGTATAACAATACCTGGCGACACTGAGCATTTGAGCATTACATTGAAAAGTAAAATTCAGTTAAAAATTTCTGCAACTGATAATTATTAAATTTAACTTAGATATGATAAGGAACATAAAAATGCAAGGTTCAAGTGCAAAAAAATGTTCTGAGATCTTAATTTCCTCTAGTTTGATGAATCATAATTCCAGTGAGACAATGACAAAACATATGATTAACAAAAATTGGCTAGGTTTTTACTCAAAATGAACATATTTTATCTAACCTCCAGCAGACATCAAGTCATACTCCTAACTTTTCTGTTTATACATATTCTCTTTTAACTGTTTTTCATTCTTTTTGAACCCACATTTCTTGTGCTTTCATACTGTCTATAATGTAGCACAAAGACTAGTGGGAAGAGTTTTTGTTAAAAAAGAATTTTTAAAAGTTTGGCATACCTTACATAGTGTAATATTCCCACTGGGAATCAAACACCTTGAATATGAGAACCAGTAACTGTCTGGATGGTTACCAGAGTCTCTGTTGCATGATTCCAGTGACAGACCTCACACTTTTGCCAAACCCTTACAATCCAGCTGGCCCATGATCCTGCATGGCCACTTCAGGGTATGCATGACCAATTTCTATCATCTCACACTGTGTACAAAATACCTGTGAATTTATCTACATTCAAAGAAAACACTACATGACCATTCTTGCATCTGAAGAACCATTTATACATGCTTTTTAAAACAATCTGTATGCAGTTTAGTAAATTCTGCACCAGGAATTGACACGTGAAGTTCTCGGGGTGACCAGATTC
Source organism: Chlorodrepanis virens (assembly GCA_003286495.1). NCBI lineage: Eukaryota > Metazoa > Chordata > Aves > Passeriformes > Fringillidae > Chlorodrepanis > Chlorodrepanis virens. The sequence continues at coordinate 65,049,107 of LTAT01000001.1, read as the reverse complement.
TCCATCCAGCATGCTAGTTAACATTTCTGTAATACATAAGGACAGAAATTTTGTCTCCATTTGGACTAAGCACAGCAGGAGCTACCTAGGGGCACCTCCAGAACTGTCTGAAATATTTACCTGGAAGCATTGGACAAGTGCTTAATTGTAAAGGTGGTAGGTATGGTGGTAAGAATCAATCCTCTTGTTTGAAGTTGGTGCACCATTTCAAATTTATCCATTGTCTCACCTATGCAGAGAGTAGCTGTATAGCTGCTTAGGAATACCTGAGGAATTTGCTTAAATGCATCTGGGTTGCACACAGACACACAGGTAAACAGTTGTAATGTTATGAAAAGCATTCATTTTATCTTTATAACATAATTATAACCTAAATATCATAGACTGTGGCATAATGTTTTCCATGTAATTTGAGAAGTAGGAAGAAACTTGCTAAGGAGAACTGTTAGAATGAACAGAAATCTTACGCTGGTATCAATAACAAAGCAGAAGCCAGCTTTTAGTAAAACTAAAAAAAAAATTGTAAAGTGAATTAAAAAGATAATACTGGCACTGAATACCTGTCATTCCTACATTCTTAGTTAATATTCTGACAGAATTTAAGAAATGTGTCTTACCTCTTGACTTGTCTAAATCCAGTATATTTGAAGCTCTCTGGAAAAGAGTCATTCATTATTTAGGAAAGATGAATATCTTAAATATTATTTAAATTAGATTCATAATGTGGTGATAGAACACAAATGCTATTATTCTTCTAGAGTTAGGAGAAAAAAAGTTATGCATGAATGTAGAAGCATTACAAATTTAAACTTTTTGAAAGATCTTTATTTTTTCATTGAGTACCTCTTCTGTGGGCTTAACAGAGATTTGAACATAGGTTTAATTGAGATGTCAGAATATCCTTTGCATACCAGTAAAATGCAAACTATATGGGCTGCTTTGCAGTAAATATTTTAATATTCTGTGACAACCAAGTCATTTCTACTGTCATATTAATAAGTAGGTGGTTAGGTAGGAAACAGAGATTTCTTTCAGCTTTCTGTTAGTTTTATAGGAAACAAATTCTCAAATCACATAGAAATATGGTGGTGCTTTTTATATTAGAATTAAATATTTTGAATGTTGCCAAGTTTGTATAATATATATCTGCAAGTCTGACACCACATTCTATTGCATCTACAATTTTCATTGCTCTTGAAATATTTAAAAAAAATTATAAAATATATTTGTAGGACAAAATGCAACAGATTTTGGCATTATATAAAACAGAGTTGAGAAATAAATTTTTGGTCATGAAGTCACTTTCCTGCAACAGTAACCATTACTTTTCTTAGTTCATACTGAGTCAATAATTGTTTTGTTTTTTCCTTCTTGTTTTTTCCTTCTTGCCTTTAGTATAAGATTTTCTCAAAACCTTACATCTGTAAAGGTCCTAATTTCAAATGTGAACTTAGAGATTCTATATCAGTTTCTCCTTTGGCAACCACTGTGCTTTTGAAAAAATATCTTTTCTTACATTTTATTTCACAACATGAATGTTTATTAAGGACAATCATACTCATCTCAGTCTTTGTTCTGTTCAAATGGCTTATATTATTCTCTCATCAAATAGACTCACTTACTAGTCTTCTTCAAGTTTCACTTTATTTTAAACAGATGGCTAGCCAATGTAACTCATTCTGACTTTGTCTCAGCACTAAATTGTGAAATGACTTGAGTGTTCTCAGCTGTTACTGGAAGTATCTCTGTAATTTGTTTTTTTTAATAGTTACATCATGTAAAGGGTGGATCATCATACAATGATCCTTTAATGTGACTGCTATTGTTTACTTTTCAGGTGTCTCCAGCTGAGGTTTTTCTGGTAATAACAGAAGCTCCTGGGACCTTGCTTTCACATTTTGTACTGCTTTCACATAACCTCTATTGTCCGAGTGTTTAGGGTTATAAAGTTTTTTCTGTATGAAATCCCAGATGTTGCCTACAAATTTTAAAAGCAAATATATTAGTGCTAGAAACATGATCACATGAAATTTAGGTAAGAACAAAGAATACAGTTTATGTTAAAATCCAAGGGTTTAGCATTAGTCTAACTAAAACCTTAATAGTCTAATGAAGGAATTACTAACCTAATTAGAAGGATGATAATGCTTCTATTCCAAGTTATCTAATAAGATATAACTTATTTAGTTATATCTAATTTTCAGTAATGCCAAGGGACTTTCTAGAATTTACACCTGTCTTCATTGTTATTCTGGCCTTTACACTGTCCTTGTGTGTTTCAATTCTTATAGAGAAACCAGGGGAAGTTACAGTGCCTTGTATCCCACGTTCCTTTCTGAGTGTAGTGTTTTGTTAACCTTAATGGCATCTCTCTCCTCATGCAAAAAAAAAAAACTCTGCATGAGTTTTTTTTCTGCTTATTAACATTGACACTTACTTGCTCTTTCTACATGGCTTTAAACTTTCCTGTGATATCCAAACATATTATATTTTATAATGTTGAAAACTTATTCTGTGCTTTCTTTGTTATTAGTAAAGCCAGTTTTACCCAGCTCCAAGGGCTTTGCTTTATATATGTTTTTTATACATGTTGAAGACTTGTTCTGTGTATTTTGTATATGTTCAAGACTTCTTCTGTGCTTTCTTTGTTATTAGTAAAACCAGTTTTACCCAGCTCCAAGGGCTTTGTTCCTTCATTGTCCAGTAATTGCCCAACCACCTGTACACTTGCTGACTTTGTTCTTTTCTCATATTCATAGTTTTGGGGGACCTGTGTTTTTCACAGATCTCCTTTGCATTGGACCATCTTTTGCAATCTTAGTCTTAGAAGGTATTAAATGCATTTGGTTAAACAGAATGTGGGGATTTCTCTTTGGCTGGTTTTGCTTGTTTGTTTTTGCTTTATCATGAAGCAAGTTGCCTTCTGGACAGTGTTTAAGAGTGAGGCAATATCTCAGGAAAAATCAAAAACCAAAGCAAAAAACCCAACCAACTGACTGGGAAAAAATCAGTGTGTCATTGACAAAGATTGGCCTTGATAGTTAAGAAGGAATAAAGAAGGGAACAAGATTTCTGGTCTAATCTCAGATGATTGATTTTTAAACTTTTTTTTTTTCATTTACATCCCTTTTAACTAAAAGTGTGTGACATCAGTGACTGTTGACTCCTTTTTTTCATTATCTGACTCTCCCATATGGTCACAGAAAAATCAATGGAAATTAAAGTTGTGCAGAAGAAAAGATGCTCCCCGCATATTCTATTGTTTTTTAATATGTATATTAAAAAGTATACATTATGGTACTTATTAGCATCTTCTATGTAGCTCTGCAACAATGTGATAGGTTTTACTCCTACTTCCATTTTTTGGTTCCTCTCTATCACTTGAAGCATGAGTTTTCATGGTCTTTGAATCCTTTGAACTAAGTATCTATTCTGTATCTTGATTTTATTGCTTGTTCACCACTATTCTGGATTCATACATAGGAAATGAAGTCAGTAAATGGCCATAAAGCAATCTTTCTCAGAAGTACTGGATTACATTAAAGCAGATTAGATTTAAATAGACATTTCATACATTTCTTGTCACTAAAATTCTTCATTGGAATTAGATGAGTCTGATGATTACATGGAATACTCTTATAGCAATCTTAAAAAATATATGGCAGATTCATTACTCAATAATTTTCAAAAATTACCTGATTGATTATAAGAAAGACAAAATTTATTGACATGACTGGACAGCAGGATAAGGAAAAAAAAGCAACCAACACTTATAAATTTTATAAGGCACAAAGACCAGCCAGGTACCCAAATCCTATTGAAAGTAAAGGCAATTGTAAGCATAAAATTGTTTATACCTCTAAAAATCTCTTGCATAATGAAGTTTGCCTCCAGTGATCAATCTTCACAAGTGTTTAGTGTAAAGGAACTATTTTTATCTTAATGAAATATGGATATAATACCTTGCCTTGGTGATTCCTTGCATGTTGACAATCTTGAGTAATGTTGCTCAAGCCCTCTCATCCATTGTTACAAGATCTAATACAAATTCTTGGGAGCTACTACAAAACTAGATTGAGGGAACATAATCTTCTCTTTGTCTCCTGTAGTTTTTCATTCCTAAGCAAAGTAAGAGTAGACACTAGGGGATGTAGATAATAGAATGCTTCTTCCATTGTACACTAATTTTCCACAGATGCAAATAATCACAGTATTATAGACACTGAAGAATTATGAACATTAAGTAACAAAATTATATTTAATGCATGAAAAATTATTTTAAAGGTTTGATATGTTGTTTTACAAACTAGTTTATATTTTGCCAGTGTCTTCAAAGTAATATGTTGAATAAATTTCTCATAAAAGGTCTGGAGACTCACTAAGGAAATTTCATATGAAAGGTCTTTCCCCCCTTGCATTGCATACAATAAAAATATGGTAGCAGAAAAAAAAGTGTCTGACAGAAATGTCATTCATTTCTGGTACAACTTGCTGGTTCCTAACACACAAAGTTGCTCAAGAGCAGTCTATCCCTTCAAACCTCATTATTTTCTATAGATGGTATTATTGTAGCAAAGTCACTGCAGAGAGGGAAAAACACCTGTGTAAGCTAGTAATGCCTAGGACAATTTCAACCACCTAGCATGGGTCAAATATTGAGCCTATTCCTTGTTTCTCTTTAAAAAGTATGGTAGTAGTCATATCACCTTTCCATTCATCAGCTTCATGATAATAGCAATCATGAAGGACATGAAAGACATAGGCTTACTTTGTTCTTGAATTCAAGGATCTGAGACTCCATTTCCATTGAGATTAACTAATTATTAGTCTAAAGATTATCCAGGAGAGACATATCCTCTCTATTCCTTCTGTCAAAGATGCTCCACTATGCATAAGATGATTAAATATTAATTAGGCATATGTAAGCCTGATTTTATGACTTGGTGGCTAGAGTACTCTTCCAAAATCGAAGAGTAACCTCTTGTAATTCTAATTAGCTTAGTAATAGTTGTAATTAAGGATTGGGGGGGGGGGGG
>LTAT01000001.1:65026305-65040176 GCA_003286495.1 Chlorodrepanis virens | reverse complement strand
AACACAAAAAAAACCCAAAAAAACCCACCGTGAAAAGACATTGAGGCCCAGAGAAATTGAAAAGTGTAAAGAGTGCTCTGTGTGTAAATAATCCATTCAAATCTTACTACAAATATCTTTGACCTAATAGGTATATTTTCTAAATTTTGGTTTAGGTGTAGGCTCAGGTTTTGATAAGAAGAAAATCTCTATCAAATACCCCTCTCATCTCAATATATTTATATGATATAAAGACTTGAAGTACTTCTATTAATCTTGCAAGGGCATGAATCTTTCAAGGCTGTATAAAGTACCAGTTTTCTATTCAGCCCAGAGAAACATGATTATTTTTATTATTTTATGTGTTATGCATGGGAACATAAAACCCAACACAATAATAATTTTTAATTTGCAACTAGCAGAATGAAACTCTTTAATGCAATAAATTTGATGATAATTTCACACAAGAAATTCTTTGTCTCCTTCAAATCAAAAATGAAGAACAATTGAAGAATATCAATTAATTTTGAGAGTTACAAAATACAATGAAATGGAAAACAAAAGTTTATAGAGTTGCCATGGTGCATAAATATATGAAGTATTTCTTGTTTTGTGTTATGAGCATAAGGCTGTCCTTCAAAGTCATATTGTGCACATTCTTCTGTCCAAAATTTTTCTTCTGGCTTGCTTTTTAATTTTTTTTTCCCAGGAAATGGTTCAAGACTACCTTTTCATGATTTTGAGAACTGATATTAACATTGATGTGTAGATAACATTACAACATAATTCAACTTTAAAAAAAAAACACATTCATTTTGCAGTGCTTCCTAATATTCTATTTAGTGGGCATAATAATTTTGGAAATTTCAGGACAGGTACTCCACTAAAGTGTTAATTTTCCTCATCATTAACATTTTTGGTTGCCATAACTCCACTACTTCAAAGGACTTTTAATAACAGCAAACTAGAGTGAACAGCCCTCACATGGCGAAAGCAAAAGTTTATCTTTAAAAAACATAAATCACATTGTTCTGCTGTTTAAACATTGAGATGTTTTACATGCAGGTTATCATGGCTTAACATAAAAGCATACTGTAAGATCAGCTTAATTATGAGGAAAAAAGTCAACACAGTTAGGGTCTGAAGTCTACTGTGAGACATACTGACTTGCACACACCTACTGAAGAGCCCCACTTGCTCTTGGACTTATGGATATCTGCCACTTCTCTGCCTTATGACTCATTGCACTCGTGCATCCATTCCTGACACCTGCTCACACTGTCAGGTTATTTACAAGCCTACACAAAGTTTAAAGATTATTATGTGCACTCAATTGTACATAAAACCTAATTCTAATAAGAAGGTGTTAGAAAAGAAATTTTTTCATTGTCCAAGAGGGACAGACACAGAATTTAATTCTGTCCCAAGAAGATTCTGAGGTTAAAGTATGACATTTTTATGCCTAGAAAAGCTATGTAAGGTTATTTTTAGTTCTTTTTATGACTCCCTCTGAGTCTTGTATGGCTTGACTGAAGATAACTAAGGGAGCCTGGATTTTCAAGTGGAAGGCTACAAAATTAGTCCCAATACTGTTTTTTAATTCTCTAACATAATTATTATGATTGAACATTTGAATTGTGGTAATCTGTAGAGTCCCTGACCAGGGATTAGGCTGAACACATTTTAAGAAAAGACAGTCTTTCTTCCCCCAGTGACTAAAAAATAGTTTGCTTGCACTTAAGATGACCAATATAAATAATTTCTAATTTAGCAGTGTGTTAATAGTGTTATCACTGAGATTCATATAGATCGTTTTATGGTATCTAATTGAAAAACACAGCTTGCAGCTTAAGATGGGAAGCTGCATTTGGTTACTTTTCATTTTCTCAGTGGTCTGTCTTCTTTGCTGTGGTGCATTTCATCACATTATGGACAAAAGAGTGGAAAATCAGGCTTAAAATTTCATGCTACCACTCCAAATTGGTCATTATGCACTATGTTGTGGTTTGACATTGTGCCCTGCAATGGATCTGTTGGAGCAGGATGGAATTGGCTCTGTTCAGTACCAGACAGCCCCATACTCCCCTCACAGCAGCCAAACCCTTGTCATTTCTACTCCTTGCAGGTAACACATTGATGATTTCTTTCTGTAAATTATCCAAAAACATGAAAACTACCCATATACCATTGGCTTCTTGAAGCGTTATTCTCTTGGTTCAGACAGTTTCCCCCTCACCTAGCAATGCTGTCTGCTCAGTCATCTGTCAGCATGGTTTTGGTCTCTGACATTTCATCCTACTTTCCTTTCTCTTGAAGGTATCTTCAGTGTCTCTTTGCCTTCAGAAAAGAGAGAAAAAGGGTGGAGATTATCAACAAGGACAGGGAAGCCATGCACATTATTCAAGAATGAGACATGGTATAAAACTTCCTTGAGCACTGAATTTGGACTGTCTGTTGTGTTGGTTGCAGCAGCAAGCATACGGGAAAATATATTTAAGAAGGGGCAAAGTGTTGTGCAGCAGTGTGTTTCTTAGGAGGAGAAAAAAAAAAAAAAAAAGAAATGACCCTGCAAACCTCAAGGTCAGTCAGGGAGGAAAGGAGATACCACAGGCACAGAAGCCGCCGATTTTCCTGCAGCGCACGGAGGAGAACTGAGAATCATTAAAGTTGGAAAGGTGTCTTAGATGATCAAGTGTAACCATTAACCCAATGCTGTCAGGTCCACCATTAAACCACATCCACAAGCACCACATCTATAAATGTTTAATCACTTCCACAGATGGCAATTCCACTCCTTCCCTGTGTAGCCTATTTCAATACTTGACCATCTTTTCTGTGAAGAAACTTTTTCCTAATGTCAATCTAAACTTTCCCTGGCACAACCTGGCTTCTTCAGTCTCACAGAATCACAGAATCATTAAGGTTAGAAAACACCTTCAAGATCACTGAGTCAAAACTTTGACCAAACACTACCTCATCAACTACACACTGGCACTAAGTGCCTCTTCCAGGCATTTCTTGAATACCTTGGGGATGGTGATTCCATTACATCTCTGGGCAACCCATTCCAATGCTTGACCACACCTTCAGTGAAGAAATTCTTCCTGATCACCAACATGAACCTCCCCAGCACATCTTGAGGTTATGATAAGCTCACTCCTGAGCCTCCTTTTCTCCAGACTAAATTACTCCATCTGCCTCAGCTGATCCTCACTCTTCAACAGCTCCAGACTCTTCAACAGCTTCATTGCCCTTCTCTGGACAAGCTCCAGCACCTCAATGTTGCTGCTCAGAAATGAACACAGGGTTGGAGGTCTGCCCTCACCAGTGCAGAGGGATTACAATATGAAGGTTCCAACTGTAAAAAATGCCTTTGGACATGAATCTTCTAATTAAATTGTATTCAGAATTTCCTATTAGACATTTTTCTTGAAATAGAGTACCATAAACATCTTCTGTCTTATTTAAAGTGTGGTGATTAAACATTATGGAAATATGGTTACTGCTTACAACTACCAACTATATTTGTCCTTTTTTTTATGCTTTTACCTTTACTTCCTTTTCAGCTGTTTCATTTAAAGTCTATTAATTTCCTTTTTATTTGATATGTTACTTGATTTCACTTATTCTATTTAAAGATTTTTTACCTCTGTATACACACCTTCTCTGTCCTCTCACTCTAGCTCAACTTGTAACACTGTAGGTTTTGCTTCTTCATTCAATTATTCATCCCTTTCCTTTGCTTTTTCCCCCCAATTCCCACCAGCATTTCTCACCTTCTTCTCAACACTTTGTACTTATCCTTTGATCCTTTTACTACAAATATCTAGGCTGCCTTTCTGTTTTTCTACTTTTTTCTTCTTTCTCACCTCTGTTTGCAGTTGTATCACCGTCTTTTCACTTGTCCCATCTTATAACTCTGTCTTCTCATTTTCTTTTTTTTTTTTTAATTATTCATTTTGCGTAGCCAAGAATTGATGACATGAAAGGATTAAAGCTGAAGTGCATTGGATTTCAGGAGGCTTTTTGCAACCATCTGCTTTTCTGATAATTAATATGAAACTCTTTCCATCAGCTTTCCCGGTTCTATTTCATCTCTGAATTTAGTCTTTCTGTGGACTGGGTGAAAAGTAATTTAGACTTCTCTCTTCCTTTTTCACAACAAAAAGGGATGAAGGGAGGGAAATAAGGATAGTGTTGGGAGCTTCATACTCTTATTTCGATGTAAGGAACCAGATTATTACCCTGGCAGAATTTAGGTATCCATAATGAAAGTAAAGTAAATCTCTCTCTTCGTAATATAAATTTTCTTCTTTTCATAGTTTTATATTTTTCAAGAAAAACACATTTAATAGAGTACCATATGAACTGCCCTGTTACTGCACTTTTAGCAGGTGCTAACTAATATTTTTTGTGGTTGTAAAATAAATAGGAGTTGCTTAGGGAGCAGTTCTGGAGGATGAACTTTTTTTTTTTTTTCCTACATGTATGCATGCCTGCCTTGAAGAGGGTCAAGTGAAGAGAAATACATAGGAAGAGCAGAAAGACAAAAATGGGTGAGGCTTATATGAAACTGGTTCCCTAATACATATAACACAGTCTATACACTATTTTACAAAATTTTATTATCTGTAATTTGCTCCAATTCCTCATGCCAACTATAATAAAGTTTTATTTTATATTATAAAATATATAATCAAGTATATATTGTCCAAATTGATTATAAGAATGGAGTTATGTAACTTGAAGTGGTTGATGATCTGCCTTATGGATTGTGCATTATTAGTTATGAAAAACTGTAGAAGATACTATGTGTAGAACTTAACAGCCAAAATAAAAATACTTAATTTCAAATAGTAATTAAACAGACTTTTTATTGGAACTTGCTTATGATTACTTAAAAGTTCCTTATTTGCTTGTCATTGCTTTAACCTCCAACTGTCTGATTTCTACTTAAAATAGTAATTGCCAATAATAGTACCCCAGAAGAAGGTGGCTTAAAATATCAAAACAAATGAAGAGAAATCACATCAGGCACGGCCTAGGAAAGCACCCTATAGCTGTATATCCAATTGTCCCTGAGAAATAGAGGACATTTTCTCTGCTGCCTCAATGCATCTGTAACTCCTTGTTTCCCAAGAATGCAAAAGCAATAAAATACATAACTAAGCTCTATGGCTTTCTGGGCATCACTTTTATGGAAATGCATATAAATTGTATATAGGAAAGATTTTAAAAAAAATCTCAGATGTATAGATAAATAAAATGATTTAAAAATATTACATAGTATCTAACCCTACAAAACTAACCTAAAACTTCCAAAGAACTAGGAGCTGTATTATTTTCTGTCTTTTATTCTGAACAGTTCTGTGCCATAGTGACAAGAAGGAGCAAAAACTTATTAAATCAAAAAAAGCAGCATTCTGAATGAACTTTACACCCTCTTTGCCTAAACTAAAATGAATTAAGCTGTGAACAGTGATGAAAAAGACTTTTTTACTTTAGTCCTTTTCAAATTTTCATAAAGAAGAAACAATGAAATCATAAGTTACATAACCATTTACAGAAACTGCAAGTGACCCTATAAGCTGATGGTTAAGTAAATGTGGTAGATTCCCCCATATTACTGCTTCATAAAAGTCAAAGCAATAGCAATAATAATGTAATATGATCTTGAAAAGTAGCAGGGATTAGTTCCCTTAGACTTCCCCTGTGTTCTGGTGCACTTGGATTTTCATTTTCTTGTGCTTTACAGCAGGGCTATTTGTCCTTGAAAGCATTCTTTCTGAATGTAAAGGAAGTCCTTATCTAATCAACACTAGACTTGGAAATTTTCCAAAATGATGTTGCTTGCAGCACACTTGAGAGCAGATTTCCTTACTACACTATTTTGCCTCTGGTATATTACTGGTAGTGCTGTGGGAAAAAACTAGTTTATAGACTACACAGGGCACCCAAAATGTGGCAGTCCTTACAAACTCCTCTACTACACCCCAATGACTGGATTCAATAATAATTTCATTTGGAATTGTTCTAAGAAATATTCACAGCACCCTGTATTGTAATTGAGTTTATCACAATTGCTTTTTCTGGCTATACGTCAGTTGTTACTTGCCCAGGTCACTTTACCACCCACTTCCTGAAGCCAGAACAGCCAAGAGTAAAATTGGTGAATAAGCAATGGTGCTGCTGGAACTGATATTCTCACTGATGCATCTGGGCCAAACCAATGGGTTTTACAAACCCAGGGAACATTTCTGTGGTTGCAACTTCCATGCAACTATGGCATAAATTTTTTAGTCCCGGAGCTGCAGTGCTAGCACATCCTGTAAGGAAGGTGAATCACTGTCAGATTCATGTGGGTCATTCAGAAGTTCATTGCTTCCAGTCTCTGTGCACTGACCAACCTCTTCTCTGACAACACACTAGAAATAGTAGTTCAGAGCATTAAAGGTATTTGTACCATGTTGGGATTACACTGTGTTCCCTTGCAGAACCTTGTTCAATCCCTCCTACTCTTTCCGAGCCATTTCTCAATGCATCATCTCCAACTTCACCCCAGCGGTGCCTGAACACCAGCAACAAACACATGCATGGTGCAGATCTAATATTCTAGAACAACTGATCGTTTATTACTTTTCCTTCCACAAAGCACTAATATTTTTTTTGAACCAGGACTACTTCTTTTCAGGCACCTTTAATCTGCAATAAGCAAACAGACATTTCCCTGGAGGTTGCGAGGGGAAAAAATTATGAGGAAGCTCCCTAACTGATACCTATATTGCTCTCTGCTCTTCTATCCACTTCTTTTTTCTTGAGAGCCAAGCCTCTCCAAGACAAAACTAGAAAAGACTGATTGTTCAAATATTCAAATCTTTACTTGTAACTCCTGAGGTTTAACTCTAGAGAGCAACTCTGCATCACACAGCCCCTCACTCGCTCACTCCCTCCTTCACTCACTCCCTCCTTCACTCACTCACTCTCCCTCTCATTCACTCTCTCATTTCACCCATGATGAGATGAGGAAGATAATCAGAAAAATTGGAAAACTTGTGGGTTGAGATATGAACATTTTGATAATTTAGGTAAAATATAATAACAATAACAATAATAATCAGTAAAATAGTTAAATTGATAGTAAAAATTGTAGTGAAAAGAAAAAAATTAAAAAATAGAAATAAAAGCCAAGATAAACCAGGGAGGCAAATTGAAAACAATTGCTGACCACCAACAAATTGATGCCCAGACTGTTATGCAACAGTAGCCCCACAACAAGTTTTCCCTGGTCTGTATGCTGAGCAGGCAATATTGTTATGGAGTATTCCTTAGGCCTTTTTGATTCAGCTGTCCTGGCTGTGTCCCCTTCCAGTTTCTTGTGCTCTTCCAGCCCTCCTGCTAGCAGGGTGGAGTGAGAAGCTGTAATGCCCTTGACTTAGGGCATGCACTGCTCAACCACAACTAAAATATCAATGTATTATCAACATAATTCTCATCCTAAATACAAAACTCAGTGCAATGCCAGCTTCTAGGAAGAAAATGACTATCCCAGACAAAACCAGGGCAGTAGTATAGGTGTCATGCATGAGGATGGCTCATAAACTGTTGTATTCTGGGCAAATTCCCTTCATGTGTTTGCCTTGTAAAGGCAGTCCCTCAGGGTGATCTGACAGATCAGAATCATGGGGAAAAGTGACAAAAGTTGTTTTGGGAATAAGTAACTTATTTTTTAGGTAGAGAAGTTCTTATTTCAGTAAGTCTTTCAGAAGACTTTCAGAAGTCTTTCAGAAGTTCTTATTTCAGTAAGTCTTTTGCAGGTTCTTTCTGGAAATAATTCTTAAAAGTTTTTTCTTTTTTTATTTTAGAAATACTTGCTTTCATATTTTGTTGTTGTTTTTGAAAAAAATTCAGGCGGGTCAAATAAATTGATATTTTCTAGAAGAAATAACTGGTGTAGTAATTTGATTTCATTCAGAAACTTATGTGTGAGAAATTCTGTTGAAAATTAATTTAAAATTAATTAATTATAAAATTAATTATTAATTATTAAATTATATTCTTACAGAATACTTTTCTGAGATGCTTTACTAATTTATCCCCAGTTTAGTATCTAATTACCTTTAATATCCTGACATGTTTCCACAGAAATTTTGGAATTACTGTTGATTTTAATGCTTTATTTTGATGATTATCATGTAGAAATATCTGCGTTGTTCCAGAAGTGTATAGTCTAATTTTTTGTTACTGTTCACAGCACTTTTCTTTTGCTCCTCGTATGTAGGAGCAAAAGCAAAATATATGATGTTTCCTAGCATTATGTATTTTCATAGGTACTTTGGAGAGAAAAGTAAACATACTGAATTCTAGTCTTATTGATTGTGGGGAAAAAAAACTATAAAATATTCTTTCCACAACCAATTTCTCAATAACCGCAGTCAACACCTTTCAAAAATTTAATCTGGAGACACAGGTATGCTCAAAATATTGCTACAGTTCGAATGCAGTTTCAATAGAACCATGAATTTTTGTTATCTGCTTTATTGTTTTAGAAGCATGGTATACCAAACTGTCTCATTAATACAGAAAATAAATTAGTATACAAAATAATTTTCAACATTATTATCTTTTTTCCTGTGTTATGCTTATCCTTTCTCTGGATCCTAAAGCTGGCTCTCTGGCTTGCCTCAGGCAGGGTGTGGTTGCTGACAAATTTACTCCACTTTGAGATCTCCCCTCAAACTGCTGTAATATGATATGATGTTCTCAAGGTTGGATAAGGGTTTGTTCCATCCTCTTCAGTGGTAGCATTATCTTGGACTTTTTTCCACAGTTAATTTTGTATCACTCTCATTCCTTCTCATTCTAGCTGAAGTTTAGAAGCTGTTCAACAGCCTCTTCCAGCCTCATTTGCCACAAAAGTCTCTTGGGTTTTGCGCAGTGAAGATTTTATATATGAGACCTTTATCAAATGTGTTCCAAGAGCTGCTCTGACAGACCTTCACTGACCATTTTGAAAATTCACACAAACTTGCAGAACATATTGATTTTGGCAAAGGAAATCAATTCTAATACTCAGATATAGCAGACATGCAGCATGCACTTCCAAGTGTCAGACATTATTCGAGAAAACTTATATGGAACTCTTTTTACTGTCAGTAATGGGGAGTAATATTTCCTTTCTTTGTCCTAATTTTGAATTAAAAAAAAAAAAAGTTTTGATATAGGAATGACTTTGAGTTCAAGCAATCAAGGTTTATAATTTTTCAATTCAAACTGTTATTTGCCCAGCACCAAGAGGGAATGTTGAATGGAAGCCTTTTTTTTTTTTCTTGTAATGGTCAGGAGTCAGCAATAAGGCCAATCCTTTTTCCATCACCTATGTTGAATTATGCCATGGTTTCCAAGATCTTTTCCAGCTTCTGGGAACTGCTACGATTACTCCAAGTCTTTTTCACAATGATTGGGTAGGCATATATAGGGTAGGCTATGTGGTGACAGCAGGAAGACTTAAAGCACGTCCTGAGTGTCTGCTCTCATTTTTAAAAGAAGACTTTTAGGCTTCTCAGATTCATGAAAAGTTGGTCAAAACTGTAGACTTTAGATTCTTTGTATAAGATTCAAAAAAACCATAAATGGCTGAATGGTTGTCATGGAGGAAATATGTAACAAAATTAAAAAGTTGTACAAATATGTGGTTTTCCCCTCATAAAATATGTTGCTGTGCTCCAAGTTAAATTAACCACCCCATTTACTCTGAGAAAATAATACAATGACTGTAGACTGTCTGAATTTGTTTAGGGATTGCCTTCAGCTACTCTCCAGAGTTCTGAGTGATATAATGTGTGCTGTTTGTGGTGTGAATGTTAGTATTCAGCTAAAGAAATCTTTGTTGATCAGACTTGCAGACACCTTGCAAATTTTGGTGACAGATGATTTTGTTCATGCTGCTTTCCCAGTACATGTTCTGGCTGCTCCAGCTTGGTTGCAAGGTTTAGTTTTAAACAAGAAGTAAGAGTCTCTCTAGTAATTTGCTACACTCCATAACACATTGTTTGGCATCTGTTACCTTGCCACATTATTAAAGCAGGTTGTTGTACATTACCCCAGCTTAAATAAATATGTCACATTACAGAGACAAATGTGTACTTAGATTGAAACAGTAAAGCTATGTTTGCTATAGAATTACAAAATATAGTCCTAAAGTGTTGTGGGAAAAAAGCATCCACATAGTGGGGCCGCTCTGGGGATGAATACAAGTCTTTCCTTACATTATCATCATCATATGAAAGTAATGAAGGCACTCTTGAGGGACCTCGTTGGAAGTGATATTTTTTCTTTCAGTGCTAGTATGAGAAACTTGAAAACTACATTATAAACCAGAGACTCAACCCTTTCATATACATTTTGGATTAAAGCAATCCAGTAAGCAGGAACAGCTGTGACTTTAATCGCATAAGAAATAAACCCTTCCATTATACCCTGCTGAATGCAAAGGCAGAATGCAATAACTAAACACTAAAAGGCAAGTGGCAATCAGTGGGATATTTATTTCCTTTTATTGTTACATTATATGCTGATTTCTGTTCAAGTAATGTTCATTTCTTAAAAATCATTATTGACTTAGATGAGATTCATCAGCAAAATTCAGTGAGTATTTTAAGGCATTTAAAGGTTAATGTCTTATTCTTCAAGAGATTTCAAGGGATTTTTGAAACTTATCTTGTCTTTTAACACTTAACACATTAATTTAGTAATTTTCCTTATGCAAATTTTTATTTTGTCAGTTATAATACATGAGCAGAAAAATCGCTTGGATCTATAATAAGTTCTGCAGATTTCCTAATTTCCACAAACGCTTCCTTCTAAAGTTATCCAAAAGGAAATGAAATACTTACCTGTACAAAGCCCAAAGAGAGAAATATTTTAATTTTTACAGATATGAAAGACTTGCTACACTTAGTGATTATTTTTACATAAGTAAAAATTCTATTTTGAGGGCCATAGTCATAAGTGACAAAATTTCTCCATGTAAAACAAACAAAAAAAAATTAAAATATCTTTGAAATAACACAGCATAATGGAAGCTGAGTTTGTGGGGATAACAAAAAATTAAAAAGGAAATAGTAGTGCTAGGAGGAAGCTTTATTTTATAACTCACCACAACATTTACTAACTTATATTGCATTTTTTTTTTCTAGTACAAACGTCTAAAATACTTGGCTTCTGTAATTGCACATATGTCAAGCCTTAAAAATTAGGAAAGGAAGGGATAGAGACATAAGCAGAGACATTCATCCCAACCAGCTTTAGATTGCTGTATCTGAGTTAGTTATCTTGGGTGTTTGATACAGATATGTTTTCTTCATAAATCTATCTCTATCTTCAATGTAATAATGTTATTAAAGTTAGGTACCTCAGGTTTGAACTCATTCTAAAGCATTTGAAGATGTCTTCATTAGGTAACCCAAACTGAATGCTAAAGCAGTTATTTCTTTCCATTTATGGTAACTGAGCCCATGATATCTAATTTTGGTAAATGCTAGGAAGAGATTTTCTTATGTAGTCCTTTATGTCTCAGTGCAAATTTCAAAGTAGACATTGTACTGGAGAGTGAGATTAGAACAATAAGAAATCACACAAATGGATAAAATTTATTTGGCTTCAAAATACAAGTAAATGCCATCTCAGAACTTTTACATTAATTAAGCCAGTTCTGTTACTCAACAGAAATTAAATTTTAAGTAAGATGATGGACAAAATGATTTCTGGAAGTTTCTTTGCCTGAGAAAGTCTATTACATGTTTTTTTAATGAGTTTTATACCTTGCAGAATAATTGATGATGCCTATTTCAATTATATGAATTAACAATAAAAGCTCAAAGTGGCTTAACTATCAAAATATAGCAATGGCTCAAAAAAAATCAGGAGATCCATCAAATAAAAAAATGTTCATGACATTTTCTCAGGCTTCACAGACTTTTGACAAGCTCCTGAAGGTTTCTGATCTATGACAGGTCTGCAAGACAATCTCTGGGCAGCTGTGCCAGGAGAAACAAATCAACAGAGTTTATGTTGTGAAAACTCTGGGAAGACTGGTTCTGACAAGGGTGGGCTGAGTAATAGGTGTTTCAAGGAACAGAAGCCAGTGATGTCTGAAAAAAGGAGGAGAGACTATAGTAGAGAACATAATGGGAACACACATGCTTGGGTGAGAGTCACTGAATATGGTTTCAAACAGCTGAAGTATGCATGCCTTCTACTGAGCAAGAATTTCTTCCGGTGTGCTGAGCAACAAATATTTTTAATCAGGTAAAAATATTCCCTGATTTACCTTAGAATGAAATTAATTGCTCCCTGAACTTTACTGAAAAGCGGGTCTGGCATGAGTAATTTGTGTATGTATGCCTTTCTTACACCTGTTTAATTTTGGCAACATTTTGGTCCAAGCCATCAGTTTCCTCGTTTTCTAAAGTATGAAGAAAGAATTTCTATGAGCATAACAAGACCAAGAAGACATATTTGAAGTAAACTTTACTCATATATGATTTAGCAAGTCTTGTACATCAAAGAACATAATGTCCTCAGATGTCCTTCAAAAATATTTATGGAGTACATAAATTTCCCATATCGGCATGGCTAATGTCCAGACAGTTTTCTGATACTATTTTCAAACATTTGGTGCGTATAGACTTCATTGTCCTCCAGATCTTGTTTCTTTCACTAACTTTTACCTCTTCAAGTAACATAAATAGTTGTCCTTTGTCCAATTCCTGGGATACTTGGCCTGCTTGAAGATTTGTCTTTCTTTACTTTACATTCATCTTTCCATGTCCTTCTGGATTTGTGCTGACAGATGAATTATTTGCTTCATATTTAATGAAATTGTGAACTATATTAGTCATAGTGAATAGTACTCTTGTGTTCTTAGAGCTTTTGGTCATTCATGTACAGTAGCTATTTAATAGCATTTTCCTATTAGTCTTAGCCCATCTCCAGGGCATTTTCAATTTTTACAGAGAGGAGAGAGTTAAACACTAAGTGTTACGCGCGCGCACACACACACACACACACACACACACACACACACAAAAGAATGTAAAATATTCTAAACTATTTTAATAAACTTTTCAGTTAGACTGATTAGTTTTAGTGATTTTGTCGTTGTTCAAAAATTACTTTGTTAAGTATATCAAAATGAGGAAACATCTAGGATTTCTAGAATAAAATTCAGAAATGGTAGAGAATTGTTGCAGTATGTTTTCTTTGTTGAAAAGTTCATTGCTTAATTCGTGGTTTTGTTCACTATTTGATTTGTGGGTTTTGTAATCCCCCTGTATTGTCCTCCCCCTGTATTCAGAGTGGCACAGGCCCCTCATTTTGTATCTTGTGTTTCTAAAATTAGATGTGCACCCTTATTGTTATTCAGTTCACTTAGATGTCAATCTCTTTGTTTGCCACCCAGCCACTCCCTACCAAGTGTTAATCCCCAGAGTCCCCAGCTGTCAATCCCTTTTATCCCTGCCTCCCACTGAATGTCAATCCTCCCCCGAACCTGCCCTCCCTTCTAGAAAATTCCCTGTCTATCCTGTGTCTTTTCGAACCCTACTGGTCTAACCAAGTTATGTTCCTCCCTATTGCTCTCTTATTGGTTTAAGTGTAAAATGTCCTGCCTTCAACCCCTCCCCAACCATACCCCTATTGGCTTGTTACCCAAAAACCCCTCCTTCCGAGTGAGGTTATAAAAGCTCTTGTTTGCCCCAAGTCTTCGTCTTGGAGTCTTGGGTCCTTGTTTTGGGAGCAAATCAGGAAGTAAGGCCATCCCTGCTTCACCCCAAGACCCGTGCTGCTGTCCTTTTGTTCCTGCGCCGAACCACTGCTGGTAGCTGGGATTTGCG
>LTAT01000001.1:65014973-65026295 GCA_003286495.1 Chlorodrepanis virens | reverse complement strand
GCTGGTAGCTGGGATTTGCGGAGCTTGTGAGGGGGATCTGTTGCGCTCCCATTGTCGTCGTCACCTGGCTGGGCCAAGGTTAGCGTCGCGGCATGGAATGGACTGGGGAAAGGCTTTGGGGTGTTGGTGGATGTGAGACTCCACATGAGACAGCTGTGTGTGGTCGTAGCCTAGGAAGCCAAACATGTCCCGGGCTTCATAAAAAGGAGTGCAGCCAGCAGAGGCAGAACCAGCCTATGTCCAACTCAAATTCTCAGCTCAAAAAGGACACAGACCTGTTGGAGCACATAAAAAGGAGAGCAATGAGTACAATTAGAGGGCTGGAACACCTCTTTTATGAAGATAGAGTGAGAGAGTTGGGATTATTTAGCCTGTAAAACAGAAGGATCCAGGGAGACATAATAGCATCTTTCTAGTACCTAAGGGGGCCTATAAAAAAGCTGGAGAGATTTCTAAGGGATGTCTCAGAGAGTAGGAGAAAGCAGCATAGCAGTACAGCTGGAATGTCCTCTTTCTTGTAAATTTCTTCAGTAAGTTTGAAACAACATAAGATTTTTCATTGAAAACTACCACTCTGAAGTAAATTGAGTCAGACACAGAAAAAAAGAATGATGAATGCCTTTTTACTGAAGAAGATATTTACTGAATGCCTATTTCCTGAGGAAGAAATGGAAGAGCTCTTTGTCCTTTCTATTCTTCAGTCACCAATAATCTGTTGTAGCATCACAGGAGCCTCATGCTAGAAACAGTTTTCTTCCAAAAGATTATAAAGTCAGCAAGTCTTCACTGATCCCAAGTGAAATACACAGATTTATGAAAGATGATATTTTTCAGATGTTAACCATTTCACCCAGGAAATGGTGAAAAATCTAGCAAACTGTAGTACATATGACAACTGCTGAGAATATTATTTTTACTATGAATGTCTATGTAGATGTTTAGTGAAACTACTTTTAGTTTTCCAAAGAGTTTTTGTCTTCAAACCTCTGTATGAAAAGCATTAAACAAACTGTTAACGGCATATCTATGACAGGATCTTAAGGCTTTTCTCCAGACTCCAAAATTCAACTGACAAAACTACTCTTCCTTCTATGTAGACAGTACTGTGAACTATGAAGGATCAGATGGGAGTTTGCTGTGTATTGAAAATCAGCCATATTTTTTTTTCTGATACAAAAATGATGTATCAAGTTCAAGAGTATATTCAACATATAGAAACTGATTCAGTTTGGTAATAAGAAAATAATGAATCTGTTGATACTTTCAAGCCAGTTTCCATGATGGAGGAAGGGAAACAGCTATATAGAGGCTGTCATTCACATTCTTGCATATAGAATAGTGGAATACTTTAGATGTAAATAATCTTCCGAATTCAGGTATCTACAGCATAGATATGTAGAGCTAGACTAGACCCTTTAAGGGGATCTCTTCAAGATTAATGGAACAAAATAGGTACCCACAGTGGGCAGTTCATACATTCTAATTTAGAACACTACTCAGGCTGAACACTGCTCCAAAAATGCCTGATGCACTAATTACAAAATGGAATAACACCTAGAAATATGCACTGAGGCTGGGTTATTTTTTAGAAAGACAGAATGTTCCCAATCTTGACTTGAAAATTTTCCTTCAGGATAAAGAAATCCATGGTTCATAAATGAGGTTCCACTTTACTGTCAGTAACTAAGGGATAAAAAAAATTACAAATGATCATTCAAACTCATTGGTTAGAAAGAAATTCAATACATTTAATTTTAGATAGCAATTAAAGTAGAAATAACTATGGGTAATTAAAGTATGCACGAAAGGAATCGCATACTAAACTTTACAGTAACTCTATCCAGCTTACATTTCAATCTTTTAATCATACACTGATGTATTTTTCAGCATAATTAAAACACAACATCACACTTGCTCTTCAGCCAGAGCAGATTTTATTATGGCAGTCTAGGAAGCTAGCTAGAAAGGTCTAGACTAATTCTATTAATATTCATAATTTACATTCTTGCTTTCTCTTACTGTTCATAGTCTTTTTTTTAATTTCCTGGTTTTCCTGTTAGGATAGCCAGTAAGTAATCTCTCTGTAGTTTATTGAGCAAATGCTTCTCAGTTTCAGCTGAGGTATTACTTTCATTTTCTTATGACTGAATTGAATATTTGCATACATGTCATTTCATTGGAGCAAGGAAATAGTATTTCTTCCCATTTTTGGAATTTGACATAATGTCAGAGGCTACCATAAAAAGAAATAATGGCTATCTATCATCAACCTTTTTTCTGAACTACTTACTCCACATTTCATCTAAAGAGAGTCCTGCCACAGAAATACTCTCCTTGTTATCATTCAGAGGCTGCCTATATAAACAAACAGTTTTTCTTTGATTTTAAAGTTCATGTAGAGCAAAACTGCAAAATTCCTGTGGAGAGGAACTGATAGGCTTTCTTCTGAAAAATAGCATGCATCTAGCAGCATCACTCTGTCTGTTAGCCAGGTTAGCTGTGTATGTTTGTCTGTCTTTAAGACATCCTTCTGGGTGATTTTCCATAAATATTCCATCCTTTCCTATACCTAGATTTGACTCATCCTAGATAGCATCAACTGAATGGACTTACATACCAGAAGATTTCTTCTAAAGTGAGTAATACTCTCAGAAGTTATCCCTGAACCATATAAGTCCTTTATAAATGTGAACAGGATTTATGCTCTTGTGAACTGCTGTTTTATTTAGGTACAGTGTCAAAATCCATATAATCTGAGTCGCTGCAGTTATAGTTGGATGATGACTCTAAGCATTGCATGAAAAAAATTTCTAGCTTTGCTTGGAAAATTAAGATCCCAAATATCTGATGTTTTGAAGAAAAGTCAAGATTCTTTCTTTTGTAAAATAGCCCTTGTTGTAGCTGGAATTAAAGAAAATGTTTATTAAGCTCCAGACATATGGCACAGATTAGAAAACTACTAGGAGGGAGCTCCAATTGGTAGGTTAATATTTTAGCATGATAGATTAATCAATGTAAACCACATAGCTCAGTTGACACCGCTGTTCCAAATTGCCAATTTCATCTTCATCCAGCAGAGAAAATGCCAACCTTTCTCTCTGCAGTAACATATTCTTGTTACAACAATGAAGCAACTCCAGAGTTACTGTTATCGTGAAACATCTGGTAACTACAAGATGTAACTCCTGTGAGAGAATCACATACCTGTAAAAGTAGAAGAACTTACTGAACTTTGTTGTATTTCATGTTTTGGAATACCCCAGAGTGTGGTAGGCTCATAATTCCGTAATCACTTTACCTCTGCACCAGAAATGAAACCACAGATGTTGCGCTTTGCTATAATGGCCACCGCTTAACATAAATAAATGATCAGAATAACAGTACTGTTCATATATAAAATATGCACACCATAATAAATATCATGGGACTAAAAGTTGCTGGGAACACACTAAAAGAGGTGCAGAAGGCCTCATTACGGACATCATTAAAAATAGATCAGGAGATAGAAAATTGTGAAATTTGTTCTTTTTTTTAATGTTATTATTTTTTTCTGTTAGAACATTTTCTTCTCAAAACAATAATGTGGTTTGGAACAACTTTGTATCTGTTGGAAGAGTCTTCTGGATCTTTTCGAATTGACTTTCTTTAGCAACTTAGAAAAAATAGAAAGCAAAAAAGATTGTGTTTTGATAATACAGCTAAAAGAAACATGGGTCTCTAAGTAAGTAAAACAGATTCACATAAATAAGATGAAAAAAAGGAAAATAATTTTTTATCTTTTGCTTGTCTTAGATGTTTTTGCATTACTTTTAAAACTAACTAATAATGAAAACGGATTTATTGACAAAACCATCTCATCAGATTGAAAAAAATTCCCAAAAGAATTAAAATAGCCACTTTTGATCACTGACTACTATGTACCTACTGCTCCAATCTAAAGAGCTGCTAGAAAAATTACTGAGTCATGGAATATCAGATTTTAAAAAGAAATAAACTAGTTCTACAAACATAAATAATAACTCATTTATTAGGAAAAAAATGTATTTTATAGATACTTATCACTATATATTAACAATAAGAAAGTTGGTATTATTTGTTTCTTAAAAAAGATGCATGACCGCAAATGAAGAATAAATGACAATTTTGGATGTGATTGTACAGGAATGACTGGCAATACTAAGGTAAAGCAGAGATAATCTTGGCAGGAAATGTTAAATGTTTCGAGGGCATTTTCTCTAGGGATAGTTCTGCACCATCACTTACCATTTCTAATGCATATTTCAGAAAACACAAAATGTATCAAGAGGACTTACACCTTATTCTTACAAAATCCATCATACTGAATCATATGATAATAGAATCAGATATTTTTAAGCAGTGTTGACAAAAATGGCACATTCTTATGTTAAAAAAATAGCTAACATGAGTCTATTGTAATACCACCACCTCATGGCTTGTCCTGCTTTTCTTTATCCTGAAATTTGCAGAGACACTTCCCCTCTTCTAATGCTATAATTCTGATTTTATAACATTAAACAGTCATTTCATACTGATGAACAAAAATATAACCTATGGTGACTCAGGCCTCTTAGTACAATGATCTTCATTCTCTAATGTACAGCCAATCAAACATTAGCAATAGTGATTTATTTGTATTATTAAATAAAGTGGTTTATTGGCATCAGTTGTGCACATGCCAGCAAGAAGCCTGGCACTGCAGCAGATGTGAATGGCAAATACACTTTAGGAACAAAATTAACTGTGCCTCTACAATAGTCCTCAGTGCAGGGGATATTTCCACCAGCTAAAAAGCTTTGGAGAGGAAATTTCAATGCATGATTTGAGCCTTCAGGGAAAAAAAGAACCAAAACAAACCAAACAAACAAACCCCAACAACATATTCCCCCCTCTCCCACTCTCCACCCCTCCCCCTAACCACACAAAAGCACAAACCAAAACAAATTGACGAAGCCCCAAAAGAAAACCAAAACAGCAACAGTCCCCACTCCATCAACTTTCTTTGTTGGTTTGGTAGGGACATTTCTAAAATTCATTGCATTTGTAGTTCACAGGAGTGGCACTTTCAGCACACAGGAAAAGAACAAGTATTATTTCTACTTCCCTTGCCCTCCTTCTGTACACACCTTGGAAACAAGTGTCTGTTTGTACTGATGTGAAGGGAAGGCTACCATTAGCAAAACTTCCCCTGTGTCTGTAAAGCCTGTTACTGTGCATTACTGAATCCAACAGAAAAAAACTTAATAAAGTAAGAACTTTATACTACTTGCAAAAATACACTTTTTTTTCTTCTTTTTCTGTTTGTCTGGCACAGTGTGAGAATGATGTATATATGGAAGTAATGGAGATTCATCTGGTGAGCTTAATGGGCAATATGTCACTTTTTGCAATAGTTCTTTTATACCATATGGCACACTCTGGTGCTGCAGTCTCTTCAGGTGGAGGGTTTTGATAGTCCCATGTATCAGAAGTGTCAGGAACTCTCAAGTGCTTGTTGATCATTGACGCTGCTCTACTATTTTTTATTAAGGTGTTAAAGTGTAAATGAGATATCATCTTACTCTGCACAAATCTGGGGTAAATGTCTTCAGAAAATGCAAAGGATGAGAATATACATTTCTGGTGGGCAGGCACATGGCTGCATGGTGAGAACACAGCAAAACACAGTGTCCTCTGCTTTTACTGAGTTGCTAACTCTTGGTAGAACCAAGGCTGCACAGAGAGCAACCTTCTGTTCAACTATGCAACCACATAAATTTCCAGCTGTGGGATGTGTGGAGAGGTATTCCTAGAGATGGAAAGTGACTGTAAGCAAGTCTGTGGGAGGTGTGACCAGATACATGAACTGCTGCCCTTGGTG
Source organism: Chlorodrepanis virens (assembly GCA_003286495.1). Taxonomy (NCBI): domain Eukaryota; kingdom Metazoa; phylum Chordata; class Aves; order Passeriformes; family Fringillidae; genus Chlorodrepanis; species Chlorodrepanis virens. Next base: position 65,020,417 of record LTAT01000001.1, on the reverse strand, counting down.
GCTGAGGGGCAGGATGAGGTGAGAGTCTGAGGAATACATTGGAGCCATACCCTGATATCTACAAGGCACAGAGGCCAACTCAGTGTGACCACTGCAGAGGCAGGTCTTGAACCTGGTTTGTGCCGGAAGCAAGGCAACACCACAAGGAATAAGGATGAGTGGTAAAAGATTGTAAATGCAGCAGTAAGAAACCCCTCCTTGTCCTCTAATTAACCCTCTGATATACCTTTACAAATATGTACAAGGCCCTGGGTACAATTGTTCAATCGCAAAATGAGGAACCTGAGCAAACAATCTCAGAGGATGGAGGGACCAGCCCTACAATAAGACCAACAAACAATGACATATTGTGATCATTGGTGATTCCCTCCTGTGTGGAAAGGAAGTCAAGACAACATTTGTAACACTGGATTGGTTGGTTTTATTTTTGTTTGTGTGTGGAGGGTTGGTATCGATTTTTCTCATTTTTCATTTGCTCTTCAAATTTCCTGACACTCCTTCAAGTACAACTATATATATACTTTTTATGGCTAGTGTGATGTACAGTGTCTTTAAAATTAAATGTAGCTGAGAGAAAATAATGATTGAACATATTTATCCTTTTTCCTTTTTTAGTTTCATAACTAAAATCAACTAATCAAAGAACTTAAAAAAAAATGAAAACTCTCCAGCCACATCAGCTTGCAAGGTTTAAGTCTGCTAGGTACATTTTGCAACATAATAGCCACATTATAATGCTTCTGATTTTCTGCTACTGTTACTGCTTTTTTTTTCTGACTTACAGTTACCTATTTTAGCATGACTTATTAAAAACTCTATTAAAAAATAGAATAGACATATAACTCAAACACATATTTTCCTAACTTCAGTGTATTCTACCTGAACCCATTGACTAGCTTTTTATTTCTGAGCATTTTTTAGCCATAGCATTTCTTTTTATTGTAGTGAATAATATCATATAATAAACATACAATAATTGTATACAATTTTCTGTCAACTTTCTTTAACTTTGACAATAATTCTTGTATAACCCTTGGCAAAACAGTTGAAGTTCTTTTTTCAGTTACTTGAGAGATTGCAGTGAAGACTCAAGAATCATGAATACAGGAATATACATGCTGATAACACCCAAAGGTCTTGTAGCTATTTTATGTGAACAGGCTTCTGGCTTTCATATTCTGACTTCATAAAAGCATTAATATTCAGACTTGTGAATGACCAAATTTCAGAGCACTAAGAGGTTTATTTCAAAGGCAAATTCCAACAACGCAGTCTTTTATCAAAGGCAAATTCCAACAACACAGTCTTTTACAGGAAATACTGTGAATTTCTACTTTGCAGATTTGAGAGCAGCCCTGTCCAGGCTGGTGTTCATCTGCTGCACTGTTTGGCCCATAGATTCAACCCCAGACAAAAACTCAGAAGAAGCAAGACCTTTGATTTGGTTGCTTAAAGTGTGATACATTAAGTTTGTAGCTGATAAGCAGCCTTTTCCAGATGGACATACAACGGTCAGGATTCCTAGCATCTTGTAATGATGGTGATTTCAGTATCTGTAAGGTAACGGTGAAGAAAAACAAGAGTATTTTGTAAGCAAAATACTCCATTACTTGCGATCTGCAGGAAAACGCCTAAGAAAGTTACACTGAAACAAAAATATGAAGGACCAAAAGATCAGTACAAACATACTCTGGAGTGAAAAACTAAATTGATTGGTTTCTAAGATTTTTTTTTTCTTTAAAATCCGTACGAACAGAGAGAACATGGATTCCACAGTGAATACAGATAAAAAGATCAGAAATAAATTTAAGGTACCTACATTGATGATTTTACAAATTCTTTTCTTCATTTAAGCATTTTTCTACCAGAGTGACCAAATCTCATCATATTCAACTAGTCTTAATTTTATCCAGTACTTAAAAAATATAATTGTATGAGCAACTCTTATAGCGCATTAATGAGTATCTTCTGCTCCTCCTACTTGGTGTGCAATACCATTCTTCACCAAAGCAGAAGGTGTACAGGAAGGTCCTCACAGTCCTGAATCATTATTGACAGCATTTCCATACACAGGCAATGTAAATTATAGGTAAAAAGAAAGCAAGTTTAAGGGAATATAATTATTAAAATTAAGGAGAAAACATAAAATGGAGAGTAACATGAAAATGTAGTTGAATAGAGACCAAGAAAAGACATACAAGAACACCCGAGTAGAACTGGTGATATAGAGAAAAGAAATAGGAAAAAAAAAATAAATAGGAATTTTTTAGAGAAAAATAAGAAAAAAAAAAAATCCTGGAACCAACCCAACCTAGAAACATCAAGTACACAAGTAGGGTCTGATTTGAGAAATGCTTCAATTGTTCCTATAAATCTAGCGAGATGGTTGAATTTTTAGAGTGATTTAGCATAACCATTTAAGTTTTTTTTCTTTATTACATTTCTACTTCCATAAGTGGAAACTCAAGTATTTAAAATACCTTTATTTTATTATAAAGGAGGGATATGAAATCCTGTTCTGTTTTTCAGATCTGTTTTTACAGATTAGAATACAATTAGCTTGTGTTTCCCTAGTACTTTTGTTAACTAAATGTACTACGTTATCAATTTTCCTTCTCAGTTTCCCCTTGCTCTATTTCTTTCATTCACAAATGACCAAACTGAAAAAATCTCAAAACTTTTCTTTACTTCTCCTCATTCTCATGAAAATCGGTCCAGAATTTCCTAATTTCCTTACTTTGGTCTTATACTAAAATTTTAGCCATATGTTAACTATAACTTCAGGTAAAAACTAGAATCTTCCATACATTAGGCTATACAACATTTCTTGTTTTAAAAAGCACAATGAGAAAAACCTATATAATGTTATTGACTCTCTTTTAAGATAGATGCACCAGGCAGACTTGAAAAATTGCTTTCAGGAACTTCCCATATCCAGTACTTACATAGGGGTCTTAAATAAAATGTCCATAGTGAACATTTAGGGAAATTTTTGATGTCCCACAATATCCCAAACATCTTCACAGACTCAACAAATATGAAATAGGTTTAAGGGAATCACACACATTTCTGAAGGAATAACTGAATAGCAGCTGGGGTATATTAAAGCACCTATCAATACACATATATCAGTGGGAATTTAGGTGAATCCAAGGAATCTAGATAATTACTACAGATTGGATGCTCAACTCCTCAGAAATTAAGCAAATAAGACTTATTTTCTTTTGTGCATCTGTAGTGATACCTTGACAGGTGAACTGAATCTAAGTTACCATTATACCAAATAGAAATCTGACATTTGTTTCACTGATGCCATTTAGGACCTTTAGAATATCTTAATTGACTTCAAGCTTCTACAGCAGTAAATTTGAGATTGCTCATAGGTTTTGTGTCATCTTTCTCAGTCCCTTATAGAAATATCCAGCATCCCAGGGCACCTCAATAACATTTCACACTGATCCACATATTCCATGTTTTGGGCACTTTCCAGGCCACAAAATATATTTGATATCAGAAGATTATGTCATGACCTTTGTCAAACCACTTTTGACAATTTTTGAGGCAACTTTAAAAACCACCCTGATAGCTTTTGATGAGTCATTTTTTTAATAGATTTCATTACGGTATTCTTTTTTGCCTCATTTTCCATCAGAAGACAATGACCTAGTTAATTGCCTGTAGCCCAGTGATAAACATCATAATAAAGGCATATCTGCAAAGATTGTAATGGTTTATTATAAGCACTGCAATGTGAATTACATGCATCCTACTAAGTCCCCTATTATTTACATAATATGTTTAAAGCCTTACCTTATTGGTACGTAATATGAAGTTAAAGAATGCTGAAAACTCTTATCCTGCACTTATACATGCTGGTTTTGGCTATTTCAGTCACTTAACTAATATAACACCTCACTGATGCATTAGGCAGGGGAAAGTGAGGCAGGCAGGACAGTTGCCTCGTAGATTCACCTGTAGCACCCAAGCAAAAAGAGCAGGGCAGGGCTGGTGATAACCAAGGTCAGTTGAGAATCCTGTCATCACTGGGCAGTGTGTTGGTGAAAAGGCAGGTCAGGCTCAACAAGGAGCTAGGTCTGGCAAGACATATCTACAGGACAGGACTCCCCAGGCAAGGAGTCAGTTTGTGGTCCTTACCTTAAGAAGTGGATAAAAATCTAGGTGTCATTTCTCATGGCTCCTCTTCCAGCAGTGTGGTTTAGTTGCGCCATACCAGAGATGACTTTGAACACCATTACGGAATATTATGGACAGCTGCTGGAAAGCAGCTCTGCACAGAAGAACCAGCAGTGTGTCATAGTAGCCAAGAATGCAAATGGTATCCTGGGGGGTGTTGGGAAGAGCATTGCCAGCAGGTCAAGGAAAGTGATTCCACCCCTCTACTCAGCCCTGGTGAAGTCACATCTGGAGACTGTGTCCAGTTCTGGCTCCTTAGCACAGACATGGAGCTCCTGGAACAGGTCCAGCGGAGGGCAACAAAGTTAAGGGTCTGGAGCATTTCCCTAATGAGGAGAGAATGAGAGGGTTGGAACTGTTCAGCCTCAAGAAGAGATGACTGAGAGGGGACTTTATCAATGTCTATCAGTATCTGAAAGGAGGAAGTCCAGAGAATGGATCCAGGCTCTTTGTGGAAGTGCCAAGCAATAGGACAAGAGTCAATAGGCAGAAAATTATGTCCAGGAAGTTCCACCTGATTATGAGGAAAAACTTCTTTACTGTCCATGTGACCACACACTGGAACAGATTTTCCAGAGAGGTTGTGAACTCTCCTTCACAGGAGGCAGTTGAGAACTATTTGGACACAATGTGCAATGTGCTCTAGGATGACCCTGCTTGAGCAGGGAGGTTGGACCAGATGATCCACTGTGTTTCCTTCCAACCTGACCCATACTGTGATTTTGTGATATAAACAAGATGAGATCAAAAGATTTTTTATTCTAATATTGACACAGAAAAATCATAATTTTACAAATTATCATATCTGAACATTTTAACTTATAAATCCCATCCTTTTTGCCACTGATTACATTAATATTACAGATAAAATATTTCTCTATGGTCACAATGGGTGGATGGCTCTGGGGGAGAGACAAAAGACTATGGATTCCTTGTTTGTTCATTTATACAGGTCAGAAACCTAGCAGAGTATGCTGCAATACCTCCATATCTTGTAGACAAAATAACCTTTTTCTGAAATAAGGGCCTTGGAGGGAAAAGAAGAAGAGGTGAAAGAAGGTTTGACGTGCATGGTTTAGGAACAGTTCCAGTTTATATGTACATTGAAGTGAAGTTCTTATATTCTCAATTAATAATTACATTCAGTCTAGGCTTATAGTCCATAGTGATTAACAGTTTTGGCTGCAGTTACTTGCCATCTGTTTTGTTTCTCTCTCTCTCTCTTCTCTCTTTTTTTTTTTTTTTTTTTT
>LTAT01000001.1:64964960-65014960 GCA_003286495.1 Chlorodrepanis virens | reverse complement strand
TTTTTTTTTTTTACTTTTTTTCCCTTTGTTTCCTTCATCCATTCCAGATGTTCCTCCATCTTCAGGGTTTTTTCTTTCTCCTCCAGTGCTTGAAACATTCTTTCTAAGATGGTGACCACTTAGTCTCCCTCACTTGTTTCAAATATATTATCCAAAAGTCATTTGAGATGACGTTAAGAAAATTATGCAAGATTATTTTATTGTCCACAGAATAAGCAGATTAATATATTTACATGGTCTTTTCCTTATGAGGAGAAGCACTGTGTCTTACTCTGGAATTGAATATTCTTTTCTTAGTTTTAGCACAGAGATGTCTCTGAAATTTGGAATTTTTGTCTTCAGAGTACAAATAACCTGTTATGGGTGAGATGTTACTGTAATAGTTGTGAGGTACGCAACCAATATAATTGCAGTTGTAGCAATAATTTTTTTAATGAATGCTTTTACTGTGTGTATGTAATGAATAATAGATTATAACTTAATAAGGTCTCAATATAACACATATTTATATGCACACACCAACTATATATGGCTCAGCCTTGTGATGATATAAACCACAGTATTCCCAGATTAAACTCCTGTTGAACACAGATAAATATATGTATTTATGTTTAATCTATACACCTAATTTCTGAGAATGGCATCTCAACATTTTCACATTAGTTCCTGCTTATTACCATGTCAGCTGCAGAAAAACTGTATCAGAAAATATAATACTACAGAAAATCTAGTTAAAATTGCAAAATTCAAGAAGTTCAGGATAATCAAATATATACGCAGATCAATCTTATTTAAAGATGCCAGAAAAATTAATCTCTCTCTGCCATGAATCTTAAGCACCTAGTAAGTTATGAATATGTTTTTTCTTGTATGAGTATTCCTGGATATTTAAAGATGGATACAGCAGATTATAGAAACTCTCTTACTGAAAAGCAGTACAAGTGACGTCACATGGGATCTCTGTTATAACATGCTCCACTCTTCTCATTCACAACGTCAGTGTTCTTTTACTTTTTAGACATATCGATGTTTTTCTAGGACTGTAGTCCTGCCTTAACTAAAGGGAATTTTTTTCACTTCTGTTCTAACATAGATTTAAGACAACTGAAACTGTGTTCCTTTCTGGAGACATCTACATTCAGGGCCATAAAGTACCTACCCTAACCTAGAATATCTGGCTATGACAGTTACACAGTGTCTTAAAACATTCAAAAAATAAAGGAGAGAAAATTCACTTGAGTGTCAAATTGTTGATAGAGTTAGGGGGTTTTGGTTGTTTTGTTTTTGGTTTTATATATTTTCCTTAGTAAAACACATCAGCAAAACTACATTATAATAAAGAAGGAATTAATTACATGACATGTAGCTGTTAGTTTTAATAGAAATAAATACCCAGCAGTAGAACATATCTACCAATCAGCTACCATATCATAAAATCACCATGGTATTTATTTTTTTTTTGTGCTTACATGCACTCATATTCCTAAACCTACTTCAATATTACATAGGGCTAAAATATTCACTGACTTGGACAGAAACAATGTCAGGTTTCCACATACATCTTCTGTGGCTAAAATGCAAAATACTCAGACGGAATTCTCTGTGAGTAATGATTTATATAGAGGTTATTCTTTCAATATTGCAGAGTCCTTCAAACATCAGCATTGGGTAAGTTGAGCAGCATTCTCATTTCACCCAGACACAGAAAAAAAGATTGATATTATAAAAAAGGTGACTAATAACAATTTACTGTACATCATTCCTAATACATTTCACAGTTTTAGCCTTGAGATATGACACTTGATACACTGTCAGATGCCACAGTGAGGAAAAGGATTCCTCACAGCAAGCCTCAGGCTACTTATTGGTAATTGGTTTCGTGAACACTTAAAAGTGTTGAAATAAAAGGGATGAAATAATTTTTCCTATTTATATTTGAAATGTCTATCTCAGAAACAATATTGATCTACTAGGCAGAATACAGTCATGTCAAGTGACATTTATTTCTAGAAAAATCACCATGATTATATTCTAAACTCCTATGCACAAAATCTTACTTATGGGCAAAGGAGAAGCATTCCCTATGTGTGACTAAAGCCAAAAAATTATTGTCAATATTACTGAAATCTGAAGAATCTCATAACAATTAGTTCAGATCTAGTAAGAAAAAGAATGAGAGCACAGAATTGCAGGTAAATTTATTAGATACATATCTTATTTTCTACCCCTTTCCCAGTGTTATGCTTTCCTTTCCACTGCCTCGCAAGGTCATAAAATTAGTGGTTAGCTTGGTGGTAGTGAGTATTGTGAAGTCATCAGCGCTTGGAGCTTTTGCCAAAAGAAACATGACGGTTGTATTAGTGTTTTTTTCTTCCTCACTTCAGCGTCCATTTGGGATATTTCAGTCTTTGCTAGCACATTTTACTTCTCTCTCTTTCTTCATTGGTCTACATCCCAACATATGAATTTATCAAATATGGTGCCATGGGCTTTTTTCTACTTGTTCCACCTAAGACCAGTTTTGTCCATCTCCAAGTTTGTATTTTTGTAATTGACCATGGATTAGTTGTTTATATCTCTACTTCCAACCACGTGCCAACCGTATGCCTTATCCTTGCACACATGTATGGGTATATCTCTCATTGTCCTTTATGCTGCTTCCTTTGTTTTTCAAGGCCTCTGCTGACCTATCAGGCCTGTATTTCTCTACATTTCACCACTATGTTGGAATCATTAATATCTCATTCTTCACAAAATAATTACTTGTTCTTACTATGTATACAAAACTATGGTTGTACCATGCACAGATTAAAATTACCTTTTCTGTGCTTTTTAAAGGACTTTTAATGTTTTTTTTTTCTTTCTTAATATTACAATGACAAAGACATTGATGAGGCATTCTCTGTTAATTTGTCAGTCCTTTGAATAATGCTCTTCAATTTGAGTATATCAGTTCTCTAATATGTTTATTTCTGTTATTGTTTTATTAAGTTCTGTATACATGATTTATTTTTACAGTTTAATATTATTTCCTCTTTCTTCTTTTGAGATGAATTATAAAAGTAATGTAGAAAAATCTTTAAGTCAAAATAAATATCCTTCAACATTATAATCAATAGACTAATATCCTTCAAGGTTATAATCAATGGACTCCTTTTTTATAATGATATACCCATGTACTCTTATATCTGGTCTGGGTACCCTCATCATTGTGCCTTGGACTATGATCCAGTAGACTATGACTGAGATTCACTAATCAATCGTGTAAAGGCAGATAATGAAAATATTTCCCCAAAAGTCTTTATTGCCTACAACTTTATCTTTCTCGCAGATTTTCAATTTTTGTATTGGGTTACTGTATTGAACAAGTAAGCATAGATTTTAACAATATGTAATGTACTAAAAGCTAGGTGAAATTGAAAACAAGGCACATTCGTAATCCAAATTTAATTTTTTTGCAAACTAGGAGCAGAAACTATTATGTTCACATTTTCTTGATGAAGAGGAGGCAGTGCATTAGAAGAACTTGGGATGCCGTGGTGTACATATTAACTTTGTCAGCCTAATGAAGGTAACTCACCTTATACATCACATTCCTTATTCTTCTTCATCTGCAAAAATAGCAGTAATTTTCACTAACATAGGAAGCTGAATATTGTGTAAGCTATTCTCAAAGAAGAAAAAGCCTGACTATGCTACTACTTACAGAAAAACAGATCTATTTGTTTACTCTCTAAATAATGTATGCACCTGTGTCTGTGCATAGTACACTTGAAAACACTTTTTGCTTCTCTTTAGCAGGCAAAGAATAATTTCAAACAGAGCAGAATATTTGACATTATCGTTCCTTTGTCTTTTTTAAAATGTACTCATTTTTTAAAGATAAGAAACCTCACTCAAAGCTCAAGAGCTAAAAAAAATTCTTTTCCAGTTGTTCTTTATATAACTCACATCATCATTTAGATGCTGATTGCTTAGCTACATGGATTTTCTTTCTCAGAACATCATGAGACTCAGCTGGTTTTATTACTCTATAGGTGATGATGTTGCAGGGTTTCTATTTTAATCTTATCAATAAAACAGTGTTTCAAAGATAAAATATGCAAAATACTATTTATATTTTTTTCTATTCAGATCCAAAATAAGTGTAAAAAACTGCTAATTTTTGAAATATGTAATATATAAATTTATGAGACTATTAATAAATTAGAACTCCTAAGAAACTGTAATAAATCCACATATTTTCACATGTATATTTAATGATCACATTTTATGCAAAAAATATAATTAATCTGTTTTAACCAATAGAATAAAGTTGGGGTTTTTTGCTTTTTTTTTTTTTTTACTGCATAGCAAATGGAGAAGAATTAGCAGTTCTATGATTTGATGCAGATCTCAAGTGGACAGAACCGTCTCTTTAAAGTCTTTCTCTTTTACTCCATTGGCATCATACTAAATCCCAGGTTTTCTGATGCAGGTAGGTATATTGGTATGCCCATTTTAAAGCAAAAACGGATTAATGTATTAAAAAATAGTTCTGTTCCTTTTAAGGCTACTAATGAGCCCAGCTGTGGCAGATCAGCAGATGACACAACACAAACAGAGTTTAGAACATGAAGCAGTAAGTATTCTTTGGTTAAATGTTTGTCTGTTTCTTTCTATACTTTGATGAAGATAGTATCATGACACTAACTCTAGAAGACCTAAAACATCAAGGATATGTTCGAATTACGGTGAAAATAGACACATCATCGGAAATGTAAAGTTACTTTAAGAATGAAACTCCAATTTATCAAGTTATTTCATAATAGTCTATTCTTGTAAAAAATTTACTACACCCTTTTATATAAATGCTTGCAGGTGTTGAATATATCATCTATATACTAACTGTGAATAGGCTCAGAACGCGCAGTAACTTAACTCAAACTTTACAAAAGGAAAAGATGTTCATAAGATAAAAGAACAGATGAAAAATACCAGAAAATAACACTGCTTTTTCTGACATGAGCCTCATGATCTTGCTGAGAAGGCTAAATGAAGCACATGTGAGGCACAGATTGAATTATAAAGAAATACAGTTCTGCTACTAGAAATGCTCTGGGACACATTTATTCTGGGATATATTATAGAGAGTAAGTTGTCTCCCTAGGAGTTCTAGAAATGAAACGTGTTCTAAAACCTCTGTAATCAAAACTGAAAATGCTAAGCTGTTTTAATCTAAAAGTGTGCTGTTTTGTTGCCTAAGGCTATCTTGAACTGTTCTTAAATTACTTCTTTTTAATTGAAAGAGTAGTTGGTGTCATTTTCTAAATGGCATGATCTAGGCAAAAATAATGCTTTTGATTCACTGTTTATCTTCATGATAATGGGCAGACATTAATAAGAAAGACTGTTACTTTTATTCAAAATATATCTGCTTTCATTTTTATTCCTTGCAGGAAGATAAATTCAATATTTAGACAGTTGTACTCCTCTTATGGCTTTTATTTGCTCTGGGGACCAGAAGACGAGGTTGTCATTTCCCTTTGACTATTATCTGCCATTAAGGTCCTTCTGTTTTGCAATATTTGCAGGTAGAAATGAAATCTGTCATGTTTGTTTGGTATTTTTTCCCCCTTCAGCTTGGTATTTTACAAAATATTTATAAAACTTCCTGTGTTTTGAGCCTGTTCACATGACCTGTAAAAGTCAATAAAGTACTCAACAGGAAATTAAATCACAGATAATTCCATTAAAATAAGCATTACATTTGAGAGGAAATTCTGAAAAAATCAGACTGTCTCATGGAAACCATAATCTTGCTGAGAAAAAACCCACAAATTATCTTCAGAAATCTAAAAGTCAAATGTGCAGATTTGATCCAGTCATTCTAAACTTTTAGCAGTCAAGAGAAGAAGGAACCTCCACAGAACTACCTCTCATTTAAGAAATATGACTCCATTGGCTATAAAGCTCTCAGGGACTATAAAGCGAAGTTAGACCTATAATTTCTATAATCTAAAATTGTGCCAAATTTTGTTTATTCATGGTGGTAAATTATTTTCACAACTATAAGCAGTGACTATGAAAGATGAAGTTAGAACTCCATCATCAGAACACAAAATTTGAGAGCTGGAACATAAGACAAGGCCTGTATCTTATTCCATATGGGACTTCTTCAGCATGATTTAAAAGGGAAACATCTTGAGAATAAAGGCATATATTTTAGGGATGACAAGGTGTGTGGTTTGTTAAAAGCTTGATATTTCAAGTCACTTTTCCTTTCTAAATCTGAAAACCACTGATCTGCTACAGATTTTTAAGTTCAACAACTTTTTTTTAGCAAATCTTGTGTGTCTTCACCAAGCAGAATCACAGTAAATCAGATCAGTGTTCATGAACAGATTTGTGACCTTAGAAAAGGACATGTAGTTTATACTGGGATGAGCACCCATGCTACTTTATACCATGTATTCAAGAGAATGTGCAAGAAGTCACTAAAACAGATGCCTGTATTACAGCAAGATATCATATTTTACATGCTTTACAAATGAGAATGAGCTTGGGAATGCCCTTGTGAGTAGATGTAAACATAAATATTATACCTAATGTTTGGGGTTTTTTTTTCCTTAGGGATATTGTTTTTTGTTAATCACACACTGTACTATCATGTGCTTGATCAAAATTAGCTGAACTCCTGTGAGCACAAGAAAGGGATTAACAAAATGTAAAAATTATGTGAGTGTGAAAACTCAAAAGTGCTGAAAGTGTTTCATTAGTGTAAACTAATGAGATACCTATTTTGTCTACCTTGGATATTGTGTTTTTAATTAAATGCTAAGGTTTTGCCTTGCAGTAGAAAGTTATTTTCTTACTAAGAAATAGGTGTACTGTGGCCTCACTCATTACAGAGTTGCACAAAGAGCAACCCCGTAATGCAACCCTAAACTGAGACTCTTTCAAAAAGCAGAAGTATTATTCCTCATAATTTCTGATATCTTCCATAAACAGAGTTCAAGAAACTGGGTGCCATCAAGCATTACTGCACTGGAGTGAGATTTCTGAGCAAAACAAGTAGCAAAGCAGTTCTGTGAAAACTAGTTTGTTAAAATTCAAAATACAGCTTTCTTTGCCAATTCCAATTGTTATAATTTATTATATAAATAATATATACCATTTGTTATTATTATTATCATTATTTGTATTATTATCGTTATTATTACTATTATTATTATTATTATTATTATTATTATTATTACTATTATTATATGAATTCTTTAGAGGGAAGCTGGAATCCCTTTTACAGACTCTTCAAATTTATACAAATCTTCCATTTCAAAACTATTTGAAATCCGTCTATTTTAAATAGATCCAAATGTTTAGAGAAGAGTGTCTCTGAATGTCTTCCAACAGACCTGTTAAATTCAGAAAATGTTTACATGACTGTCATAATTCAAACCTCAGTGATATTTTTCAGATTACATGTTTCAATCTCCACATCAGAAAATTGAACCTACAGAATTTTTGTCTAGTGCATTTTTCCAGGAAGTTGTTTTTTTGGGGTTTTCTTGGGGTTTGTTTGGGTTTTTTTCTGAAAGATAAGTTAATTTCTAGCTCTCGTAATTCAAAAGTAAATATTCTGAGAGGTAAGTAAATATTCAAAGGTAAGTAGAAACCGTGCTGTTTGAAAAAGCTAACAACCTTAAGCCAGCCTTGATTAAACGAGAGAATTTAAAGAAAGAATTAGCATCTTTATTTTTTTCAGGTTTATTTTAAATCACTGGCACATAGAATTTATGTTCCAGTTAAACAAAAGAGCCATAGAAATAGTGCTAAGATTTTTTCCTCCATTATTTTTTCTTTTACAAAAGTGGATTTACTTTTATTTCACACTGCAAGATACTTTGACCTTTATGCTTCTTAAAACCAAGGCTCAGAAATAATTTCCTAACAAAATAATTTCCTAATAAACTTTTGATAAGAACCAGATTCAGTGTATTTGCTTGCAGTTGCATTTGTGGCTCCCCAGAACCTCTTTATCTAGCTACCTTCATTGTTACCAGTAGATTTTTTTAATATCTGTAGAAATTCTAAATATCTGCAGCCGATGTTTTCTCTCTACAGAGCTGACAGGCTCACAGAGTGTTCTATCAAATCTGCTTTGTTTCCCAGCTCTATCTACATGTTCATGTCAAAGGGTCACATATGTATGAACAGACAAGATAAACAAAGCCCTGTGCTCCTCTGTGAGATCTGCTGACCTATGCTTGGAACAAGGTTCCTGGACATCTCTTTGTAATATAAACCACAATGCTATAGACCAAAGAACTCTTCATGAAAACATATTTCATAAAAGGCATATATTGGGTTTGTGTGGCAAGGATGTTTTTGATTTTGTTGTTGTTTTTTGGGGGGTTTTTTTGAGGGGGAGGGGTGGTACACTACAAGAGCAACTTCTGTAAGAAGTTGCTTGAAACTTCCACCATGCCAGCCAATGCCGGCTGGCTGCAAGGTGGACCTGCTGCTGGCCAAGCTGAGCCCATCAGCAGAAGTGGCAGCAACAAAAGATTTAAGAAGGGTGAAAAGTTACTGTGCAAGAGCAATTGCAGCTGGAGAGAAGAGCGAGAAAATGTGAAAGCAATAAACCTGCAGACACCCAGAACAGTGAAGAAAGGAGGGAAGAGGTTCTCCAGATACAGGAGCAGAGATTCCCCTGCAGCCTGTGGTAAAGACCATGGTGAAGAAGGATGTTCACAAAATCAAACCAAAAAAAGAAACCTTACACACACACACACACACACACACACAGAGAATTTATGGTTTAGGATTCTAGGGTCACACAAGGTATATATATGTTATGTGAATGTGGACAATTTTTTTTTAATAAAGGAACAGCACTGAGCAGCATGAACCCAATTCACTGAATGTCCAGCCATGTCCAGGAATTAGATTTTCACCCTGTTGTTTTTTTTTTTTTTCTTTTTTTAAAGAACTCTTATAAAACGCTAGTAAGAAAAATTTCACTGGTCTCTCAGAATATTTGAAAGACACATAAATATTCCTGGAGTTTAAATTTACTTTCATAAAAGACTATCACAAAATTTGCTCTTTTTTTTTAACTGTTCACATCTGAACAATAAAATAAGGTGTCAATATTAAGTATTTAACACAATTTTTCACTCTGCAAAGAGAAGGTCTATATAACCTGAGATTGCCATGCAGCTGATTATATGGCATCTTCCCTGGTAGGTAGGAAGTGAACACCTGGAATACCCACAGTCTAAAAGATAACTCCTTGGTAACTTCTTTTTCTGACAGAGATAACTTTGATTATTGCAGGTATCCTTTTGATCAATAGGTTCTTCCTCTAAAATGTCTTTCAAATGTCTTTCAAAATGATTCCTGTCAGAATAGGAACTTATCCCAGAGCCATTATTACACAGCTTCAGAAACAGTGACTAGAGATCATATTGTTTGCCATAGTCATGTGATATTACTGATTACTCAGTGTTCTTGGTGATGATTGAAGTTACAGAAGACAAAGCTCAATTACCAAATATTTCACCAGGTTTTATATGTGTGCACAAAATCATTATTTTCCTGCAGAATTGCTTCTAAATCTTAAAATGAGACTTCTTCCTTGAGTCTGTCGTGGCAGCATCATTACTAAGCTATTCCAGTATTTTGTTTCAAGCATCTTATCTTCTTAATAACTTCTCTCTCTGCATGAACACATAGTATAACTTAACAAGTTAAATGGAAAAATTAAAATATTACTGTCTTTAAGTACAATGTATGTTCCATTTTAAGGTCTGGAAAAGAGCCAATACTTGGGAATTATTTTGACTTGAAAAGATGTTTTAGGTACTAGCAACATTAGAGTACAATACATGAATCCAATTGTTTAGATGTAGTATCAATAGTATAAAATATAAAGAACATCACAGAAATAGGCCACAATACGTGTGTATTTATGGTGTTAAACTCAGTATCTCCAAAGACATTTGGACATGTAAACAATAACACAGTCACTGAAGACAGCAATGTTTAAAGACTGGATTCATTTTGCCTAGCTCTCACCCTGCTTGGCATATTGTATGTATGCTATTACAGTGACAGAGGCTGCCAGGCAGCTTTTGGGAGTTTACATATTTCCTCCCACCTCCATATCACTCCTCACCACCATAATTCTACTAAGATTTCCACTTTAAACAAAATTATGGATTAAATTTGGATAATTTGATATCATTTTATTTCCAGACTTAAGATTATGATGAATTGAATCAGTAAAATTTAAAAATCTCTTTAACCTGGAATGTTATCCTCTTTAACCTGGAAAATATCTTCTGACATTCATAACAAAGACAGTAGTTCAGACCCTAAGCAGCAATTAAGTTTTATGAATAATAAACACAGCTGGGATAAGAGGTGACACTCTGCTTAAAATTATCTTTGGTGCTTAGCTGTATATGTTTGTACACTAGAGAGGTGTCTGTTGTGAGGCAACTGTCTTTAAGTTTTGTTGTGATTCAGGGTTAGCAAACATTTTTATATGGGTTCAGGTAAAGAAGAAGCAAAAACTGACTCTAGAAAATGGTTAGGATAATTGATTTAAATAGAAAATATTTAGACAACCATCTCCATGGTAGGAAAGCAGATTTAATTTTGACATTTTATCCAGTGTTCCATAATAGAAAAAAATAGTAGCAAAAATGTATCTACATTTCAAGGAAATAACAATAAAATTGGTCTGGTCACCACAATAAAAACTATAAGCTGTTAGCTTAAAGTGATGTTTTGAGATTGGGGTGTTTTAGCTAGTTAGCTAAATGTGCGTGTTCATATATCCATGATTTTATGAATCACCTCTGGGAATTACTCCCACAAATGGCTTACATGAAGGTAAAAGAAATTTATGGCATGAGTGTCAGCCTCAGCCACGCTGTGCTGGGATGTGGATTTCAGAACTGCAGGCTAAGGTAATCAGAGCAATCTTCTGACTGGCAGACTGTTAATATTGCAGGCTACAGCATTTGAAGTTGAGTAGAATGTGGAGTCCATGTTACTGATCTGTTTCATCATTAATTTTTATTTAGTGAAAGAAGAATTTAGATAGGTCGGTAACATCCCACTTCTCTTCTCTAGTATATTTTTACAGAGACTTCGAATTTTTGTATTCCTTTTATGCCTAGGGTCCATTTCAACTGGACAGTCAGAAAGCATGTTCATCCCTGATAATCCACATTCTGGTAGTTAACTTATTTCTTAGCCTGAGAAAACTGTTTTTTCAAACTACCTCATCTGAAACCTGCTTAAAGCCTAGATATTTGACCTCCAGAATAAATAATCTGCAGGTAATTTGGTTTAATGATCAAAAATCAGACAGCAACAATGCTTTTATTATGATTAAATGTGATCTCATTGAGAGAAGTTCTGTTCATCAGTGACAGAAGTTCAGTTATTAGATACTGGAATACCTGTTCTGTGCAAACCAAGGGGCTACAAGTGAGAGCAGTCAGGACAGATTATCTAGGAAACTTTCAGGGAGTCAGTAGAGGAAAAGCTGCATGTTCAGTAGCATAACTTCCTGTGTCCTGGATAATAACATGAGAAAAAATAAGTCATAAGGCAGCAGAATAGGTTTAGAGATAAAACCTAGATTTTTCTGAATTTGTGTCCTGAACTCAGTTTCTAAGTCTGTTTTAATTAGGATTAGGTTTTCAATGGCTATGTCAAATTTCTTATGTAAATTTTTTTATCTGATGTTTTTCAAAAACCAACACTGCAACATAAAATGTTTTTCATTCTATAGTCAAGAAAGAATGTTGAGAGTTGATTTCCTTATAGAAAAGTATTTACATCATATGTAAATTAGAAAAAAAATCAATAAAAAATTTCAACTAAAAACTTAGTGGATTTTATTCTGTGCTTGCTGAAACCTCCTTTGTGGGTCCCCCTAAAAAGTTCTGTGTCAGCAATGAGAGACAGACGGGACTCGGTTTTTTTGTCTTTAGGTTATTGTTTATTTTCTCTTGTCAGAAGTTCTGCACACTGTCTACACACTAGATTTAGCGTATAAAGAGAAGGCACCAAAAGTCACAAGACACACAGATTCAAGGTCTTTTAAAGCTGTTTTGTCTAATTAACTCTTAGAATGTACTTTATTTTTACTATTTCACTAATAACTAATTATTTTTCTCTCTATGCAATATCTGCATTGTGGTTCTTTCTAACCCAGCACCCTGTGCTCCCAACACTGCAAAAAATTGAGTAGATTAGGAACAAGAAGGAGATCAGACAATGCCAAAAATCTTTCATCTTGTCTCCTGTCCATTCCCACACAATAAAACTCCACGTTTTTCACCCTGTAATAAATGATACTACTGTGTATTTCACACACTCATAGATTGTAATTCATCCCAAAGTCTTGGAAGATTTTTCCATGGATGAAGGTTCAAAGCAGTGTTCTCCTGAGGATCAGGACACCTCTGGATGGGCAGTGAAATATTCCCTGTGTCCTGGGTTCCAACATGTTCCAACTTTGAAGTTCCAACTTTACTGCTATAAAGTTATTTTCTATCTCCCCCTAAAAGGGAATAAGAGATGTGAGTGATAAAAATATTTCTTTCTACATTTCCAGAATTTTAACAGTAGCATGTTAATGTTACTCTACAAGAAGGTAATCAAATTACCCCAAATATCTGCTTTTACACCTTGGTACAATTTATTATCTTTTGGATCTGTTTACAGTATGCTTTCTAAAAGCTGCTTCTGTCACTAGAGAGCAAAAGGTAGACTAATTCACCTTTCTCGACTCCGAGTGAGGATGATTCTCTTTTCTTGCACTGTAAAGGTTTTCTTGGGTACCAGTCATTACTTTTGACCAAAGAATGAAGTTCAGATGCCATATGACAGGATGGCTCTGCATGCAAAAATCAAAATCAATGATAACAGCCTGGAGTTTCCTTTGTGTAATATTACTGGAATTTTCTGCTGTTTTCCTATCTTTGTTTTACTCATTTCTTTCTTAGAGAAAAAAATGTCTTCCTGTGACTCCTTGCTAACAAAATTCATGGAAAGCAAGCTCTATGTATCTATTCACATACACTGTAGGTTATTAAGTCTCACTAAGGGAGAAGAGGGATGCTCACCATAATTTAGTCTGATCAGATGATTAAAAAACCTGCAGGAATATGTAGGTTACTGTGAGAAGCAACAGTAAAAAGTTTTGAGCCCGTATTAAACTCTGTGATTGCATTTTTGTCTTCATTTCAAGTGATTCCTTCTTGTAGTGAACTGTCTTGCGCTAATTTAACTGACCAAAGTATCAGAAATAAATTAGAACAGCATTACGACACACTGGATCTTGAAGGAGTAGAAATTCAGAATGAATAGCTTTCCCAGAGCTCAACATTTTTTATAAAAATAGTGCATGTGGATTTACACAGATGGAACCATGAATAAATGGTTTCCATATTATTTTATTGAATAAAAAACCCCCTACTTCTATGAAGTAGTATCTCCCATCAAGTATTGCCACACATGAATAAGATCCCACTGAGCCTTTACTTATCCAGGCTGAGCTGCTCCACCTCATCAGCATCCCCTCATATGAAAGGTGTTCCAGATTCTTAACCATCTTCACATGCTGCATTTGCTCTCCAATATGTCCATATCCCTACTATGGATATAATCCAATCCAATTCCTGTTATACTGTGGAACCTAAAACTGTATCACCTCCCTGCTGTCAACATTCCTATTGATGCAGCTAATGAAACCGTTGATCTTGGCAGTGTGGGCATGTTGCTGGATCTTGGTCAGCTTGCTATCCAACAGGACCATTGGGTCCCCTCCGTACAGCTAATTTCCAGCTAGTTAGGCTCCAGGGTGAGCTTGGTGCAGGGCTTGGTACATCCCTTCATGAGGTTTGTATCCATCCAATTCTCTATTTTGCTGAGGTTTGTCTGAATGGGGGCATATCCATCTGTTGTATCAACTACTCCTCCCATATTTATATAATCTCTGAACTTTGCTCTCCTGATCCATTTTTGAGGCCTGGGGTGTATCACTGGTGACTGGGCTCCAGCTGGGAATTGTGCCCAGTTTTTCAGTTCACATCACTACCTATTTATATAATCCAGTATATTTATCTAACTTAACCCAGCTCACTTATTAACCCATATGGTAATTACCATAAGATTTTTAGTAAACATAACAAACTGTTTGGGTATCCAAGGAAATTATCTGTGAAGACATAATTTGAATGAATCTGATATTATAATGGGTAAGTATCTGAGGACTAAAAAGGAAATTTAAGGCAATAGAAAAACTTTAGAGTTAGAAGCTTTTATGAATGACAGAAAGGAATTTTAGAAAAAAAAACTGTTTAAAAAGGTAGAAAATCATCGTCCCAAATTACAGTGGTAAAAGAACAGAGTTACATAATTGATAAATTGTAAATGTCAAGTATAAGGAACATAAGGCCCAAAACCTTATTGGGCACTGTTAGCAAAATATGATACTGATTTTATTTTCTTATATAGTCACATCTCTCTTCTTTTAAGAAACTTTTTTTCCAGGAGTTCCAAGAAAAGTGCTACTGTGCTCTGTAAATCATACCTGCATGGTATATTTGTCACTAGTTATCCCATAAATGCTGAGAGAAATTCTTAACTGAATAGCCAGGGTGTGATTTTGTGCATATTTTTTCTTATCTCAGCCAGAAAAGCCCCTAAACTGAACTCAAAGTTAAGAGAAATTTGAAGATGGTTCATGCATATTAGAGAATCCAAGCCTAAAATAATAGAATAAAAATAAATTTGAAGAGACAGACATCAGTAACCCTTAACAGCAGGGGAATGAGCAAGTTTTTTAGGTGTATATTTCTAAAGGAATGTGAGCAATATTGATGGGATTGAGGTAATGACTTCATTTCAGTTTAAATAATACTATTGCTGCCTATGACTTCATTGGTCAATGGTTGGGAAAGAGAAGCTATGGTGTGATGATACCATGATTGAAACACAGCTCCAAATCATAAAGTTTAGAGTATCAGAGAATCACAGAATAATCTGAGTAAGAAGGGACCCATCAATTTTAAATGTTGTCAATATATGGATTATCAGTGAGCTGAATAGCTCTCCATACCCCTCTAGCTACATTGACCAGGTATCCACTGATTACATTGACAGCTTAGAATTTCCAGGTTTTTACTCCACATAAATTCCATGCACACAAATACAACAAATTAAATATGTGTCCGATGAGATCAGGAGTTAAATGGCCAGTGGAAGAATGGCTGAAAGAGCTTTGACACTATATGGTGTCATAACAGATGGGTTGCACAGTTAAAAGAAAACCAAAATTCCAAGAAGTTTTGCTGATTTTGTGAGATCAATCGTTTGCTTGATTCCCGTCTACCAAGAGTTGTCTTGTTTGTTTTATTTAAAGAAGTGGGCTTTTTTCTGATAGGTGAATGGATAGAGTCTGCAAATGAAGCTCTGCCTTCAGCAGTTGAACAGTTTTTTGAGCCATCCAGCATCAGGCTGATGTGAACTGACAATACTTACACCCAGATGTCATTGCCTAACATGCCTCTTGACAAAAAAATATGGCTTGACAGATCTTATTTTCCTGTTTCACCTCTCCTTGCAGTGTTCCTTCACTTAACAGGAAATGTTAAAGGACTATTTTTTTAAGTATGAAAAAAAGTTCATGAAATCCTCCTGTGTGCCCACAGATGCTCATAATCTCTACACATAGACTCGTGTGTTGTCCGCAAGTACCTCCCATTCCTTCTGTAACTTTCTCTATGAGGCTCTTCCCTATACTACATCTTTGAAAAACTATGGGAATTGCTTTTGGTTTCTTTGTCTAATACAATTTATACATGATGGAAAGAAGGGTTCAGAAACAGCTGATTAAGTCATAATTCTGGCAAATTAAGAATTCAATATATGACTGAAAAACTTGAAATAATTTCACTGTCAATAAATATAAAGCAGAAACCTACCAAAATTTTATTTCAAACAAGAGTCAGAAATTATATGTAAGGATTGAATTGATCTTAAGTATGCTTTGCTTTTATTACTTAATTTCAGATTTAGGAATTCAAACTGTATGCGCTGTATCAACAGTTGATCAACAGTAACAAATACTGGATAAGAGGCCCCTGATATTATGCAAAGTAAATAATTCTGCTGCTTCCGGTGAAAAAATTAGGAACCCAAAAATTACTAATGAAGTACTTCTATATAGTGGCCATGAAGTGCACAGCAGTAAAACAGCATAGTTTTGTTCAATGCAGAAGAGAAAGAGACAGTTTAATAGAAGAACAGCTCCCTGGGTGGAGCATGAATTTAATGTTTGGGTGACCAGTCTTTAAATCTGTACTCTCTTTTTTTAATACATTGCATAAAATTGTCCTGAAGAATATACTAAACCGGGGGAAAAAAATAAAGGAAAAAAATTGTTTTGTACTGATATGAAATCAGTAAGAAAATCTACAGCTGAACATATGGAGGTGATGTACAGGCATCAAGGGAGGCATGAGACAGCACTGACATAAAAATACTACAAAGTAATCCCATTTATGCCTAAGGTCCTTCTATTCTCTGAGCATGCAGAGCATAATAAAAAGAGCAACATACCCTATGTGAACTTCAGACGTTAAAGGAACATGAGATACAGGTTGTGGTCAGTCAGTGAAGGGCAGAAATGGGCTGCATTCATGCAATTGATGACAATAAAGTGACAAGAACCAGTGGAGAGGTAGAAAAACCTGAACTGTCAGTGACAATAACTACGCAGAGCTGAAATTCCTAAATATTTTATGACATGTTACCAGCAACATAGCAAAGTATAGCAGGCAGGTACATACTACCAGAGACCATCAGAGACCTAATAGTTGAGACAGTAACAGAATGGCTCAGGGATGCACATTTTGGTCACAGCAAATGTAGCCAAAGCAGAGATCCATGACACCTTGAATCACAACTGTCAGTGGTAAGTAACCCTATGGCAATAATTTCATGTTTCCCTGTACTCTCAGCTACTCAACAATATAAATGATAAAAATTTTAAATATTAAGTACTGTATGTGCAGTGATGACAGGATGGCATAGAAAGGATGGAGCCTGATTTGACAGTAGATCAAGAGACATAAAATAAACAAAAATCCTGATTAAAATAGGGAAAAAAATTACCATGAATGTCAACAAAAACTAGAACAAGTTAACGAGGGAATTTGTTCTGTGTCTGCCCTTGGAAGTAATCAAGACTTGACTGGACAAAACCTCAGCCAACTGGATCTATTTTGAGCAGGATTGGAAGTAAATATCTCTGAATATCCCTCCCAAAATAAACTGTTCTGTGGTTCTAATATGAAATATTCCAGATTTCTCTATGATAGTGCTCTTGTACTTGTGATGATCAAAGCACTTAAAAAAAAAACAAGTAGAAGTAGAAACACATAGCATCTCTTGGCAGGAGGGGGAATTAGACAAGCTTTGGACAATGCAAAATTTCTTTAAATTTGGGTTAATACACACTTTAGATGATTCATAAATTTGGTTTTTTTTTAGTTTTAGTGATTAGGTATTCGCACCATACATCCATAACTCCTCATTATCCAATGGTATATCACCAAGGTGATGAATTAAACAGGTTCCAGCATTTGTGGAAGTGAAAGAATTTCATGGCACAACTTCAATGTTTTAATCTTCACATCTTGTTCTTCATGATAATGTTCATAAAAAGGAATGCATTACATATTTGGCTTAGAATTTACATACCAAATCCTTTTGGCTTTACCAGTGTTGTCTCTTTCTGTCCTTGTCCCTCCATTTTAACTAAAAAATCAGGAGTTGCCTGTAGAAGATAAAATACTATATATATAAAAAAATAGGGATGCATTGAAAGTAAATAGAAATATGCAGGTAAACAATAGAATTTTTTTTACAAATAAGAGTCTTAAGACTTTCTTCCCTTTTATGCTAGTGGGGAGAAAGGATGAAAGCAGAACAGAGTTCCAACAGTGATTATTAAAATAAAAACATTTCACAAAAAGATGCACTTTACTTTGATTACTGTGAAGGAATAATAATTTTCCTGCCTTCTTTTTTGTGACCTCCGTACTCATGTTAGATGTCGTCCTCACAAGCTTTTTGAGCAAATTTCTCAAAAAAACATACATTGCTTACAATTTATCTTCACTTTCTCCTTTTGTGATTTTTCCATAGCTATTAAAATTGTTTTCCTGCAGATTCAGCTATTTTAATTAGCTGTTGTTCCAAAGGTTCTTCGCCATGCATTTATGGACATTTTTATGAATGCAGTACCTATTTCTCCTTTTAAATTCAGTTTCATATTTTATCTTTTATTATATATTAAACCTTTCTAGTCATATATATTAAAACATACTTCATTTTTCCCCTATGCTGGCGAGACACTGACCTCAAACAAAATTACCTGAAAATTTCTACAAACCTAAAAATTAAAAAAATGTTATTTTTGGTCCAGATTTAAAATCTGAATCTCTCATAATAAAATGTGCGGATCATGTTTTGTACTTCATGCTCATCAATCCAGAACTGAAGGAGTTGTGTATTTTAAGTATATTTATTTGAACACATATATTGGCTAAAAGCCAATAAACCCTTTTTTTATATATAATTGTTTATCCATCTGGTACCGATTATCCAAATACTAAAGGAAATATTAAAAATTATATGTCTCAGTGCCACTATCCTCATTAACATGGAAATAAGACCATGTTGTAATTATGAAATGAATATGTTATTTGGGATTTAGTTGGTTAAAGGCTGATGAATGTCTGATGAACCCTAAACTGGAAGGTTACACTTGGAATAGTACAGCACAGGTGTTTCTTTCCTTGAAATTTTATTTGCCTGAATAAGAAACAAATAATTTCTATTAATTTTAAATTTCCTTGGAGAAAATAAAAATAAGGTAAAATATCTCCCTCTGTGTGTTCGTTTATGACACATCACCTACCTTAAAGTAGTATGGCTCTTTTTGATCTTTAAAAATCCTGTTTAGTTATTTTTTTGACTATTTAGTGAGCCTAAAGGAACACTTCAGAGGAATTTGTTCTCAGTAAAATTTTTTATTGCCAATGATGATTCTCATTTCTTTTCCTATTACAATATTCTCTTTAACCTCTTAAAAAGGATAAAATGGTCCACAGCAAGATTTAGTGATGAATTAGGCATAAAAAAGCACAGATGAACTCCTTTAGCATGTATCTTCATATATGGTCTGAGTTCAGATTATGAAAAAATTAATTTATACTGAAAAAAATTACCCTTAAAATATTTTTTTTTAAAGATAAGTTATTTTACTGGTTCATAGAATGAATGAGTAATCCAGATTTTTCTCTAATGTCTTATCAGAATATTGCTTCCAATAATGTCATGTTGAATATGCAGGTAGCTTTATCTATACATTAGTGGTCCTCACTTCTATTACCTGTGCAAGACAAGATAATTTCATTAGTATATGAAAAAGAAAAATAAAACTATTTAAAGATTTCTGAATTTGCTACTAAAATTAGAAAATACTTATTACACTCTTCAACTAAATGATTGGATACCAGTCAATTACGTATCAGCAAACTGCTGATGCTAAGGAACTTCTTACCAAATATCAAGCTCCATGTCTCAATAATTGAGATTCTAGATTTTCTTAATTAAATAATTCTATTTACAGAAAATTACATAATTTTCATAATTATTTGTGGAATAAATTCAGAAAAGGGACAAAGCCCCCACAACTCCAAAAACTTTGGATCATTTCTGATATCCAAAGAAAGATTTCTAACTGAAAGAAAACATTAGCCACAGGGAGCAAATCAAGTTAATTATAGGCATTGCTGACTGCAGTGACTTTTTGTGTAAAATACAAGCACAGGTCTTTGCGTGCCACATGCCTTTTTCTTTTTTTTTATTTGACTTAAGAAAGGAGACAAATCATTATATCAAATTCGAATAAGATTTAAATAAAAGCAGATCATATACATTGATGGGTTGTTATATGTCCTGTGTCTAAAGTACAGCATCTTAAAACTCAACTCTGCAGGTGCTTTAATTATACAAGATATAAAATTAAAATCTTCCAGCAGCATGCACTTTTTATGGTGCAAATATTACAGAATATAATTCTCACCCAGTCTAAGAAAACTTAGTAGGTTCTCATTCCTGTTTTTTGCTTAGAATGTTAACCCAGACACTGGTCAGTTGCCATAAGTCCATGCAAGGCGTGGGTATCTGGTCCTTGAAAGTCTCATAACCAGAGGATCAAATTCAGTGGCTCAAAAAGGTGGATCTAGGCATTGTTTCCGAGCTCTTAGGATATTTTATCTGACTCTCCCCTTACCAGATCAGAAGGATATATGTCCCCCAGCCATTTCATGTCTTCCAATTTTGATCTTAGACACCTGAGGACCTCTTATAATCCAGCCAAACATCATGCTTAGTTTACTAAAGCTAGTGAGTTTTTTTCAAGGACCAGCAACCACTATATATTTTTCCTGGCTGCTTCATCTTGTGTAAGACACCTTCTTTCTAAACTTGATGCAATTGCCTAAACATGTCCAGTTGTGCTGGTTTTAGCTAGGCTACATTAAATTTTTTGCTTTCCTGGAAATGGCTGAACATCTGCATGTTGACAGGAAGTAATGAATCAATTCCTTATTTATCTTTGTTTGTCCACACAGCTTTTGTTTAACCTATTAAATTTTCTTCACCTCAACTCACAAATTTCCTCACTTTTCCCCCTTCCAATTCTATCCCCCACCACACTGAAAGGAAGGAGCAAGTGTCTGAGTAAGGCCTAGTTGCCTTATTCAGACACTTGCTGCCATCACCACTGCATCTGAAATGCAGCAGGGTATTTGAGAAATTTGCACGAAGCTGGAAATTATTCTCAAGACCCGTAGAAGATCATATGGAGCAGTAAGAGAGCAGTAAATCTGGGGTATTTCCCACAGACACAGAAGATTTAATTTTATACAGGCTTAATAAATCTTAATTGTATAGCCTTTTTCCCATGGTATTAATGTAGCCTAGGCTTTGATTCAGTTGCCTAAACACTGGATTCCAGTGTCATTTGCGATACATTCAGATAGTCCACATATTTTAAGCTGGTCCTCTAGAAAGTCAGAGCTACCTCATAAATCAAATATCACATGTTAGTCTCAGAGATGTCTCAGATACTCTAGGGCATTTCAAGTAATACTAGAAGTTGTGAGGGGGGGGATAGAAGTAAATGAAGTGATCCATTAGGGACTGGGCTTTGAATTCCTTTAGAGAATAGCTGCATTAAAGTTAGGTACTTAGATCCCAATTCTAAAGCCCCTATTTCATCTTGGAGTTACACTTTTTTATCATATTAAGTAATAATAATAACAATAATCAGATTTATACTTGCTGTACACAACAGCACTCCAACTAAAGCATTATATGTTTGCTGTCTAGAACTCTTACCTATTCATATGGATATCAATATTAATACAGAATATTTATTTTAGGGATATTAGAAACCACTACTGTGTAAACCCTTCAAATAATTCAAATAAAATAAATATATGAAAATAAAATCATTTATCTTGTCAAGTATTTGTTAAAGTATAGGAAGTAAATTTGAAACATAATTTTTAAGTGTCATTTTCTATGTCCAATAATCTTATTGAGATACAGATTTTAATTTTAAAATATTATTATTGATCATCTTGCACAATATTTAAAATAGGCTATGATTTACAGTTAGCAGATTTTACATGACAGGTACATTTCTTTACATTGTAACCACAAGGTCAATATCAAAAATATGACGTGTCTTTGTAGCAGAATGAAGCAAAGTGTGAAAAGTACTCTCCCAATGATGAGGCAAAAGATGTGGACTTTGTTAGTAAGAGGTACCTTTTCCCTTTATCTAAATTCATGGCTGTGGATCAAGAACCTAGGTATGGCACAGAAGTACATAGATGTTATGTATCTCTAAAAGCCCCCTCCTGATTTCTGCATTTTTGTTGTAAAGACATGGCATAGAGATGTCTTTTAAGGATGTATTTCAGCGTACTTTGAATACATACTAAGCAGGGGGATGTAAAATTTGACTGGTATGCTGGGTGCATTGAAAGAATCTGTTCACATCAGGCCAATGCATCTTGTAAGCTACATCACTGAGTGCATCTTCAATGTATAGCAAAAACATCCCATGAGGTTTGTTCATATAGTAATCTTTAAAAAGCATTTTGGAATATGCCTCACAGAAGCTGTTGTACTTAGGTGTGGGTTTTAATATTATAAACAACTTCACAGAAAAAAAAAGTAATTAAATTACTTTTTTGATTTGATGTTCCTAAAATATAACCACTCATGCAGATACTGTTTTATTTAAACAGTGAGATAAAACAATATCTCAGTTTTAGATTAAATATTGACTTTTGAAATTGTTAATGAACCTTTTTTATTATGCCCTCCCTGCATCGCCTACTTGAATTTGATCCTTGAAATTTGTAAGATTCATAATTTTGGAGGGAAGTAATATTTTGGTTAAGCCTGTGCTTTTGTGTGGAATGATAGTAAAGCACAGAGATCTCCGCAGTGATGGTTTCAGATAAGATATCAAAATAGTCACTTAAGAAATTTAACTCATCTGATCTATGTACTTTGCAGGCTCAAGAGATTTTCCCCTATAAGCCAAAACCCCTATAACTCCATGACTATAGTAAATTATAGCTGATGGTGTAGCCCGCCAAGACTACCTCCAAAGCCTTTCTCTTTGAATCTGGTTTACTGAGGATCCAACTGTAAAGATGTCAAAGGAGGAAGGTGTCATGGAACTTTGGTTTTTACTCTAGAATGACTTTTCACTATGATCTGGGAAAGGGATCTTTTCCCATTATAGGGTGTTAAATTCCTGGCCTTTCATCTCTTAAGCAGACTACTTTTTATCTGATGGTGCAAAAGTTCCCTAAACAGTCTATAAAGAGAGAGAAAGTTGTAAAGATTAGATTCTGACAATAAAGGATAGTAGATTTCTCCTTCACTTTAAGGGAAAACTCAGGAAATATGAAAACATCATAGGTTTACATACCAAGAGTGAAAACTCGCAGAATCATGGACCAACATGGGATGGAAGGCACCTCTTGAAGTTGCCGAGTTGTGCTGGTTTTGGCTGGGGTAAAACTAATTGCCTTCCCAGTGTCCTATATATGGCTGTGTTTTGGATTTGTGCTGAACACAGGGTTGAGAATATAGACATACTTTTATTATTGCTGACCAGGGCTTACACAGAGCCAAGACATTTTCTGCATTTCATACTGCCATGCTGGCAAGGAAATTGGGAGTGCACAGGAGGCTGGGAGGAAACGCAGCCAGAACAAGTGACTCAAACCAACCACAGGGGTATTCCAGAACATATGGCATCATGCTCAACATATAAAGCTGGGAAAAAGATGGAAGAAGAGCGAGTGATGGCATTTGTCTTCAAAAGTCACCATTACATGTGTTGGGACCCTGCTCTCCTGGAGTTGGCTGAACATCTGCCTGCCCATGGGAAGCAGTGAATTATTTATTTTTCTTTGCTTGTGGACACGGCTTTTGTTTTTCCTATTACTTATCTTTATCTCAACCCACAAGTTTTCTACCTTTTATCCTAATAATTCTCTCCCTGATCATGCTGGTGAAGGAATGAATGAGCAGCTGCATGACACTTTTGGTGCTAGCTGGGGTGAATCCATGACACCAGTCCAAAACCCCTGTTTACTAGAGTTGGTTATTTGTGGTACTTTGCAGTCACATTTCCAGTATCTTGTCAGATGGAAACTCCACAATTTCTCTGGAAAACCTGTTCCAGCATACAACTACTTGATCATTCAAAAACAACTACTTGTTTATTCAAAAACTCAAAAAAATGTTTCCTTGTGTCCATCTGAAAATTCATGTGTTTTAATTTGGGCCCATTGCCTCTTGTCCTGTCACTAGACATCACTGAAAAGAGTGTGTCTGACTTCTTTATGCTATCAAGTATTAATGCATATGAAAAAGATCTCACTAAGCCTTTTCTTCTCTAAGCTGAGTTCTACCTCACTTAGCATCTCCTCCTATGAAAGATGCTCCAGACAATTAATCATCTCCCTATGAGTAACCATTTGCTGGACATGGTCATAATTCAACGTGTCCATGTCCCTCTTGTACAGTGGATCCTAAATTTAGACCCAATACTCCCAATGAGGCCTCTCCAGGAAAGAGAAAATAGCAAGGATCATCTCCCTGCTGGCAACATTCCTCTTAGTGCAGCCCAGGAGGCTGCTGATCCTTGTGGCAGCAAGGGTATATTCCTGGATGCTGGTCAACATGCAGTCCACAAGGACTTCCATATCCTTCAATGTAAAGCTGCTTTTTAACTGATATTTTACCCGTCATGAGTTAGAGCATGGGATCATTTCTGCCATGATGAAAATCTTCCTCATCTCCTTTGGTTAATTTTGTAAGATTCCTGTCTACACAGTTCTTTGTCGATGAGGTCCATCTAAATTGCATCCCACCTACCTGGTGAATCAATGATTCCTGTGAGGTTTTTTTCATCTCTGGGTGGGGAGACGTGACCCTAGCTGACTGACAGGTGCCCACTAAGGTGCTCCATCTTTCCCCCTGCTCGGCAAGACAGGGGAGAAATTTATGACAAAAAGCTCTCGGGTTGAGATAAAGAGAAGGAGATCACACTCTGATTCCTGTCATGGGCAATGCTGACTTGACCTGGGGAAACTAATTTAATTTACTGCCAATCAAACACAGAGACATTAATTAGAATTTAGAAGAAATCTAAAAACAGCTTCTCCCTACCCCTCTCAGACTCAACATTAGTTCTGACTTCCTTGCAGACAGTTCATAATGCTTTATCTCTATTGTTCCTTCATTTATTCAGCTGTTTTGTTGTTGGAATCATACATAAAAATGTGTTCAATGTAACACTATGAACTAAATTCATGCTCTTGTTTCTTTTTTTCTTCATATGCTTTCTGACAAGCAAGCTTTTTTTCTCTACTGTGCTCTCTTAACCCTTCAAATTCTACTGTCTTGAACCATTCTCCATAAAGATAGTGTTCTGTAAATATCTTAGTAATCTTTCTGAAGGCAATAAACATAAGCAGTGAACAAAGAAAGAAGCCCAAATCTAACACTGAAGAGAAGATGTCAAGTTATACGTACAGGAAAGATGATAGATGATGACTTGATAATGGTCTTTGTAAAATTCTGTCTCTGAAAAAAAATATAGATGAGGAACTCAGTCATCTTGCAAATAAAATTTAACCATTAATTTGAGAAGAAAAACATTTCTAAACACAGTATGAATTTTTTTAGTGTTTTCAGAAGGAAAAGAAAAATAATAGTTCAATCTGATAAGGGAGCGCCAAATATCTGAAGCCAAATGACAAGCCAATACAATATTTTAAAACAAAAAAATAATTAAATAATTATTACCTTGGACTTATTTGTTTGTTTTCAGACTTATAGTTCTTTTTGCAGGCACTGTACCATATGTTGCTGAGAGTAATATTCTAAGATAAAGAAAAGAGATAAGCTGCAGTTTTGAGAATTCATGTCAGTAGTTATTAAAACCTAACAGTCAGCAGGAAATTATGCCTTTTATTAAACGATCACGTGAGTTGCTGGAGCATGATACTTTGTTTAAATGATGCAGTGCGATATACAGTGTTGAGAAAACCAAAATTTCAATCACCCCTTGGACCATCAGAACCAATTCTGGTGACAAAGCCTTGATTCTGTGAAGGAGTTCACTAGGTTAATCCAGTTTTATTTAGACACATCTCCCACTGCCTGTAGAGTCAAAATTTTAATGCTCTTTTGAGATAAGAATGAAGGAAAATACAAAGGGTGTGCAATTTCACTTAAACATAATTTGGATTCACTAGTTCTTCAACTATAAACTCATTACTTATAAGAGGCTACTCATGCAACATTTATTTCTGAGTGATGATTTATTGTGTCCTCAGAGAACACTCAGTGAAAAGAGAAAGGTTACAGAAGTAGCATTAATGCCTGCCTAAGACTATGTTGATTTATAAAAAAAAAAAAAAAAAAAAAAAAAGGTGCAAACCACAGGAAAGGAAGCTACTAAGCTGTATAATTTGATTAGGTAAAAAGGGTATTAAATGTGAAAATCCTAAACTATTTAGCTTTGCTCTTCTGCATATAAATTAGAGATTAGGTAGGAGCAACATGAGCAGTTCCTTTGTAATACATACGTCTAATTACAATAAATTTAGAAAAGTCTAAGTGTGTAATATGCACAAAGTAGTTTAAGAGTGCATGGGAATTATAAAATGTCTAGGCTTCTTTAAAGCTTCTGATGTGACTGATAAAGTTACTTTTTTAAAAAAGTAAAATCCACACAATAATGTAAATGGAGATGTTTGCCTTAGTAGCCAAACAAAATTAAAAAAAAAAAGAAATCTAACATCACATTTTTCTGTTAGCACTGACTGATGCCAAATTAATTGAGTACAAAACATAATTTCTTCTTATTCCAGTGAGAACTATGCTTTAATCAAAATATATATTATTCAGCTTTATCAAATAGTATGACATCTCTTTGTGATATATCTATGTAAAGAAAACTGTGGAGTCTTCTTCCCACAGAAACATGGGAAGAAGAAGGCAGCTTTCATCACTGCAGCCCATTTACTGGCTTCTGTTTGTACATGGGCTAAGTGGTCCTCCCAGTTTTCCATGTAACCACCACAGTTTGCAACTGAACAGGAGTTGGTGGCTTCAAAAACAATGACAAGCTCTTTCCTCTGAGTGTGTTGATGTGCAAGCTGATGATCTTCTTTCTCTTTATATCTGCAGTTTCACAATATAAATTATTATCCTGGTCGAAGTGAAAATATTCAAGGGAGGTTACAAATTTGCAAAAGTGGAACTGATATTCAGTTTCTGTAATATAGGAACAAATTTGGAGCAGATATTGACTTAATCTCCAATATATATATTAAAAAATGTTGTGCTGAATGACTTGCATGAACATGAATTCAGGGACATAATAGCTATATTATATATGCATTGTGTAACAACTGTATCTACTATTGTTGAATTTAAAAATCAGGAAAACTTGGGGATGATAAACTTAAGTCTATAAAATTCTGAAAAAAATTTATAGTCAATATTAACACAGGGAGGAAACAGTAAAAAAGACTCATACAACTTGCTTGGTCAAGTTTAGCCTCTAAAAATTCTGATTAATAAATATGAAAAAATGTATAAACCTATTTTACAGAACTGAAAATTACCATTTAAGGAAATAAGTGATGTACAACATATAGGACCTGATGTAATAAGGAAAATAATATGTAGCAGATGAGTCTGCTTCTGGTGGTCATTTAAAGTGAGGAGCAAAACTATAAGAAATGTTTCATGAATCATGAGCTCACTAAAGAAGGCTACAGTCTCTTTAATGTGCTATAAGGACAAGTTACTGATAAAAGAGCTAGACAATTTCCAAGACCACTGACTTATTCACTGGAACATTGGGTACTTTAGGTTAAAAGTGATCTCTGGAAGTCTCTAGCCCAACCTCTGCTTTAAGCAAGGTCAGCTGTGAAGTCACACTAGTTACTAGGGATTCATCTATCTGGGTCTTGAAGACCTCTGAAGATAGAAGCCATATATATGCCAGGATATGGGCCAAGAGATAAGGTTTCCTGAGAGAGGAAGAAATCATGCAGGGGCAATCTGCATGAGGCTAAAGAAAGTTGTAAAAATGTGCATATCTGAAGACATTCAATGTTAACATTGCAAAGATTCATCAAGGCAACTGAAGTAAAGTAGAGTAGACAAGAAGGCAAATGTATTACATCTTTCTTAGTTAAGGAAATAATTTTAGAATTATGGAAGCAAATCCATTGAATTTAAAGAAATGCTAGTAAGAAACAGGTTTTTGAACATGTCTTTTAATCAACAATAAGGAAATTATTATTAAGAAACAAATAAAAATCCCAAAACTTGACATTTAATTTCAAGAGAAAATATGTCCAGCATTACTATAATGTATTTGGGCAACATTTATAGCTACTTTTTAATTAAAAACAAAAGAAAGATAAGGATTACCTTTCCAATGGTCCTCATTTCTGAACTTAAGACATAAATACTAAACAGCTGAAGTTACATATATGATAACATGAAAAATGAGCAAATATTCCTAAGGAGAAATTATACATGAAAATCCATGTAATGATTTTTATCTTCTAATAGGAAAAATTTAAAAGGTAAAAAACCTTGAATATAGGCCAGACACACCTAATAATGATACTGGAAAGTGGTTGATTTTGTAAATCTGTGAAAATAACAATAATGCCGTGTGTCAAATACCGATTAAAGACTAGATCCAGCCAAATATGTAAATTACTATTTAGGACTTAGGTGGAACTGAGGACTCTTAGAAAAATGCACTTGAAAAATCCTTCTTCATTACTAGCCATAGAGAAAACTGAACTCAGGGACATGGTTCTTAACCACAGACATCTCATACAGTTTGATGGTGTAGAACCTGTTGCATGGAACCAGAAAGGCAGGACCTGACATTCATAAGAAACTGGCACTTGTACGCAGCAGTACACTATCTCACACTGAAGTATCTAATACCATTTGTGAAGCCATTCACTTGCTACTTCAAAAGCCTGATCACATTCTAAGGCCCCTTATTAAATATGCAGACCCTTTGAAGATGTCTCAGAAACTGTGAGCTACATGTCATACAGCAGTACTTAATACCTATGTGTGGGCAACTATATGGATCCCTGAGGAATCTGGAGACCCATTTGTCTGAACAAAGGCCTGTATCTCTCTTAGAGACAGATGATAAATTCCTCTGACTCTAATGTCTGGCCTTTAACATGAAATCTCTGAATGTTATTGGTTTTAGAAGGGATGATCCAATCTAGGGTGCTTAGCAATCAGCTATATTTAGGATTCAAAACCAACCCCTGTATTTAGGATTCAAAAAATCTTCAGGTTTTTTCCAGGAGTTTTTTTTTGTTTTGTTTTGTTTCTTTTTAATCAGGACATCAGGCATCTCTCAAATGTCAATCATAGTTATTTAGTATAACAGCCTAAATATTTGATTAAAGAACTGGCTAAGTAAAAGATGCTGTCTACTCATCTTGGTGCAGATGTGCCTCTGTGTGCACCATGAATGCAGTAAACATAAAAAGGATAATTGCTAAATAATTAATGATCAGAGAATTCACACTGATGTAAAGACATTATTCATATTTCAGGATTCATAGGTGTTTCTTGTAAGTTTGGAATTTTTTAAATCAATTGACTAATTAAGGCAGTATGGAAATAATGCTAGAAATATCAGACAGAAATACAGTCTAAAATCAAGAAAAGGTTGAGCCTTGGGACTTCAATCTAAATATTTTTTAATGATTTCTGTTTTTACAGAATATTCAGAGTACTGATTTCTACTAGGTTCAAACCTTAAACTGATTTCATATGAGAAAGGATAAACCACTGAGAAAAAAATAAATTTACCAAATTAAGTGTTGCTGAATGTTAGGTTATTTCTGGTACTCATTTGTTACTGCACATTTCTTAGCACAAATTTCCCAGCTGCTACTTTTATGTTGTTTCTCCACCAGTAAGAGAGAGAATACTGTATGCTAATCAAGTGTGGTAGAAAGGTTTCCATTAACTGGATTATATGAGCCAAAGATGTGACTGCATGTCTTATAATTAATAAATATAAAAGAATTCTTACCCCGTTTAGAAGTTATCCATGGTAAAAACCGCAAGGTTTTAAGTGTAAGACTTACCAAAAAATTAATTTAAACTGCTGCACAATTTCTAGAACAACAGAACCAAATTAATGTGATTTGCAGGATCATTTAAAAAATTATTAAAGCTATGAGATATTTACTAGAAAAACAAAGAAAATGAAAAGTAGGGGACATAAAAAGAAAAGGTAAAAAAATAAAATGGAAAGACACATAGTAAATAGAACTCGTGATACAAAACACACATCTAAAGGACTTGTAGCTTTACTTCCTATGAATAACCAATCAAGGGATTTGCAGTGAGTGCCCAAGTATCATATCTTTATCTTTAGAATGACAAGGAAGGAAATTACCAAAATACAATTGTACAGTATTTTAAAATTCAGAGATTGAAATTAGTGAAATATTATACCCTGGTGAATAAAAAGGGAAAAATCTTATGATCTTTTTATACAAGCAAGTCACAATGTGTTGAGTAATTGACACATGAAAGAATACTTTTATTTAACACTAAAATCCATTTTCTCCAATTTCTTCTGAAATATCTTCCTTACAATTTAGGACTGCATTTAATTTCATAAGTATTTATAAAACACAGGAAATTATAGGAACATATAGACCTAATCTGGAAATTGCTCTTATTTTTGTTTGTGTCTGGTATGAAGAGGAGTCCAGTGTCAGCACTTAACAAATCATGTTGATTACTTTTGTGGGAAGTGCTGAGAGATTTTTAATGACTGTGGCTGATTAGAGCCTGAAATGACAGATCATGAAAAGAGCAGAGTCTTTAAATTAGGCAGTTAGCATTTTGAGTCAGGGAAAAAAAACCAGAGAAATACATTCACATATTTTACTGAATCTAACTTAGCTTAGCTATGACAAGAATGTATTGGGAGAATAGGAATCTGCTATATCATTCTAATACATTTTCCTACAATATGTACTAAGCTATTTTTCACATTCATTGCCATATATTGTCTTTTAAAACTAAAAAAAGATGAATTTGTTTATCCTATTTTATGATTTGCTCGTAGTGCTCAGATATCACAGGGGGAAAATGGACACTGATCTCACACAATAAATGTGGTTTGTATTTTTTATGTCATTATTTTGTGGTTAAGTATGAATACCACACATGTATAGACAACAATGAATAACACACTACACTAAAAATGGTATTTATGATTAAAAAGAAAAGAAACAAGGAAAGCAGTAATAATTTTGTCCAAATAGAACTTCAATATGTGGCTAACTCCCCCATATCTTTCTCTGTTTATGTTTAATTCCTAGAAAGGAATACTGGATACTTTTGAGTAGTGAGTACACACTAAAAATTATATTATTGGCCAGGAATCCAGCCTACGCTGTTTCTTTGATCTTGGTTGTCAATATAACTACTTGTAAAGCAACCACTAAGAATACTTAGAATATACTTAAAATGAGAAAAATAAAAATTATGAACTTTTCTGTTAGAGTACCTTTTTTATTTTTTTTTTAATCCAACAAATAAACAAAACTAACCCCCCAAAAATAGCAAAAGTTTAAAAACAGGTGTTTCTTTGAGAAGTTGTTGTGAAGATTGACTTCTTCTCAGAATGGGTGAATAGGAAATTTGAGATCAATCTTGGGAAACAAATGAAAAAGAAATTATCTTTCTTTTAATAATTTTGAGGCACTACATCTACTTGATGTGACTCTGCTGCCACTGCCAGGCCAACTGTCTCTGTCCTAAGGATGTGTAATACTTTGATGACTAAATTGACAAGGGAAAACAGTTAACAAGGCGTGCTCAGACTGTGCTTACCACTCAAGCTGGAATGAATGCTATCAACACTACCATCCAGCAAAATCAAGAGAGTGAACATCTTAAAAAAAAATACTTTGGACACAATACTTCTCTTTTGGAAAGGTACTTGGCTGAAACCTTGGAAGAAGTACCAGACGGGAAATATGCTTCAAACACCATTGTTGCTGCTGCTTCATATGGTTTGCTTGGTGATCCAGGACTTAGTATGTTGCCTATGTCAATACATGCCTTATAAGGTGTTTACTAGCATTGTATGTCCAGATTTCCTTTTGGAGCTCCATTTTTATAGCCAAACAACATAACAACACTTTGAACTCACCCATCATTCTCAGAATAACCTATTATCTGTTGGTACTAGAAATGCTAAGACAACTTTTCTGTGGAACCTAAACTGACCTTTATCTATTTTCATCTGCAGCAGTAACGCTTGTGGGTCACTGCTCATCAATTGTAGAACAGCTATTCATAATAAGTCTAACATTTTTTTTCTAAAAGAAGCTCAATTCCTCTCATTACAGTATTCCATTGTTTGGAGCCTGATAATGAAGTATCCTGTCGGGAAAGAGATATTCAACAAATGTCGGAGAGGTCCATGGTACATGTTTAAATCTCTTCATTAAAGTAAAATCATGTGGCAACTAGAATTTTCTTTTCCTTTTATGGTAAAACATTTGTTCTCCTACTTGACTTATGGCTAACATACTGGCAATTGATCTGACAACCAAATAGTCATTTACGTGTACACTACCAATACTTACACTTTTATAGCAAAAAATGTGACAGGTGCAGAGTACATATCTGGCATAATAAAGGCTTGCCATCTGTTGGTATAGATTTTGGAATATTGCTATTTCACTGCTATTTTCACCAAGTGATTTAAAAAAAACATGAAAGAGGAATAATTTTATTAGTTGTAATAGGATTTTTACTTTTTTTTACTTTAAAATTTATCATCAATAACCATTTTACTTGCATAAATACAGCATGTATTTTACATTTACAGTGATTTTACTTAAAATACTCAATAACTCTTATAGAACTGGTTGATCCAGAAGCAAAAAATGGAAATAATTTCTTATGGTATATTAC
The DNA here is from genome assembly GCA_003286495.1 of Chlorodrepanis virens. NCBI lineage: Eukaryota > Metazoa > Chordata > Aves > Passeriformes > Fringillidae > Chlorodrepanis > Chlorodrepanis virens. Next base: position 64,982,260 of record LTAT01000001.1, on the reverse strand, counting down.
TGCTCCATAAGACTCCAAAACAAACTAACCTGAGAAACAATAATGCATCAATAAATACTTTAGTAGCAAAATTCATAACAGCAAAAATCCTGTGACCTTAGTTCCATGTTGACTCTTTTAGCTTTGACTGCTGAAAATATTGAGAGAAATGGCTTCTGTGAGATCAGTGGAGTGACTGTTGTCTACTCGGGATAGGAATAGTAAACATGCAGAAGGATTAGGAACAACCAACAGAAATTCTCTCAACTTTAACGTGATCGGCTTTTGCTAAACATTCATTGCATGTTCAGTGCACATGGACCAGAGTGGGGAGCTCTCTTCTGGGAAATATCCATGCACACAGCCCTTAATCTGCCTTCTCAAACTACCTCGTGCCATGCCATAGCCTGTTAGGAAAAGAGAGGCCAGGAGACTTGCTAAGAGTATGCCATCACTCCCTTATAATCTGCCTGTCTTCTTAGAGAGAAGAAAGGTGCAAACTTAGGTTTACACTGTCTCGCCTTCTAGAGTCTTTTTTTTCTTTTAAATGTGTATAAATTGCCTGAATGATCAGTAAGACAGAAGACTTGCAAATAGGAACTATATTTTTGACAGATTCAGGATATCCTCATGAGAAACATGGGCATTGCCTCTGTAAAATGAAATTGAATGAGTTTTCAAGTAGATTGATGATTGAAGATTGGTAACTTTATTAATTTTCAGAATACTCCTGGATATTTTTCCCATCTGTTGACATTTCTAGGATCCTTCTAAGCAGTTTGCTGAGTAGCAGTTCCAGAAACCAATTAGCTGGCTTGTAATTAGTGTCAGTTAGAATTAGTGAGCAGACCATTATGGTGGATGTCTTCTATAGACCACCTGATGAGGAAGAAGTAGATGAAGCCTTTTGCAGAGAGTTGGAATAAATTGCACATTCACAGCATTAGTTCTCAAAGAGCGGTTGCTATCAAAGTAGCTGAGGTCTCATGGGCACTGCTGAGCCATGAGCACCTCATGCATGGACCTGCCTGTGGGTCCGTGCAATAGCTTGGTCTCTACCTGCCCCAGTCCCCAAAGAGCTGCCCCATGTCCATGGCTTGGGCTGCCCTTGTGACCCCCAGCTGCCCAGCTCCTGGGGAGGCTGGTAGGGTGATCCCTGTCTGCCAGGCCCTCCCATGATGGACCCCATGGAGAGTCCCCTGATGCTCCCAACACACCAGCACACAAGGCACCTTCAACTCTTGCACTGTCCTGACACTACCGTGAAATTCTTCAGAGACAATCCCCACTCCAGTCAAGGGTCTCAGACAGTTTTTAGTTTCACTTCACTGCCTCCCACAGTCTATTTTATGAGGAGGGTCACTGGTTTTGGAGTAGGCCTGACAATTTACCTCATTTGTTTTAAGATTCTCAGTTCAGCAGGCTCCATTGGCTCCAAGTACTTCAAACCTCAGATAATTAGAAAATTAATACCAAAATTGAGGGTCAGTAAAATTGTGTTTGATTAAAAACTACTTTGATTAAAACTTGAGCAGAAAAAAAATTGATACATTTTGTAGGCAAGTCTAATAAGAAGCAATTTTACAGAATGAAAAAGTTCAAACACAGTTTTGAAGAGCCTGAGGAAGAACTACAGATGTTTTAAAATCCATTGTTCTTCAATGTGGTCAACAAAGAAATGCCAAGAATTAATAATAGAACAGATCAGGAAATTTTTCTCAAGTCCTAAAAAATATTTCTAGGATTTCTTATTTCCCACTGCACAATGAAATTAAGTATCAATGACTGAATTATATTTTGTGTGCATTTGTGAAAATAAAATCGGGAAGGGCCCTGGGAATTTGGATGATCTTCTGATGGCTATCATCTAAATTTTTTTCTTGCATGGAACCAGATATAATTTATTATTTTTATCAAGTGATGATAGGATTCACCTTTTATGTGACAGATAATTGGTCAGAATACTCACTTGAATGAGAGAGACATAAGTCTTATAAAAATGATAGTTACTTCTCCCTCTTTCCCCCTTTCTGTCTCTTTCCCATGCATTCTTCTTCTTACAATTGAGATGAACATAGTCCATGGAATTTAGCATAAAGGACTGGTTGATTTTTTTTTCTCCATGATCTTAAGTTCTTTGCTTTTTCAAGAGGAAACACTTGTAAGCTTGTGTACAATAGCAAATAGGAGTCAGCTTTGTATGTGTGTAACAGTGCAGCATTGGAGGAATAGGCTGTTTGCCTTGATTCAGAACTGGGTGGGGCCGGGCGAGGGTGTTTTGTTTTTTGTTTTTTTTTTTGTCTGAGGGAGTACTGTGAGGCTGGAGGCAGAGTATTCATTGTGCAACCTGAAAACTTCAGCTGTGTACCAGTAGGAAAGAAGCAGGGTGTTATAAGAAAGCACATTCAAGCAAACCTCAACAAGCCCAAGACTGATGGGAAGAAGGCCCCCTTCACTGTGAACATCATACTCTTGACAAATGTGCTGATGACTTGCTGTAACTCTGACCCTAATTCTTAAGGAAAGCTGCTGACTCCTGACAACAGGAGAACACTGAAAGGTGAGCTTAATACTAAAGAAAAATTTATAGATATTAGAAAGTTCTTGCATAGAAATTTTTAAAGTATTGATGCATGAGCCATTTCTATTTGAATTTGAACAAGGAGTACAAGCTTTTAGTGCAAATGGTCTGCTAATAGGAGCTGAATGATCTGTTACAAATTGACTTTTAAAACTTTGACTAGACTAATAATATTTTTTTGTCTTCATAAAACAGGATGTCCCTTTTTACCATAACAAGATTTTGACTATGAATGAATAGGTGTGAAATGGAGGCTAATCTTTAATCATAAAGACAGGAATTTTTGTCATATTTGTTTGATAAAGAATCCCAAGGTCTCCGGTCATGCCGAAATCTGATAGTGTTGGGTCATGTGGTAACATGTTAAAATAGTAGCCTTAAGCAACAGAACCATTTACTTTCTTCAAAATATTTCTACTCTTTCTACAACATTATATCAAAATATAAATAACAGTTGCTCTTTCCCCTCTTATTACTTTCTGCTTAATTAATGTGTTTTCACTACAGACAGTATTTCTACTAGTTACACTGGTATTTCTTGTTGCATGGCTTGATAGTAGTGCCAAAAATACTTAAAATTTTTCCTGTGGGATTAATATTTTTTTTAGGCTAGTTGGAGTGCAGTGTAGGAGGAAAATGTGCTCCAGATCTGACGTTCATAAATGAGTGACCTATGGTCAGGCACCAAAGGCAACTTAAGAATTCACCTACTGAACATAAAATCTCATGCGGACATGGAGCAGCTCATGTGAAGCTTCTGCTTTCTGATTGTGTTAGGAATACAATACAGAAAGGTGCAAGAAATGCAGGTTTTCGGAATGTTCTGGAGACAGTGTTTTGCTGGTGCTGGATAGGCTAAGGATACTGCTGACAAATAAGAAAAAGGGGTGGTGGATGGGAAGGCTGATAGAAACTTTGCTGTACCTGTGATAAAACAAATTTAGTGAGGGAAATGAGGAAAGCAAATGGAAACATAAAAAATTGTTTCTAGTAAATGCAGGCTTCAGCTTGCTCAGGGAACTGCTAGGCTGAATGTTGTGGCATCTTGCCCTGCAGGGGCCCAAAAGACCTGGATGATCTTTCAGGACAACTTCATTAAAACACTAGAGCACTCTATCCTATATGCATAAAATTAAGTAGGCATAACAGGAATCCACCCTGAATGAATTAAATGCCAAAAAAAAAAACCCATATGGAAGATAAAAGCAGAAAAAAGATACACAAGAGGAACATACAGAAAATGCCATGTAATGCAGGGATGGAATTCAGAATGACAAAGACCAGCTGAATTTCCAAGTGGTGAGTGATGTGAAAAGTAACAACATTTCTATAAATATATAGCAGAAAAAAAGAAGATTAGGGAATAGTCAGGCAACCAGCTGGTGAAGAACTTGGAGGAACTCATTGAGGTAATCAGTGTCTTCTTTAACTAAGTATTTACTGGCAAAGTCTGCCAACAGGTCTCAAACTTTTGTGCTTGATGACAGAATTCAGACAGAAATCCTAACTAAAAAAAGTTCAAGATAGGGACCATTTTGACAGGCAGGATATGCACAGCTCAATGGTATCAGGTGGGACACATCTGAGGGTGCTATTGCACCCAAATTTAAAAGCCAGTCTAAAGCCTAAAGCAACTCTGCTTCTGGTATATATCATTGTTCAACCCCAGCCATCAACAAAGACCCACAAAACTGCTTTCTCAATCTCACCTAGTGGGATAAGGGAGAGAATTGGAAGAGCAAAAAAAAAAGAGAAAAATTGTGTGCTGAGATAAAGACACTTTAATACGCAATGCAAAAGCCACAAGCACAAGTAAAGCAAAACAAGGAATTTGTTCACTGCATCCCATGGGCAGGCAAGCATTCATCCATCCCCAGGAAAGCAGGACTCCATCATCTCTAATGGTGACATGGGAAGAAAAAAGACCATAATTCCAAGTTTTCTCCCCACTTTCTCCTCCTTCTCCCAGCTGTATATGCTGAATATGATGTCATCAAATGTGGTATGAAATTTTGCCTGTTGGGATCAGCTGTCCTGGCTGTGTTGCTTCCCAATTTCTTATGCACCCTCAGTGTCCTCACTGGAGGAGTGGTGTAAGAAGCAGAAAAGTCCTTGTCACTGTATAAGCACTGCTCAGCAATAACTAAACATCCCTTATTATCAAAACTTTTCAGCACAAATGCAAAACATAGTCCCATAATGGCTACTATGGAAAAATATTAACTCTGTCCTAGTTGAAACTAGTACACCATATTAGTTATATGCACGGTCTTTGCAAAGGATTTAACAGAGGGTACTGTTTTTTCCTGCCTTACTTCAAGAAACATGAAGGGGATCCCTGCTGTGCCTTTATGACAGCATCACTTCATCTATCTGGCTAACTCGTACACATTGCTTTTGTTGTGCTCTAAAACTGGCTTCTCTCCAGGTTGAATTCAAGCTCATCAGCAAATGCCCATAATTTTTTATAGTTCAAGGGTCCCTGTCTTCTGTTTATGTATTTATCTTCAGCCTCAGCTGTCGTATTGTGATTGTGCATTTTTCATACTTAGAGGAGATAACCTCTCACTGAGGTTTTCAGGGATGTGATTTTCTGACAACTTCAGGACATTTTAATTGAACCTGGCACACAGTCTTTCTATGGCATTTTCAGGTTTATCAGGATTAATGGCAAATCATTTTATGCATGCACTGTAATGCATACCATGGCAGTGGTAAAATAACTTATGCAAAATGTCTTTCTATCTGCTTATTATTAACAACCATCTAATTACTGCTGTACATTTGAATTTGATTCTTCTCATGTCTAACACTTCTGACAAAGCTTTTTGATGCTATTGCAAGCTGCTCTCATCATTTTGAAGGTGGTGACAACTAAGACAACCTCTAATTTCTGCAAAAGGCAAAAGTCACGCTGAGCATCAAAAAGCAAGTGGGAGATTCCCAGGAACTGCAGAACTGGAAGCCATGTTCGGGTTTAAAGTGATTGGAAACAACCACCATGGATTTCCCATGGCTAAGCTCTGCCTGAAAAGCCTGATTTTCTTCTGTGATGAAACTTCTGGCTTTGTGGATGAGGTGAGAGCAGGGAACATAATTTTCTTTGACTTTAGCAAGGTATTGCATAGTATTTTTACAGCCAAATTCATAACAGATGGTTTGGATAGTCTGTAGATAAGAATGAACGCAATTGGTGGGACCACCAGATTTTAAGTGTTGGCATTTCAAAATCTGTCAGTGCATTGTATTCTTCATGAAGCAGTCCTATATTAACAATCTGGGTGATGTGGCAGAACTGAGTTGTACAAGGTGTTGTGTCTGATTGAGACATGAGTTTATTTTTCCTCATCAGCCTCCACAGTGCTGTGCTTTGCAGGGGTAACTGGAAGGATATTGATACCACACCAGTGTTTTGGCTACTGCTGAGCAGCACTGTCCCTCTAACACACCCCCCACCACCATCAAAGGGCTGAAAGTGGGCAAGATCCTGGGAGGGGAAATAACCAGGCTATCTGACCCAAATTAACCAAAGTTATATTCCATACCATGTGATGCCAGTTCAGATATCAAAGCTGAGAGAGAGAGGGGGAATTGGGAGGGGAGAGTGTTTGTATTCATTAATCTATAGAGTTTTCTTTCTAGAGCAACGACTGTGCATGCTGAACCCCTGTTTCCTGGGAAGTGTCTGAACATTGCTCACTGATGGGAAGTAGAGATTAACTTTTCCCATTGCTTACGCATGTGCCAACTTTTGCTTGTCTTTTTTTATTTTAGTAAACTGCCTTATCTTAACCTACTAGTTGTTATCCATCTTGCCCTCTTCCCCCTATCCCACTGGGAAGTGGAGTGATAGACTAGCTTGGTGGGCATTCAGTGTCCAGCCAAGATCAATCTACATACCAACTTATGCACAAAAGGCCCCTTTTATTCTCCTCTCAATTCTCCTCCTCTTTTTCTTTCTTCCTTATTTTTGTTTTTCCCAACCTCAGTCCTTCACCTACACTCCTTAATAAGCTTTGCATAGTCCCAGTCCACTCTCAAAATCTATACTATTCATGGTCCTATAATTTCCCCCTCTTATCTGTTGCGCAGCTCAGATTGTCTCTCCTTAAAGCTGCACCTTGTGTTTTTTAACAGCCCATCAATTAGCATCTGTAGTGTTTTGGTCTTCATTATTTCCTTGTTTATCACTTACTTAACAGATTTGTGTCTCTGTGTGTTTTATCTCTTTCCTTGTTACTTTACTTTATAAAAGGTCCTTGACATAATAAGCTTAATGAACCAAATGCTCTCTACTCTCACACACTAGCCACTACCCACTGGGGAAAACATTTTAGAAAAGGTCTTGTGTATGGTAGTGAACAAGAATTTGAGTATGAATCAGCAGCACTACTTTGTGACATATTAGCCAATTAATAAGTAAGAGTGTAGCCTGCAGGTTGAAAGCAAAGATTATTACCCTGTGTGTGCCACCTGTGTGACCCAAGTCTGTGTCATATTGCTTCAAGTTCTGGGCTTACCAGTACAAGAAAGACACTGAGAGTCCAGAATACTCACAGAGAGGGTCAGGGGGCTCAGGCATATGACACACAGGAGACACTGAGAGAACTGGTGAAACTAAAGAGGGACGTCTTTCAAGACTTCTGTCTTTGAGTTCTTAATGGGAGGTCAAAAAGGAGACGGACTTATTGGTGTTCGCAGTGAAAGGACAAGAGGTCAAGGTCAGAAGTTGAATCAAGGGAAAAATTATTACACAGTATCAGAGCAAAATTCTCCACAGGAAGTATTTAAGTACTGGAACAGGTTATTCAGAGAGTCAACTGAACAAGACACTTAACAGTGAGATCTAACTTTGAAGTTAGCCATGCTTTGTGAAGGGGAATAAACTAGATGACCTCTAGGGGTCCTATCCAACCTAAATTATTCTAATTTAAAGGTCAGTATTGGCCTGGAATAAAATGTATTAGAGAAAGGAGAGGAATATTCAGCTTCATTTGTAAGATTTGAAATGTAAATATTGAATCTGGATGAAAAATAGTACTCTGATTTAGTTTAATTTTTGCAAGAGTTCTGCAGAATTTATATTAGTCCATTACAATATGCTTACAAGGAATGCTCTAGGGATAAGCTACACATTCCTTAACTTTACTTCTTTTAAGTTTGATTGCAAGTGACTGGATAACAGTAAGACATTCCTTGTCCAAGTATATGTGAATTTATAAACTATCCTGAGAAACTCTTAAAAGTGCAGAGGCTGTCTAGTGTGTCCTTTACTGAACCCAAAATACAGAAGCATTATTTATGAGTTCTTGTTTCATCAGCCTGGCCCTGAGCAAACAGACAGCTGGCATGACCTAGCTCAAGGAGATAGAAGCACTTTTCAAGGACTATTAGTGACCTTAGAGTGACCTTAGAGTTTTTTCTGGAATGCAGTGATGGGGTAAAAGATTCAAACATATGACTGAATAGTACCCACACATTTTAAAATCTGCTTTTGTAGAAATGAGGCTATCTAACAGAAGTCAGACTTTTAATTTATTTCTGTTTCTTGAAACCTGCCTTACCAAATGCATATTGTTTCTAAATATATTACTATTTTTTTTCCACCTCAACATGCAGCAGAAATTCTCAGTCTATTCTCTTCTGTATGCGACTTGTGATCAGCTCAGATAAGATGTCTTTAGTTGGGCTGCATCATGAGCTTTGAAGAAGGGAAGCATTGACATAGAACTTGCTGCAGAATTTCTCCCTCTCTAGGAAGTGGTTCAGCAGATATCCACCAGAGTGACAACATGGTTGGGATTGGCCCTGGTTGGTCTTAGCTTTGTCCTCAGACAAAGAACTTTTAGACCTCCTCTCCTTCTTAATTCTCTGAAGTTTATAAAATTTACCTTTCAGAACTAAGTAATTTGAAGGTTTAAAAGATGTTTCAAATCACCAGGAAGATTTGGCATATCAACAGGAAGTTTTACTTGGGGAAGCAGTGTAACCAGAGTCCTCACAAAACCTTATTTTAAATTCCCTATGAATACACAGACTTAAAAAGTATATATCTTTTAATTTCCAGGTTTTGGTCTTTAGCATATATTTGCTTTCTTCTTTCATGGTTTATTCTATCATTGACTCTCTTACCTCTGCATCAAAAAATGTGTATTTTTAAGGGTAAGATTTGGAAATGCTAAGCATATAAACAACCTATTCTGATAGGAGAAATTCCTTACATTACTTTACAGAGACTCTCTTTTAAAACATATGTGAATGATTTTAGTCACAGACATATAAAAAGTTACCAGATAAAAAGGTGGAACATCTAACATCACCGACTTTGAGAGAATGTAATAACCAAGAAAAAGCAGAAGAACCAAATGAAGCTCCTAGTGGGATATATATATAAATCTGGAGGGGAAAAAAATATATTATGAAAAAAGCTGCAATTCATGTGGTTTACATACATGAAGGTGGTAAGCATAGAAACTAGCTTAACTTGAAAGTGGGTATTTTTATCAAAAGATATCCAAAGTACTCAATATTACATTGATTTTTAAGCATCTACATAATTAACAACAAAAAGGCTAAAGATTGAATAGGAAGATGAACCAGGATTAAAATTCAGTTCAAATTTTTTTGACCTTGTGGAGTATACTCACTGTTGCTTTTTCACAGCAGATAACTTCTAGTTCCACAATGACTTTTGGCATTAGACTACGAACTGTTAATTTCATCTGCAAAGCCAAACATCTAGAACTGCTTTAACAAATTGAAACCACCCATTCATGTCTCTCAAGTCAATCCAATGTCCATGGATATTATTATAAAAAAAGTTCACCTACATGCAGTAATCTGCATACAGATAAATAAAATAATAGTTTATACAACAAACTAAATCACAGTTTCCCAGTAAATAAATCATATGCTGTCCTTTAAGACCTGATGGGTAGTATAAACTAGTATAAATTTTTATTTAATTTATCAGTATAATTATTGTACATTTTCAATCCAGTACATTGAGAATATATGCTCCAGAAATTTGATGCATATATGCTAGCTGTGGAGTCAACTATGCTCCTTATTCTATAGGATAATTTATTACCTTTTCCATAGTTCTCAGCTAAATGCTAAAACTGATGTGGTAAATTCAACATGAGACACATTAGTTTCTGAGAAACATGCAAGTATCCCAAACCCAAAGAATATCTATGTATGATGTATTTTTCTTATGGGAAAGGGTAATTAGAATAGGCACTTACAGGAACTAAAAATGTTCATAATTTTTTTCTTCTGCTGCAGAGATAGATGAAAGTACAAATATATAATCTTGCTTTGGGCTGTATAAGCCTATAGAAGAATAGATAAATTCATGCATCAAGACACACTCTCTGTATAGTCTTCCAGGACAGAAGTTATAACAACTGGAACGAGAGTTGGCATTCTGGAACTCTGCAATATTTTTGAAAAGTGAACAGAAATGATGATGATGAAGTGAGAGAAAAACTTACATAGCATAAATTTGTTTAAACCATTATGAGGTTTAGAATTCCCTTAGGCTATTCATTAATAGAAAACTACCCAGAATGACACTGTATGTCAATTAAATTTATAGGCCATTAATAGAAAATCAATCTTTATGGTTTTAATCAAAACAGAGACAAGAGACTATCCAAATCTTCTGTGGCAGGTGGTAAATGATCACTGCACTATGAGAAACAATTCTCAGCCATGTCACTACAGTGTTCCCAAGGTAAATGTCACAACACGTATGCTTCATTTTTCCTATATTTTTGAGTATTGGTTTAATCCTGAATATCTGATGTATTGGAGCTCTGATCTAGTCTAAGAAAATCCTATATACTTTCTTTTATGACTCCAAATATTTCACCTTTAAATAAGTGGTTTATATATATATTATAAAACATATTATTATATTACTTTTGTGAGTGTCATGTATGACTTTTATTTCCTGAACATCTGGCCCATTTCTTATATATACTGTATTCAAATTAGGTTAGTTTTCTTCATCTCTTACTTGTTTTTTTTAACCTTAGTTGTGTTGAAAACTTTTAACAAATCAAGTACAATGGTTTAAGAATTATTTTAATGAATATTGGCAATATCTTAAAAACTGTATTATTTTATAATATTGGGGGATTTTTGAGCAAATAGAAATACTGCAACTGTGCTATATGAGTTCTTTAGTTACTTTGAATAAAAAAAAGGTTATGTTGCTTTTTCTATCACCATAAATATCTTTCACCTCAGTGTCCATTTGTGAAAAAACTCAATAAGTGAAAATGCTTTGAAGGCAGGTTTCCTAATCAGATTTTTATAAAGAGATATCATTCATTGCTCGACTTAACAGGGCAGTTGAATGCCAACTGGTAATTGAAGTCTGTTTGAAGAAAAATAAAATATCAATCACGCTTGTCATTAAAAGGAAGTGAAAAGGTATACAAATGAATGTGGTTTTCTTTCAACACAAGGATTTTTTTTTTAACAGAAATACTGATTTATGCAACCATTAGGTTTGAATGCATGCAACACAACTTTCTTTGATTGAATTCCATTGATTTTCTATAACAATGTCAAGCATTCAATGCACCACAGAAGCTGTGAGACTGAAATAAATAATCCTTTATGAAAGAAAGTGATTCTTCCCTTCTTAAACCCATAGGTGAACATTTTGTTCTCCTTCTGTCTTGCTCTGTTGTAGCTTAAGCTGTAAGATGCTAGAACTTCTTAATTCCCTGTCTTCATTTTCATTTAGGATAATATGATTTGTTTTTCTTATGACCTTCTTTATGCTCTTGCCTCTGGGACAAGTTGTTAAAATTGTATGCCTTTCTGTTTATGAAATGTGAATAGATGTAAAGAGCAAAATAAATGCCAGAAAATTCAACTTTGAATATAGTTACATGTGATACTGACAGAATCTGAGTGGCACAGAAATAGCCTTGAAAGATGCTATTTTACATGGACGATTCATATTTGAAAGGTGCAACAGACTTGTAACACATACTGCACATGCAAATTATTATTTCTAATGAGAACTGCAGTGTTTCTGATCACACTGTCAGTCATAATCACTTTTCTGATATTGTTAGTTCTGGTTATTTGAGTTTAATATTTATAGCTCAAGATACTAACTTATAAATTTGAGTTTGATGAGTCTTGTACTCCGCACCAAATTTATCACTTGCTTTGTTATTGATTTGTTAGTTATTTACTCTTCTTTTTCATACATTTTATTTTAAGTTGGTAAATAATTTAAATTCCATTATGACATTCATTTCAAGCACCTTCAGATGTTATTTAGAAATTCCTACCTTGAACATAAAACCACACTATTGCTTATGAGGAATGACATACAATTTTCAGATGAGTGTTTCCATACAAAAAGCTACTACTATCCCCAAAGAATTTCACTGATGTACAACTGAGTTTATCACAAATACATAATACATGATTTTCAGGTGGCACTATATAAAACCTCAACTGCTTTGCAAGTAAGAAATATAACACAGAGCATTGGATTGTCTTCTCATTCTTATTCAACAACAGAGAAATCAGTTCTTAATTTTTTTTTTTGCCATGGTTCCCTGTTTCTCAAGGAGTTCCAATGACTATTCAGCAGTTTTCTTGACTGCAAGTAGGCCTTCTATTTTAATTGGCAACAGCAGCTTAATACTGGTACTCATTTGCAATTATAATAGGTCTATATTTGTACCTAATATTGGTAACATAAATAATTATAAATAGAAATCTCTATTTGAAAGGGATATCCCGTGAAAACATAGTGTAAAAGTGACTGCTAACTTGATAACAATATCTACTTTAGGTATCGTGTTCCAGATATTTTAATCTGCTCAATGTCTCTATTTTTCTTATTCCCAGGAAATAATGACTGACATATTCAGTGGGATATTTGAGCAGAGACACAGTTTTGATTCATCTCCTAAAACACTTGTTTCCATTATTTTAAAGGAAGCCTATGGCAACTATGTTCCTTGGTAATAACAATTTGTTTGACAATTTGAACCCTGTAATTTTAACATCTTCTTTTGACTTTTAGGGTGGTTTAGAGCAGTAAAGGAAGATATTTACTAGACATCAATATCTAATACAACTCAAGACAGCATGTCAACAACTATGAACTTCACTGAATACAGAAATCAGCTTTTCAAAAATTAGTTCTGCTCTCTCAGCATACTCATAATCAAACTTAAGAAGTGTGGGTTAGATGAGTGGACAGTGAGGTGGATTGAGAACTGGCTTAACAGCAAACCCCAGAGCATCCTAATCAGTGGCCCAGGATCCAGCTGGAGGCCTGTCCCTAGTGGTGTCTCCCAAGGATTGATACTGAGCCCAGTATTGTTTAACTTGTCTACCAATGACTTGGATATAAAGGGGTACAGTATGTCAGCAAGTTCACTAATAAAAAAAGCTGGGAAGAGCAGCCAATACCCCAGAGGGCTGTGTAGCCCTTCAGAAGGACTTCAACAGGTTGAAGAGATGGGCAGAGAAGAACTGTCTGAAATTCAACAAAGGCAAATGCAGCATCCTGTACCTGGAGAAGAATAACCCACCAGTACAGGCTGACGTGCTGGAAAGTAGCTCTGCATAGAAGAATGTGGGGGTGCTAGTAGACAGCAAGTTGTCCATGAGCCAGCAATGTATCCTTGTAGCCAAGACGACCAACAGAACTGGTAAATGCATGACAAAGCATTGACAGCAGGTCAAGTGAGATGATTCTGCCTCTACCCAGCCTTGGTGAGCCCACATCAGGAGTGCTGTTCTGGGCTCCTCAGTACAGGACAGACATGGAGCTTCTGGAGCAGGTCCAGTGGAGGGCAACAAGGATGATTAGGGAACAGGAGCATCCTCAGCCTATGAGGAAATAGCCTATTCAGCCTTCAGGAGAGATGACTGAGAGAGGACCTCCTCAATGTCTATCAGTATCTGAAAGGAAGGTGTCCAGAGGATAGAGCCAGGTTCTTTCACCTGGCTGGTGGCAAGCAATAGGACAAGAGCCAATGGGCAGAAACTGATGCACAGGACATTCCACCTGAACATGAGGAAGAGCTTTACTGTTCAGGTGTCAGAGCATTGGAACCGACTGCTTAGAGAGGTTGTAGAGTCTCTGATTGTTGGACCAGATGATCCACTGTGGTCTCTTCCAAAATGGCCCCATTATCTGATTTTGTGAGAAAAAAGCAGGAATGCAATATAGCAGTAGGTGTGGTCAACAGATGTAGTGTTTCTTTCTGAGGCCTATGCTTTCTTTCAGAAATTTTATGAGATCTCATTTTCATAATTATGTAAAACCTAACTGGGCAGTGAATTACTGACTGCTATGTAGATTGTCATCTGGAATTGCATAGTGCCTTAGGACAGAGAAAGGCATGGAATACATCTAATTTGCATGCATATTTTACTTCTGTGAGTCTTTTTCATATGCTATAGGTAAGGAAAAATTGGTTGTAATCTTTTACATGTGTCTTATGTGTATTATGTTTCGTTGCCCTTGATGGGAGAAAAGATGTTTTTTGTCAGGACAACAGCTTCTGTTGATACAAACAGAGCACTTTGGGGATAATTTAACAGATGTTAGTTGAAAATTACTAAGAATATTCAGTGGGGGAATAAGGTGGTGAAAAGTTATAGTTAGTATTTAATTAATAAAATGGAACTTACTTCATCAAATACATGAAGGAGATCTGTATATCTTTATAACTTCACTGCAATCTCCTTTCAGGTAGTTATAAAGAGCGATAAGGTCCCCTCTGAGCCTCCTTTTCTCCAGATTAAACAGCCCCAGTTCCCTCAGCTGCTTCTCATGAAACCTGTGCTCCAGACCCTTCAGCACCCTTCTTTGGACAAGCTCCACCACCTCAACATCTCTTTGTAATGAGGGGCCCAAAACTGAGCACGGGACTTGAGATGCAGTCTCACCAGTGCTGAGTACTGAGTCCCTGGTACTGCTGGCCACACTATTGCTGATACATACCAGGATGCCATTGGCCTCCTTGACCACCTGGGCAGACACTGGCTCATGTTCAGCCAGCTGTTGACTGACACCCACAGGTCCCTTCCTACCAGGCAGCTTTCCAGCTGCTCTTCCTCAATCCTGTAGCACTGCATGGGGTTGCTGGGACCCAAGGGCAAAACCCAGCCCTTGGCCTTGTTGAACCTCATACAATTGGCTGTAGTCCATTGATTCAGCCTGTCCAGATCCGTCCCTTCAGAGCCTTCCTACCCTTGGGCTGATCAACACTCCCACACAACCTGGTGTGAACTGTCTGAGGGCATATTCAATCCCTTGTCCAGACCATTGATAAAGATATTAAAGAGAATTAGCCCCAACACTTAGAATAGGGGAACCCCAGTGGTGCCCTCCTTCTGGCGTAGCACGTTTTATCACCCCACATTTTGGGCCCAGCCATCCAGACAGTTTGTTACCTGGCAGAGTGCACCTGCCCAAGCCGTAAGCAGCCATATACAGACTTGAATGGTTGCCACCAGACTGTTGGCTGAACCTAGCTTCCAGCAATAGACCTGCTCCTATTAGTCAGCTGCTGTTTTTGTCAATGTTCTGCCTGTTTTGCTGTCACCCTCAGTTTCTGACTTGCATTGCCTTGCAGAGTAACTAACTTCTTCTGCTCCCTGGCACATATAACATCACCTCTTTCACTTTCAGATGTCCTCTTGTTTCTGCCAGATGGATAGGAGGTTGCTTTGGCTTCGTGTCCCCAGGTTCAGCCAGTAATGAGTCTGAGCACATATTCCTGATTCACAAACAAATACAGCTGGTCACACAGATAAAAACAGCAGTGGCATAAACATGAACAGCACACTCACTTCTGTTCCACCTTTCCAGCTGATTTGGTTTAAATCTACTTGTAGGATATGCACAAGCGCAATGTGCTTCTTTTCAGTATCTTGGCCCAGAGCCTGGTCTCCTCCACTTCCTTGAATCTGAACCCATGGGTATCAGACCCATAGCCTGCCTCTCTGGATAAGGTCACTCACACCCCTTACTCTGCTTATTGGCTGCTCCAACCTGAACTTCTCTAGTGGCTTGTGTACATATGAGCATAGAGGACAGAGAGACACAGCCAGAAAAAAGGAACAGAGTCATAAGAAGGAAGGACAGATTTCAGTTATCAAGCAGAGGATTTCATAGAAATACATTGACCAACAGGTTACTTACATACAATGAGTGACTTTGGGCATCTTTTCTCTCTTCTAACTGCATCCTTTAGGAAGTCCTTTGTCCTTTAGACAATAACCCCTTTTAGTTTGCATGGTTTTCTGGGGAATTTATTTTGCTGACTCATTTTGGTGAGCTTCCCACCTGGGAAGATGATCTAATTATTGTCCTTTAGTACTCTAAGCTGAGCCAGTATACTCTTTCACTGACTGTGTTGCCAGGTTTCCTTCACCTGTCACTGCTTCTGTGATCCTTTCCATGGTTTTGTTCAATGTGATTAACCTTTGGTGAGGTAACTTACTTAAGTAATGAAAGACATGAAATATAGGTCTTTATAAAGTATTCTATCTGGTAAATGCCATACAAATTTTTTGTACCCCCCCCTTACTACAAAATAGGCAAATATTTAATTTGCATATTTATTTCATTTTTATCTTTAGAAACATACTTAAGACTGCAGTTTTCAAGTTTCAGAGCTGCTTTTGCTCCATACTAATCCTATGTCACAACAAGGTAACTCTAAATAAAGCACATGCCAGGTCTTTTTTCCCCACAAAGAAAACCTGCTTTGATGTTACAATAGCAGGTGCCCTAATATATACTAGATGCCAATCTGCAAAGCAGGGCACTATAACAGATTATACAAGCTAGAAAAAGAATGTCTTGACAGAGCCTGAAGACCTTCTACCTTTGGCACAAATCACAGTTGTTCTTCATCAGTTTGTACTCAGAGTCTGGGAAGTATGGGAAGAGAAGCCACAAAGAGCTTTCTGATTTTCTCTGGATTAAGCAAGAAATCAAGTAAAATTAGAGTGAAAAACCTAAATAAACATTTAAAAACCCAGACATTTCCTACAAATGGCAGAATTAGTAAAATCTCTTCCAAAAATCTGTGTCATTCTTTTTCCCAATTCCCATTTTCATTCATGATATCACCTGCATAAATTGTGGGTTTACCCATGTGCCCAACCTGAGCTCCAGACTGTCTATATGTATACTGGTGTTTTTTCAGTACCCATAGGCTGGCTGTCCAGTTCCCCCAGCTGTTCAAAGTAGACACTAAAATTTAGATTATTCTTATGATCACTAATTTTTATGAAATCTGTTTTTGATACCCTAACATTTCTCTCATGTTCAGCATAACTCAGCTGAAAAGTTATAGGGGTAGGTGGATTTAGACAGACAAAAAAAAGATAACTCATAAGTCTTTTTCCAGAAGAACAACACAATAATTGAGAAAGAGAACTCATCCTTATTATTCCCTGTTTACTTACAAATTTCAAAAATTATATATGTGAAAGAGAATAGAGAGCTAATTTTATTTATTTACTTCCCTTGAATACTTTGTATGTCAAAAGTAATTGCCTAGGAAGATAGAGATCATAGGAAATCCTACACACCTTAGACACAGTGCTGGGTTTGGCTGTGTGTCTCCTTGGATAAGTGAGTAATAGACATATTTTGTCCTGGAGAGTTGTTCTGAGTTGGAAAGGAGAGGAGGGGAGGGGAGGAGAGGGAGAGGGAGAGGGAGAGGAG
>LTAT01000001.1:64934557-64956791 GCA_003286495.1 Chlorodrepanis virens | reverse complement strand
TCAGTGGGTCTGTTTCCCAAGTGCAGTTTGCCTTGCATTGTCAGGCAGTGCCCAGGAGCCAGGGCAGAAACAGACCCCCATGGCTTGTAGCCAAGGTGAGTAATGAGGCCTCCAGCCTGGACACACCTGTGCTGGCCCTGACCATCCCAGAGACCCCTGCATCTTGGCCAGCCCATCCCAGTCTCTGGGACAGCTGGGCTGGGTTGGATCCTGGCATCACATTCCATTCCATTCCATTCCATTCCATTCCATTCCATTCCCATGCAGGTACATTTTGCAGCCTCAGCAGTCGAGTCTGAGGCAGAGTTTGGCAAGGGAAACCACTTTGAATCTTGTCACTTTGTGGGAGAGTCTCCAACCTTTTGAATACTCACACTTTCCTGTTCTTGCCCTTCCCCTTTCCCTCTGTCTCTGCACAGATAATTTTTGAGTTGAGTTTGGTTTTATACCAATGAATACTGTATTTTTGTTTCCTTTTTGTCTGTGTGCTTTTACCATCAAGGAGCAAACCTTGCCAATGAACTTTGTCATGTGAACTTTTATATTAACCCTGCTTTTGCTGATGCCTTTTTCTGCAATTCCTTATGTGACCTAAACTGCTCTTTTGTGACACACTGTAGTCAATATGGCGCACATCACCAGAAGCTTTGTATATTCCTGTTGTGTGTCTCTGGCTTTGTTTCACTTGGTAGAGTAAAAGAGGCTCCTCTTAACCCAAATGTTTCTGTGCTTCTGTAAAGCCCTGACTAAAACATTTCAGATTAAATCAGCTGCTTACTCAAACATTTTCTGGCACTGTTCCTAGCAGGGTAGAGCAGCAGAGAGCACAGGTGACTCTAATAGAGACACAGAAGAGTTTAGGGTCGGAAGGGACCTCTGCAGATCCCTCAGTCCAACTCCCTTGTAAAGGCAGGGTCACCTAGAGCAGGGAACACAGGAATGTGTCTAGATGGATTTTAAATGTCTCTGGAGAGGGAGATGCCACAAGTTCCCTGGGCAGCCTGTTCCAGTTCTATGCCACCCTCACATATCCTAACACCCTTGGCATGTTATGGAGTTGCCCCCATGGCCATGCCTGGCCATGTCTCTGGTGAGGCCCCTGTGCCTGGCGGTGTTTGTCTTAGCCCCTCCATGCAAGGGACTCCTGGCCCAGGGTCTGGAAGCTGAGGAGAAATGTCTAGCTCTTGGAAGAGCAGCACCCATGGCCTCGCAGTCCACTGCACCTCAGCATAACCACTTGCCACTCCAAGTTTTAAAGGTTTACCACCCTTACTGAATTTCTTCAGCAGGCAGTAGGTTACACTCAGCATGAAATATGAATTTTCGAGGATTCTTCACTGTCAGCCACCTCATGCCATGGATTTTTGCATTTAATTGGAGGACATGTTTCATATCTGCCATGCGTGATGAGCTCTGGCCTTTTGAAAACCTGTAGTTCTCTATCTTGAAGTCTTCTTTAGCTGTCAGAAAGATTTTGTCATCCAGTAAAGTAATCTCAGTCTATTACTGAAACTCAGATTGAGTCAGGTCAGTGGAAGTGGTTGGATTTTCTTCAGCTTTTCCTACAATTAGTTCTGGAAGAAAATTATTCATCCTTACAGGTAAGGTGCACAAAATACCTGATATTTTTCTTTGTTCAATTCTTTCTACCATGAGTATTATGGGAAGAAAAAAACCCCTGTCTAATTAGATACAGATGACCCACGTATTTTCTTTTTTCCTTTCACTTCAGGAACATTTCTATGAATATATCACTGAGAGGTCTTTGCATATTCACTGTTTCTAAAGATTTCACAGCTGAACACTTGTAGATTCAGAAGACTTAAGGTTATCTATTTGAATTTTTTATAGCTATTAACAATAGGTGTTGCAGGAAAACCTGGAAGTCCATAATCAGACAAGATAATAGCAAGATGGCTGCATTTCCCTCAACTTTATACTGAAATCCATAGCTAAACTAGTGACTTTAGGTTCCTCTTATTGTCGATGGAGACTAAAAGGCTTCTTCAGGATGTGATCTATTTCTTATTTAAAGGTTTACAATTATTTGAACAGCCTTTGAAAATAATGCATTTCTCTCCACTGACTATGAAGCAGTTCTGGGATATCTAGGTTAAATATGGATGTTGACATGGCAGATATCCACATTTAATCAGTTGAATATCAGTTCTTGCACCAGTGAATTTGCTATCTAAATAAGAAAGGGGGAAATGGAAATTTAAAGACATTAAATAGCTTGCACAAAATCAGAACTTAAAGTATCTCCTGAGTCCAATGAAAAGGTTTTTAGCAGAAGGCTGTATCTGCTTCAATTTTCAGTATCCAGTTGTTCTTTCAAAGCTTCTTTGACACCCTGAAAAAGTTCTCATACTACACTGCTATGTTGATGGCAGCTTTTCTGTGTTTATTTTGTAACTTATTTCCATTGTACTAAAAATGCTGTTTGATTCACTTCTACATGGAGACCTCATAAAAAATTGAAAAGCTTCAATAATTTTAAATCATTTTACACTGCATATAGAGATTTAAATTTCAGTGCAATTTTTTTTATTAGCACTTTAATTTGGAAGGTACTAGGCTTCTACAAGATTTAAAATTATTGGAGCATTTCAAATTTTTATAAGCTTTCCAATAAAGATGTGACTATGGTTCTGGGTTTATAAAGCGTAGGACAATTCAAATTTAATCTAAATTATTTAAGTGCTTCAGACTTCAGGGAGATTTTCAGTCTTTCAGACTGGGATCCATGTTCAGAGACTAGAGCAATCTTATAATGTAAAGTGCTTTCATCACTTTAAAGAACTGTGGGCAGCATTCTGAAAAGGCCTTTTTTATTTTCAGTTTGTTAATTTAAATTATTTGTTTTCATCTGCAATGTATGGCAAGGAAAAAAGGTGTAATAAGATGATAAAGGGAAGTCTGTTTCCTCTAGAAAATTTTCGATAAAAATGAACTTTTCTGCTGAGATACATTGTGAGGTAGTGTGAAGAACACCACTTATTAATGTGCATTTTGAAATTTGCTCTAAGATGTTACATACTCTGTAGTCTCACCTATGCCCATCGATATTAGGTATACTCATTATGTTACAATATCAAAGACATTTAGCTTCCATTTTCAGTCTTTTCAAGACTTAGTTTCACCTGGAGAGGAACCAAAATATATTTAATTGCATTTTGTGAAACTTTTGTCTAATGTGAAGATGTTAACTTGCCATTAACAAGTTAAAAGGCATCTTTCCCCTTAATTTCTAAAATCATCTTTGCCCTACAATCAACAAAAAATCGTGGCATTGAAAACATATGGATGTCTGATTCATACGATCTTTTGAAGCAAAATTTCAAAGACCATTGTTGTGTGCCTGGGGAAGAATTCTGTTAACATCATCAGTTATTTTAGAATGTAATGTCTCCATCCATGTAACACTGTCTCCATCCATGTCACATGTGAACATAACTAATTGATCTTGTCTTTTCCATCACTATGACAGTTATTTTTTGTTAATGGAATATTATTTGCAATCCAGATTGCTTAGTCAAACAAATCTTATTTATTTTTCATGGCACTAGAAAACTTCTAAAAGCACAGAGCAATTGTTGAGTGTCCTGGTTGCAAAGAGGAGAGATGAATTTAATGAGGTGTGGTCGTCTCAGTTGTTACTATATTGCTCAGATCATCACTGGGAGGTGTGATTTCAGGATGAAAATGAGTGCGCTCTTCTCTCTCTCCTTCTCTCTCTCACTTCAGCAGAAAGTCAGGGTCACTGTGGATCCCGGTTCCTCTGCCATACTGCCAGTCCTTTTCCCTTTCTCTCTGGGATGCGGCTATGGGCTATGGTGCTGAAATGCTACCATCAAAAATGTAAATCAACAGTAGTGCTGACCCAACAGTTCTGGCACAGAGGCTTCCATGAGGACAGAACTGTCAAGGGCAATACCAGCCAAGTCAAGCCCATCAAGCCAAGCCTAAACAAGTCAAAATAAGGCAGTGGAACAGTGGAAAAGTGGCTGTGACCTGTGGGAACAACCTCCAGAGCAGTGAAGCAGTAAAAGCACAGGCACCTGTGCAGAACTGAGCCACAGTGGAGCAGCAGTGCAACCTGACTCAAGTTACCCAGGTTTGGGGAGTTTCTTTGTCACTGTTGGTCATTTTTTTGAGCTTGGGGCAGCAGGGGGGACGCACACATTAACTGCAGGAGCTCCTCTGACATCTTGACTTTGTTCCCAGTGGCCATTTGGTATGGTGCATAGGAACAGTTGCCATACTGCCTTTGTATGGAGAAGTCACATGGGCATGACCTATGCGGGGTGTCCGCCATCTTTTGTTGGTCATTGGTGGTGAACACCATTTTGTGGGTAAAAAACCCTCTCTTTTTGTATGCCTTTGCTATTTATATTACTGTCATTATGTTTATCTTATTCCAAAGCTTTTCTCTTTCAGTAAATTGAAGAGTAGAAAGAGAAGTGGCTTATCTCGAATTCAATTTTCAGATAATGTTGAAATCAACACATAAAGTTAACACTGAAAGGTATTGGAATCACTAATTTTGTAGAAATGAGCTTTTAGATTCAGTTTGAGCAAAAGTTACATGAAATCTTTTGTGCATTTGTTAATCAAGATGCATCAAGAGCTTCTGGGGAGTAGTCAATTGTGATAGTAAAGCAAGGCACTAGAAGCTCTTGAACTAGATCAAGCTGGTGGCACAATGCCATCTTTGATCTCCCAGTTTCATGGGTCAGATCCAGCCCGGTAGTGGACGGTCACGTAATTTACACCACCCTAAACCAGAAAGAGCCTTAAAGATGTATTATTTGAGTCACTAAAGGACTGGAAGATCTAAGATGATTCTTTTGAGGTGAAATAATTGATAAAGCCAATTCTATCCCTTTAATAGAAGAGCAGTGGCCTTCTGTTTGGATAGAATCTTACTGTACAATCCCTGGTAAAGTCCATTTAGCACCCAGCTGGCTCAAATGCATGTAGGACACACAGCAAATACCTGCACAAAAAAACCCTGTTGACCATGTAGAGTGGAAATAGTTAATTACTGACAGGCATTTGAATCCCAATCCCTCTCCATTAACGATACAAATGGGAAAAGAAAGAAACAAAGTATATTAACTTATGAAGGAGTGTGATTGGCTCTCATTTTTTGCAAGCTTGAGGACCAGATTCACTGATTTACTGTAAGTACTTCAGTTGCTTTTCTGTACAAAGAAGTCATGAATTTGGTTTAATGGCAAAACACTAAACTGAGTCTACAGCTGTGTTCTGTTCTTAGAGTAGTATAAACCATCTGGAGAATACTATTAAATGTCAACCACAGAATCAAGTCCATATTCTCAGCTGCCTTAATTTTAGTTTTTTCTAGTAATGCCACTTTTTACCATGGTGAATATGTATAAGAATCTTTATTAAGTCATTTTTGCTAAAATCAAATTTTTGGTTAAATGAAGACAAGATGACAAGCTGCAATAATTGTTCAGTTCTAATTGTTGTGTGAAATATGCAACAAAAATTCTAACTAAATAACAAATCATCCCAACAGATCTGTAGAATACAGAAAAATCCTTTTCTCAGGGTTCCTGCACTGTCTAGGTCTGGTGGATCATTAATAATGTTATAGACCAACAAAATAATAGAATATCCTGAGTGGGATATCTGTGGCCATAATGAACTAAAAGGTGTTTTTATAGGATCAACAATATATCTGTGGGGAAGGCCTACCATTCTTGTATCACAATGAAAGAAAGGACAAAAGTTTAAAAAGAGAAGTTTAAAATAAAATGCAGAAAAGATGAGACAGAAGTTGACAATAAACATTGTGATAATATACTCATGCTCACAAAACCAGATGAAGTTTATGCTACATTTTCACCTTAGAGATGGAATATATTTTCAAGATTATAAAATTATCACTGAAGTCATAATACGCTGAAAATAAATCCAACAAAGAAATAAAAACCAAAAACCAAGTCTGTGTTCCCAGGCATGTTTTCTGTTCACATAATGGAAATGAGGAATATGAGATAAGAGAAAATCTTGTTCCATCACTCCATCAATGCTATTGCCAAAGGGTCCTCTTTGATGTAAAGTTTTTTCTACTAATAGAAACTTTTTACATTTTCCAACTTTGGCTTATTCATGTAAACCAGAAGAAAAAGTTTCCAACCATCATAGTTATACTAGGTGCATGTTACCTATGTATATATGTTTAAAAAAGTGTGTGTGCATGAGATTCCTAATTACTACATTTAATAATAAATATTGTCCCTTTCGTTTGAAGAATTGCTTTATTTTTAATATATTTTAAAGTCAAATTTCCAAATTTTCTTTTTCCTTCCTTGATTTCTATTCATAACCATAGTTATTGTTTTATTTGCACCTGCAGCTTTTTGTTGTTGGTGTTGTTTGTTTTTGGTTTGGTAGAAATCTCTGATTGTATTTGTGAGGAGAAATTTCACTTTAACTAAAGAGAAATTGCAATCAACAAATTAATTCAGTTTATAAAACTTCCAGCCAACAGATTTTTCTCATAATATTATCTAGAAGATAAATTTTTTGGTGATTGATTGGTTCTGAAATTTAAATTAAATGAATACTTCAGAAGAATCTGGGGATTTTTTAGGGGGAAAAACAACAACAGAAAAAAAGGCCAAACAAGAAATGTAGAGATGTATTTGCTTGATTTTGCACAAGAGTGGAAATCAGCACCCATTTTTATCTGATTTTTTTTTTTTTTACTTTAAAAAACCCCAAACTCTAAACAATTTCACTACAGTAAGGAAAGTAAATAATAGCAAAATATTTCTAAGACATTTTTGTTATACAACTGTGTATTGCTGTGTAAAATGTTCTTCCCGAAGTCTAATTATCCATTATTTAATCATGCAAAATGGCAAATGCAATCAAGGTTCATTAAAGCAACCAAAAATTCCAATCAATAAACTCAGGGTGGTAAGTATGGCACCTATAACATCTTGTGCTATACACTGTAAAAATGCTTGTGTGATGTTAGAGTGCTACTCATTCACACATTTTAAATTCTTTATATGCATTAATTCATCTTTGCTGATAAATTTGTTCTTTTTCCTCCTGAATTTCCAGTAATATTGTGAAACTTAAAATGTAGTAAAGTGACAGCAGATTCTTTAAGAGATAAAGTTCACTTGCACAGACTATGACAAGATCTCAAGTTTTTCCTTATAGATTTTCTTGTATGAATTATTAGCTATGCAATCTGTGTTTTGATTTTCTTTTATTTGCATTACCTTTTTGTTCATGAGGTATTTTGTTATTGCACTGCTAATTTTTCTGTTATAATGCTTTTTATTTTTAATAACAAATGTTTTCGATTTATTAAAATTTGAAAAATCTGCTTTTCTGTCCTTTATGCTGTGATTTAAATTTCTAGTGCAATATCTGCTCTACTACTTGCCTTCTCTAAAATGGTATGAGGACAGCCACAATCCTAGTTTTCAGTTTGGTCATTTAATATGAGATTAAAATTACTCCAGGTTCCTGGGCTAAAGTTCTATCTTAGACGGTCTACCTGGCTGTTTGTCTCCCTGAAATCTGCTTGACTTGGTGGGACATCTTCAGCAGGCAACTGTAAAACTGTAGTCTGTGGGGTCTTCAATGAAAAAAACATCCCTCTACAACAGCAGATGTACTATTCTGTTGTACCATGATTATCATGACTCAGTCCCAGCATGTCAAATTTAGAAAATTTGACACCTTCCAAACATCCTGTATCCACAAAATTTATTTGCCTGATGTGGCATCTAATGCATCAAGAATTATAAAAAGTAGCATTCTTTTTTTCTATAAAAACAATAGTTTGGTGGAATATTGTATGGTCTCCACTAAAGAGCATCAAGAGCATTCCTGAGATCTTTAACTCTATTGCTTATGTGCACATATTGCTAAATGTCTCAAATTGCTTCAATTATTTATTAGCACGGTTTTCCAGCCATTTCCCAAATAATTTATATTAAGTTCTTGAGAGTTAGGGTGGGTCCTAACTACCCCCTAACAGACCACTCCCAATACACAAATTAGGATAGTCCATACTTTCTCTGGAGTGTCTAAGAATTTAATAGAATGGATACTGGCTGTTTTGAGTTAGTTGATGTGACCCAGAGAAAGGGCCCTGGTGCTTTTAATATATTCCTTTAATTCTTTGAGATGTGGTTTTCAATTTATGTGTTACAGAGATTTATGCATAAACCTCTACAAAACTGAAGGATTTAATTTGCTGAGAAAACTATTTTTAGTCAGGATTATTGCTCAACAATTTGCCCGACCATTAGTTTCACCCTTCATAAATGCTATGTTTACTACTTTCCAGGGGAGAAAAGGATTTACTAACACCCAAAAGACAGCAGTGTTTCTGATATGCCTTATCAGGTGCCTATTCTCTGAGAGAAGCTAGTACTGTGATTATCTGGCAAGTTCGTGGATTACAGAAAATCCCTTGGAGGAAGTTGTGGGCATGACTGTAGCCTCAGGAGAAAGGAAGGGCATAAGAATAAACCTCTCCTCTGACCAGCATCTACTTCACAGAAGGACAAGCCTGAGGACAGTCATTTTTTTGGGACTGAATCCCAGATGAAAGAGCAATCCCAAAATAAGACACAGTCTATCTAGTCAACTTTTCAGCTTAACTGAATAGAAAAAGGTCTTTGGATCAGAACTAAAATAAAGACAGTCATGCACTTTCAATTTCCCCCTCCACTCACCTCCTATAGTTTTGTCTTTGAACATAATCACCCCATTAACAAAAGCATCTGAAAAGCAGTACATGTTAGGAAGTCTTCATGCATGCTATGGTGTTTGTCTAATATAAAAAATTATTTCAAAATATATGGTCCTAAGTAGGAGTATTGCCCACTTCTGTAGGGTCCCTAATCCTTGCAATGCACTGTATGTTAGAATTGTTGTTTTGCCATTATTCATATTGATATGAATAATATTAATAATATAAATATCAATATTACTTTGGCCTGGAAAACTCAATTATTTAAATGAGTTTAAATACTGTTGTTCTAGGTTTGCTGTTTTTCTTTTCTGCCCTCTGGACAGTTAGACCCAAATTGCTAGAAGCATTTGTATGGATGAACTTTGGATATGCTATTCTAATGAAATGTTTGGCGTTAGTACCTATGGGTTCAGCCATAGGAAGGACACAGATATACGGAAAGGAATACGAAGAGGAATACAGAATATGAAGAGGAGCTAAGCAGCAAAAGGAGCAGTGGGAAACTGGAAGCTTCATCAATTCACACAGATCAGCTACAGAAGCTTCTAATTTATTGGTTCCAGTGACTTAGTGTGAAAAGTCCTGGGAAGCTTCTCTCACACTCGCTGTCCTGGGGACCAGCTCAGAAATTTGCCTGGCTCCTCAGTTGTTGTAGATTCGAGCCTAATTTTCTTTCTTAAAATTCAGTGCTCATGTACCATTAAGCTAAGTACACTCATTAATTATTTCTCTAGGTTCTACTAGCTCATTGTGGCTGTTGCAGATTTCAATATTTTTCTCAATTTTTCAATGAATTCCTCTCTATTTGCAAGCAGGTCAAGGATGGCTTCTCCTCTGGTTGGTCCATGGTTGGCTGTCTTCAGTTATAGAAGATAATTCCTCTCTAGATGGTGTTTTGTGATTCTGAGTACCTGCAAGTCTCTAGTCATATACCATCTGTCATTTCTTATATGTTTTTAATTTCTTGCAACTTTACCTAAAAACTGAATCATTAACAAGGGTTTGTGGAGTTCCCTCACATGTAGGGCTGTAGGTTTTAAACGGCTCAAAGGAATTATGCACTTATCTTTGCTTGGGTTTGTTTTGAGCTGGTTTTTGGTTTCTTTTTCTTTTAGTATGGAGTAAATTAGATTTACCCAATGATGCGGGGCTATTTAAAATCCTAATAAGAATTCTGATTCTAAGTAACTTTTCATTTACCTACCCAATTGTCTCTATATATTGGAATTCTAGTTGCAAGAATCATCTTTCATAGGCACACTTTCAATTAAGCACATTGTGTTATTTTGATAACATCATATAATACTCTTTTTGTGTCTTCCTGTTATCTTCTCTGTTCTGTTTTTGCAATTATCAAAGTATGTAGTTTGTTATTCACTCATTTTTTCCCTCAGATTTTTTTTTTCACCATGTACTCTGCATAAGATTCAATGTTTTATTAGTAACAGTTTGGATTTCCAGTATGTACCAGATGGAGTTAAAAGGAAGCTATTTTCCCCTCTTCTAACTGCTAACAGTTGTTTAACACTTTTCTAAAGAAATGTACCAATTCTGAACTTAGGTTAAGTAGTCATATGTCAAAATATGGTAAGTCTCAGCTCAGACTACTGCAACATGCAAGACTCGCAGCTGTTATCATTAATAATACAGAACATGGAGACAATTGTAATATCTGTTGAAATCCTCAGTATCATAGAAATTATGATCAGCAAATCTTTGACATGATTATTTCATCAGTCTATAGTTTGTGAATACTAATAAGATGTACTTTTGACACAGGCATCATGTCTGAACTAAAAAGCCATTACCGAAATTATAATATAAATAAAATGTGGAATGAAAGGCTAATAATGAGTGTGCCAGATGTTATACTCTGAATGCTTAGAATATTTATGGACTGC
The DNA here is from genome assembly GCA_003286495.1 of Chlorodrepanis virens. Taxonomy (NCBI): domain Eukaryota; kingdom Metazoa; phylum Chordata; class Aves; order Passeriformes; family Fringillidae; genus Chlorodrepanis; species Chlorodrepanis virens. The sequence goes on along the minus strand of LTAT01000001.1, from coordinate 64,946,129 downwards.
TCCAGTCAGATGGTGGATGCTCTGGACACATGGAGCATTTGAGAAATACAACATTGAAATATACTGAATAATACAGTATGATACAGATGTTTTCTAGGGGATGGCAGTTGCTGCATTCCTGACTAAACACTGGAAAGTAAATTGGAATTTCAGTCATGTGGAAAAGGGGTGTTGGTGCATATTCTACTACTGGTTAAATAGCATTCATCTTTTCACTGATGATTGGAAAATAGTAGTACTTTTCATCTCATTCAAAACAGAGAAAGACAGAAAGGAAACAATCAAAATAGACAGCCAAGCACTTTCAAGAACCTATTAACTGAATTATGAAATTAATCTGTCAGTATTCTGCGCGCTAAATCATATTCTTAAATATATGCAAAACCTATTTAATGTAATACTTTAGTGTATACTTCTTTTTACTTTTGGTTTGCCCCAAACAATGTCTATGTTATTTGGGAAGTTGTTTTCTCACTGATTAACTCTGAGAAGCAGACAATATCTGTGTGTTATAACAAATAGTATGCAATAGAAGTGAGAAGTGTAGCTGTAAGGGGCTAAAGTTTTGTGTCTAGCTGAAAAGCACTCATTCCATCAAGAAAAATCATGACCAAATCATGACCAACTGTAGGTACTCCAATGAGATCATGAAAAAATGAGAGGGACAAGTAACTTTGACATTTATCAATACTTCATTATTTTTTCTCAAATCCTGTAACTCGTTAATCTAAACTGAAGATCACTGGCTATTTTTAAGTGTTGCACTGCTCCTTGCTGAACTTCATGAACTTCCTAACAGCCCATTTCTCCAGCCTGTTGAGATCCCTCTGGATGACCATTAGTGACTCCTCCCAGTTTGGTGTCACTACCAAACTTGCTGAGGATGAACTCTGCCTGATCATCCAGATCATTGAGGATGTTAAGCAGGACTGGACCAAGTACTGACTGCTGGAGTACACCACTAGTCATTGGTCTTCAACTTTCCTCTGTGCCACTGATCGTGACCCTCTGGGACTGTCCATTCTTTCAGTTTTCAAAGCACCTTACTGTCTAATTATAGAGCCCATACTTCATCAGCTTGTCTATCAGAATCTTAAAGGAAACAATGTGAAAGATATTACTGAAATTGCAGTAGATAATATCTGCTGCTCTACCCTCATCCACCAGGACAGTCATTTCACTAGAGAAGTTTGTCAAGTGCGTTTGTTCTCCTTAGTGAAACCTTGCTGGCTATTCCTGATGATTGTCTTCTTTACATGATTGAAAATAGAGTTTAGATTCAGTTTATCTCCTTAAAGACCTTCAGCGGGACTGAGGCTGACCAGTCTATAGCTCCTGGGTCCTCCTCCTTGCCCAGTCCGAAAATAGGAATAGCATTTACTTTCCTTTCAATGACAATAGCAAGCTCTCTCAGAAATTGTGTGTTCATCCCCACATGGATGATGAATTTATGTATGTCTGATTTGCTCAAGTATTCCCTATATGATTCTTTTCCAGCAGCTTTTCATCTTCTTTTCTCCAAATTGTTCCCCTTGTTTCTGATACCTGGGATTCCCAAAGGCTGGGTTTTATAGTAGATACTACATTTTTTAGGCAAAGAAGACATTCAGCACTTCTGCATTTTCCTTGTCTTGTGAGCCACATCTCTTTCATTCAACAGTAGTTATTCTTGTGTTTGTGTCCCCTCTTTGTTTGTGTAAGCACATTGAGAAGGAATAGAAACCTCAGGGGTTTTTTCAGCCAAAAAATATCATGCTGTGATACATAAAAATAGGGAGACAATCGCCAAAGAGATGCAGCTTTCTAACATGCTTTCTAACATTTCACCTGTGTTAGCTGGTGAAAGACAAAAGACAAATTCTAGTCTATTAAAGAATTTTCAGGGGAAAAAGCATGGGACATTATTTTAGATAAGAAGAATGACCAAATGATATTATTGTGTCTGTTGCAAAAGTTAGCTAAAATGGGTTTGGGGTCAGAGATAAAGTTTTTCTGGATCCTGTAGTGAATTTGGTGTGGGATGAGGGATGTCTGGACGAAATAATATCATCCACTATCAGGGAGTTTTAGAGTGCTATTTGAATGTGAAAACTAGCTGAGATATCCCTAGGAATTATGTTCCAGATGGAATTTCTAGCAGGTAATTCTCTGATAAAGACAAGCAAACACCACTCTATCTAGAAAACAAGGATGTCAGTCATACAATAATAGTTTGGAGTAAATGCTTAAACTCCAAGACTTCCAGTGGGGTGTATCACAGTCATTAAATGAACACTGAGGGAAACTAATCTCATAGCTGGTCATTAGCTAAAAGTTCTGAGAAGTAGACTGCAGTTTCCCAAAGTCATTGAGGAAACTAAGTCTCATTCAACAGTAAAAAAAAAAAAAAATCATCCAAAATCCTGAATGTATTTGTGAATCTTGGCCTGAAGCAAAATTGGTTTAAACTATCTCTTTAATTCAGGCTGTTAAGGATTTTGAAATGGGCTTATATTACTCTGGAGACCGATGCCAACCATCCATTTATAAGGTGTCCTAATATGATACTTTTTCAAGCCCATTTCTCAGAAATTTTTCACTATTCATGAAACTGTAGAAGGTTATTTCAGACCAAGAGAAGTAAATACAATTTTCTAGCAGGGCTGATGGGCTTGGGGGTTCAGAATTGCACCTGAGTAGTGAAATATCTAGTTCAAAGACTTAAATGTAGTGTTTGCTAAATACTAGAGAGAATGTATATTACAGAAAAATTTAAACTGAAAAGGCTCTGATGGAATTTGTTTTGGGTGGCTTTCTTTTAAGAAAATGCCTTATAGACCCAGTTCTTATAAGGAAGAAATAAGAACCAAGCCTTTAGTGCATCTTTAGATATACTCAAAAAATTTCATAGCTGTTTAACTCTTTAAAATGGGAGTGGAAATGGAAGTTTAATATCTTCATTTAAACCAATATAGTAGTTTTAAACTTTACCAAATATTGGGAATAATTATAGGTGTATTTTCTGGCAAATAAATAGTTGGCCAAATGGAAAGTTTTAGCTCTTTTTCATTCTTTGAAATTACATAGCTAGTGAAGTAGCAAGACCAATTTTTCTAAGCCAGGGAAAATACTGCTGCTCTGTTATGGTTTGCAATTATGATTTTATTTGATACAAAGTTGATGAGTTTGAGTTTCATTAGGATTTCTTTTGAATTACCAAATCATTTGGTGCAGATTATTCCAGAGCCAGCAGATGATATGATATAGTTTTGACATTATTAGTCTGAGCTATACTGGAAACAGTGACCTAGAGCTAAAAAGTGTCCATATTATATTTCCAGTTCCCTCAATGAAACAGCTCATGAAGGGTTCATACTTAGTAATAACAACAGTTATACTGAGCAGAAAAACTATAGTTTTGTTTGGGGTGTTTTTCTCTGGTTTTTTTGGGGATTTATTTGGGTTTTTTTGCTTCTCTTAGGTAGATTGCTGCCACCAGCTTTCATATTCACGTCTTACAGGCTTTTGGGTTACAGGGCTCAGATCAGAAAGTTGTATTCAGAAAAAATGACAAGTTTCTGGGGATTATTTTTTAACTTCATATTAAGGAGCTTTTGGTGACAATAACAGATTTGAAGGCATAACACCAAAGCTAGAAATTCTTTATGTTCACAATTATGAAGTAATTGGAAACAAAGTCATATGCTAACATTTGTAATGCTGCAAGGCTTGAGACTTATATAAGGCAAATCTCAATGTTTCCCTTCCATAAAAATTTACTCTAGAGGTCATTCTTCTATACCATTAACATATTTTTTGAACTCTAAAAGTGGGCAAAGCAGCTGTAAACAGCAGAAAACCAACTCTGTGATCAGAGGGTTGCTTTGTAATTCAAACTACGGGATTTATGAATGGGTTTTGCTGTATGAAGAGATGATGTGAAGGGTACCCTTGTTTCCTGCTGTGAGAGCATTCATTTAGACTACATATAGATGAATAATATTAAGAGAAACAAAGAATGACACCCATATAGCCTGACCTGCTTGAATTTCGAGGAACAGACACAATTCCAACAATGTGACTATCCAGCCTACACTTACATTAATACTTTGTATACCATAAAAGCTTATAAGGTAGAATAATTGACAGAATATTTCTCAGCACCAGATAGGGGCACCCACACTATGGACAGATGCCACTGCCTTAAATGGTAATTCAAACTCCATACAAGTTTATTAATGAAGAATTAATCCAAACTCCATGTGAAACAAGTTCTTCAAAAAAGGATTAGGTTGTTGTGTGACAGAATGCAAGTGTAAACTAACTCAGAGGTATTGCATACACGGGGGCCCTGAGAATGTAGATTTTCCTATGCTGAGCAAAATGCAGCATTTTACACTAGGTCTGGTTCTTTTTCTAGTTTTAATACTTTTATAGCAAATATACTATGAATTTTAATATTGATTTTATTTCGTCTCTTTCTTTCCTGTAGTTCTTTATATATCCTGGTGCAAATTTATTATAACACCTACAGAAAATGTTTTAATAAATAATATTAGCATTTGTGTGGGGTTTGTGGTGTTTTTCAATACGTATGTCTGACTAAATAAGTATCCCGAGGGCATAATCCTTTAAAATAAACTATATAAACCCCATTATTTTTAATACTGGAGACAAAAAAGTCCAAATATTTCATCTATCTTAAAGGTAATCATTAAAGGAAGTTAACAGCAATTTTAAATTGGTATCTAGACGTTTTCATTCACATTACACAAATTTCTTGGGCACTTATAAGTAGAAATTTGTACTCTAAGCTCTCCTGCACTTTCTATTAGTCTAGGGTATTTCTATTAATAGTATGAGAAGATATTGAAATGAGCAATTTAGCATTTTAGGTAAAAATCAGAATACAGAAATTTAAGATGCAATTGCCTAAATATAATTTTTGTGCTATTTGATAGGATGTTTGACATCTTTACTTGGGGTAAACAGGCATGAGACAATATCTATAGAAATTCATGCTTGCCTTTTTGCTCATAGAGAGACTGCCAGAGGACAGGTGACAATCCTAGGTCATCTGTGAAATCCTAGGTCATCTCCTAAATTTAAGTGACTTAATAGACCACAAATAAACATTAGGAATTTTCTGCATGTGATGGTCTAATCTTTCTTTTAAATCTAATACAAATATTCAGAAATTGAACCCTGTTTCTAGTTTAATTGAATAGCTTTTTTGTGTTTGAGTGACGTTTTCTTGCTGCAAAGCAAATACTCTGAATGTGGGATTTTTCCATATTTTTGTCATTAACCAGTTTGACTATTTCTAATTATGGTTTCCTTGCTGTTTGTGTATATCTTTTTGCAAACAAACACAAAGAAACCACATGCAGTTTTGCATTCAGCTCACAGAGGTATAATCTGTTCCTTTTGCTGGAGGAAATCCTCGGTGATGTGTTGCCAATATTTTAACAAGAGACTCTCACAAATTATTCTCCCCTTAAGCCTGTGTTAAATCCATGCATCAGGAGTATGTGTACTCCAGGGAGGAATGGCAATAGACTCATTTGTTTCCAATTTGATGTGAAAATACATTCTCATAAACATAACCAAGAAAGATAGGATCTTACTTGGCTAACAGACTGGTATGAAGCTCCTGGAAATATTCAGACTATGTTCCTTAGTAAAAACATACTGATGAAAAACCTGTGTGCAGATGGATTTACTAGGACAGCACTGTGCTTTGAAGCAGCATGTGAGCAATACTGTTATTCATTATCTACTGAGGTGTAATGCATGTTAAGGTGTTTGTTTTCCTCACTATGGTATCCTTAATTTGATAAACTCCCAAGAATTCCCAAATTAAAAATATTGCAAATATGGTACATATACACACAGACACACAAAAAGCCCAAGTACAAAATTTTGTATATTCTGAAAAGAGTTTCCTCCTTTTAAAATTGCAGAATGACACCCCTAAAATACCACTTTTGTTTTTGTATTTATCTTTCCCAGGGCAATTACAAGGGCTTAGCAAAGCACTATTGTATGAGGATTATCCTTAAGAATTTTCAGAGAATGACACTAACAGTGCTATATTCCTAAGGATCTTCATACAAATAAGTGATGTAGAAAGGATGCAAACACTGCATAGGTCTTCTTCTGACAGTGGCTGAGAAACTCTAATGAGAGCCATAACCTTTAGGCTACCATAAATTTGAGGAAAGAGATCTGTTGTTCTATGCTGTTAGAACTGTTTCATATTGCACAGATAAATGAATTATTTATCAGATGGAAAAAGAGGAATTCAACAGATGCAACTGTGGTACATCCTGTTCTCATGTGCTGTAGCAGCAGTGTTGTGTGATTTAAAATGGTGCTGTAGGCTTAATTTTTCTCTAAGGCCATGAAGCATACATCTCCTCAAGAGCAGTTTTAATCTAGTACTTGCATGACATATTATATTAATTTTGCTTAATTTTGAATAGAAAAAGTATTTAATAAAACTATCCATACCCTAATCATGAACAGTCCCCAACAATTTGAATTAAAATATGCTTACTTTTTCTGATAAATAGGTACATAAAAATGGCATGGAAAGGAAATCACTTGTAAGTTTAGCCTGGAGGAAAGGAGGCCCAGGAGATGCCTTATCCCTCCCTACCCCTACCTGAAAGGAGATTGACCTCCTCTCACTACAGTCTCTTCTCCCAGACAATAAATGACAGGACCTGACAAAATATCCTCAAATTCTGCAGGCAAGGTTTAGATTGGATATTAGGAAAAATTTCATCACTGCAAGGGTGGTCAAGCATTGGAATAGGCTCCCCAGAGAAGTGGTGGAATCACCATCCCTGGAAGTGTACAAAAAACACATGGATGTGACACTTGGGGATATAATTTAGAGGTGGATTTTGCAGTGCCAGACTCAATTGGGGTTGGACTCAATTTGTGACCATAGTGCAGGTAGGAGACAATCAAATATTAAGAGGAGAGACAGAGCTACAGATTGGAAGTTCATTTTCCCGAATGTGCAAGAACAGTGATTGAAAAACCAAAAATGAGATATGAAGAATTAGGAGCACACATAAATTCCCTTTGGGAGGGATGCAAATAGCATGAATCTCTTTATCTGTGTGTGTGCCTAATTTATTACTGTTCACATCTCTTGTATTTGTCTGTTGTGCTGAATAGAATTTACATAATGTCCTGGTTTTGGACAGGACAGTGTTAATTTCTGCAATAGCCAGGAGTGGACAAGGCTAGGACCCAGACATTATTTCTACATCACCTCCCTTCATTTGCTGAGGATAGAGGAGAGGCTCTAGGTCTGGCTAGTGTGTGGAGGAAGCAGCCATGGATTTTCAGGGCTTGTCCAGGAGAGGTGAGTAAACATGAGATTAGTCCAGCTTTTTTTTTTTTTTTTATGTGCTCTGTTATTAGGACTTTGCTGTTATTGTTTGCTGTTTTACTTATTAGCTGTTTTCAATAAACTGTTCTTGTTTCAACCCATGATCTTTACCTTTTGTGCCTCCAGTTCTTCTCTCTGTTCTGTCTCACATGGAGAGGGAAGGAGAAGTGAGGAAGTAGCATGTGGTTAAGAGCAGTTTAGTGGGAACACTAAATTAGAAACTACTGTTCCTAAACAACATCTTTATTTGGCACCCAACATCAGGTACAAAGTGTAGGGGTGACAACAGCTCTGCCCAGGGCATTTAACCATTTGCTGGTTTAGGTAATGAACCATGGGTCACAATGTTACTTGGTCTGTTCGCGTGTGTGTGGTACCCAACTCTGCAAGTATTCCTTTATATACAACATGTGCTACTCATGATGAGATGATATTTTTCAGAGCAGGGAGAGGGATCAAAGTTGCTTTTTTACTGTACTGTGTGATTCCAGCTTATGACATTATACCATCAGGGCAATGAGGGTCATTTGGGATGTGTATTCAGTGTTTGTCTCCTATCCTTACCTCAGGTTCTGTCTCTAAAAGTCCATTAGCAATCATCCCCAGTCTGTGGGGAAAACTGGGAAGGATGATTCTCCCCAGCTTTTCACCCCCTTTTCCTCCTTTAGACCTGTTAAAACAGCTTTTGAGGATTTTGAATATCCCTTGGATGTTGAGGAATGCACGTGCTTGCTGCTAGGTCTGCCAGGTCTCCTCAATGCAGTCCACACCACTCTTAGAGTTACAAAAGAGATATTTAAGGACAGTCTTTCAGACATATGCCCCGAAGTTGGATGTCAGAAGTGACATGGAAGATGGGAGAAAATGGGCCAGCTCTTGAAGGATGATTCTGCTCCAGTGGTTTGAAAATTCACCCCTGAACAACTCAGAACACTGATACCATGGCAAAATTTTTGAAAGAAAAATGCTCTGGCAATTCCACAGAGGTTTGAAGTTATGCAATGAGATGAGCCTCAGCTACTATTTACCAGACACTGCTCATCACTAGACAGCAGGTTTAGCAGGAGTGGGAGGAAGGCGACCTATAGTGACTTTGACCACTAAAACAGCAGCTGAACCAGGAGAACAATCCATTTTATTAGCAACTTCCCTTAGACAAAAGAAAAATTAAAGACCAAATCAATTTACTTAGTGAGGGATGAAGAGGAGGTAGGGCCCTCACAACATTATTATTTATTTGCTGTTTCCAGTAAATTGTTCTTATCTCAACCCATGATCTTTACCTATTGAGCCTCCAATTTTCCTCTCCATTCCTCTGCAGTAGGACTGGGAGGGGGAGGGAGGAGTGAGACAGCAGCTTCTAATTTGGAATGTTAAGTGGGAACACTGAATTGGGAAATACCATTCCTAAACCATGACACATAGTAACCTGATAGAACAGATCCATGCATTCTGGATATCCTTATGAGGTGATATATCAGATTTTGGCCCCCCAGAACTAAGTGAATATTTTGACATGGAAGTCAATTAATTCAGCATTTCATTGGTCTCCTGTCTTCTCTGAGATGCATAACATTAGCCATTCCAACTATATATTACAAAACCACATCATTATTTAAGATCTGTCCTCTAACTTTCATTCCTTCCTGCCAACAGACTACTGTGTGTGGTGTTGCATACTCATTTTCACTTAATGGTCAGGAAATTGATTAGGATGCAAAGGGGACAACAAAGTTGATTAAAGGTTTCCCAACACTCACTTGCAGAAAAAAAAAAAAACCTTTAAATATGTCTAGCTTGGTTAAGATATAAAGGAAAGGTGATCTGATAATGTGAAGAAATATCTGATGCTGTCAACACTTCAAATGAAAATATAGCAGACTGTTACAGGAAGAATTGGAAAGAATGATATAAAAATATCTACATGAAAGTAGTGTTCTGAACTTGACAGAATAAAATTCAGGCAGTGGATCAGATCAACAACAGACTGAAAATTATGGAAACTCTCAAATATTATGCCTCATTTCATCTTCTCATAATACTCTTCAAAGAAATAACAAGATGGCATTGTTTAGAGTGTGGAGATCAGAACGGTGAATTCCAATTTGAGCTTGGTTACTGACTCATAGGAGAATGTGAAGGGATTATTTCTGTCAAGGCAAGAATTCTGAAGTGTAACGTGGCGATAATAAAAACAAACTCACTTTTAGGAATGCAGGGAAGAGAAAGTAGTTTTAAAATATGAAGTAAATTTATAAAAATGAAAATGGCATGTGTATCAGGATTTTCTGACTTGCTCAAAGCAGTAATTTGATTTCTGAAAGGCATCACAGAATATAGATATTGCAGCAGAACACTGAGGGTGAAAGAGAAGTCTTTGAGTTTTACTCTGGAGCAGATTAGAGTTTCAGTGTCACTTGAAAAAAATAATACATATATAAGTTTTAAACACTGAGTTGTCTCAAAAGTGATATAGCTATATATACCGATATATGTGTACATAAAATAAGAAATGCAAAATCAAGAGATTAGTCAAATTAGTCAAATTACAGGCATCAAAGCTCTCTGAATATTAAAGGCCTTTAAAACTGATATAAACATTATCTGATAATTACAGGTAATAAAATAGGGCTGCCATTGTTCCATTCACAAGAAAGAAAAGTATTTTTAAAACCTGTATTGCTCAAATCATGTTTCAGATTATTTGCTATTGTGACTGTTTTAAGAGTTTTAAAGGATTAATTACTGTTAACAAATTTAGCTTCTGTAAATCTTTAAATAATTCTCTGCTTTAATTCAGAGAACCATTTCAGAAGACTGGACACAAGTCAATTTCTCTAGTGGTCACCAGGAGTCAGTTTCACTAGGTCTGGATGTGTGCATCCTTGTGATAGTGTCATGTATGATCTAGCAACAGTGAAACAGAAACAGCATTAATTAAACAAAAGAAGCATTAATTAAACAGACAAAAAAACCCAGATTTAAGAGAGGGAACATGGTCAGCAGTGGGTAAATCTGACTCTCTAAGCAGACCATCGAGTATAGTAGTGTGTGCTTGCAGACTGCAAAGCAAATGGTATCCTGGGCTGCATGAAAAGCAGTGTGGCCAGCAGGTCGAGGGAGGGGATTCTGCCCCTCTACTCTGCCCGATGAGACCACACCTGGGGAGCTGTGTCCAGGTCTGGTGTCTTCAGGAAGGACATTCTTCTGTTGGAGCAAGTCCAGAGAAGGGCCATGAAGGTGATTAGAAAGATGGAACAGCTCATCTATAGGAAAAGAATGAGAAAATTTGGATCGTTCATCTTGGAGAAGGCTCTGGGGTGACCTGACTGTAGCCTTCAAGTACCTGAAGGGAGCCCACAAGAAAGAGGGAGAGAAGCTTTTTGTATGGGTGTTTAGTGATGGGACAAGGGGGAATGGCTTTTAATGGAAAGAGAGTAGATTTAAATTAGATATAAGGAAGAAATTTACCTTGAGGGGGGTGAGGACCTGGAATGTGTTGCCCAGAGAAGCTGTGAATGCTCCATCCCTGGAAATGTTCAGAGCCAGGTTGGATGAGACTTTGAGCAACCTGGTCTAGTGGAAGGTATCCCTGCTCAGGGCATAGAGGTTGGAACAAACTGAGCTCAAAGGCCCTTCACAGATCAGGCTGTTCTGTGATTCTATTGGCAAATGTAGTGCATGGGAACTTGTAGGGTCAGCAGCTATTTTCTCCTTCACTTCTGAATGAGCTGAGAATTAACAGTTTCAACAGATGTATTTCTATAAAGAACACAGAATTTGTATTCATTTACATTATAAATGTATAAAATTCATTTGCATTCATTTATGTATATAAATTCATTTAAATTATAAATGTAAACTGTCACCGACATGTTTTATGAAAAATCCTTTCCTTAGGATTTTTCCCTCTTGAGAAGCTGAGAGGCCTCAGGAACAAACTGTAAACAATGATTATCTGCTGCTGTGGAATGCAACAGGGGGAATCTGTGATTGGTCTCATCTGGTTGTTTCTAATTAATGGCCAATCACAGATCACCTGTCCAGACTGTCTCGGTCAGAGACAAACCCTTGTTATTCATTCCTTTGCTATTTTCAGCTAGCCTTCTGATGAAATCCTTTCCTCTACTCTTCTAGTATAGTTTTAATATATTATATATATCATAAAATAATAAATCAAGCTTC
>LTAT01000001.1:64912808-64934547 GCA_003286495.1 Chlorodrepanis virens | reverse complement strand
ACATGTTTTATGAAAAATCCTTTCCTTAGGATTTTTCCCTCTTGAGAAGCTGAGAGGCCTCAGGAACAAACTGTAAACAATGATTATCTGCTGCTGTGGAATGCAACAGGGGGAATCTGTGATTGGTCTCATCTGGTTGTTTCTAATTAATGGCCAATCACAGATCACCTGTCCAGACTGTCTCGGTCAGAGACAAACCTTTGTTATTCATTCCTTTGCTATTTTCAGCTAGCCTTCTGATGAAATCCTTTCCTCTACTCTTCTAGTATAGTTTTAATATATTATATATATCATAAAATAATAAATCAAGCTTCTGATACATGGAGTCAACTTTCTCGTCTCTTCCCTCATTTTGGGACCCTTGTGGACAATACCACAGTAAACAATCATATATTTAAGCTGAAATATGATGAAAAATACTGTCCTGATGAACCAAGAAAAAACATTGAAGCTATTTAAAATCAGAATCATTATAAGGTTTATAGCAGCTGAGTTATAAATCCTTCATGACAGGGAAATGGATTTTTAAAAGAAAATTGCACAGGATTTTTTCCAGAAGTATTTTTGTGAACATCTTCTGCATACACTTCTGTAAAGCCTATCAGAAAATTTATAATATCCCAATGGAATAGAAAAAAAAATAATGAAAAGGATTTTTTTCATTTTAAGAGTGAATAATGGTCAGATAAAATCATTTATCAGTTGAGATTACTGAAAGATGAAACAACTACAATTTTTCTGTCTTACCTGTCTGCCATACTCAATGTTTTCCTATAGGAAAAAAACAAGTTATTCTTCTTTTGCATCTGCAGGAGAGAAATAGCATTGTACATACTATTGGACTAATTCTTGCATGCCATCTATCTGTGTGCTTTTGTCCGTTTTGATAAACCTAGCATGCATGGATGATTTGCTTCCTGAGCCCTTGGGATTAGAAGGTGTTGTTTATCCATTAACTAGGAATAAATGATTTAAACTCAGCAATTAAGATAATGGTCCAAATTGGGGAATGTTAACCTCTATTAACCTCCATTTTACACTTCTTATACCTTGTCGAAATTGCTTTGAAATTTTGGTAATATTTTGTGACAGTCTTTTTGACAATAGAATTTTTCAAATTAGGAAATGTATGATAGTGTGTTTATTTGTTCTATTATCCTGTATAATGAAGTATAGATTGTATTTTACAAGCCATAATCAAGAAGATACTTTTTCTAATTCTAATACATAATTAACATAAAACTGAGCTTTTGACAAAATTTATGAATTAACCGTAAAAAATCCAAAATTTAAACTGTTTTTAATAATTGTCTATATGATGAGGTATCACAGCTCTTATGAGGCAAAAGTAAAACAGAAGGGTTTTTTACTCTGAAATTCAGACTTCAAAAATTATACCTTATGATTTTATGTAATTTTATGTCATTTTAGCCAGATGGCTTTCCATCAATATCATTCAATAGTGAAATGTTGCATGCAACTTCACACTCCTGCTAGAAAATTATTTGCATTTTTAGCAGAATGTTTTTATAGAATCATTCAATATCCTGAATTGGAAGCAACCCAAGAAGATCATTATGTCTAGCTCCTAGCTCTGCACAGGACAGATGCAAAATCCCATCATGAGCCTGAGAGCATTGTCCAAATACTTCTAGAACTCTGGTAGGTTGGTGCTGCGACCACTTCCCTAGGGAGGACGGTGAGTTGACCTTGGCTGGACAATAGGTACCCACCAAGCCACTTTACCACTCTCCTTCCCAGATGGACAGGAGAGAGAAAATAAGACTGAAAACAACTTATAGGTCTGGATGAGGCAGTTTGCTAAAGGAAAAGCAAAAATTTGCATGCGTGCCTTGGTTTTGACACCAAAAATTGTGTAGTGGATTGATCACGGCTGGATGCCAGGCACCCACTAAATCCTTGCTATCACTCCAGTCTGTAGCTGGACAGGGAAGAGAAAATATAACAAAGGGTTAATGAGCTGAAGTTAAGGACCTTTCTGCCACCCCTTCCCCCTTTCCCAGATGTACTTCCTCCACCCCAGTGGTGCAGGGAGACAAGGAATGGGGGTTACTGTCAGTTTATCACAGGTTGCTCCTGCCATTGCTCAAGTACATCATTCACCTCTAACGTGAGGTCCCTTCCATGGGAGACAGTTCTCCATGAACTTCTCCAACATGAGTCCATCCCACTAGCAACAGTTCTCCACAAACTGCTCAATGTGGGTCACTTGCACAGGGTGGAGTTCCTCAAGGACAGGCTGCTCCAGGGTAGGTCCCTACAGGGCTGCAAGTCCTACCAAGAATACTGCTTCAGTGTGGGCTCCTCTCTCCACAGGTCTGCAGGTCCCTTCCAGGAGTCTTCTTCAGCACAGGGTCTACTTCAGCACTTCTCCCATGGGTTCACAGCCTTCCCTCAGGCATCTACATTCTTCCTCGTGCGTCCCCTCCATATGCTTCAGTTAGCTCTCTGCATCTCTGTGGTCTTCCATGGGCTGCAGAGACACAGCTGCCTCATCATGGTCTTTACCATGAGACACAGGGAAATCTCAGCTCCAGTGCCTGGAGTGTTTCCTCCCCCTCCTTCTCCACTGACCTTGTGTCTGCAGGGCTGTTCCTCTCACAGGTTCTCACCCTTGTCTTCTCTGGCTGCAATGATATATGTGCAGTAACTTTTTTTCTTCTTCTTAAATATGTTATCACAGAGGCATTACCACCTTTTCTGGCTGGCTCACCCTTGGTCAACAGCACATCTGTCTTGGAGCCATCTGGCATTGGCTCTGCTGGACATGGAAGAAGCTTCTAGCAACTTCTGACAGAAGCCACCCCTCTAACAAAGCCTAGTCGTGCAAGTCCAATACAAGGAGCCTGTTTCAGTGACCAGCCACTCTTTGTGTAAAGAACCTTCTCCTAAATAAGAACCTAAATATCTCCTGACACAACTTCATGACATTCCCTTAGGTCCTGTCACTGGTCACCAGGGAGAAAGGATCAGTGTCTGCCCCTCCTCTTCTCCCCAGGAAGTGGTAACTGCAATGAGGTTTCCCCTCAGTCTCCTCTTCTCCAGGCTGAACAGACCAAGTGACCTCAGCTGCTCCACATACAGCTTCCCATCACGGCCCTTCACCATCTTTGTTGTCCTCCTTTGGAGACTTTCTAATAGTTTAATACTACCTAAAAACAGCCCCCAGCACTCAAGGTGAGGCTGCCCCAGTGGAGAGCACCCCAGGACCTGGTTGCCTTTCCTGCCTGCCAGGACACTGCTGACTTTTATTCAACTTGCCATCAACCAGGACACCCTTGGTTCCTTTCTGCAGCACTGCTTTCCAGAATCTCCATCCCCAGTCTCTACATACATCCAGGGTTGCCCCATCCCAGGTATCTGGCACTTGTTTTTGTAAATCTTCATATGGTTGGTGATTGCCCAGCCCTCTAATCCAGCTCTCTCTCCCCTGTTTGCCCATAGCATAATGTGTTTATCCAGCTGAATGCTGGGAATATAATCCAGAAGGATACTGTGAGGGACTGTATAAAAAACTTTACTGAAATCCAAAAAGATTGCATCAACTGGTTTCCCTTGGTCAATTAGGTGAGTTACCTTGTCAAAAAATAAATTAAATTTGACAAGCTGGATTTCCATCATGAAGTCATGCTGACTGTGACCAGTGACTGCATTGTTCTTCAGGTGTTTTTTAATACCTCTGTGAATAATCTTCTCCATAATTTTAACAATCACTGAATTGAGACTGACAGGTCTGTCGTTTCCAGGGTCATCCTTCTTGCCCTTCTTGAAAATTTGGACAATATTTGACAGCTTCCCATCCACTGTGACCTTCTCAGATTCCCACAACTGTTCAAAAATCATAGAAATATGTCTTGCGATGACATTATCCATCTCTTTTAGTATTCTTGAATCCTATCAGTCCCCATAGACTTATAGGGATCCAGCTGGAGCAGCAGCACCTGCTCAAGTTCAAGGTCAAATGGGAGTTGATCATTCTTGTAGTCATGGTCCTCCGGCTCAGAGCACTGGGACCCCCTTTACCCCATTGTTAGTGTTGAAGAAAGAGGCAGAAAGAAGCATAAAACCTCTCTGCCTTGTCTCTGTCCTGGTTCATGATGTGACCATCCACATTGTGTAATGGGATGATGTCATTTTTGCCCTGCATTTTGCTATTAATGTATTTAAAAGGACTCTTATTACTTCCTCCCGCAGTACTGTCCAGCTTGAACTCCAGCTGAACTTTAGCTATATGAATTTTATCACTACAGAGGCATCTCTGCAGTCCTGCCATGTCACCTGACTTTGCTTCTGCTGGACATACATCTTCTTTTCTTGCCCTATTTCCGAAAGGAGATCCTTGCTCAGCCAAACTAACTTTCTTCTTTGTCTGCTTGGCTTTCAACATTTTGGAATTGCCTGCTCCTGTGCCTTTAGAGAATGATGCTTAAAAAGTGACCAGTTCTGGTGTACCCAAACACCCTCTTAAGTGCACCTTAGTCACTAGTTCCCCAAGCAACCTAAAGTCTGCTCTCCTCATGCCCAGGGTTGAAGTGTTGCTATTTATTTTCCTGCTGTCAGCAGAGATTTTAAACTCAATTGCTTTGTGGTCACTGTGGTCAAGATGGCCATCAATGACCACTCATGCAACCTTCTCTGTTAAAAAAAAACAAACAAGGACACCTTTCCTAGTTGGCTGCCTTAGTATCTGTACCATGAACACCATCCATGTTTCACCCATCTTCCAGACCTGTTTGTGCCAGCTGTGTGGTGTTCCCAGTTAATATCCAGCACGTTGAAGCCTCCCATAAGGATAAAGTCATTTGATTAGGAGGTGTTCCTTAGTTCCTCAAAGAATAATTAATCAGTCTGATTGTCCTGGCAAGGGAGTTCTTAGCTGACATCCACAGTGACATTTCATTGTTTGTATGTATCTTAATCCTTACCCAGAGGCTCACAACTGTGCCATTGCCAGCTGTGAGCTCCATTTATCCCAACTCCTCCATTACATACAATGCCATCCCCCTGCCCTGCCTATCCCTCCTGAAGAGCCTACAACCACCCAGTGTGGCACTCCCATCACAGAACTCAGCCTACCAGGTTTTGCTTATGACAGTGATGTCACATCTCTAGGACTGTGTCAAAGGTTCAAGCTCTTCTTATTTTATCCTGTTTCATAGTTTCAAAATAAAGGAGTTTCAGTGTTCATCTGTTTTGTGGGTTAACACAATTAGGCTTCTAAGACCCACACAGACACTCACTCCTTCCCCCCAGTAAGATGTGGGATAGAATTGAAAAAGCAGAAGTAAAAAAAACCTCATGGGTTGACATACAAAACCAGCAAAAACCCAGTAAAACAAAGCAAATTTAAACAAGCAATTGTTCACAAGTCAAACCAATGCCCAGCTGGTCCTCGAGTAATGACAATCCCTGGCTAACACTGCCCTCCAGTTTGATTGAAAAGCATGACACAATATTGACATTTTCATCAATTTTGATCAGCTGTCCCAGTTCTGTTGCCTCCTAGGTTTGTCCTCTTCCAACCTACTGGGGCCAGAGTGAGAAACGGAAAAAAATGATGATTGGTAAGCACTGCTCAGAAATAGCTAAATTGTGCGTGTGTTATCAGCATTTCTGATTAAAAATGTAAAATGTAGTATCAGAAAGGCTGCTGCGTAGAAATTAATTCCTTCCCTGTCAAAGCTGTTGTGTTGTGTTAAGTTGTTCTATTCCCCCTCATTTGTATGTTGGACCACTCTGTTTCCCCCTCAGTTTGTTATGGTTCAGCCTTTACTCACTCCACCCTCCTCCCCGCTGTCCATTATCCCTGCTCCTCCCATCCCTCAATGTATCCTTCTCTTGACTCCTCCCTGGTGCCCTGCCTGTCACTCGGCGCCCCCTCCCCTCCCTCTAGAAAGTTCTAGCTGGGGTGTCGAGTGATTGGCTCAGGGGCCAGGGTCCCACCCCTTATGTATCCCTATTGGTGTTCC
The DNA here is from genome assembly GCA_003286495.1 of Chlorodrepanis virens. Taxonomy (NCBI): domain Eukaryota; kingdom Metazoa; phylum Chordata; class Aves; order Passeriformes; family Fringillidae; genus Chlorodrepanis; species Chlorodrepanis virens. The sequence goes on along the minus strand of LTAT01000001.1, from coordinate 64,928,557 downwards.
TCTATTGTCATTTTCTCAGTTACCACCCCCCTCCTCATCAGCTATTGGTCCAAAGGTTGTCTTCACCCCTAATTATGGTGCCCTTTATAAGCTGTTGTGAGCCGCGTTTGTCTTGTCTTCAGCTCTGGGTTTGTCCTCTGCCGTGGGACTTCCCCAGTATTAAAGGCTGCTTCAACCCCCAGCTGGGTTCCTCTCTTTCCTTGCTGGATTGCTGCTGCAAGCTCTGTCCGACACAGGGAGCTGTGTCCACCGCAGAGTGGAGCAGTCATCCCTAGGCGCTCTCTAGGGTACCCAAGCCCAAGGGAGTGCCCCCTACTGCAAGCAGCATGCTGTGTGCTTGCCGGGCGACTGAGAGAGTCGAGCCCTCTCCCAACCACTCGCTGCTTCACAAAGCTAGTGTGACTTCACATGGGAACCACATGGGCCTCAGTGAGATATTAGACTTAATTTTTAGGAGATGAGGACCTAAAAACAAATCCACAGTTCACATCAAAATTAAGTCTAAACGCTCTAGCATTATCCTTCCGGTTTCTCTTTCCTGGATGCCAATCATAGTAGCAGCCCTGTTGGACAAACCTGCCTGTGTCATTAAATCTTGTTTCAGTTTCCAACAAAGGGAAGGAGAATGTTCTCTGTGGAAGACCAAAGTCTTAAAGACCTTCAGGCTTTAAGATCTGTCAGAATTTTCACTGGAAGGCATTTTATTTTCAAAGTTCAGCATCTGTCTAAACATGTGTGCTCTTGAAAACAAGTGAAGTCTCTATTATTCTTCCATCCTAGGGCAATTAATGAGCATAGAGGGAATATGCAGACAGGGAAAATAAATTACAGAAATATTTGTGTAATCCTGGCAGTACATTGTAAGTCAACAAAATCATGCTGTTGGGATTGTGTCGAAGAGAGTCCCAAACTACTTTTTGATGCACTTAGCATCTGTTTTTAAAAAAGATCTTGTCCCTCCAGTAAATATTATTTGCACATTCCCTCAGCTATGTCTTTGCCAAGTTGAGCTTTAAGACATTTTTCTTTGTGGTTTTTCTAATGTGAAAGAAACAGTGTGTGTCCATATATCCAGACTGTACTCAAATATTTGTATTTGGTGTAAAGCGCCCATTTGAGAAATAACAAACAAGCGAAAACCATAAATTTGACTGTTGTCATGCATGCTATATGACAGACCTTTTCAATAACTTCTGCATAGTTTCATATCAATTCCTTTTTAATATAATTTAAATGTTGGATTTCATGTCTCTTTTAAGCGAGCATTTTATCAATATTTCACTTAGGCCAGTATTTGTCACCTTACAGCTTTTTTCCTAAAATTTTCTTCGTGCCTTTCCTTTGGGTTGTCTCACTTGTTACCAGAGAGAAGAGATCAGTGTCTGCCCCTCCACCTCCCCTTGTGAGAAAGCTGTGGAATGACATGAGGCCTCCCTACAATCTCCTTTTCCTCAGGCTGAACCGACACAGTGACCTCATATGGCTTCCCCTCTAGGCTCTTCACTGTCTTCATAGGCCTGATCCCGAACAAATCTGTCCCAAAAATTCTGAAAATAGCTAATGAATTGTAGGTCTGATAGCAAATATTCTTAATAAACCCATTGGTTAGGTTCATCCCAGCTAACATTCAAGCACCCACACAGGCACTGACTTGTGTCTTTCTGTCCCAGTGGGGCAGAGGGAAAAAAAAAGGAAAGAGCAAGATTAAGAATACTTATGGATTTAAATGAAGACAGGAATATAACTTGTCAAGAACTATTTTAGCAAAACAGACTGGACCGTGTAAATTTTACTTCATTTTTCAGTAATTAGCAGAAATATTTAATTACTGATTTAGGTATTGGCAAACTGATACCCTACTCCTGACCAACATCGGTAGCATAGGTAGGCTGCTGTCCAAGTGTAATGTGTGAGGGGTCTCATATCACGTTACCACTGGTGAGCCAAGGGTCAGCATGCCTCCTACCTGCATCCACAAGTGACTTGCATGATTTACTGTTGCTGTGAGATGACCTGAGCACCAAGTGTTCTTGACAGTGGACCAAAGCCACTGCATCAGTTATGATCTTGTGCTTGTTAGCAGCAATTGGATGAATTTCCATATTGGGTGCATTGCTATTCATCTTTTGTACTGTCTCAATAAGGCTTTGTTAATAAATTGTTGTCAGGCTACGTTACTGTTCAGACAAGAGAAGCAGAGATAACAATCAATAAAATACCTATCTTCAGCTTTTCCCAGGCTCAATTAATTTCATTTCAAATTTCTTTCCTTCTTGCATTCCACTGACCCCCCATGATTTTTTTTTTTCTTTTTTTTTTTTTTTACTTCAGTATTTCATTTTAGACACTTCTTGTTCTTCCTTGTTATCACCACAGGTTAAAATCAGTCCCTTCAGTGAGACAACAAATTATGCAGGATGTCACAGTCAGTACACTGGGGTTTCTCTCTGCTGATCCTTGTTTCTCACACTTTTCATGTTCCAGGGGCACAGTCCCTTCAGATGGGTAGTTACTCTGCCATGGAGTACCTCCTCTGGCATTTTTATTCCCTCATTTCTTCTGCTGCTCCCTCATTCATCTTTCACTTTTTCCATTTTTTTTCCTTTTCTTAAATATGTTTTCACAAAGATACAAATGTCTTTGTTGATGTGCTCAGCTGTGTTCTGCGGTGGGTCCAGCGGAGATAACTGAGAGTGGCTGTGTCCAGCCCAGGGCGGACCCTTGTCTCTTCTCACTGAGGTCAAGCCTGTAGACCACACCAGCCAGGACTTGCCATTTACACCCAATGCAATCTTTCAATTTACAGGAATAGATTACAATTACACTAATTAAAAACAGGATGAAAAATAAAACTGGACAACTGCAGAGCCTGACCTCAACAGGAGATGATAACCAGCAGAACAAATTATGAAGGGATTGACATGCATGGAAGGTGGATAAATCAATGCAAGGGATTGGCAAAGACAGATTGTGTCACATTGATAAAATATTTTCTTTAACAAAATGACTCTTTTGTTAAAGACAAGAGAATTGGGGTAGATCTAATCTATCTAGACTTCTTTACAACACTTGCTTTGGTATCTCACGGGAAATTTTCACTGAAGATGGTGGTTAGTACATGAGTTGAAAGTTGAATAAATAATTATGTGATAGAGAGATTACTAGTGGAGTACTCAATGGATTAATTTTGATAAACTTTAGTACCTTGTTTAATGACAGTTGTAGTTGATGCTAATAGATTTTTATGATGACAGAAACCCTTAAAATGTATAAAGCAGTAGGAGCACCTGAAGGTCTCCTTGGAAGAATAAGACAACCTTGAAAAAAGAAACAATAAAAATGATAACATGAAGTGCAGTCCACCTGGGGAGTTAAAACCCCATCTCTGCTAATAGTTAAAGATCTATCAGCTGGATGACAAAGTGAATAAAGGATTTTCTTACATTTATTGATAACAGTGTGATTGTAAGTCCCCAACGTGAGATGAAAAAACATTATCTTGAGAGCTATCAGGCAAAATATTTGGGGTAAAACCAATATAAAATTACCTCTGGAAATCTCTGTACTTTTCTGCTGATGTATATAGAATACACAGAATCAATAGTTCAAAGGCAAAGAAAACAACTGAAGAATGTATAGAATATACATGACATAGAGAAGAAATTTGTATATATATGCATATATATATATACATATACATACATATATATGCATATATATAAAAGAAGAAGTGTATTTATTATGAAGTTTCTACAATGACTCTCAGTTGGATGCTCTGTAAGACCGAATGGTTATATTATACCTTTATTTAGTAGCATTGATCTCACATAAATAAATAATTACGTGCATGCATACATTCATCTACAGAAAGAGATTACATTCAAGCAGGATATTTGCAAATCTAAGTTTTGGACATTTAACTGAAAATTCTCTAAGGTGACAGTGACTAGTTGCTCCATCCCACTGACTGTCACAGTCATAATGAGCAGATAAGTTCCAGTTGGTTTGAAATAAAGAATAAGACCATTTTTCTGAAATTGAAATTAATTGCCTAGATAATATTTTCAGTATCTGAAATAGATAGTGATGAAGTCAATGATTTATGGTATCTCGTGTATGTCTTTAATTTAAGAAGAAAATTTTAAATTACAGTTTAAGTAGATCAGCGTAAAGTTTTGAAGGACTTAGACATCACCTTGATCTACTAAGTATCCTAATATTGCAAGCCTTCCAATTTCAGATAAATATTCAAATGCACAAAACTTAATCTCAGTCTTCACTGTGAATGTTTTTGAAATTCAATAATAAGAAGGAGAATGAAACATGAGTTATTAAAAAAAATTGAAAGGTGAAGAAGCATTGGTAGGAGATGAGGATAAAATGGCTATAATTAAAAGTCCAACTGTCAGACCTTTCTGGCTGTAGAAGTTAAGTACTAATAAAATATTAATATTAATATAGTCAAGTGAATTACTCAGTTGAAGTACCTATGAATTGCTCTAAAAAGCTGAGAAAAATTGAAAACATATGTGAAAGAGATGAACAAAGAGACAAACAAAGACATAAAGGATGTCTGAACAGAAGGTGTGAAGCATAATGGTGTGTGAAATAAATTAAGAAATGCAAAAGGAAAGTACAATCTCGTTTGTTTCATCTATTTTTCTTTCAGTTAAACAGCTATAAAACAAATATAAATGAGTCCATGAAAGCTCTTTTGTCTCCAAATTAATAAATTGAATTATTTTAACATACTTAACTCGAACAAAATTAAATAAGATTATAGTGAGTTTGTAATCAGTATCTCATATGAGAATCAACCTATTTATGATACACTATTTGAAGAGCTACTCTATGCAGATGATAGTGAATAAAACAGGAATTTTATTGAAAATAATCTAATTAGTCAATAAGAATGCTCTACAATCAGTTAATCACACTGTAACTAAATAAGTTTGTAGTGCTCAGAAAGCTAGCTGTCCATTTATTCATTTTGTTTATAATTGGTAAAAAAATCCCCACTCATTTATTTCTTGCTTTCTCTAGTTTTATCATAAATTATTTTTAACAAGCAATTTGACCTAAAATTTAACTCTAGAAAAGTTTTTATATAGATCTGATAATTGAATCTTTTTTGTAAGGGAACCATTATTTTTCTCTTCTTTTCACGTCTTCATCCTTAAAACTCATAAAATACAGCCTCTTTGCTTAAGAGAAATGAGAATTTGTATAGTAGGCTTAATTTCTTTAAATCAACCAGAAAACATTTTTGAAAAAAACTTGTTCAAGTAGTGTATGTACCACATAAACCAGAGGAAGCCTATCAGATAAATATGTAATATTTTACTTTATTAGTTTTGGGACAAAAACACCTGTTCGTGAATGAAAGACTTGCTTTTAAACTGCTGCTATAAAAAGAAAGAGAACTAAACTAAAACTTCACTTTTAGGCTAGCTTTTCATGTCTCTTTGAAGTGAAGCCTTGGAAGGAAGTTTCGTAAGTAAATATACTGGCTTTATAACTTTAATACATATATTTATAATTTTATATATATATTTATATGTTTATTTATTTATTTATTACATTTTAACTGTGAGGGATGTGACTGCTTTTGCATGTCTAAAAAATGTCTAATGACATTACATCACTTATCATATCTAGCTAGCTTCCATCTGGTTTCCAGAAGGTTCCTCTCTTCTGTACATTTTATAGCATGACATCCGGCCCCTCGCAGATGTCCCGGATACTGTATGTCATCTCAAATAAGAACCTTTTTTTATTGTTTAGGCAGGTGAATACTATCCATGATGTCTTTCAAGGCTTTTGTCTTAGTGTCAGACTGATTCTGAGATAAACCACAAATCAAGGTACAAAGTAAGTCTATGCAACATTGAGTTTAATTGGATTATGACTAAGTAAAGCAAGAATCAGGATGGTTGTGCATACGCTTTTTGTGAGCAGCAGGTCTGAAGAGTTACAACTCTTCATGTGAATACCAGTTGTGGAGTTCCTTTCCAGGGTAGGGCCCAGCCATTATAGCAGTTTATGCCTAGAATTGCCTTGCTCTTTCTCAAAAACTCTTAACTGCTGAGAAGACATTTCAGAGGTCAAAATCCTGCTGTTAAAAAATCCCACAACTCTGAAATGTGAAATTACATATCTTGGTTACATGATAAACATTAACTCTGTGTGATTATTCTGTTGAGATCTATGCACATGACTGAGTGAAAATATTGCAGCTGAAATACATAGTAAGAATCTGTGTTTGGTTTTCATGTATGAAATTCCATGTTCTTTGTTCAAATATATTTTAGGTCTTGCAGAAGGTATGGATTTTTCTTCTTAAATCTTTCACCTTTTTTGGAGATGAGAAATAACTGAAGTAATCTGTTTTAAATTTTCTAATACTTGTTTATTCAGTGTGACTGTTTGGTGTGCAGCCAATTATATTACATTGACTCCATCCTGCTTGAAAAATTCCTCTTTTTAATCTGGTTTGTGTATTTTGTAACTCCTCTACATTCAAAGGACGGCTATCCAAGGGTGAAAGTCTTTAATACAGAGTTTCCATTGCTTTTTGATGTGACTTTTTTCTGTGTAGGCATTCATCCTTTCATTTGGATCTCACAAAACAGCTTGATTAGTGGCACCTTTATAAAATGATGGGCCTGTATTAATGCGTTGGAAAGAGAAGAACCAATTATGAAGAACCAATATATGTTCCCTAGACAGGACAGTGAATGGAAGAACCAAATCCTGCCATGACAAGCAGAGATATGAAACAACAGTAAACTAGAATCAACTCCAATAATTAAAAAAGTAGCAAACAAAAAATAACTCTACATTATGACACTAATGGCTATCCATTTATACTTAAAATATTGAAACAGATCTTCCAATAGAATAAGGAAATATTTGCCAGATTAATGCTGATTTTGTTCCAAGAGAAAAAGGCATTGAACAGTGTGCCAGCTAGCAGTTGGTCTGTGCTTAAAAAATACAAAGCCTGCCTCTGACAGATAGCTATTCTTATGTATCTTTTGCTCAAGTATTCTTTAGATTGCAGAAAGTAGGTTTTATTTTATGTGGAATATTATACTTACTAATATTCTAGGTTAAAAATAGGAAAATATTTTTTTCTTTAATTATTTTATAATTTTAATATCCCCTATCCTATAATATTAAATAAATATGGAATAATCAAATATCATCAAGAAAAATATGCTTGCATTTTGAATTTTTTTTCCTCTGTGCCCTTGGACAAAAAGCAATAAAGCAGAAATGTCATAGAAACACTTCTTTAAGAGGATGTCATGTACAGAGCTCCTTTGGGAAATGCCTGATCAACACAAGAAGATGGCAAAGCTAGCTTTGAATTTCCAGTGCAGGTAACCAAAAAAAAAAAGAAAAAAAGAGCTTTTGATTAGGTGGGTGTATGAAGTGAGAAACTAATTTGACCTTTGATTAAGTGATCTGAATTTTCTGGCACTATCGCATATCTCTCAATTATATTCTGCTTAAAAAAAAAAAAAAAAAAAAAAAAAAAAAAAAAAATTGGCCATTATCTTAACTGACATGAAAGGGCCGAATAGAAGATTTTCAGCTTTCACTGGCTCCTGCAGACAGTGCAGTGGAAAATGAGTGACCCATACAATTTACAGCCTCTTACTTATTACAGGCTGTGACTGCTGCAGGCACAGGGGGATAATCATCTTGTCAAGAGTCTGTTGCTGAGAATGCCAACATATGATCACTCCTATTGTTTCAGAAGTCTTCTTAGGAACCTGTGGCACTGCATTTACATTTAAAAAACCATGCTGTTCAATTGCAAAGATAGTTTATTTCAAGAAATACTGTGAAATAGTCCTTAAAATGATTAATTCATTCTTTCCCATGAATACCACATAGACATAAAATTAGATATTGTTATATTGAAATTCCAGATCAAAATCGTTAGACTAGCAGCTATTTGTAGGTGATTATTCTTTCTTCTTCAGAGGATGGTTGCTGCTCTATTTAAAAAGTAATAAACTTCAATGAATCAAAATTTGTATATGTTAGGTTGTTCAGAACTTCAGAATGTATAGCAATGTACCAATTGTTAGTAGGTCAAAACCTAGGCTATCCAGTAGCAATAAAACTCTTTAACTGTCTTTTTTCATGGAGTCAAGTGCTAAACAATTGCTTCCAGAGTAGAAACCTTGCCACTCAAAAGAAAAATAAAGGCCGAAGGAGTTTTATTAAATGCAAAAGTTTACAAAGAGACAGACAAAAAGCTTTTTACTCAAGTCCAAGAGCAAAAATTTGAAAGGAAATAAAGAGAGGCAACTTTGGAAGTTACTGTGGCTCCACTGATTTGAATCTAGTTCAATACATATGTATAAAGTCAATTAAATATTGTGGTCAAGTGGAAAAAAGTGCTAAAGCTCAATTAAGTAGGAGCCATGTAAAAGCTGTAGAAACCTGGAGCCATCTGGATTCACATAAGCAAAGCAGAGCATTGAGGGGTTAAAGGATATATGAAGGGAATTAGATTTCTGAACTAGGATGCTAATCTCTTTTAACTTCAGCTGCTATATCAAGATTAGAAAAGGGGATAAAAAAGCCTTAATAAGGACAAACATTGTGAAAACTGAAGGGTGCAATCAGATATTAAATCATTCAGCATCAACATGCCTGACCTAAACCATTCAAATATAAACTCCAGGAGTAAGTGAATTATAAGCAAATCATATAGGGAAAGGCCAGATGCTAATGGGAAATTACCGTAGTTGCTTACATGTTTATCAATAACTGTGGACACTTTTGGGATAGTAGCATGGTGACCCTAATGTTGCACAGAAATCCCATTAAGTTTAAATATAAATTTGATATAGCTGGTTTTTTCACTCAGAAGAATACACAGGTTTCATTCATAAGAATGATTCAGAGAAGAAATTTAATAAAAAGATTAAATATTTTCTTCTTTTATTCCCAAAACCCATGAAAAATTATTCAGAATTTCAGGTGGAGATATCTAATCCAATGCACCATGTGTGTGAAGGGAGAATGTATGTGGTCACCAGTCATCTTTTATGAAATTATGGAAATTAGTACAATCAAAGAACATATGGAGCAATTAATATACCAGTTTGGGCTTAATTGCAGTGAAAACATCGTAACAAATCTATGTAGGAAGTGTAAGTTTCAAGAGTGTTAACTCTAATTATAAGAAAGACTGTCTCAGAGGGCCTGTTGTTTACATGATACAACTAACTTCAGCAGTTACATCAAAAAGGTAAGGTAGATTTTACAGAGAAGTTATGGCCCATCCTATGGAACAGTTTTGACATCTTTAGCTGAGTGCAGAGATACTTTAAAGTGGGTTGTAAACAATTCAAAACTACAAAGTGAAAATCTATTAGATCTTACACAACCAGCAAGGGATTTAATGAGATTTGAGGGATTTAATGAGATATTAGGTTAAACATTAGTGTGGTCAGAACTACACCTCCCTATAATAGACTTTAGTCCTTATAATACACCTGAAGAGTCTCTGCTGTCCTGGAAAGTAGCAGTCAGAGGGGCAGGGACTGCATCGTTCACAGGTGCTGCTGCTTTGCCAGGTCCCACCAGCTCTATCTATCATCACTGGTAATGCTTACGGCTTGACTAGAAGATCCTGAAAGTGATCTTGAAAGCGATGGATCATTGAACCTTTAAAGTTTAATAACATTCTAGAAGAAGAAAGTCCTTGATGTATCTTGCTGATTTGCATCTCAGGAGATTATGGTTATTACTTGATCTTTTAACATACTTTTCATCTGCAAACAGCAAGTAGGGGTGAAAGAGGAGCCTGAAGCTGCTTGAAACTGTTTTAATGAGTGAAGCCTCCTTGAACTGACTTTCAGAAAAGACATTAATTGCAGAAAGGTCTCATTATAATTATAGTATCTTGAAACATTTAAGTTATCTTGGCTATAAAACGGGGCCTACACAATCAAATTATTACAGGCAAAATATTAAACTGCCTACTTTTTTTGTGGTTTGCTCCTACTGTTATCATGTTCTCATTAGCCAAGTAAAAGTATTTCATTTCTACAGATTTTATAGTAGGTGGGGTTTATATTATACTTTGGGGACTGCAGGACTAGTAACACATCTCTTCAAAACGTGCATTGAAGCATCAGCACTTTAAGTACCCCATGCATGCATTCCTTCATTTCGAGAATAACATAAAATCAAACAGACCTGTAAAGTAACAAACTTTCTGAGCTTACCATCCCATTAAGAAAAACTTCTGTACTTTTTTTTTTGGTATTTTTTCATGTTTCTTTTTTTCTTTTATTTTTTTGTCCTTAAGCGTAAGGCAGAAAATCATGTGTTAACTGATAGACTGCCATAAGTGGGTGATATGGGTAGTAAAGTGGCCCAGAACTGTCATGAACTTCTGGAGAAAAAACCTCTTGTTGAGCTGAGAATGCATCATGATAATGTTCATGATAACACACAAGAGATTTATGACCAGGTTGGACCACTACTGTAAATTCATCCTGGTTATTTCCATGGAAAGAGGTTGAAAAAGATTTTTTTCTTCCAAACTATCGCCATACATAAAAAGCACCTTAAGTTTTTTTCTCCTCAGAAGGTAGTAAAGCAACTAGAACAAGTTTTTTAACTAAGAGCAAATGTAAAACAATTCAAACAATCTTACAATCAACTGTAATTTATTCCATTGTTCCTCTGTGCTTTTTCTTCCAGGATAGCTGCTTATGCTACATTGAGCTCTACTCTTTCCCAGCTGTACATCACTTATGTTTAATACTTCTGTCTTTGTAAGAACTTTTTAAAAGTACAGAAGATTTTAGAGACAGTTTTTTACTTCCAGTTAGGTCTTAAGAATCAGGGTGATTTTGTAAACACAAATATATTTTGCTTATAAAAATCTTTTTGACTATGTTAAAGAGCTGCAAAACTGGGCTAAGAATAAATTTTTATACATCCTTTGATGCTGTTATGATTTGTTTAAAGGACTATTTAATGCAAAATTTCAGAGAAAAGCATTACTCTTTAAACCAGTTTTATTTACAATATGGTGATGTTTGAAGAAATCTCAGAGAATAATTTTATGATACATTCAATGTATCAATTCTAAAGGAATGATTTTGATTTACAAACTTGTGAAAAAAATTAATTTGCAAAAAAAAGGTCAATATTATGCCTAGTGTCATCTAGAACTAATTAATGTTTCTGCTTAACCAAAGCAATTTTTTTTCAGTTCTTCTCTTATCAACTGGTAAATAAAATCATCAGCTGTTTTTGCTACTAAAATATAGAGCATGCTTTAATAGTATTCCTCCTGAGTTAGTTCTGAATGTGATTAAACTCAGAACAAAATGTTCAATTCAATAGTAGGTCTTGTGTTTAGCAGTATCTTTCACAAAATGGTGTTGTTTACCATGCCTTTAACAAAAATTTTGGCATTATCTTTTGTGGTATCTTTATAACAAAACTAGTGAGGTATGGTTTGGACATGTGGCTTTAAGGTAAGAGAATTCAATGTTTGGCTTAAATTGGGTGCTGTAGTAATCAGAGAACAAAGTCCACCTGGAGGCTAATAATTATTGATGTTCTTCAAAGGTATCTAGAACTCTTTTTGGTACTGGCAATTATAGTGTTTTTATGTCTGTATCAGGATATTGTGAAGGAAATCTCCCTCAAGGAATTTGTGGATAGTACCAAAAAGTGCTGCCAATGTGAGCATTAAATGATGCACTCAGAGGAAGGGATGCTACAATGATAGTCAGAACAGAGAAATGACCTATCAGGAACCTCAAGAAGCTTAACAAAGTGAAATGCAGTTATGACTGTGAGGTGGGTTGAGTGCTGGCCAAACACCAGTGCACTCGCTAGAATTATTTACTCATTTTCTGATATAAGGAATAGGAGAAGGACAAAAGCAGGCCAAATCTTTAAAGAGTACAAAGAAAACTTTATTAACAGAACTAAAAGAAGAATAATAAGAATCAGAATAAACCTTCAGAACATTTCTCCTCCCCCAGCTGTTCTTTCCTTTCCTACTGACAACGTAAAGGGACAAAATTTGTTATTTTCAGTCAGTTTACCCCTTCTAAAATAATCCTTCTTCAGTTCATTTAGAGAGAGGAGTCTCTTCTGCCATGCCATTGAGACTTTTCCACAAGAGTTCTCTCATGATTCTAATTTTCATGAATAGCAGCTGCCCAGAAAACTGGAATTGTGAAATCCCTCCCAGTTTAGTTGTCTTCCCACATCTACCACCATGGGTCGTTTCAGCTTATTTGGGTGGAGTTTTAAGGATGAGCTCGTCTAGTATAGAAAAAAAAGTTGTCTTATTTCAGGGAAAAGAAGTTTTCTTCTCCCATCCCTTGGGCAAGGTTTCTCATCTCTCTCATCTCTGTTCAAGCTTCTCATTGGATCACAGCTACTGCAACATCTGCTTGCTTCAACACGGGTGCCTCTCCTCAAAGCTGCGGTTAGAATGCTACATCCCCCCAGTGCATTCCATGAGTTACAGTGGGGGGGAAAAAAGAGTCTGATGTATCAATTATATCTTCACCATAGCCTTACAAGAGAATTTCAGCCCGAAACTAAGGCATCTCCTCATTCTCCTCCCACCTGAGATTTGACTCCTTCTTCAATGACCTCGGTGTCTCCATGTTGGTTTTTTTTGTGTCATCAGCCTTTCCTTTTTCTCCCACTCGAGAGGATTGATGCCTGCAACTTTCATCTGTGCACTGAAAGAGTTAATATCTCACCTGGGCCTATGGATGGTTATCTGCTCTCTGCTGGGTGGTAGCTGCTCAGGCTGCATGGCTGTTTTCCAGCCCTTGCTTCAGTCAATCCCAGCTGCGGGGCTGCTTTCTGCATGGGACTTCAGGGCCACCTCTGTTCTCAGCTGCATGATTTTCCACGGTGCGGCAGGATGGCTCGGCAGCTTACAGACAGAGCAGGGCTTGGCTCTGCTCTGGCCCTGGTTAGAACTTGGCAGCAGCAGAATCTCAACCAAGCTGTGCCATGGGCTGAGCTGGCCGGGCTGCGCAGTGGAGCGGGACCAGCCCCACCAGCGCTGCAGCAGAGCAGCACCCCAGCCCATGAGCAGAGCTGGGCTTGGCCCTGCCAGTGTCCAGTTACTTGTTCAAAGACCAGAAGCAAGAGAGTTTTTCCCAGGGTTTGGTAATTTTTAAATGTGATTTCATAGAGGCATGTTCAGCTTGCTTAAGTGGTTGAACAGAGTGTCAGTGTTTGAAACTAGCCAGCTGATTGGTTCTGCTGGGTCCGGTGGAAGATGTTAGCAGTCTTCACTTGGACTCTGTTGGATTTTCTCTTCAACTAACAACCATGACACACTAAAACACCACACACAACAATATAGGCCAAATACTTACTAGGCTCAGTGGTGAAATTAAAGCAGGTTATGCAGAGTCTAAGCCAGACAGGACCAAAACCCTGGCAGAGATGGATACTGCAAAACCTTTCTAGGCAATCTCCTTTACTCTTTGACTGTCCACATGGTGAGAATGTTTGTGTTCATATCCATTTTGAAATTGTCTTGTTTCAACTTAGGCCCACTGTCTCTTTTCCTCCAACCATACACTTTTGTGAACTGATTGGCTCCCTCTTCTTACTAAACTCAACCTAAGTACTGTGGGGTGTCTGTTAGGAACTCCCAAAGCCATGTATCTCTCTTCTAGGGTCTCCAACCCCAATTCTTTTTGTTCACATAAGGCAATGTTTCCAAAACCGGGGCATGGGAGACTTTGCTTGTGAAATCTGACACAAGTTGAAAAGGCAATAAAAAGACAGACATAAATTTTCTGTGTGCGTAGGTAAAAAACAGAAATGCAAATGTATTATGAAATGTTCCAGTTAGATAATAGGAAACACTGTGTACCATGAAGGTGATCTATCAGAGGGGCAGTGGATGCACCATTCTTGGAAACTTTAAAATACTAATTTGATAAGGGCCTGCACAATATGATTCACTTTGGTTGGACCAGAAAATTTCCCGTCCAACCTCAACAATTCTAGATTTTTTGGAGATTAAAGTGAACCAAGCCATTCCTATTTATCATCTTTTGTTTAGTTTGAGATTTTTTTTTTTTTGGCTTATATTTTTAGAGAAACAAAACTTAGAAAGAGACAGCAAATTGATGAGGCAGGTGCTCCTTCCTTTCCCTATGTTAAAAGCCAGCTAATTGAATTGTACTGGTATGCCATTCAGGAACTTGCATTCAGGTGAAAAAAATGCACCTCCAGAGCTCTCAGTTTTGTGTGGATAATTCAGTGAAACTTTTGAGGAAAAGAGCAAAAATGGTTGTTACATGGTTACAAGTGTAACCATATTGGAGTCTGAATTCTAGAAGAGAATACACATTAAGAAATTCACTCTCATAGCTCATTTCAAAGGGCTGACCATCATAATTTTAGAATGAACTTTTTTTACCTAAAAGAGAGAAAAAGTGTAGCATTCTTTGACTCCTGTTTTGTTAATTCAGAAGTCAAACTTACACTTGTTCAATGTCAGCCAAATGTTTAGACTGATCCTTATCATTATGATGACAGCTACAGATAATGTGGATTTGACTCCTGATGGAGTATCATAGGATATTGTTTGGACACATATGGTTTTAGTATTTCAAAACACAAATTCCTTACAAATTAAAGGTTTAAATTATGAATAAACAACATAGAAAATTATTTGTTGTAATTACAAGTCAAAAGTTGTGCATTACTGTTCAAGGACATATTTCCTTTTATTTAGTGTGCCCTACAATGCTGAATGAACTCATGTCTGAGTTTAGAGACAATCTAGAACCACTTCATGCAAACTGTATTGGCTGATTGCAGCTGTTAATGATCTGTAAAAGGAAAGTAAATTTACCCCTTGATAGACATTACTGGACCAAATGTAGTAAAAAGCTAAGTGGAATGAGAAACGATTCCTGTTCTGTAGGGAAAGATACTATTGATGTGTCCAGTTTCTTTTTCAGGAGCAAAGAAAATAGGTCTGTGTTCAAATTTGAAGGTTTATTTTTTTTGGCTATTTACTAATGTAAGCACTATTTTTATACATGAGCTTATTATTACGTATACAATTACACAGTTTATTTTAGTTGTATTTGCCACCTCTTACATCAATAAACTATTTAAATTGTGAAAAATTTAGACATAATTTGCATACTATCAGACTGATTAATTTATTAAAGAACACTTGATATTTCCACATACCCTGATTGGCCTATCTCATATTTGTAACTTTTCTGCACTTCTGCTAAGCATATTTTCATTCATCATATTACAGAGTTTTGAATTTTTCACTAAAGTTATTGATGAAAAATATATTCTATTTTTTCTTTTCATATTATCTGGACACGAATTTTGATTTTTATTTGATTTTTTTTTTTTAATGGGGGTATCTTATATTGGTCAGAGTAGTGAGGTAGATGTGCTGACAAGTTTTTTTTTTCCATAGCACCATAAAAGGTACTGAATAAATTTTGAATCTTTAAAGTGAGCTCTATTTAAAAGAATTTTGAATCTTTTAAGTGAGGCCTATTTACCAACAGCTAAAGCATCAGTGTGTAATCAGCATTATTCTTGTTCTACACCCAAAGCATGGTAGTGTACCAGATACTATGAAGAAAATTTCCTCTATCCTTGCGGAGCTAATGACAGTGTGGAAGCATGACCATGTAAGAGGAATCTTACAGACAATAGAGCTTTAGGACCTT
>LTAT01000001.1:64859320-64902878 GCA_003286495.1 Chlorodrepanis virens | reverse complement strand
TTCCCTCACCCTTCCTCCATCTACCTCTTTCCTTCCTTTGATTCCATCCCTGTCTCCTCTGTTTTGCTTACAAACACTTATGAAAGCTGACTCATAATTAGCTTTTTTCTAAGCTAAGAACTAATTTCTGAGTCATACTGCAGCACTAGAGAGAAAGTAAATATTACAAAAATTCATATATATGTATTACAGATAGATTGGTATTTTGGTGAGCACTTGGTTGTTGTGAAAGCCTCGAAATACTGTGTCTGCTCTTGGATCAGTTTAGGCACTTTACATAACAAATATGTAATGTCAACCTACTCTATATAAATAGAACTGCTGCAAAATACCACTTCTGTATGCATAATCTTATGAATAAAGTTTGTATTTTTTAGCTCCTCTTCTCCTCTTTCAAAATAAATTAAATTTGGGATATGCTTCACATGTAATATACTGTCAACAAATAACACTTGCCAGTACAGTACATTGTAGACAATCTTATTTTTCTCAGCCCACATTGCCATTTTTTACATCAATAGAAATGTTTCTGAGATGGGTTTTTGCAACCTTATGGTGAAATAGGAAATAAGTTAGTGATAGGCTTTGATATTTCAATTCCTTTCCCTTTAAAATTGTCTTGGTATATTGACTGTATTCTTAGAATATCCTCAACATAATTTGAATGATCTAATTAATTTGCCATGATGATATGGTCAAGTACGTTTATAGGCTCTATTTCTACAATGAATTAATAAGTTTGTTAGGTGTTTTAATATGAACTATTTTTGCCAAGTGCTGAGTATTTTTTGTATTACTTGAAAAGGGGCTGATCATTTATAAGTATATCACTCCATGGCCATGAGTTAGAGGATTCATCTCTTTTCCGGTATGTCATTGTTTTGACTTAAAACCTCATGTCACAAAAGTTGCACAGTGCTTATCAAATTATACTTTTTAAAATCAAATTATTATGACCTTCATATGCATGAAGTGATGAAGCCAGGAAGGGTTTCACTACAGCTAGAATCTGAATATAATAGTATTGACTGTCTAAGGTGATTACTGACAATGCTTAGGCAAAGTTTTCATATCTGCTTTTTTAGAAACTGAGGGCCAATTTCTTTTTTCCCTCCTTCACTGTTGTGGTTTAAACCTGACCAGCCACCAAGCCCCACACAACTACTTACCCACTCCCCACACCAGAGGAGCTAGGGAGAGAATGGGAAGGGTAAAAGCCAGAAAACTCATGGGCTGAGATAAAGACAAAGTTTAACTGGGAAAGCAAAAGCTGGGCACACAAAGAGTGCAAAACAGGCAATTAATTCAGTGCTTCCCATGAGCAGGCAGGTGTTCAGCCAATTCCACGAGAGGAGGGCCTCATTACACGTACCAGTGATTTGGGAAGACAAATGCCATAATCCCAAATGTGCCCCTGCTCCTTCCTCCTTCCTGCCTCTCTTCATATATTGAGTATCATGCCATATGATCTTGAATATCCCTTTGGTTGGTTTGGGACATCTGTCCTGGCTGTGTCTCCTCCCAACCTCCCACACACCCTGAACTTCCTTGTCAGCACGGCACTACAAAAAGCAGAAAAAGTCTTGGCTCTGTGTAAGCCCTGCTCAGCAATGACAAAAACATCTCTGTATTATCATTGTGTTCAGCATGAATCCAAAACATAGCCCCAAATCAGCCACTGTGAAGAAAGTTAACTCTACCCCAGCCAAAAGCAGTACCCACATTTGGTTGAATATTCAGTGTTGTACACTTATGAAGTTTTAGAATCCCAGGTCTGAGAAGTCACAACTGTGAAATGCCCAAGAGCGATTCTGTACTTCAGCAAACCCAACCCATTTCTTTGGGCAGCAGTCTGCAAAAGAAAGTGGAGTACAGAGTGAAAATGGGGGCAGACTAGAGAGGAATTTGACTATCCAGAGTACCTACTCTGAAAATCAGCATGTCAGAAAGCTTCCATGAGCAGGTGGGAAGAAACTGAAAAAACTCAGGACTTTTTATTCATATTCACTCACAAAAACTAAGGAAAGAGGAAACACTTTTCTCCTCCCAAGAGTCTTCAGATTAAAAAATAAAATAATCCTCATTGCCTTTGAGAATAAAACAGAACACAGTGAAAGGGTAGAGATTCTACAATAAGTAGAGCGACTGAAGCAGTAGGCTGTCAAGTCATGTTTCATTTTGCTTGATTTTCTCTAGATCAATTCTTGACAGAAAGCTCAAATTACTAGACAATTATGTTAGAAGTGGTAGAGGGGTGGGTCGTCACAGGAGCACCATCTTCTCTAATTTTGTTTTGACAAATGCTCTCAGTGTGAGGTGTTCTTTTAAGATGTCTAGCAAATTGAATCTTTCAAAAGATATAGAAATAGAGATCCTCAACATAGCATTCAAATTGCTTACCATTTTACATGTAGGCTTTAGACATCTCACTTAAACTAGTCAATGAAATAAATGAAGGTTTCCAATGCATGATTTGAGAAGATAACTAGTTTGAATGTTGACATGTACTTTGTAGAACTCAAAAACTGTAGAACTGGGTGAGATGATCCTGTTTCTCTTATCAGCTCTGTTTACATGATTAAGACATGTGCTTCTGGACATGCTTACCAGTGGAACTACAGGCTTTTGTTTGTATAGGTTTTGTTGGGACCTTAATTCTCAGACTGCTGTTCTGAACATAGACATTAAGTTCTGCTTTAGTATTCCATGTGATTTTCCATTTTTTTCCCAATAGCTTCTTTGATTCATCTTCTGGTACAAATTTTTTTTTTCCCTAAAAAAATCTATACTAAAAATAATATTTCATCCTTGTGTCAAAGCTCCAACAACCTTGCAAGCAGAGAACCTAACAAAGATTGAAGAAACACTGGGAATAGAGCACTATAAGAATATATTGTTTTCTGAAATATCTGAGGATTCCACTCCGTTTTGAATAAAATAGACATATATTCATTGGGATATTTCTTCTCTCCAGCTGGGATCTCACTCTGTATCTAGGTATATTTAATTACTGCATGCAAAATGGAAATCCTTGGGAGAAATGTCTGTCCCAGATTAGTCAAAAGTCATGGGACTGCTATATCTTCCTGAAATTTAGAAATTGTATACTACAGTTACCACAGAACAGGTGGGATTTTTTACTTAATTTTCCGGATTTTCATGGAATTGCTCCAATCATTTATGAATTAGAAGCACCACTTCCATTCACTAGCTTTGTGTTCTCAAATAGCTTATTAAACATGATTTATCAATATGATCTAATAATGTCTCTCAGGTGTGCTGAATAGAAGAATGCGTATTTTGCAAATCATATCTGTTTATTTTGTGACTGAGTTAGTGAAATTTTTTGATGTTGTTACTGCTTGTCTGCTTCTGCAGATGGACAGATTACCTGTGTTGACACTTCAGGAAATTGGTTATTTGGGGAATAATAATAGTGAAAAATGAAACTTGGTTGCTATTGACTCCTTCCACATTTCAACTTAGGCAATATATGAAGAGGTTTTGGGTTTTTGTTTGTTTGGGTTTTTAAATTCATATTTAAATTTCAATGTCTTTTAAGGCTGTTTTCCTCTCTTTTTTTGATTTTAATTTTTAGTGAATTCTGTCATTACAGCAAATTTTAATGAATAATGAAAGTAATTTCTTGATTAGAAGCAAATTATTTCTCACCTAAAAATGTTTACATTGAGTTTTTAATTTAATTAAGGAGACAATTAACTAATGCTTTATGATATTGCTATAATTTGTGAGCACTTTTTTGGGTGTTGATTCCAGTCCAGATTACCAAAATCATCGTATATTTGCATTTGTCACTAGCAAACTCATAGATTGGTATCCCATTTGCAGATTATTCTGCTAATGCTGACACTGGATCACCATGTAAGTAGATTTCTGAAAACATATTCATATGTCATCAAGGTAATTTGCTTTAGACATTTTCCTAATCCACAGCAGAGGAATAATTTGAAATAAAGTCAATATAGAGATGATTAAGTCTAGAATACCTGTTCCCCAAGACTGAATTACAAAACACCCCAATAAAATATTTTTTTCTTTTCTATGTTTCTTGTCTTGTAATTGCCAAGTTCTTTGGATAATGGAATTTTTGGAAGGACACATTATTCATGATATCATAGAATTGTTAAGATTGGAAAAGACTTCTATGATTATCAATTGCAACTGCTAACCCAGCACCGCCATGTTCATCAGTAAACTGTGTCCCCAGGTGCCACATCTAGTCACCTTTGGAATGCCTCCTGGGATGGTGATATCCTCACTTCCCTGAGCAGCCAGTTCCAATACCTGACCCTATTTTCAGTGAAAAAATTTTCCTAATATCCAATTTAAACTTCTCCTGGTGCAAATTAAGGCTATTCCCTCTGGTTCTGTCACTTGTTCAGTGGGAGAACAAACCAACCACTACGTCACTAAGACCTCCTTTCTAGCAGTTGTAGAGAGTGATAAGGTGGTGTCATCATGTCATACACACACACACACACACACACAGACTCACACAGACCCCCACACACACATGCTCCTCATCAGACCTCTGCCCCAGACTTTTCATCAGCTCCGTTGCCCTTCTCTGGACACGCTCCAGAACCTCAATGTCCTTCTTGTAGTGAGGGGCTCAGATGAGTTGCAGGATTTGAGTTGCAGCCTCACCAATGCTGATGATCACTGCCCTGGTCCTGCTGGACACTACTCCTGCTAAAACCTGCTACAAACATGGTATGCAGGAACTCTTCTGTTAGGAGCTATTACTAATTTATCAATGAAGGCAAAGAAACAGCATTTTATTTCTATTTAAAAAGGCACCTGATGGAAACATAGGTTATGAATAAATTACAGGCAAATCCTTAACTCTTAATGTGATGGGGATACAATCATAGCCACAAGGTGAATAAGCCAAAAAACTTTGAGGGCTATGACCCATAAATTTTTGATAATCAACTTTTTAATTTACATAGTAGGAAGATGGATTAAGTATATGGGAAAACACTTTGCAATCTTTGCTACTAAAAATAGAAATTTTCACTTCAGAGTTAATAAAGTCATAATGTTTAAGACATTTACCTTATTTATTGTGGGTCTTCTTTGATAAATCATATTCACTCATATAAATATAATCAAAATCTGGCAGATATTTCTTCTAGAATATGGAGGTATATATCTTTATTTAATTAAGTATTTGATGGCTCCTATTATATTTAAAATCTAATATTTAATGCAGCAATATGGGTTAACTTTAGAAACAGAGTCTGCATAAGAAACTTAATTTCTATTCTATAGAACCTTAAGCAGTTGGCAATTGTACATATGTACAATTGTACATACAAAATATGTAAATATGTATCTCTTGTTTATTCTTCAAATTTATATTTTAACTTTTGAAATATGAAACAAATGTTATCCTTATATGTTATAACTAGAATGCCAAAGGAAAGACTGATAGTCATAGGATAAGCAGTATCACTCTGCACCCACAACACCTACACAGCCCAGGAAGTTCCAAAGTAATAACAAATTCCTGGTTCTCCAGCTAAGATCTATGCAAGAAAATTAATAAGAAAATGCCTTCATTTCATCATGATGGCATTTGGGAGTTTTAGAACCCTCAAGTCCATTAGTCAGTTTTGTTAATGATTGTGCTCATCCTTTTAATCATGTGAAACACATTGACTGAGCTTCATTTAGTTCAAAGTGCCTTTCAGAAGCCTGAAGAGAAACTGAGTGGTGTGAAACTTTACCTTTCTCACTGCAACATATATTTATTACCATATAGCTAGCTTTATTTGTGATTTATATGAAGATACAATATATCCATAGTTTTTGAGAAAAAACCCTACCCATTTGAATGAATTAAAAATTGAAATTTGAGTACCTAATGTGTTGCCAGATTATCTATTTTATTTGTATTTCTAACCTATCTTCCTACTGATAATCATGGACAAGTTATTGATACCCACACTTCTTTATTTTCATTATTCTTGCACAAATATTGTATTTACAAAATTATTTTGGCTCTATGAACAACTCTTTTTGCCTGAAATTAAAGAATTTCAAATACCAGATTTCAGCAACAGCCTTGGAGGACTGTTCTTGGTTTTCAGAATGACTCCTTTATAATCAACTAAATGAGCAGATTTTGGAGTTTTGCCAGCCTGAATTTGAAGAGCTCTATTACAGGGAGTTTGAAATCTTGTAAAAAACACCAAAGCCTTTTTCTATTAAATGTAGAATAATGTTTATATATACATATATATCCTTTTTTTCATTATGAGAACACACTGTGATATATTATGACAAGTTTAAATCCTGCATATGGAAACAAAATAAAACAATAATAAAACAATAATACTTAGTACAAGCAGAACTATGGCATCTAATTAAAAATAATTTTAAAAAAATCCTGTAGAGCAAAGGATCCTGTAAAGCTTTGTTTCTGCATAACAGTGGAAATGTTTAGGCTGTGTACTTTCAGGAGCTGCTTCATTGTCTGAGACTTTTACATTTGCCAATCTTTTGAATTTTAACCAAAATTCAACACTATCTCAATTTAAAAAAAAAAAATTACATTCTTCTGTTTTGTTTTTGGACACATTCATAACGCCTTCAAAACACATCTGACAGATACTAATGGTAATGGACTCTCTCATTAAGAAGTAATCAGTGATATTTCCTTATTACTTTGAAGGGCAGAAAAAAACAGCTATCACCCTTTATATGAAAGACTTACAGAACTTACCCAAAAACCTGATAATAGATTCTTATTTTAGTTTGAGAGTGTTCAGGACCAACATCTCCAGAAAGTTCCCTGCTTGACACATAAAGAAAGAAGGCATAAGAAATCTCCTATCAGTACAGCATTTCTATGATAGGAAACCAGGAAAGAAATCAAGAGGTTCTGGGGGGAGAAACAAAGTTCCAAATGGCTGCACAATTTCCTGTATTTTTTTGATGCTCAATGTAATTGGGTTTTTTCCCCCTCATACACAGGTCTCGTTTTTAAAGTAATTATAAATGCATATATTTTCAGTATACTAGTATCAGGAGCTAATCAGTTTGGTGAGTTCTGGCTAAAAAGACTCCAATAATTGCTTTATAGCTATACACATTCTGATATAGTTTAAACAATAAGTTGTCTGTATACAAATTTAAAATATTAAAATTTAAATGAGTGCTTAATGTGTTCACTTGTGACATACAGAATTTCAGTCATCTCTGAAATACAGAAGTACAACGTTTGTCTGCTCCCCTCCATTGAAGTTATTTGAATTCTTGAAAATCAATCCATGCTGATAATAGAGAGAATAATTTTTTTACCAAGAGATTAAGTAGTTTTGGATAAAAATGCAAAAAAGTATTTTTTCATCAGGCAGAAGAAGACAATAATTATTTTAATGTGTTTTCAATAATAATCTTTGGCTTCAGGTGATGTCACTCTTTAAGGGAAAAAATAGTTTATTTACAATGTTTAAGGAACAATGAGTTTGCTTTTATTAATAACTTCACAAACCTTTTATTTAAGTAGACTCTTGTTTAGATACTAGAGTAATTCTAAGCATTTTAACCTGAAAATGGAAAAAATCCCATGTATTCCACTCTTCTGTGAATTTTCTTTTTTAAAGATCCTCTTCAATGGTTAACTATGTAGAAATTACCTATTTTGTGTTCATTGACTAATTTTTCCAGTTATAATTCAATCCACAATTAGGTAAATTACTTCAGACAGAGCTGGGTCAAGCTGTTGTGTCTTTCATAGTGATTGATGTGATTCTTCTGGTGCATCCACAGAAACATTCACAGAAAATATTTCACCCCTCTGAGGAAATTTACAGTTGTAGTTGTAATTTTATTCATCATTTGTTTCTTATTCTATACTTTTATAATTATGCATACATAGCATTACTTGTCCTTTAAACCAGCCTGTCTCTGACTTGTGTGGTCAGTTTACAGTGAACATGCTGACCTTCATGCAGCTGACATTCCATTTTCTGATTCTCTACTTATTTCTAAGGTATTTATATGTTTTCTTTTCCACATTTTCTCTCCTGAATTTGTGACCTGCCAAATATTGCCGTCTCAAAAATGTGTTGAAATTTTTTATATGGCCTTAGCTTTCTCACAAATCACCAATTTCCTAAACACAGGTGAGCCAGATTCACAGTGGTGCCTCACTAAAACATTCCAGTGTGTGAAACTATTTATCTTAGTTCCAAATAGTTTTGGATATCTCCTACTATGCATGCAGATGTCCACAGCATGACTGAACTTCCAAGACACAGAGATTCAACAGTCCCACAATATTACAATTGGATTGCTGAAATGCATATGCATATGAATAATTCCTTTCTGTTACCTGTCAGACAGTTAAGAAATCAGAATAGATAGATCATTGTTCAGTTATGAGTAGTTTCTCCTGGGGTCAATGCTGGGGCTGCTGCTGAGGTTCAGCATCTTTTTTGACAACAATGAACAGTGATCAAGTGCACCTTCAGCAAGTTCACTGATTACACCAAGCTGTGGGGTGCAGTTGGCACACTGGAAGAGAGAGATGCCATGCAGAGGAACCTGGAAAAGCTTGAGAGGTGGGCTGATGCAAACCTCATGAGGTTCATTAATGTGAAATGCAAGGTCCTTGTTAAGGAAGCTTCCCTGTGTGACAATCCAGGAGCCAGTCTGGCAGTCATTCTGGCACCATCTGAGCTGGGACTGAAGCCGCTTTGCACCTCAAACTCATGATCAGATCAGGTTTCCTTACAAGCTTGACCTCAGGTTTTCCATAGCAGAGCGTCAGATGTCCCTATCCTTAAAATTATTTGCTTCTAGTGACATAACTAAATGATAAAATCACAGAATATCATCTTGAGCTGGATGCCTCTGGGAATGGACCCTGAACAAAGGATCCCTGGGCTTTTATACCCTAACAGTCTAAGTGCAGTGAAGTCTGGGTGTTGCTGGCTCCTGACACATCAGTGAGTGTTCAGTCACCTGGCTGTGCCCCAGGTTCCCGTGCCCTTTTTTATGCAAATAATCAGCAGTTCAAGACCTTTTTCCTCAGCCCAGTGTCCAACCCCTAGAACTCAAACTGCTGCTTGCCCTGCAGCTGCACCCTGAGGTACCTGCACCAAATGTACTCCTCAACAGTCCTGCACTGGATCATGGCAGTCCCAGACACACCTACAGGTTGGGTGGATAATTGATTGAGAGCAGCCCTGTGGAGAAGGACTCAGAGGTGATAGTTGATGCAAAACTCAACATGAGCCAGGAGTGTGTGCTCACAGCCCACAGAGCCAACAGAATCCCTGGCTACATCAAAAGGAAAGTGGTCAGCAGATCAAAAGAGGTGACTCTTCCTCTCTACTCTGCTTTGGTGAGACTCCACCTAGAATACTGAGTACCGTTCTGATGCTCCCAACGTAGCAAGGACACATAAGTGTTGGAGCAAGCCCAGAGGAAGGCCAAAAGCTGATGAGAGGACTGGAGCACACCCCCTGCAAAGACAGGCTGAGAAAGTTGTGGCTGTTCAGCCTTGAGAAGAGAAGGTTTCTTGGAGACCTCATAATAACCTTCCAGAATCTGAAGAGAGCCTATAGGGAAGATGGAGAGGGACTTTATCAGGAGCTCTAGTGATAGTGCAAAGTATAATGGTTGCAAACTAAAAGAGGGGATATTTAGGTTAGATATACAGAAGAAATTTTTAACGGTGGTGAGATACTGAAACAGCTTGTTCAGGTGGTCTTGGATACCCCCACCCTGGTAGCGTTTTAGAAGGAGCAGCTTCTTCTAGGGAGGTGTCTGCCCATGGCAGGATGGGAGATAGTTGGGACCAAATGATCCTTAGGGTCTCTTTCAACTCTTAAAATTCTAGTATTCCAATTCTGTTATGCATCAAATATATATTTCTTAAATACTGCATGTATGAATCTTATTCATGTGTTATTTGTGTCATAAACTACTGAAATGCTGTTTCATACAATGTTTTGAGGTAAAGTTAGATAATGAAATCCTTCTATTATATATAAGTACTTTTTCCTAAGGTCTTCTATCTGTTTGTCTGTTTACTGTAAACTTCTGGAATAATAAAGTGTTAAGAACCAATTATTATTACTATTATTATTATTATTATTATTATTATTATTATTAGTTATTGATATGAACCAAATAAACAATTATTTCATATAGTAAACTTATGAAGCTGAAAATACTATAGGCAGTCTTCAAAATAAGCCTGTATGACATCACATGCATAATGTCATTATTATAATTTTATCATCTCTACAATTTGTAAGTGAAATTTAGAAGAAGAAATATTATTTCTTCTAAGGAAATGGCAATCATACTGTTATTCCACAACTTTTTTTTTTCTAATTTCTAGTTCTGATGCACAAGCAATCTTTCACAAAGATTTAAGAATAACTGTCTTTATTTTCTACAGTAGCAATTTTCTTTTGTTGTTTGTTTCTAGAGGAATGTATTGTTAGACAGAATTATTTCTTGACACTGCTATGGTGTTTTATTAAGCAACAGATGGTTCTAAAGTTTATCATGTGTCTCCTTCATCAGCTATAACAGCAGGCTCTCATGGATTTTACTCTAAATTAAAAAACAAACAAACCCCAACAACAACAAATAAAAATAAACCTGAGAGGATTATGATGGTAGATTTATGGAGGATGGACAGTATTCAAGTTGTGAGCAATTTTGCAGTCTTTTGGGGTTTTTTTTTTGTTTGTTTGTTTGTTTTTGGGGTTTTTTTAAGTTTTTGTGGCTTTATCTATTCATCTGGAAATAAAGACTTTCTTTCTATAAGTAAAATAAAGTGTCACTGACACTTGCTTTCAAATATTCTGTGTAATATTTAGTTGGAAACCATACTAAATACATAATGAAAATTTATCAGGGGTAATGTGTAGTTGATGAAGAGTCCTCTTGTTCAGTCTAGTGTTATAAACACCAAAACAACCCCAGCCAGTATTTTTCAAGAAATTTGGTATCTTTATTATCTTATTTAATTGCCTATTGCACTGCATCTGCCATTAAAACTCACTTTTGTCTTTTTTTTTGGTGTACCCAGGAGTCTTATATATAACTATTTCATTTATTAAATTCATTGCAAAAGGTGACAGAGAATTTCTGATTTCAAAACTCAAAATTTCTAGTTTGTAGACAGTCATTAGCAAATAACTACTTATGGTCATCTGAAGGGTATGTCAGATTTTTGTGCAACATCATGGAAGCTATTTTATTGTTATTTCTGATAAGAGCTCTCTAACTACCTGGAAGCATTTAAAATTTTATTTTACCTTCATAAATAAAAAAAACCCAATATTACTTAAAACTATGCTCAAATTTAACACACATAAAAAAAAACCCCAAAACCCCAAAACAGAATTTATACTGTCAGTAATCAAAAACTCTGCAAGACAGATGGCATTGACATATAAGTAACAGGAGAAATAAGTTTTTGTCAATAATTTCAGTTATGAAGAATTCAATTATCAAATGTCAATTTGATCAATTTGATTTTATTTATAGCTACAAATTAGATAGATTGACAAGCTTCTACCTAGTTAAAATTATAACTTTTATCTCTGATTTATTTTTATTTTTTAAAATGCTTAATCTCTTCAAATGCTTTATAAATATTGAAAACAAACCATGCTTTGTGACACAAATCTGCCTATAAAAGTTAATGTTCAAAGAAGAATATGTGATTTTTGTCCGAACAAGTCTTTTATCAGTTTAGTTGATCATACAGATTTTACCACATGTATTTCCCTGGCAAGGAAACAAAAAATTAATTTTATAATTTTCCTGATGTTATAGTTCTGCATGCAGGTTTGTGTATGCAATTCTATTTTGAGGACTAAACAAGAGGTGCACAATATGTTTAATTAAGATTTTATAAACCTTATTTAAAGTTTATAAAATAAAGGGCCTTTATTTAAGATTTTATAAGCCTTATTTTCCTAACAAATATCAAATGGGCTATTTGGTTGTGATTCTATTGCCAGCATGCAAGTGAAGGCATAATCGGAATGACAGAATGGTTTAGGCCTAGAATACTCTTTAGGTTAAAGATCATCTAGTTCAACTCCCCTTCCATGAGCAGAGACACTTCCCACTAGACCAGCTAGTCAGAAGGCCATCCAACCAAGTCTTAAACACTTCCAGGGATGGGGAGTCCACAAGTTCTCTGGGTAACCTGTTCCAATCTCTCACCCCCCTAAAGTAAATAATTTCTTCCTAATATATATTCTTAACTTCAAACTAATAAATTTTTCGTAGCTTTTAGAATATGTCAACAAATCTGGGAAAGCCAATCAACCTGGCACAAGAGATGTGTACTTCTGGAGCAAGTATGTGAGCAAGGAACTGGAAGCCAAAGAGGATGCTGTAGGGCAGCTCAGCTTGTGCCAGACATCTACATTTAGGAGACTGAATCTCTCATTCATTTGTTGGGGTTTTTGTTTAATATATGTAGCATATTCAACAATTTAGGAGAAGTTCACCTTTTGAGTTAGAATTACTGTCACATTAAGAGTTATAGCAGTTGTTCAGTAGCAGTTTCACAGTTATTTTAGATTGTCATAGTTGCTTTATCACCTCGCTGTTTATCTAAAACAAGCAAGTGGAGAAAAAATTGGCTCACCACTCAAGTAGAATTTGAATGGAATACTGAATATGTCCATTTATTGTTGGTAATTAATTTCTTATAATTCCATATGCAGTGTAATGTTGTGAGTTACTTTGTAACTCAAAATAATTTTTGGCAACACAGAAGACAACAGGGCATAAACTTTTATTGGCTTAGTTGCATATTTCCTCATCTGTTCTCTTGTGTGGACAGACTATTTGTTTTTGTATGCAAATGTTCTCAGTGACTGAGTAACTTGTATAGAGAATTATGTATTGTTCACATTTAGGCCACAACATCTTTCTAGTCAGAATTTAGAATGGAAAAGATAACTGAATTGTCAGGAGGGGTCCAGGAAGGGATAAACCGGAGTCAGGCACTTAAGCAAAAAATTTTGGTAGAATGATGAAAAAAAGTCTGAGTCTTCTATACAGCTAAATTCTTTCTCTTCTTTCCCAATGATAGGGATTTCCATCTTCTTTGTAACCCATAATCATTTAGGAATGACATCTCAACCTCAAAAGTGTCAGAATTTAATCAGAAGTTTTAGGCATGTAGGTGTATACCTTAAAATACTGCATCCTATTATTTTTGCATCCTCTAAAATTAAAAGAAAAAAAAAATCAGTAACTTTGCCTTGCTAGACTATTAAAGGTATATCACAGATGGAAAAGTTTTAGAAAATTTCTCATCTGAATTCAGTAAAATTCAGTTAGAGTATTACAGTGATTTTGATAGATATGGCACACAGCCTAACACATCACAACTAAAGCTGCACTACTATAATTTCCTCAGAAGTTCAAAATTTCAAATAGATTCCAGCATTTCTTAAAACTGTGTTTGTCTTAAAGAACAGTATTATCATATTTTGCTGTCTTTCAGTTTAATCACAAAAATTCCAGTAATTTTATTTCAATATTTTTGATTTATTATGCATGACACATCCTTCAAAGTATGAGCTATGAATATGTAAGATCATTTAGTGTTTTTTCATGTGCACCCTTATGAATTACTCTGATTACATATGAGTGATTGCTATGTGTTTTACTAAATTTCTAGAAATAATAGGCAAATTTGATAATTCAAAATTATTGGATATGTTGCAACACTAATAAGCAAATATGTTTGATGGGCAGCATTAATTGGCTAAAGAAGAAGGGAGATGGCTGGATTTAAATTATATGTTTTCAGTGTCCTATTAGGATATTTGGCCAAGCCGTAGATACAGATATTCAAGTTAGGAAACAAACACAGAAGTCAATGTTTGCAAGACTAAAAAACTATCTCTTTTATTCTCTAGATTCCTGGAACACATCTTTACATGAGAATAAAATAACTTTTTAAATTGCTTTCTTATTTTTAGTGTCCTCTCACTTCAAATTGAACTGTATTTGATGAACAGTTCATATCTCAAAAGTGATGCTACACAATGCTTCAACTAAAATCTATGTTGGTGTCTTTTCAAAAGTTCCATTAAAAAAATCTTGTCAGGCTGCTGGCTAGATGTAACAAGGGGCTTGGGAGCAAGCAGAGTCTTTTCTGTTTTAAAGGAAGAAAGACTGGCAGGTTTTATTTATCTTTTTCACACCTTCCATTTCACCTATTTGAATAGTTTAACAAGCTACAGTTTATATTATTCTGGCTACTATGTTACCTAGTGCTTTATAAAGTGTCAAGGGAACAATTCTGGCAACAGTTATTCAAATTTTACTGAAAAGCAAAATTCCTGTAGATTGCCATAACTGAGTCTCATTTCTTCCTGCCAGTACAAGAAACATCAGATGACAGAATGTAATGAATATATAATCTTCTAAGTTGTGGTTATTCTGCTTGTCAAATAATTTCTTACTTTCAATGGAGACCTGTCTGATTTCCTCGCATACTTGTTCATCCTGTTGGTACTGAAGTAGTGGGAGAAGAAAAGAAAATAAAGGCATAAATAAAAGGGAAATAAGATTTTGTCTCCATACACCAATACAAGGAAATGGAATGAGATAATCGAGAGCAAATTGCATTTGCTAAAATATTACTTCAGAGATGAGTTCAGAGCCAATTGTCTAACTCCTTTCCCGGAATACTCTGATTGAATTATTTGATCATCCAGTTTAAAATGTCAAAAAAAAAAAAAAAAATCTATTTTGGGTCATGGCAGAATATGAGGGTTTTATCATTTGTAGGGTCCACATTCAAATTAAAAAGGTGGAAATATGTTGTGTTTGACTGTATTGCTGTTTTGATACTGTTATTTTTAGACAGGAAAAAGTAATTCCTCTTGCATAATATATTTTGATACGACACTAGCTTCCCAATTTCCCCAGGATTCTCCCCTAGCAGGGCAGTATAAGAGCTAAAATGTAAACAACTGTCTCTTCCACTGTTTGAGCAAACAACTTTGGGACAGACTCTTCCATTCCCAAGCATACCTCCTAATATTAACCTGATGGCTAGGAAATTCTATAATGAGATAAAAAAGGCAATTTCAATAAATTTTAATCTTTCACTGTGCTCACATTTCCTATTTTGTTGTTGGGTGGGTGAGATAATGTCTTGTGGGAAACCAGTGTCATCCTATTTCCTTTCATTAAAATTTTTGAAAGATAATTAGAACATGGACCCCATTGTTTCAGATTAATTTTGTAATTTTCTTGATTAGATTCCAGTTAGACTTGTCTCAAAAAAATCACTGAATACATCAAGACAGGCACTTTCCTCAGTATTTCCTGCTCAAATTGTAACTTCCTTCAGCGGCTGTGTGGGATTCTCTGCTAATTTACTGAGTGATTCCTATGACTGCATAGGGTGAATGCATTTAAAAAAGGGACAAGAGATAAAAAAATCTAAATCCCACAGTGTTCAGTATATGGATAGTTCCTTTAAATTTAACATTTGTTACTGTTATTTAGCAAATTCAAGACTTGTGTGAAAAACAATTAGGAGATACTGTTGGCTAAGATTTATGTTTTTAGGGAATTAGATGAGCGAACAGGAGATTTTCAAATCTCAATTTTATGTGTCAGGACTTTAAACAGAAACTGAACCCCAAAACTGGAGGAGATCTAGCTCCCATCTATTTTTTTTTTTTTTTTAATTCTGATTCTATTCACACTTTATTAACACAATATATGTCTGCCAAACAGTCTTTTAGGGTACAATGCTGAACTACTTGTTTTGGAAAAATTGGAAGTTACAGTTCTGTGTGAAGGGCAATTTCTTTTCCCATTACTTGATTTATTAATATGTTACTTCTATGTCAGAACTTAGCACTACTATATTATCTTCATTATGATTGAAAGTTTAATTGGTTGCAGGACAGCCAATTTTTTAGTTTTTTTTTTTTTCTTGTCACACAAATCTAAATTATGGTAACAACAATTTTACAAGCAATAATGTGCAGGAAGCATGGTTATATATATATATATATATTCTCAAGTCAGGGCAAAATACCTTAATATCTTTTAGAACTTTTTAAAACAGGTATTTACAGGTCTGAATATAAATTTATTCTGAGTTTTAAATGAAAAAAAAGCCTTATGCATGAAATTTAAAAAGCCTTTTATAGAACTCAGAATTAGGCAACAAAATGAAGTTCAGTCCATTTGCTCTTATTTTCGCAAGGTAATTTATTTGATGGTAGCACAACTTTGACAAGTATTCTGGCAAGAACTGGAAGCTTCACACCCTTACAGACTTTCCTGTCAACATGCTTAAGTTTCAAAGCATCTGTCAGTATCAAGCATTAGTTCATAAATACATAGTAATTGAGAATGTTTAATATTCATTAGCGAAGTAAAGTGACATTCATCTACCAAGATGCTGTCTAAAACTTCAGCACATAATATAAGCTATTCATCTGGATGTCCTCTAAAGTCAATGGAAAGGGGCATCTTGCAGAAGGCAGCATTCACACTAAATGCAATTGACAAAGCAAGGAGGGTTGAATCATTTTCTACAGGAGGTTCTGCAGGTAATTGAATGACTACTGAGCACTACCAATGTAACTTCTATATAGCTATAGGCCAGATTAATCCCACTATTAATTACACATTATTTCACTATTACCTACTTTAAAGATGCTGAAAATATCTTACTTTAAAAAATCCAAGTGTCTTTCCAAATGTATTGTTTCAAGGTATTTTCTCGATGTCATTTTTTTTCGTTAACATTTCTGCTTATAAATCTGATTGTTCTCATGATATTTTACAAACAAATAATGCATCTGTATTCATCTTCAAACGTTATGCATTGTGTGTAATTAAATGCAAGGTATTTCAATGCCCAAGAAAAGACAAGGTATTCATATAAATACAGAGAATATGCAGAAGTACTGTAAAAACTTTTTTTTTTTTTAATAGAGCTAGAAACTTCTGTGTGTCTGAAAATTAGCTAATTACAAGTCCTCTGGATTTGGGAATAAACTTTCCTGAGATTTAGTTTTTTGACACCTTTTTTTTTTTTTTCTTTCGTGTTATAGTATGCCATCTTTGCTTCCTGCATGTTACCCTGTATCTTCCTCTACAGCACCTACCACAAGTAATTGAAACTCAAAAATAATGATGTGGTTTTCCTTTGTCTGTATTTTCTTCCCATGCCATTGGGACATACATTCATCAGTGGCATGTCCAGAGAAGGGGACGGAAAACTGCTGAAGAGCCTGGAGCACAACTCTTACAAGGAGCAGCTGTGGGGGCTGGGGCTAAATAGCCTGGAGAAAAGGAAGCTGAGGGGTGACTTTTTTGCTCTCTATACCTACCTGAAAAGGAGGGGTCAGTCTCTTTTCCCAGGTAACCACTGACAGGATGACAGACCTCAAGCTGCACCACTGGGGAAGGTTAGTCTAGCTATTAAGAGAAAAATATCTTCTCAAAAAGAGCTGTCAAATATTGAAACAGACTGCCCAGGGAACTGGTGGGCTCTGTGCCTGCACGGAGTTTTTACCCTTTCTTAGCAACATTTTCCCCAAGGCACCATCATCTTGACTGAGGGACTCAGATGTGTCCTGAAATGGTAGATGATCTTAGATTGGTGAATGATGTTAATGAATTTCTTGTGTTAGAGAATGCATGTAATTTTAAAGAATAGTTTTTCACTTTAAGCCAAGTTTCTATCATACTATATGGAAAAGTGTTTATCATGACTGCTGTTTTCTGTATTTATTTCATCTAGTTTGCTTTCAGAATTCTTACAAAATATTGTTATCCTTTTTAGGCTTCTGTAAACCATTTTTTTTAAACTTATAAATAATTATAGTAATGCACTGAATTTGAAAAGCAATATTTTAATAGTTGCAATTTGAAATTTTTATAACTTATCACTCAGCATGAATAAAACATTAAAATTTGTTATAAAAATAAACTCACCAATTCCCAGACATTCAGAATGGGGAGACAAAAGGTAAAATATCAGCCTGGTTATGTTGTATAATCATGACTGGAGCTGATGTTGAAATTTACTTTAAAATACTGTATTTTAAGATATTCATTTTAAAAATGCTCAAATTCAGTTTTGGTAGGCATACATAAAAATCAAACCTTTGAAGATACAATTTACTGTTTGCTTTAATTTCTGAAATCAGCAAGCATTCAATTTAGGCTTGTGAACATATCCTCACACAGAATTTAATGACTTTAAACAGGGGGGGGAATGGGGGAGAAAATGTATAAATACTATGGTTCAGTAATTTTTATATGATACTTTGAGTAAGCATTTACTTGGGCCTTCCTCCCAGGTCTGCCAACACCATTGAGGACCCAAACCCCAAGTGACTGAATGACAGGATTTAGAAAAAGGTTTAGGATGGGCTACTCCCATCAATTCATAGAATCTCTTAGTAAGAGGAAAGGAAAAGGTTTCCCCAGAAGGAGCAGCTCAGGCATTTCATCATCTGGTACTATTTTGTGGCATTTCTAAAATATCCATAACCAGGACAAAAAAAAAAAAAAAAAAATCAGCAAAATAAAATAAAATAAAAAGTTAGCATAAAAACAAACAAAACAAAATATCTATGTGGAAAATCATTTATGAAATATATCTGTATTTATGAAAATATTACAAAATATATAGTGGCAAACCCACTGGAACAAATTTTTCATAAATTAATTCAGGCAGATTAGAGAACAAGTAAAAAGAAACTTATATTTTTGTGACCATATCAGATTTCATCTACACTAATAAAAGTTGTGTAGTGAAAACAAATACATACACTTTACAACTTGCATTGTTTTAACCAGTTTCTGATTTTTACATTCCTTTAATTAATGAATATATATAAATCTTTTCATCAAAGACAATGGAAAACATTTAAAATTCAGGCAATTAATCCTTTTTAATCCTTAAAACCACTTTAATATGATATTAGAGACATGTGGTGATGTGCTTTTTTAATCAGATCATTCAATAAAACCATACTAATATAACTACAGGTAAGATTACTTTTCTCTTGTTCTTTTGTTGTAGGAAAAAAAGAATAAAGGCTTGGTTCATATACTTTAAAACAACATTTTACAACATATTTTAATTTCCATGATGAAAGGTAGACAAGCAATAACTGCTATTCTTGAGTTATACCATTGAAGTACAGATGAGAAAAAATGACAGAGGAGAAAGATCACTTTCTTCTATTTGTTGATCCTCAGAATATCTAAAATTACACACACACAGATTTTATCATTTTTTTTAACAAACTTATCAATAAGGCAGGGGGAAAAACAGTAAATAGGCAGAGAAAAAGTCATATCTTTAGGACTGAGAAAGACAAAAATTGATTTAAAAATATTTTTTAAATCTGTAAGATGAGGTCTAGTGTATGCTTTTATTGACTTTGTATTTCTCAGGAGTTATTGTTGCAAACGGAACATGAATTTATAGTTTGCCATGGGAATATTCTAAACGCCATTATCCATCTACACATGTATAGAAAGTAAGATTGTATCACTTGAAAAGTATAAACATTTTCAACCCTACAAAAAAACCTGAACTATTGCTAGGAAATCCCAGAATAATCTGAATTGGAAGGGACCCACAAGGATCATCAAGTCCAACTCCTGGCCTTGCACCGGACCATCTCCAAGAGTCACACCATGTGCCTGAGAGCTTCTTGAGCTCTGTCAGGCTTGGTGCTGTGACCACTTCCCTGGGGAGCCTGTCCCAGTGCCCAACCACCCCCTGGGTGAAAAACCTTATCCTAATATCCAACTTAAACCTCCCCTGACAGGGGAGCTTCAGGGCATTGTCACTGTCCATCAGAGAGACTAAATCAGTCTCTGCCCCTCCTCTTCCCCTCACAAGGAAGTTCTAATGGTTTAATGCTAAATTCATTTGTATATAAAATCAACAAAATCTTGGGTAGTCTGGCCTGAAAAATGGAAATGTTTAACAAATGGATATTGAAATCTTAGTCAGAAATTAAGATAAATGATGAACACGCATAGCTTAATGTAGGAAACATTGTTTAATTTTACCCACCTTGAACTGCTCATAATAAACATTTCAGGTTGTGAATCTTACTTTAATCTGCCAGTTATGACAAATATGTTTGTTTAACCATAAACACTCTGCACAATAACTACTCACAGTCTAGCTGCTCTTTTAAATATGTTGCTCTAGGCTACTTTGCTGCTGGGTTGAAATTTAATCTGTTGTTTTACCAAAGATATTAATGAATTGATATTATGTTTTTTCTTCTTGCTCACCTCAAAATATTTTCTGAAAGAAAGCAGAAAATGTCTAGTAAAATATTTTTAACTGGAAGACAGCATATTAGAAATATCCATACATACTCATATCCGTATTTGTTCAGTTTCACTTCCATTTATATATCAAGGATAGCCTAAATTTCAGTACCCCATTGATTTTAATTTATTTATTCAAACCTGGTTTATGATAAGGCAGAGTAAGACAACACCTGTTCAAGTTTTGTTTGGGGAAGAGTTAATTTCCTTTATATTAGCATGTATGGAACTGAGTTTTAGATTTGTGATTGTGAAATATTTTTCATAGCACAGGAATGTTTTATTCACTGCTGAGCAGCACTTACACAGCCTCAAGGACTTGTCTCTCACCCCACATGACCAGTGAGGAGTCTGGGGGTACACAAGAAGATGGGACAGGACACAACAAGGACTGTTGCCCTCAGCTGTCCAAAGGGATATTCCAGACTCTATGATGTTATGCTTAGCCTAAAAAATTGGGAGTAAAGAAAGGTGGATTGTTTGGAGCAAAGATGTTTGTCTTCCCAAGTCACTATTACATGTGATATAGCGCTGCTTTTCTAGAGATGTCTGAACACTTGCCTGTCCTTGGGAATTAATGAACAAATTCCCTGTTTACTTGTTTTGGCATGCTGTATCTATCAAACACTCTTTATCTCAAGCCATTACTTTTCTCACTTTTGCCCTTTTGATTCAACTCCCATCCCACTGGGGCAGAGTGAGCAATCATCTCTCTGGGGATTGGTTCCCAGCTGGGGCTAAACCATGATAACAACCATATATGTGACATCAGGAATTTATTGTCAGTCTAATTAAAAAAAACAACCATGCAGTTGAAATGCCGCAAATTATTGGTGCTGTTACTCCAGATATAGTAAATCAATACTGACCATCCACAATTACCTTAAATTGACCCAAATAAAAAAAAAAAAAAAACAAACAAAAAAACAACAAACAAAGCAAATTGCTAGGAATGATGCAAATAAAATCATTATGCAAGAAAAGTCTTCAATCCGGTATTAATGCCCACTCTCATTATTTCCCTAATCCCAAGCCTAATGGGTTTGTCTACACTAACAAGAATATCAGTTTGGCACTGTCTTTGAGCTCCTCCTCAAGAAGACTGTGATGTTAATGTGGAGCTTTACTACATTATTTTTGTCAACAGAAGCACAGTTTCCATATTGTGGGGTTTTAGGGTTGATTGGTTTGGGTATTAGGATTTTATTTTTTTTTTAATATTCTGGCTGAGTTTTGTTGGAGTAATTTCTGTGTCTTTTTCTAAATTTCTTTACACCTTCTTTCTTCATCACCCTGCAACCTGGTGCATGCTAGAAATATTAGATGCTTTATATTTGTCCTTTTCATAACCCCTGAAATTATTTTTTACCCAATTTCTTAGTTTGTGTGCAGTGTTGAGTTGTTGGCCACCCTGTGACTTCCCACATCATCCTACGCTCAGATATTTGAAACCCCTGATGTCATCCCATGCCTGCACTCCTTTATTTAGCATCATTATGAGGATTATAGGTAGGTCATTTTCCACAGCATAACTACTTTTTTCTGGCATTTATATCAAAATTAACAAGAAGCATCAGGGCATACAAATATAGAAATCTAAGCAAAAATTGGACAAATTATGTTTTAGCCACCTGGTAATTAGACAACTGTTACAACTAAGCAAGCTAAAACAAACTGCAAACAAGCAAACACAAGTTCAGTCAGAGCTTGGCAATTCCAGATTCTAGCATATGCTAATAAAAACCCTGTCAGTTGATACTAATAGAGGGTATTATACTAATCAGACTGCAGGGCTACACCCTGTACTCCCTCCTTGTGCTTTATAAGAACCCCTTCCATCATTTGCCTGATGAATTATAATTGCTTATGAATGAAAGTTGCATCTAGTATGCAGCCTTACACTTTTTGGTTTTATACCATCTACTACAAAGAAAGATGTGGATGCTATGTTTTTCTCTGTTGATTTCTCAAGCAAGAATGAAAATTATTTTCAGAAATCATGTATTATATTGTGTAGGATGTTAATTTTTTTTTGCTGGAGGACATAAAGATATGCAACACAGTCAGTCTAAATACACAGTGAAGCAATGGTACTTTAAAATGTCATTGGAGCTCTTGGACACATGTCAGTTTTTTATGTTAGTAGTATGTCTTGAGAGACTTAATCTGCCTCAATTCTTTAACAAAACTGACCATGGTTCTTCCAAGAAAAGGTCCATGTATTTTTCTAACCCAAAGAATTGCCAGCAACCAGTAAAAATTTGATGAGAAACTAAATTTAAGCAGAATGGATATGCACAAGTGACTTTTGTTGCTAAATAAAAATATTATTTCTAGTAAGATTTGATGACTGCTCCATATTATATTAAATTGTATCTGACACCAGCAGATGATTTTACATAACAGGGGTTGGTGCTAGTTTAAAAGAGTAACAGTAGGATTTCAAGAGGTCTGGAAAAAATGGTGAATCTGTAATTTTTCCTAATCAGTTCTGGAAACTTGCCCACATAGGAAATAATTTTTAAAGGGAAAATGTAAATCAGTATAAGGATGAACCAGCTTTTATCTGATTCAGTGAAAAGTACATTTCAGAATATTTGGGCAAAAATAAGTGATAGGATACCATCAGAATGACATTACTAGAGTAAAGACATTTCTAGAGTATAACGTCCCTGTTTTCCTTGCATGCCTACCAAATTCTAAACACTGAGTTGATTGAGAAGTATCAAAAGAAAGATGATAATCTTGAATATGGGTCCAACTAAATCTGTAAGTTATATGGGCATTGTCCTTGTATTCTCATGACTACTGTGGCTTCAAAAGTCTGAACATTTCTATTCTTTGGTCACCTCACCTAATATGCACATATTTTGAGAAATATAATGGCAAAAGCAAAAAGCTTTCCAAGATCTGCAAAGCCTACTCAAGAAGCTGAGTAAATACTTGGATCACTGTGATGATGCCAGCCCCATTTTGCCATAGTTACATTTATGCTGTGCAGTTATTTTAGCAGTATCTCCTTCTCAGCCATCTCTTATTCCACTAGATTCAACTCTTTAAAAAGAGATGAAAGGGCAAGAGAGCACTTTTCATTTTTTTTTTCACATTTAGATTATTCATAAGATAGCAAAACTCATATATTTATATAAACAAATATAAATATATAAGTACAAGATACTTAGAGAAACTCAGCAAGAGAGAATGTAAGAAGTGGAGGAGAAGGAATAAAAACCCCAAGGATAATAAAAACATTATGCCATTAAACTCAGTATATGGTTGTCTCCTGAGTACAGCTGAGATTTGCTTACCTAGTGGATAAATTTTAATTGTTGTTACTGAATCTATTCTTTCTGACCCAAGATGTCACAACACTATGTGGCTGAAGCAATGTTTGCTAAGTTATTCTGGCATTAATCACATTTATTGTTTGCAGGACCACAGTTCTCTTATTTATGGGCACTACCCTGGGGAATGCAGGTCACTGTTATCTAACAGCAGAATCTACAGCTGCTCTTGCTGACTTCAATTTGAGTCTTACTTCCTCAACAGAGGTCATATAGAAGCAATTGAAGTTAATTTTATGAGACATCTGTTATATTTGTGGTTATACTCATTCTTCAAGATTGCCCTCTAAAGTAGCAGTTACTAAAAAAAACCCAGGCACCATAAGAGAGAAAGAAAACTAACAAATAAAAGACAATAACACAAATTATCTGATGACTTCTATTTAACATGACAAAGTAGGAAATTATTTTAAATTAAGACTCCCATAATTTGGGGCATTAAATTTTTATGTGAAAGGCACAACTCTGAAACATTTCACCCTTTCAAATCTGGAGAATCCACTGATTGTTCAAGCATTGCAATACCAAAAATAGAATTGTCAAATACCTAAACAATATATCTAAGACTACAATGTTTGGTGGTTTTTTTTTTTTTCAAATTCCTATATAATTTTAGTTTATATTAGAGGACTATAAATTTATGATTGGAAAATGAAGAAATACAATTCTGAATAGAGCTTTTTGTTTTGTTGTTTTTTTTCTCTCCTTGGCTTTGGAGTTAACATGACTTTCTTTGTATGAATTACTAAAAATATAGAAATAATCAAGAAAAAAAAATATATACTCATTGCAAAGAAAATTGTCCTCTAAATGTAAGCATCTTGATACACTGATTTTTTTTTTCTCCTAAAATGCAGGTGTCTGCTTTGAGTTTGTAAGCCAAGACAGCCTATATTGTCAACAGACATTTCTCAAGGAAAACTTCTTTCACCATCTTTGTTTATTAAAGTAACTCATACATCAGAATTCCCATCTTCAGTGCAAATGCCTAAGATGAAAATCTGAGCCAAATTTTGTCAATTTAATCTATGTAAAAAATAGCAATAAGATGTTCTGATATTGAAGTAGTAGTAGTTGATTAAAAATATGGTCCCAGAAGACAAACTTAGGTGGGCAATTGGGTGTGGTGCTGTATTGCCTCAAAATAAGGATTTCAAGAATAAGTACCTTTAGTTTTTAAAGATATTTTTCCTTAGGGCTATTTACTCACTTCTTCTTAAGATGTGTAAATTTTTACTGGGTCTGTTTTCTCTCTTATGCATGTCGCTACCATTTGATTTTTCTTCCTTAAAAGAGTTACACTCCAAGATTTTTTAGGGTTTATATTTATAAATGTATTCCTTTTCCATTCCTCACAGCATTTTTTCCCCAGATATTCTGCACATAAAACTATCTGCACACTGAAGTATTTATTTTTATTTTCCTATATAATTTTTGGAGGGCTAGCAAAACACACATGGCTGTCTGTCAAAACACTCTTCTAGGACATATATGCATGCTTTTTTCTGTTGGTATCAATAAAAATACCATCAAGCTTAAAAAAAAAAAGCACAATTTCCACAAAATTTTCTCTCATCATAAGTAGTGCTAGTTATTAACTTTCATATGTATTTGATTACTTCAGTTTCTTCAAAAATAACAAGTTTTTAATTTTTCCTAACACTTCCATTTGGACAGGCCAACAGCAAAATGACCCTACCCAGCTCCCTTTTCCAGCCTTCTTTATCATATTATCAGAATTTTCCTGGGAGTACAAAATGTAAAAAAAATCCCAGTTGGACCAGCTTTAATGCAGTCACATTCCCACCACTGCTACCTTTTATCCCTTCCTGACATGCCTTTGTAAATACAGATGAGGTTTCTTTGTAGGTATCTGGTATTTTGAGCTGGAGACCAAGGTACTGTTTAGTTTAGATCTAAGTTTCTTGTGCTAATTCTCCTTTACATTTCTTTAAACACTAGCTTTGCTTCAAATGGCTGGTTGCTCCTTCAGTAAACTTCCTAGACAGTATTACTCCTATTTTCACATCTTGCTCAAGCATCAGTCTAAATTATGTATTTGAAAAGCAGTGTTGCTGGCAAGGAACATTTTGAACATGCTGTTTTGGCTTTGGGTTTGTTTGGGTTTGGGGTTTTTTTTTCAAATTCAGACTTTTGAAATTCTAAATGGGGCCACTCCAAATTGACCCTATGAAGCATAGATCACTACTTCATTATTTAGTTACCTGAGAAATACCTATATTTTAGACAAACTTAAATTTTAGACACCATCTACACTAAGGAACATATAATTTCATAGAATCATTGAATATATCAGGTTGGAAGAAACTCACAAGGATCATTGAATCCAACCCCTGTTCTTTCACAGGACCATCCCAAGGATCAAACTGTATGCCTGAAAGTTTTTTTTTTTTTTAAATGCTTCTTGAACTGTGTCAAGCTTGGTGCTATCACCAAGGCTCCCTGGGAAGCCTTTTCCAGTGCCCAACTACCATCTGCGTGAAGAACTTCATCTAATATCCAACATAAATCTCCCTTGACACAGCTACATGCCATTCCCTCAGGTCCTGTCACTGATCACCAGAGAGGAGAATTCACTATCTGAGATTTGAATATACATTATCTGCATTTCATATATCAGTTGTATGCTTACCCACCATTGCACATGGAATCATTCTGGTTGAAGTGTTTCCACATTCTGAGGATGCATCTGCATGTATCACTTGCATCCACACCACCTGTTTTCCAAGAAAGTATTTTTACTTCCAGAAGATTCTGCAATACTCATAAAATATTTTCTATTGTAACACCTTTCTTGTTAGGACCAAACACATTTAGAAATACATGTAATGTACAAATTGAAGTGGAACATGTTAGAATTATGATTATGACTATGACTGTGTAATTAGGTCTTCCTGCATGAATAAAAAGCTATGAACTCTCGTTTTAGGTTGTATGGTGATTAACACTTTACAATACAATTCCGGGCAACAGTGACAAAGAATGGAAACCATCTCTCCCGAGACAATCATAAGTCCATCTGACCCATGACACCAAAGGACATCTTGGGAAGAATGTAAGAAAGGGACAATCAGGAAAGATACTTCCTCTAACCATTTATGGAGATTGTGTTAAAAGTTACACAGTCGCTGTATAATTACTGCATAATGACTCAGCTAACTGCCTAAGTACTCAACTGATGAAATAAACCAAAGTCCTGTTTCATAAGAAGAGTAATCAGTGGGTGGATGGTCTCAAAAGGTTCTGCAGAATGGGAGATAACTGTCATAAATACAGAATGCTTTGAATTTCAGAGAGGAAATTACAGTTGAAGAGCTTTCAGCTTAAGTTTCATTCAGATTCCAAAACACAA
Source organism: Chlorodrepanis virens (assembly GCA_003286495.1). NCBI lineage: Eukaryota > Metazoa > Chordata > Aves > Passeriformes > Fringillidae > Chlorodrepanis > Chlorodrepanis virens. Next base: position 64,875,788 of record LTAT01000001.1, on the reverse strand, counting down.
GTTTCTCCTAATTTACTACTGCTTGCCACATGAGCATGTACAAGTACTGTACAGTCTTTACTTATATTTTCCTTTTCTATTTTATGCTGTAGGTAAATCCCTGGAGTATCATAGACTTATCATTTTCTATGCTTTTTATTATCACCTCCTCTTCCAATGACTTTCCAAACTGGTTAAACTCCTAATATAAAGAAATTAAGACAACAATTATCCCTTTCTCATACATGCACAAGGAACAGTAATCACAGTCATTCACATTAAAAGATAATTATTGTTCCTGCATTCAATCCAATTTTCCTCTACTTTGTCCCACTTATATTTTGCTGACAGTGTTTTAAGATCCCTATAAGACTTCTTCAGTGTTTTCTTTTTGAATAATCTTTTTTTTTTCCCTTCAATAACAGTCTTCTCTGCTTATATTTTTCCATCTGCACTTACTATGCAGGTATTAGACGCTTTTTAACTATTGCCATTTGGAACAACATTCCCTTGCTTCCCTGCTTCATCAGCTTGCCATTTCATTTTACATTTCAAACATATCTTTTTTCTCCATTTACTGTCTTTCTAATTTTTTATCTTGCTCTAACACTTCTCTTTAGATTTACGAATGAACTCTGAAAAAGTAGATATGAGAATCGTAATGTTACAACATGTTCAGAATGTTCAGAAGAATTTATAACACTATAGACTATCACAGGTTTTGATTGTTAGTTTTAATTACCTACACAATTTCAATGTGCTAACATAAAAGGCAGCCGAAGAAAAGCCATACGGACACCATGGTCTCAGTTCAGTTGCCCATGTATTTCCTAACAAATGTCATTTGAGATGTCCTACATTATCCCACCTGGCTTCCAGCTGCCACTTCAGAAAGATTTCTGTCTCCACAATCATATCTGCCAACTGTCTCTGAACCTCTCAGAAAACCTCAGATGTGTCAAAAATACTGTGTTCAGGCAGCTGAACCAATTTCTAACTGCCAAAAATCTAAACTGAACTGATTCATAGATATCTCTGAATGTCCAAAATAGATGCACGGTGGCTAAAATGAGAGTTAAGACCCCTACTTCATGTGAAGACCTTTTAAGGTGAGGTTCTAGCTGCATGAATCTGGACCTGAGTCAGAATCATCACACAGTTTGTACAATTAAGAATTATTTGTAATTTTGGAGGAAAAAAAAACCAGAAAAATTAAGAAACTTTGTGAACTAGTCCTAAAGCTACAAGATGGCCTTGACCCATTTTCCAATATTTAGTTATCAGATGGCTTTTCCAATATCATTATTATGTCCTGATCTTCAGCTCCTGCTATGTCAGGTCACAGGTCTCTTCTATGTTCTTTTTTTTCTGACACAGAGATATATTAGGCTAGGGAGCTTTGAATTATTTTCATGTGTCTAGATGTATCTATAAATCAATTGTAATGACATTTAGACATTAAATTTAGTAGTCAAATACTGGTGGATAACCTCCTTTGAGTTGCTCATGAGAAATATGTTTTCATAGCAGCCTAAATGTGCCTGAGGTAATGAACCATTAGAATTTAGGAGAGTGCTGGGGAAGAAGTATTAATGAAAATATTCCCTGCTCAGTAGATTAAAAAAACCCCTTCATGTTGGTAGCAGGAAAGGTTGCCTTTACATGTTTAAATTCAGGAATTAATGGTAGAGGGAGATACTGGAATGCCTTTTAGAGTGAGAAACCATAGGAAACTAAGAATAGCTGTTCATAAGACTACAGGAATTTCTGGTGTACTTAAAATGAATAGAATTTGAAGTAGTATAGTGACTTAATTTTTTGTTCTTTAATGAAATAAAAAACAACAACACTGTTTCCCCTTTTAATATGCAGCTATATATTTAAGATTTGGAAGTGTATTTCCTGAAGAAAACTTATAATAAAAATGTCCAAAATGAAGTATTTCTTACAGAGAATCACACTTTAATACATAGACAGCTTATTAAGATTAAATTTTGCCCTAACATAGACATAATATCTTTATTAATTTTAGCAGCAATAATTGTATATACATACATTCATATATTAGTTTTAACTTTTTTTTTTCTTTTTTTCTCTAATACTTTGATCACACGTTGGTCCTGATTTTCATTTATAGTCTCTCTTAGTTCCACTATTGTAAGGCTTTGTGCTTTTAAAAGTTTTTTGTTCCCAAGCTTCCCATCTTTACTAGACCCCACTCCAGAATTGCATTCCTTAAGGCCTTTTATTCCAAAATGTCTGCTTTTGACATCTTTTTCTCCATCTTCATCTTCTGCTCTTTTCTGATGTAGCTGAAATGTTAACATTGCACTTAAAAATAGTGGTTTAATCTTACTTTAAAACTGGCAGAAGAAAGCAAGGCATATCTATGGCTAATATTAGAAAAATATACAATTATAGGTGATAAAGGTGAAATTAATAAAATCCTTGAAGTACTAATTTTTCTCCAACTACTGCTATTTTTGTCTTTCTAATTGTTTCAGGTCTCTCTTTGTATTTAGACTATGATGAGCAGTACAAATACTGTCATGCCCAAATTGAAATTTTCTTTCATGTCTCTCTATTATTCAAGAAAAAAACCTGATATTTCTTTCTTAGGGAACGTGTCAGATATGTATATATAAAGCACTGTCCTACAGTAAGTTTTAAAAAATAGTTTACATACAAGGTCATATACCCTGCTTCTGAAAAAACAGCTTATGCTACAGAAAAGGAATATTCCCATCATTTTACACATTTGCTCCTAATTCCTTTATCCATATTTCTCCTCTCAGTCCTTCTTTAGGTAAACTGTACATTTAGCAGTAAACAGAGTAGAAAATATGATACTAATGCAAAAGCTTTTGCTAATGGCATGATTTGCTCTCAGTCTCATTATTTTCTGAATAATAATCACAGCTAATTTAAACTTAATGCACAGGCAATTTCTAAGAACATCCATTCCAACAGCTTCAGAAAGAAAATGATGCCAATGCTGAGTTAAGGAAGTGAAGCAAAGATTTTCAGCCCACTGAGCAAAGATAAAAATTCATTCATGAGATATTGCAGTGCTGAAAATGAAAAGTCATTCATTATTCACAAAACATACAAACATTTCAAGGATTCATTGCAATTTTAGAATTTGTTCTATTAAAAGTATTTGTGCATAGATATCTATATTAGTAAAATGATGTTTTTTGTGTACTTGAAATTTCAAGAATTGTGTGAAATATATACTTGGAAAAAGCCACCATTTGTCTCAAAGTTTAAAAAAAGAAAAACAGGGATCATGAAAACTGTATTAAAAACAGAAACTAAATTGAACTTGTTATAGAAAAATAAATTAGAATTTAAAGTTTTGCTTTATGTTATTCTAATTTCTCACTGTTTCAACAGTGAGTTCTTAGGATTAAGTGTTGGACATTCTGAATCTTAACATAATAGAAGTTGAGTAGTGCTGCTGAATTGAATAAAACTAGAATTTTAAAGCAAGGGTAATTGATAAATATATGTAGCAAATCAATACAGGAAACCACATTCTTTTCATTAGCTTTTGCTGTTAAGTTTATCTAGAAAAGATATCATTAGGAAAAGTAGGTCTGAATATTCTGTCCAGTTTTATTTGAATAGAGGGTATTAAAATTAGTCCATATGTTTCTGATGAGGAGCATGGTGAGCAGGGACTTAGCAGGTAGGACGAAAGCAGAAATTATTTATTATGAGGGTGCTGAGACACTGAAAAAAATTTCCTGGAGAATCTGTACAAAATCCATACCTGAAAAGATTCACGATAAAAGTTGTACCAGAATTGAGAACCTAACTTAGTGGAAGATGTTTCTAACAACAGCAGGAGCATTGGAACTAGATGATTTTGAAAAGACCCTTTAACACAAACCATTTTATGACTATGGTCTGATTGTATAAAAATCATTTTTTGTTTGAAAACAAGGCCAGTTTTCTGCTTCAGCTGCTTCCTGACACAGTGGTTCACAAGCTAGGTGATCAGGCAGTGTCAGACACCCATTCAACAACCGAATGGGAGCGCTGTGGAATGATGAGTGCGGCAACCTGGATGAGCAAACAAAACTTTGACAGTAAATGCAGGAGAAGGCATGGAAGAGACCCTAGAGGAGCTGCTCAGACAGCATGGGACTGCTAGAGAGAGACAGTAAAACAAAATAAATTACTTGCAGTAGAGTACAGTTCCTAGCACTAGCTGGACAGTATGTCTCTGCAAATTAGAGAGCTCATCCCAAATGAGGGTCCTGAGGGAGGACTTTATCTGTTCAAGTCTCTCACTGCAGGAAACGTCTTGTGCTGCTCTTTGTGTCTGGGACACCAGCTCCTAAACAGGAACAGACACCTTTCAGAGTTGAACTGACACAGGCTAAGAGCAATTTCATGCATTCATTCACACAGTAAATCATAACAGACCAAATTGTGATATTCTGTCTCATAAGCAACACCTTCAGCTCTTGCATCTGAGATTCATGTGATTACTGAACTAAAGACCAGCAAATATTTATTTATTTATTTATTTATTTATTTATGCATCTATTAATTTATATCACAAGCTGCAAATAAAAAAAAAATAATCATATAGTGGTAAAACTTTCCAAAGTGGTTTGCTTTCTTTCTTTAAAGCAAAGAAAAGAGAATGCAGGTTCTTTTGAGCTTGGATTTGTAAGTTACCACCTACTTTTCTTTCATGACCAAAATTGCAGGGTAAAATATGTAGAAAAAATTATATTTGGTTGAAAATCAATACCTGAATGCAGAAAAAAAGCCAATAAAAATCAATAGCCATATAAAGCTGTTTTTCTGGTTTTGACTTTTTTCTTTCAAAATTTCCACAATCTGTCATTTCCACTATTCCATTAAGTAAAATCATTCCAAACTATAGTCTATAAAAAAATATGATGTTTTGTTCTCTTTCTATTCAATGATGATTGGAAACATTTCTGGTCATTTTGCCCTAAAAAGAATCTATTTAGCAATACTAATACTTCTACTAATAATCGTAACAACAACAAAAACAACAACAACAATAATAATAATGATAATAGTAATAATCCCCAATCCCCCAGCATTACAGCTTCATAGTGTCCTGCAAATGCTCTTTAATGTAGGAAACAACTAGAGCTTCTAGTACTATCATACTACTTTGTTTTCTCAGTAGCCATTTGTTAGATAATCTGTCCTTACAAAGGACAGTCTTACTGTACGTCTTTGCCGGAATCTAGGTGTATGGGGAACTCCCACTGTTAAGATTTGTTAAATGCAGCTGTAAAGCCATATACTGATAAAGGATTCTGTCCTAGTTACAGAGATAGGGGTGGAGTTTTGTTTATTCCACACCTGTAGGAGAATGTTTCCCCTGCTGCAGGAAACCTTATCTTTTCTGCCTATCAGCTGGTTCAATTGCTCAGGACATCTTCCTCCTCACAAGAATTTGCTAATTGGTGAAATAGTTCAATGAGGATTACTTGCCTGGAAGTGAGTTTTTTTAGGGCCATGGAGGTGACATTTCCAGCTGACAATAAACATCTTGCCTTGAAAGCAACACCATAGGAAGACGACATTGAATTTGTGACTGACAGACACTTCACTTTACAAACTATAAAAACTATATAAAAGCAAACTCTCACAAAACAGAAATCTTCTGCACATTCCCTAGAAATGTGTGAAGATCTCTTCTCAAGGCTTGGTACACCTATAACTAAAAGTAACTCTCTCAAGGTTTGAGTGAAGGACTCTGTGCACCCCATCATCAGTTCAGTGGTAAGTTACATTGACTCCTAATTATACTATTTCTTTGCTAGTTATAATATAGGTACCTTTATGTCATGCACTGTCTATGTAATCTACTTATAGTTCTTTTGTTTATCCAAGTAGTAACTTTTTTTAAGGCCTTTTTTTCTGGTAATCTCCTGTCTATTCAATAAATAACTCATAAGAGACCTGATTTGCCATTCCTAAGAACTTGCAAGCCAGAATGCTTTAGGTGCACTCTCACCAAAGTAGAGCTACTGCCAAAATCTGAGCCTAAGGCAGGGCTTATTTTACACTCTCACCTGATCCATAACAATACCATCCATTCAATGTCAAAGGGAAATTCCTGATTTTTTTAGTAAATGCAGACTCCAAAATATAATCTCTCTCAGTTTATTTTTGTTTTGTTTTCCCCCTCACTATCAAGAGGGTGCAGCTTGAGAAGTCTTAATTTTCCCCCAGAGTTTTTAAAACCAGCGTATGTTTTTATGAAAATCACCTGCTGTTGCAGAAATTGAGCTGATAGTCTGAATCATGGATGACATAATATCAGAAAATTAAAGAATTCCTTTCTGCATCTAGAAAATAAAACATAAATAAATAAACACCAAAATCACATCCAGTGAATGTAAAGAATTTGCACCAAGAATAAGTGACACCAGGGTATCACCCGGTTATTAATTTAATGCCAAATAACAGTGCTCACACTCTGTATGACATTTTTCTGATGTTGGTCTAGAAATATTTTGCAAGGATGATCTAATCATGTGTCTCATATTTTAGTTGCCGATAAAGACTTTTTTCCCTAATATAAAAGCCATCCAGTACCATTCAAGACTGTCAGCCTATCCAAGAATGGCGCAGGCAATCCTGAGTGACTCTTGCGTTGGGGGTCATAACCGCAGCCCGCACATCTCTTCATCCATGCCACAGTGTTTGGTTATACAAGATTCGCTGTTGATAAACCAAAAGCCTTCAGAGTTCATCTAAATCTTAGAACATATCTGTTTCTTTATTTCCTATCTGTTGTTTATCTGCTCTTAGGTTTTCAGTTATTAAACCAGATCCTTTCCTCTTAGATGTCTGAAAACCTTTCTCTAACCAGGGTAAATCTCAAATCCTATTCAGTATTCTTGACTTAAGATCATGATCAAAAAACTATGAATATCATAATAATTTTTAAAACACAAAAGGAAAAGTAGAATCTTAGAGTAGGATATTTGTGTTTGAGATTGGCTATCTCTGGGTTCAAAAGACTGTTCTCAAGACACTTGCAGACATTGTAATGGAAAAAAAAAACATGTCCCTGCTAAAATACAGGATACAAAATCCTATACTGTTGGAATTATGAAAATTATTATTGACTTCAGTATGTGTATTAGATAATGTTTGTTTTTATAGGACTTCTGAAGTTTTACAAAACGACTAAGATTTGAAAAAGACTTTCAAACCAAACAGAACTAAAACCTCACTTTATAATTTCCATAATGTTTTATATAAAAAACTATAATGAATATAAAAAGAGAATTTTCTGACTTTCTGACATATAATATTTAGAGCACATGGAAGGCAATAACTAAAATGCATTCTCTCACTGTTATTTTAATATTATAAATACTTGAAGAAGCAATTTCTTTTCCTGAACTTCCTTTGAATAACTAGCCATAGGAGCAACCAAATAAATAATAACATGTTGCTGGGATTGCTGAAGTTGTGGCAGGAAAAAATGCCAGGGTGGTTTAAAATTTATGCAGGCTGGAAGTCCCAGTGAACATTTGAGTACATTCTCACATGTGGTTTGTAAAAGTGTGAAAGTGTTTATTTATTTATAACTTTGTATTATGTGGAGCTTTTTTTGAAGTGATTGTGGCCTGTCTCCTGCACTCTAATACTGTGTGAAAATAACATGGGTTCTCTTTTCTGCTGTCTGTAGCCCCAAGGGGAAATAAATTAAAAAAAAAAAAAAAGTAAAAATAAATGATCTGTGCTTACTTCTAATCAGTAAATGCAATAAATGCAGGAACTGAACTAGAGGGAAAAGAAAAAAATACCCTGACTTGCTGTTATGGGGCTTCAGATTTTATAACCATTCATGAGTACAGGTTTCTAAGGGAATTCCATAACAAGACTGTCTTTCACTCTCTTTACTGCAGTAACTGAGACAGATTTCTGGAATTGAAGTTTAGGAGAATTGGTTACAAATTCCTGCAATGTTCATATGCTTGACATTAGAGACTCATCAGGTGAATATCTGTTCAGACACCACAAGGGAACTCCTGACTGGATCCAGTTCAGATGAACAGTTGTGGGGTGGTGAAGCAAATACACTGTGTTAAGAAATTAAAAACTATATCCAGATGTGCCTAAGGCTGAGGTGAAAGAAGAAATTACCATGAGCCCAGCAAAGAAGTCAGTGGCAAAAACTCAATGTAACCCTTCACCCTCATTTTAGAAGGAGCCTACAATGGTCATTCTTAGTAGGCACCCAGAGAAACACTGAGCATAAATACAGGGGAAAAGAAATTGATAACTGAAAGCTAATTGTGGGGAGAGGCATGGATGGACGGACATGACAAAAACAACCAATAAAAAAAACCCAAAACCAAAACCAAACCCAATGAGAAAAGTCTCATACACAAATTTTACTCATTTTAATGAGACTTTTCTAAATTAATCAGGCAATATGGATTATTAGACTACTAAATCATTATCCAGACCAAAAAAAAAAAGAAGTATATATTCATGTATATGTTGTGTTCTCTTTTGTTATAAAATTTGTAAGTGAAACAATAGGCATGCCAAGAAGTTAGAAACTTAGAATTAACATTTCATTCTATTCCTCACAAAGCAGACTAACTTTCATAGAAAATTATTCGATAGAATGACTATATATTTTACACAGCAGAGCTGGAAGGCATTCAGATTGTTGTCTTATTTCTAGCTCAGCATTTTCTGTCTGGAAAAAGAAAATAATGTCCCAGATTTATCTGCCCTTTATGCAGGCATAGTATTTGTCTCCCTGCTACAGAAATGTTGAATTATTTAAAAAGCATTTATATACTTAATATGCCTCAACTTTTTTTTTTTTAAGTTTAATAGTAAGAAAATGATAAATGCTAACCATTAAATGGATAGTATTAATGAATGCAAATATTATTCTAATAATGTTATCTTGAAAGCTGGGATCAAGATTGTTTTCACAGTTTTAGAAATGTCAATAGCTGTATGTACTGTGTTATTACAAGTGAAATTATATGAAATTATCACTGTTCTATGATAAACTAAATTCCAGGTACCAAGTGGTCATACTGTCCGTGTAATTAAATAAAAAAAATTAACCTGTGGTGTTCTAATGACCTTTGGCAAAGCAATCACTTACATTTCACATTCATAATTATGTCATTAAAACCACAAGAACTTTTTAAAAATTATTTCTATTGCTATTGTTTGGGTTTGCTATTATTTTAATTACTATTGTATTTTTTAATTCTGAAATACTGTTGATTTCAGGACATGTTGCACAGAAATATCTCTAAAAATCCCACAATAAATTATGTTCAGTTTGTGTATTGTGGCACCTAAGCAAGTTTCTGAGAATCTGGACATAAGAGATACTGGGTTCTAATCTTGTATCATACATATATTTGTCATTAGAAATTAATTAGATGAAATGCATGCTTCTAACACCAACTGCAGTGAGGAGCCCTATTTCTCACTGTAACAACTCATTGGTGTAACAGAAAATCAGATCACAATGTGTTTTTCCTGTCTGTGATCACAGATTAATTTCTGCACAGGAAATGATTTCTCAGTAAGTGAGAAAGAGGGCAAGTAGACTCTGACTCAGAGTTTGACATGAGCTATTGCTCTGGAACATTTTCCTAATGAGTTTAAAGTTTTTATGTTTATACACTGCATAAGAAAGGAAAAGAGAAAAGGGATTCAAGTTGCACCGGGGGGAGTTTAAACTAGGTAATAGAAGAAGCTTCTTCACCTAGTGGGTTATCAAGCAGTGGAACAGGCTGCCCAGGGAAGTGACCATTCCTGGATGTGTAGGTTGGCACTTAGGGAAATGATTAAGTGCTGGACATAGCAGCTCTGTGTTAATGGTTGGACTAATTGCTGGTGATCCTAAACATCTTTTCCCACCTATACAATTCTATGATTACATGAAAATCATGAAAAGAAGTGCCACCTTCAAGTGCATTTGGTAAAGAGCTTAAATTTAGCAATTTAACGTTGACAGACTGGTTGGGTCTGAGGGTCTCAGCTTTCCTGGGGCACTGGCAGACAAATCAAACACTGAGGGTCAAAGAAATCCCCCCTTTTCACATTACAGAAATGCGTAAAAAGAGTTTTGTACTTCAAGAAGAAGCAGGGTTCACTTCATTGTTCTCTTTATTCTTAGAGTATAATCCTGACAAAAGTACTGTGCTAATAAAACCAGCAGGTGCCAGACTAGTTTGGATCACGTCTGACCAACATGGGACAAAAACTGAGCAAAAGTTTCCTCTGAAATGTGTCCCACACTAAAAAGTGTCCTCTAAAATGCTATCTAAAGCACATAAAACACATCCATCTATGCTGTATCACAGCTCTTACTAAACATGAGGAAACATACCAAGGATGATTGGTAAAGATTAGGAATTTACTGGATAAGAAAAAGAATATTTCTTACTGGAACAGAAAGAAAAGGAGAGGTTTTGCTTGACAGATAGATGATTATTCATACCTAATGCTGAGACTTTTAGTTTAATATGACAGGTGTATATAGAGTAAGACCTAAGTGACTGCAAACCAAGATTTCTTTACACAGGTAAAGTTCCTTAATAAACAGACTGCAGAATGGTCTTCCTGCTTCTTTCAATAAGTCTTATTAAATAGATAGAAGCATTCCTAGGACCTGTGCACTGCCTTCAATCTAATGAGTTAAATTTCTTGCAACAGGAAATACTGAATGCAGGCTATGTTTGCTCAGTGAACTCTGATTGCCGCATATGTCATACATATATATATATATATATATATTTAGATATTTTTTTAAATTATAACCTTCTCTGTATTTCACAGGGATCTTGATAAGGCCTCTCACAGGACTTAGGTAGAAGCATAATTGTTTCATGAATTGAATATAGCTTAACATTAGGATCCTTAGGCCTGTTAAAACTACTCAAAGGTCAAATTATAATAAGCAGACAGCTGCTGAAGAAGACAGAAAACTGAAGTTTGAGATATACAAATAAATGTCACTTAAGTCCCACTTCAAGTACCTCTGTTCCCACTGGATCCTGCCCCAAGGCATATAATTACCTATTCCCTGATGTCAAAGTTTCCATTCAGATTTCTGCAATTCTATTTTCTATTTCCTTTAATTGCTTTAAACATGGCAATAACACTTCAGGGATGTAAGCAAAATAATGCATATGAAATCAATTGGCATAAGATATGGAAATGATGACACATTTCTCAGAGGGGCTGAAGGTTAAGAGCTAAATTAAACTTTTCTTTTTTTCCTCTTGTTGTGGTAACACTGGGGAGGGAAGGCAGTGCCAACAACTGGATCAGGATCAGCAGCAGCATCTGTTACTGAGATAGCCAGAAGCTTCCCTACATTTTTATTTTTATTCAAAAAGAGGAGTAGACATTTATTCTGTAAACTGAGGGAGATTCAAAATATTCTTAGTGTTCTGATATGACATCATAATTATGGCTAACAATTAATTCCTTATCCATGATAGATAAAGTTCTTATTGAAAGACAGAAGGAAAGGCGAGGAAAGAGGTGTTTTTTATGACAGTAAGATAGAAGATGACTCTTACCCATGCCTTCTCTGGATTTCAGTTTGTGTTTCTCCACTGGTTTCAACAGGAACAGGATTTGTTTTCTTCATAAAACCACATATCTTACTGTCTTTTGGATTTGTGAGTAAAATAGTATTAATAAAAGGGAAAAGTTTTATTTACTGCTAAGCAATGCTTACACAGCCTCAAGGTCTTTCCAGCTCCTCGCCTCACCCCACAAGCTATAAGGCTGGGAGTCCACAAGAATTTGGGAGGGGACATAACCAGGACAGCTGATCCCAGCTAATCAAAAGGATATCCCACACCATATGGTGTTATGCTCAGCATATAAATCTGGGGGAAGATGAAGGACAGGGAGGATGTTTGGACTGATGGGATTTGTATTCCCAAATCACTGTTATGCCTGATGGAGCCCTATTTTCCTGGAGATGGCTGCACACCTGCTTGCCAATGGGGAAGTGGTGAATTATTTCTTGCTTTACTTTGCTTGTGTGTGTAGCTTTTGCTTTAGCTATTAAACTGTCTTTATCTCAACTCCCTTTTTTTATCACTTTTAGCCTCTCAATTCTCTCTCCAACTCACTGTGGAGGAGTGAGCAAGAAGCTGTAGGGAGCTGAGCTGTCTGCTGAGGTTAAACCCTGACAGGCTGCTGTGATATCTGCAGTACAGTGGTAAAACAACAGCAGTGAACCTATAGCCTGTTCCATGTAGGTACCAGCCTAGGAACACTGTCTTCAGATAGCAAAGAACAGCTGCATGTTCCAAAAACCCTTTTTCTTGCAGTTGAAACTGCAGGGTTTACTAAATGTGGTTGGGAATAGCATGTACTATTTATTAATTGGTTTTTTTTTTAAAGTGTGAAATTGTTCTAATTCATAATATTTAAACTGTGAAAATAATTTCATACTCATATATATGGGAAAATTGGCCAAAGCTCTTGAATGAAACATGTTTTAAAAATTGTTACTACAAAAAGAATGAATTAGAATAATTATATAAGTTTTAGTGCAATTTAGGGAGAATCCTGTGAGCTCTGTAATGTAAAACAGTGCTTTGTGCATTTGCAGTGATGACAGTCAGCTACATGCTGGGCCACTTTTGTAAGGATGTTGTACAGCCATTATATCAGGGAAAGGGGAATACCCTTCAGTCTGTTACTTATGAGGCTGGAAACTGCAATGTGATAGGAAAGTAGTATCCCATATTTGATGCCTTAGCATAAGACAGATGTTGACAAACTAGAGAATGCAATGAAATTACTAAAGGGGCTGAGTCTGAAGAATAAAAGGATAAAGGAGGGGATTGACTTACAGGCCTCGTCTACATAAATCAGGGCTGTAAGACAAGTTTCTCCTGTGAAGTATCTAGAAGGATAAGAAAACAGCTAAATAAATGAGATTGTGGTTGATTTTGAGGAGAAAATTCTTGACAGTGAAAGAAGATGGACATCAGAGGTAGTTGCCCAGAAGGGCTGTGAGATCTCTACCCTTTGATATTTTCATAAGTCATCTAGACAAGACATGAGCAATATGAACTGGTTTTGAAATTAACTGTGCTTTTTACACGAGGGGTTAAAATGGGTTAAATAATCTTCAGATATACCTTGTAAATTTAATTCTTCAATAATTCCTTAATTCTAAACAAAATTTATTTCACTGTAAAGTGATGATCTTCCATTTATTGGAAGTATAGATGTCTTATTTTCCTAGATGCTTCCTGTAGGAGAAGAATGCTTTCAGTTACCCTTAATTTTTTCAATGTTAAACCATTTAAACTTAAAATTCCCATCCTGGATATTTGCCTAAAGATATAGCAGTGACTGCACTTTTCTTTTCTTAATTGAAATTTGAGGAAAATATCTTGTTCTACATATTTGAAGTATAGTCACGCTGGTTGGCTTTTTACTTTTGCCATTCTTCTCTTTGGTGCATAAGATGATACATTGGTGAGTATTAGAGTTACAAAGCAACCAAAAAGTTAGGAAAAACAGAAATAAATGTTGGCTGCCTTTTAGCAAAAAAATAGCTTCTTATGGTATTATTGTGCCACATTACATGATGTTTATCTGCCTGGGGGCTGAATTATATTTGCAGGTGTAACCTTTTATTCTCACATTTCGTAGTCACTTAATGATTAATTTTTCAACTTTGGTATTCTTTTAACTACATACCTATATGGACATATCCTTAGCGTGCAGATAGAAAAAACATAATTAATTCAGCTTTAGGCTATTTCACATTTCCCATTACAATTATTCATCAGTACACCAAGTTTTTGAGGTCTAGAATATTGCTGTAATCAGGAATAGTAATACTAGCACACCCTGAATGTAGAGAAAAAATTATACAATCACAGCTTATCAGATGTTCTCACAAGGACACTTAAAAATTTTCCTTATTCTCAGAAATTCTCTGTTTCTAAACGTAATATGTTTCTTCAATGTATTTTTTTTTTGTTTTGGTTTATAACTAGTGCATTTATTTATCACAGATAATGTTGTCATAGTTTGAAACTGGCATATTAAATATTTTCTGTGGAGAAAAAAATCTTAGAATGTTGATATTTTTCATTACAGTAACAGTAAACACTGTTTGCATGTCAACTAATGAAGAGAGAAAAAATGAAATTAGGCACATAAGTCTTTAGTGGCTATGTTTTCCTAATACTTGATTGCACAATTTGTACTAATTTAGACCTTTTTACCTTGTTACTGGTTTTATAGTTTAGTAGAAAAATACTTTAAATATATTTTGTTCTTCATAGAGATATAAAGCTGAGACATTTTATATCACTTCTACTTCACAATCTTAAAATTGAAGCAGCTATATTTCTGCATAAAATATTGTTTCTTATATAAAGCATGACTTCACGTGATTCATCTGAATTCCTGGGCAAATGAAAAACTTTTATTTTATGCTGTAAAGATTTGAGGAGAGAAGATTGTGTCAAAGAGAAATAGACATATTTTCTAACATAAAGGAGAATGTTGCTAATATAAAACACATACAGCAGCATAATACTGGCAGCTGCTGAAACATATGTAGTTATAAATTATATATTACCTTGCTTGAAGACTTATTTTGGTCCTCATTAATAGTGAGTAATTATCCAAAATGTCATCAAATAAACACTTTTTTATAAAATAAAAAGAAAAATGTCAGTCTAAAGATGTATTTGATAGCTTCTTATTTAACAGCTATTTGCAAATAAATGAAATAATTATTTCCCTGGGATTTCCTCCTCCTCCAAGGTATCAGAGCTTATGCTACTCTGTTTCTGTTTAACAAGGAGAAATATCTAATTGTTAATGTATTTATGCTATCTATGCTTTCATTCTCCATGAAGTCACATAGAATAAAATCCATGTTTCTCAAACCCAGTACATTTTCTTGTTCACTAGCTTACATGATTCTCAAAGAGAAAGAAAGTACCACAATTTGTTCTCTTCTTCCAGAGCTTTGGGACAGAAGGAGCATGTAATGTTTTCATTCTGGGAAGTCCATTATATATTAGATTTATCAGGCTGTTGCAGAACTCTGATAGTTATAATGCATGGGGGGTTTGGCTTATTTTTTATTTAACCAGTATCCAGCTAATTTATTCCTAATAATAATTTAATCTTTTCATTCATATGAGCTCACAACACATGCATCATTAATGTCATACCTATTTCATTGATTGTAGCTTTGCTGTTAAAATGATGCTTGGGAGATCATGGTTCAGGCTCTCTTTTGGAAGAATCTTTGCAACTTTCTTAAATGATGTAATGACCACAGGAAAAAGAATAAAGGAGGAGGGAAGAATGACAGGAGAAGACCAACTTTTTTCTTTTTGGAAATTGACTGAGATAAAACCATTGTGCTGGTGATGTTTAAAAATTTTCACAACTATATAGTTTGTTAGTATTTTCATTTACCATTACAAATTCTTACTAGATATTAGCCTAATGTTCAAATTACTTGATAAAGAACATTGTGTGTGTATGCAAGAGAGATTTTTTCTTGTGCAACTGGTCTCCATAGGCTTCTCCATTATTGAAGAGAAAAAGAACCTTATTCAAGGGCTGTTAAAGAGTTTTATTTTATATGTTCTGCATGCTTATTTGGAACTATTAATTTTTTTTTCTAACCATAGGGGAGTTTTTATGGGTCAAGTCTCCCTAGTTTACATTTGTGACTACTCATGTTTACTCAAGCTATAAGAAACAAGCTAAGGGTAAATCTGAAAATGATTTTAACATTTCAGTACAAACTATACTGAAATTTGTAGGGCTCAAATTTCAGTCACCTTTCTACTAAGATCCAAAATATTCTAGCTGAGGCCTGGCTTGGTCATAAAATTATCTGTAAAGATTTTTTGATATCTACTCACTGGAGTTGTAATTAAAGTTCTTTTCTCACCATAGCAAGTAACTGCCATGAAAAAACCAACTGCAGAATCAGACTTATATTGTCATCCCATTAGTTGCTTCATACAAGATGCAGCACTTTCAGAGGGTGGAGAGATCAATCATATATGAAATACCTTTTTTTAGAAAGAACTGAAATGGGATACTGAAATACTGGAGAGAGAGCTGTGGCCATTGAACCAAAACATGAAACAGAGAGGAAAGTGAATTAATCTATTTTGTTAAGGATTGTTAAGGTATCTAGAGAATTTACTGGTGAAGTCCAGAGACACTACATAGCTTTAAAATTATGTGACTGTTGAACAGATATTTAAGGGTCTAAATTTTGGTTTACTGGTACATGTGGCATCATTATATATCAGATATAGTAATTTAAACCCTTTTATAAATCTCAATCTTAATTATTTTAATTACTCATGTTGTGACTTGTTCACAGTAAGAAGCTGCAATCTGCATCCATTTTTTTAGTGTGTTGTTCTGGTAAAAAGCAGGACCTTCCCTATTCCCA
>LTAT01000001.1:64845024-64859310 GCA_003286495.1 Chlorodrepanis virens | reverse complement strand
ACTGGTACATGTGGCATCATTATATATCAGATATAGTAATTTAAACCCTTTTATAAATCTCAATCTTAATTCCATTTTTTTAGTGTGTTGTTCTGGTAAAAAGCAGGACCTTCCCTATTCCCAAAGAGTCTGTACTATCTTTTTGTGAGAGATTGCTCCAAAATTAATAGATCTTTTCTTAATGCAAAAGAGTCAGTACAACAGATGCAATCTACCAGAATGCAGAAGCCGGACCCTCTAGAGCTGATTGCCCAGAAATATAGCCATATGACTTCTAAACATCTGCATGGAATGAACTTCCTGGGCAACCTGTGTCAGTGCTTAGTCACTCTTACAGTGATAAAAGATAATTAGATATTAGGATACTTTTTCTCAGTTTTGGGGGGCTTATTCTAGATATATCACTTAGATTTCATCCATGAGCATTAGAACATAGCTATAATTAAGGTGATTCATCCAATACTAGAATAGAACAGACACAAAGAACCAAACTCTGGATGAAGAGTAATACAACAGAGAGTTCTGAATACTATTCTTTACCAGATATTTCACTTTTAATTGGACAAAACCAAATGAGACAAATTTGAAGTGCAGCTAGTTTTTTTACAGTAAATACAGAGAAATAAACTGTGGTGCAATTTGTCTTGTCCAGAAATAAATTATTAAACTATGTGAGATGAATAACGTGACAACAGTATCTATTTCCATATCCTGAGAGTACTGAGAAGGGAGTCAAAGTTAATTAACTCAGATGTAGATTCCATAGACATCTCCATTTTTTCTGTTATTTATTCTTCCCTTCAAGATTTGTGAACTAGCAAAGGCTTGGGTTTTAATCTAGCAGAGTTTAGAATGGTAATGATAATATTTATGTAAATGCTCCTGAATATTATATAGTTTTTGAAGGTTTACCACACCTGTTGAGTAGCATGTCGTTAATTGAATCTCTGTAATTTCTGTCTATGAAATTGATTATTTTGTGAAATTACATGGAAACCTGACATTTTTGCTGATCATCTCCTCTAAAGGCATTATTCATGTCAGTATTTTGAATGAATCAAGTGATCTCCTCCATAGCATGATGGGTTGAGAGTCCAATTTGTACTTCTCTGTAATGACAGGATGAAGCAAGATGAGTTCATTAATTGCAGATTTATTAAACCTGTTCCTACTGACAAGAAATATTGAACCATGTATTATAATGCCTCCATTTTTTCATCTCATAGATTCTGGCTTATTTACTATGAACATCTAATTTACTTTTACTGTACATTTTGCTGATAACTTTTGCTGCTCCAAGCTACTATTATTTGTCTGTTTGTTTGTGAAAATAATGGTAAGTATATAAAAATATTTAAATATTAGACTGAACAGTACCACACAAAGTGTAAGAATTGAAAGGAGTCTCACAGAGACCTTGAGAGATGAAGTTTTGAATGTCTAATTGTGTATAAAACAGAAGACCAGATTAAGCATCAAAAAAAAGTTCTTGAGACAGAGAAAATCTACAAAATCATGACATCTGTCAACAGGCAAAAAAGCCACCTTCTCCTCCTGTAGGTATTAATCTCCATAGGTCCTGTGACCTGGTCCCAAAGATGGGAGAAGAAGTTGTGCCTGAGAAGGTATGAGTCAGATGAGAACTGGACACTGAAATTAGAGAAAACAGCATCTGAAAACCTGCATTTCAGCTCTAGAGATTTGCTGCTTTGCTTGGCTGCTCAGAATGCGGATGTTGCAAAGAATCAGCTGTGGTTCATCTGGCCTTTATATTATCAGTCACTTCATCTTACTAAGGTAGGAAGCAATAATAATGCTAGCAGAGACTTCTGGTGTAACCAAAGCACCTGTTTAGCGCTGAGAATAAAGTAAAGCTGGGCATGGTGGTCCAAGTGGTTTCTTCTCCATCTTGTTGGTAAAAGAGCAAGACATGGGGAGGAGCAGGTGGATTCTACAGGACAATTCTTGGTTGCACAGGTCATGTGGTCAGCAGGGATTTGACATTTGTGATCCTAAAGGCTTCTTTGAAGATGAAGGACTGGTGGGGATAGACAAGCTCCACCTGATCCATACCTCTAAAACAGCAGCTCAAATTATGAAGATCTTCTGTGGAATTAGAAACCAGTGGGCTGAGAGTTTGTGAATCTCTGGATCAGAGGAAAGTAAAAGTGACATCACAGTTGGTAATTTTCTGCTGATACTTGATTAATGTACAGAATTTTTGTTAAGTTTTTGAAGACCCTAATGAAACCTTGCCCATGTATACACATGGGGGTGGCATGAGAGAAAAAAAAGGCTCATTTAGAGCTAAATATGTGAGAATGGCAAGAGTAGCTTATACTGTTACATTATTCAGTAAAGGGGTAAACTAAGAAATTCTGGGCAAGCTTCTAAATTGCAGGCTCATCCAGTGGCAACAAACTCAGGTAAGACTAAGCTCATAGCTGTACCATACTGAAGAACATCTTAGAAAAATAGCACTATACCGTTAAAACTAACAGACCTCAGTTACAAATCCAAGCATTAACAGGCAAAAAGCTTCAAAAATAGTTACTAACCAACTTTCAAAAAATGTTCTCTTTAGGGTGTCTTTTGAAATTGCTCTGTAAACTAATCTGAGATAATCTAAGAATTAATTAAGCAGCATCTGTTTTGTAGAAGCACTGTGTCAAAGTCAGTATGTAGTTTCCAACAGTCTTGATTAAGACTACAAGGCTACTTTCCCCATCACTGTCATTGCATGAAAAGTCAAAGAATTCGTATGTTGGGTCTTGACTGGGAATTAAAGTGTGGCGTTGCTTGCTGACACTTATCAACAGCCTGGATGGAGTCTGTTCATTCTCCTTCCCCTGTGCTATATTTTTTTTTTTTCTCCTTCTCTCCCCTCATCAACTTCCCCTTCTCAACTCTTCCCCTCACCTTTCCTGCTGTGTGATATCTGTCTGTCCAAAAACAAACAAACAAACAAACAAATACACAGTAGAAGTCAATTTGACAAAATTTTATCTGACAAACATGCTGTCAAAGATTCCTGCCACAGACAAATGAATACTTGATAGTCATTGATTAACACACTTAGTTGCTTCCTACCCTGTAGTCAGATGTGTGACATCTTAATAGAGAAACAGCACAAGTATATAACTGAAGCCCCTAAGTGTGAATCCCAACCAGATGGAGGGGTAAAGAAAGCAGTGTTGATAAATAATTACTTTCTATGTCTCTAAGCACAAAATACAGCACTTTAAAACAGTAGTGATAAATCACAATCTTTAAATCAAATACTGTTTCTCTTCATTTCTGAAAGATGAAAGCCTGACTTTTTAAGAACTATGGATACAGTATTCTGTACATAAGCCCTTTTGGGATGGCAACTACTGAAAACTTACCAACCTAGTTTTCTTATTTAGCCATGAGCAAATCCTTACAGTGAGGTGCTTTTTTCTGCATGTAAATCTTCCTCGCAGAACTATTTGCTGAACACGGCCATGCATCTTCATGTAAGGTGTCTGCTAGCATGTGGGACATTCACATGGGCCTTGTGGAAGCAATACAGAGTATATTTATGCTCTCTTACAAAGTCAGCTGATGGTCACATAGCAATCTGAAACAGTACTAATTAACCATTAACTAATCAACATCAACCATTGCACTAATTGATGCAAGCAATAATTTTTCAATGCAAAACTCATTGGAACACAACATCTCTGTGAAGTTGTGTATATATTATATATATATATATATAAAAGAAAGGTATTAAGAACATGAGCATAACATCAGGGAAAAATAGGTAGATGCTAGAAAAATATTTTACATATAAATTGTGTTCCCTATTTCCCATAAAAAATATTTAGAGTGCAATAATTTCTTATCATGAAAATGTATACAAGAAATTATATTTAAAGATACATAAATTAAGAAAAAAAATCATTTTTTTCCAAAAGAATATTGTTTTTTATTTCTGATGTCAATGAAAAAATCCATTTTTAATATTTTTGTGGGTTTTTTAAAACCTGCATTTATCTCTTTTTGGTGAAGACTTCTCTCTTGAAAAGTGTTCAGCTGTTAACAAATTTCTAACTCATTGATATAGGAACAAAGAGTAGTTATCCACCATTATCTTCTAATATTTGGATGGTTCTGTTAAGAGATGACATCAGATTATCAGGCAAAACATGGGCACCAAAATAAATGTGTAAATGTACTTATATATTATCTATATTTTTTCTTATATTGCCTGTGCATCTCACATATGTACAAAGAGGAAAAAAAATATTTTTTCAAAAAATAAAAGAAATTGGTGCAAAAATTAGGTCATATTCAAGAGATAGGAAATAAAAGAAGGGATAAAAAAATTCATGTGTAACTAAGCTTTTATTAAAAAATGGTACTACAGAACAGTACTGATGAAAGACGTCTGTCAGATTGTGGGAATACATAATGCTGTGATTGTGTTATTCAGAGCTTGCTGTATGAAATGTAACACAGAGACCTGATTTTTAACTGTTCTTTAAAGAGCTAAGACGAAGGCATTCACGTGAACCTTCTAAATACAACAAGACAATTTATATGGCCCTACATATGCAACAGCTGTAATAAACCACCACAACAATTTAAAATTACTACATTTGCTCTTTTGTGCTTTGACTTATTTGTTCCAGTTCAATTAAAGCATGAACATTTTAAGTTAAAACAAAAAATGTGGAAAATTAGGAGGATTTATGCTTTCAATACGAGGTTACTCTAGCCAAAAGGTGTCCAAGACCTTCCTTGAGGCAAATCTAGTTCCCAACCACTTTGAGAACTGGAGACCCCATGCTTATTAAACCTAATAGATCTGATAAAAAACATCTAATGTCTTGTATGCATCTTTCAGGTGTATGAGCTTTCTTAACTCTAGTTTTGCGTTTCCAGATGCTATGTGAAGCCTGTCTGAAGTTCAGGTATTGCTGCTGCCGTATTACTTAACAAGAATCAAGTAATAACAAGTAATTATAATTAAGTAAGAAAGTATATAAATTATATTCACATGCCACTTAGGGAATTTTAGATCACTAAAATATTTACAAAATTGATAATTCAATAAAGTTTCAACCTCTAACCCAAAACTTTATTAAGTCTTTATTAGTATAATTGATGTTATCTTCCTATGCCATGTCACACATTCAAAATAGAAAATCTCCAAATGTTTTAACCTAGACTAGTTGAGAGCAAAGAGTACCACAGAGCTGATGTCCTAAAGTTAGCATCAACAACTGTGACCCTTGATTGTTGTTAGTCATTGAAGTGACCAAGCCACCTGATGCAAGTAAAGTGGAGCCAAGTTCAGCATTTCCTTTTTTATTTCTTACCAGACCCCAGACTTACAAACTCAACCACAGGAAATTCCTTGCTTCCAAGGTTGACAGAGCACTGGAACAAGCTACTCAAGAGAGGCTGGGGAATCCCTTTCTCTGGAGATATTCAAAACCCAGCTGGATGTGATCCTGAGCAACACACTCTCAGTGAATCCACTTTAGCAGGGGCTTTCGACCAGATAATCTTCCAATGGCCTTTCCAATCCCAACAACTCTGTGATACTGTGATCTCTTTTTATGTGATGTTTGAATCTCTTCAGCTGCCAGCCTTTGTCTTTGTCCCTAGACTACACACTATATAGTGGTTGAAATATGACTTTCCCAGCCCACCAGATGTCACAGACTGCTACTCCAATTTCTTAGACACTTCTTTACTTACTGTAAAATCAATTTTTCCTGGTTCTCAATCCTCAGTTCATCATTCCAGGTCCTGTTATCAACTTGTGCCCTATGTTTACGTCCTTTGCCATTGCCCTATGCTTAAACTTCATGGCGCAACTCCTGTGGCATAGTAGTCCTTTGTGCTAAACAGAGGCCAGGGCTATTTTTTAGCATGGGACAATTGGGCCTCTAAAGTGCTTATCTAGTCATGTGTTATCAGTGTGCTTGGGTTCAAACACACCTAATGTTTAAGTCTTAGAGTTCTTCACTTGCTGTGGGTGCAACAGGACTCTACTTTGGCTATGGTCCAAATGAAAATAAGCAGGATGTTCCACCCATAAAAATCAAGCAATTTTAAAAAAAACTTCAAGAAGTTTTCAAAATATACTCTATGGATATTCCTAACTGGAAGCTTTCCATTTTCTCTGAAGACAGAATTTATTTCTTCGCCATTTAACTGTGATGTCTGGGGCTTCCAAATAAAGATGTTGAATGAACAACTTATTCTTAAGCCTCCTTTTTTTAGAATCAATCTAAGCATCCTGGTAAAACATTCATGACTGCACACTTCTTTGACACTAGGCAACAGATCAGTACCAAAAATCACTATAAATTGTCAGTGAATAAGGACATTTCTGAATACTATATTAGCATAGTGCAAAGAAGGTAAGAGTTTGAGAAGAAAGTTGCTGCTGAACATTGGTTCAAAAATGCCCTTCAGTCAGCTGAGGAAAATGATTTTAAAATTGCTAAAATGCTAAAAGATGTAAAGTTTGACTGTACCTAAAAAATGTTACTATGTTTTTTGCAAGTCCTCTGAAATTTGTAAATGAAACCAATTGGAACAATTTTACCATTTGCATTTTCCTTCCCTGAATCTGTTTTTTTTCTTTGCTTGCAGAATAGTAACTGTATATATCATGGATGAAGACTATTTTGGAATCCTGAGCTCAAAATGTCCAAAAATATCTGTGACCCTAAATGATTACTTTGCTAATTTAAAATAATCCTCAAGGTATTCTGTACAATTTTTCAACTGACTTACAGAAATATATATCAACTAGCACTTACTATGGAAATATTTTGATTATCATAGCTTTATCCTAACTAGAACATGATGTAGAAAAGTAGACTCTGTAATAGAGATAAACTGGCTTTATTTCAAAAGGCACTCAGTATCCTCAGTTTCCCTTGATATTTATGGAGTTAACAGTATATGTATTTATTGTGAAGAAAGTCATCACATGAATTTTCTGATTTTTGTGCTTCTATTTTTCCCTCCTACATCAGAGTGTCAATCATTGTATTACTTGACTTTTAATTCCCTCCAGTTGTTGCGTGAAAAGTAGATATGTACTTCCTGTCACCCTCCCAATGTGAACAACTCACATAAATTGAACACCAATTGTGACATACTGGTTTTGGATCACGTTGTATTTGAAGAGATCTTGCCTACAAATCTTGCAAAAAGAGAACTCATTTTGATTATTTGATTATAAAATTCAGTTGGTAGAAATGTAAGCATATATTAACCTTGACCATTAATTTTTAATATCAGTTTGCATAGGCACAGCAAATGGTACAGATAAATCTAATATATTTCTTCCAAAAAAAAATTAGAATAATGAAAAATACCAGATAACTTAATATTCAGGAAGGTGATATAGTTATATTTTACATTGTTCTCAATCTCAACTGCAGTAAGATTATACCCTAGTTTCTTGGATGGAGTATTTATTATTATTCTTTTATATCTGCTGTCATTCATGCAGCAGAAATAGAAGTAACTTCTTTACCATAATCAATTTGCATGAACAATCCATTTTGCATGAACAATCAGATTTAGTGATTCAGTAGATAGCTCATTAGTGTTTCTTTAGAGCAAAGATGCTCACCAGGGATGCCAGAGACCCACAGATCTTTTCTCGTATATGCACGAGAAATAAATGTTATTAAAGGAATATATATATATATAATAAGAGGAGTGCATAGTTGAATACACACAAAGGAATGAAAAATCTATAACCTTGCCTGACAGCAGATCTTTTTTTTTCCCCCAGAATTCCGTTTATTATAGAAATAGCAGAATACATTAACAACCTGTAACTACCAACACCTTCTCCCCAAATTTGACATTTTTAATTATTTAAATTTAGTTAACATCAATGTCTTATAATGGAAGCTCTCTTTGAAACTTAATTAGGAAGGCTCATCTGTTCTTCTTTGCCATATAGAAGTTTATGTTTTCACTGCTCTCTGTAGTTTTTGAGTGAATAATAGAAATATATGTTAGAAGATCCCAGCTAGAATTTCTGCTTCTGTGTAGGCCTTATTGAAATTAGCTGCAAAAACTCCCACTGTTTTTCAGTAAAAAAAGAGATATACTCCTTCGTGTCACAGGTAGCAGCAACATAATGGGTCAAATATCACTGAAGTCTATTTTGCTAGAATTCAGAAGAATAGTGAAGTCCACTGCCTAGGAGTTTGCTGGAGCAGAGAAAAGGTAATGTCAACTCATACAGTTATGAAGGAGGCATGTTTACTTTCTCAATACTTCATATTTTAGGAAAAAAGCATTAGTGATGCTCAGTGGGTTTCCACATGCAAATAAACAAAAGAATTTTCACTAAAAATGTACTTTCAAGGATTGTCTTTATTTATTGACCCAGTTAGCTTGAAATTGCATTATATAACATTCCAGAAAGAAATAATACAAATTACATAATATATAAATTCACAAGCAGTGAAAAGGCATACCCTTACCTAGGTTAGGACAGGATAAAAAATACGTAGATAAGTGAGACAATGGGCACAACCTGAAATAAAGAAGGCTTTGTGTCATCAGGAAACACTCTTTTCACTGTGAGGGCAATTGAACATGGGTTGTTCAGGTAGGTTGTGGAGTCTCTGTCTTTGCAGATATTTACAAGGTGTCTGGACATGGTCCTGGGCTACCAGCTCGAGGTAGCTCTGCTTGAGTACATGGCTGGACTGGTTCTACATTCAAAGGTCCTTCCAATCTTATCCATTTTGTGAGTTTGTGATTACTAAGACAGTAAAGGTTCTCCATCCACCTGAGAGAGAAGCATAACAAAGTGACAGACATAATGTCATTTTGATTTTCTGTTTGTTTTGTGGTTTGGGTTTTTTTCTTTCAATTTAAGACATTGAAAAAATTAAAGAAATATACTGAATAGTTAAAATTTACTAATTTTCAGTGTAAGATTGAATTATTGCAATTTTAATTAATGATTTTTGCTATTTGTGAAAGAACAACAGGCACATCTGATACTTGTCTCTCAACCTTAGAGGCAAAGACAGGGAAAAAATCCCTGCAAGAACAAGAAAAGGCTTAAAAAGAGGAGGAAAATACACACATTAAATAATTTGTTTATTTTTAGATTGTTGGTCATTGTGGTGAAAGAAAAAATACTGGTGGCCAGTAATGATATCAAAAATAAAGTCTGCTTGTCTCATGTGTTCTCCCATCCATTTCTTTCCTTTGAATATCTTGCAAATGTACCATAATGAAGGTCTGAAAAGATGAACAATTGTCTTTTTTCCTTCAATCAATGAGCAAAGAGTGCAGCTTGATTATGGCTTTCCACTATAATGTGGAGGAACAGATGCATTCTTTCCCCTACCACCAGAAGTGAAAAACGTTTCTGACATTTTTTTTGGCAGAATGCATGCTCCAAGGTTGCCCTCACAACACATGGTACAATCTTAGTTTAAATGCACATTGCTGGTCCTTAAAGAAAAACAATCTATGGGGGGACTAGGAGAGGAGTTGGAACCAAGTGTTCAAAATGATGGTGTAGTGGTGCTAGACACCACTTACCAGTGGACAAATGTCTTGAGAGAGTCAGAGTTTGGAAATCAAATGCAGGCAGCACCCTCAACGACATAAATCATACACATCAAGATGGAAGTAGGTTTGAATTCACCAAATGAATCTTAGATTGCATGGGATTTTTAGCTGCTCATAGGTGACAGTGTCTTTGATGCAGCTGAAAGATAGGTCTTCCATCCCGTAACAGGCAATGCCACTCTGTTGACCATTTAACTGCTATACTTCACCAGCAGATTGGTAGGGACTCACTAAAGAGTTGGACTTGATGATCCTTGACTTCCAATTCAGTATAATTTGTGATTTTGAAAGTTCCAATCAGATTTGAACTTTCTTAGTATTCATGGACAAAGTCTTCAGCACTTTACTCTGATCTTCTCTCCATTCCTTAGACAGGTAAAAATACTTGGTCCAGCAGTATGACTGTAAAACTCTCGTGTCTCAGAGGGGTAGTTCCTGCACACAGTTGTGGCTGCAGGCAGTCAAGCAGCACTCTTGGGAATGGTGAGTTGCCATGAACAAACCATGTATTTTAAGATACCCCTACTGACTGAGAGTAGTACTTACTGATCTTTCCTACTGGGATGTTTCTAGATTTTTTTTTATTTTTCCTTAGCCGTTTAGTGTTGTAATGTAAAGGCAGTAAAAGCAGAGAGAAAAATAAAACTCTCTGTGAAAGAAGAACAAAAAAAGAAGAACAAAAACATTTGTAGTCCTGCTGTGGTGAGACGATAAAAGATCCTCAAGTACAAAGAGACAGGTGGTGAACTTCTGTCACTCATCCAGCTACCGTCTCATTTTACTCTCCCCCAGACACTTTTAAAAAATATTTCTTGGGGATTCAGTTGTAAATCATAATTTATCTTGTGGAACAATGTGTCCATATGTTTTATTAAAAAACAGAAGCAAGACAACTCAGACTGTGAAATTCAGTCAACCAGAATTTCAAAGGGGGCTGAAAGCCAACCTCCAATGTTTGGATGTGCAATTTTGTGAAGACAATTCACTGAGCACACAGGATGCTTAATTTGATGTGTTTACATTAAGCTTCATGAACTTACACATTAACTTGGGTGGAAGAACAACTACATTTTTAATATTTCAGCCAATTTATAGATATGATATTTTTGTAGCATTTCATAAGCACTTTGCTGAACTAGACATATAGAATATTTTAGTTTAGGGTTTCAGTCCATGGAGTCTAGAATAAATTCACAATCTCAGCAACCCTCTTTCTTGTAAATAGCCTCCAAAGACTGCATTGAAGAGTTCATGCACTAATTCATACTAATTCTCATTAACACATCACCTTCATTAGCACATTAATTATGCTTTAGTCATGTCAAATTAAACCTAATGTAGGTTTAACAGGCAAGCCAAGAGTCTAAGGCCCTATTATACATGGTGTATATATAAAGAGGGTTTTGATTGCCTAAACATAAATACCAAGTGCAATTTCAAATTCCTAAATGCTTGAAATATCCATATAAATCTGGCAGGTATGATGCAGGCTTAATAGCAGACATGTACTCTTTTGGTTAAGCACCTAAGGGCTGGATGGAATGCACTGTCTCACAATGTTACACCAGTTCCTATGCTTAAGCAACTGAATTCACACCTGGATGCTCATTGAATAGAGTGAGAATTATAAACATCTTTCACATATTCACTTTGAAATGTAGATGCCAAAATCTACATGTCTACATTCCAGATTTGAACTCAGATTCAACCTTGGTTGCACAAAAGAAACGTCTAGAGTAATTTGAAGGGATCAGTGGTATTTAATCTTGCCTTCAGTCTACTACTAAAGGCGAGGAAGGAGATCTTTTACATATTCATTCATACCTGTCATTTTTGTGCTCATAATTCAAATATTCTAGAATCACAAATTAGGAGACTATGTTCATGATACAGTGAACTCTGGAAGTGCAAAGTCCTGCATATGGGGAGGAGCAACTTCAGGACAGTATATGCAGGGGACAGCCCTGCTGGAGAGCAGCTTGGCAGAAAAAAGCATGGCAGTACTGGTGGACAGTTAGTTGAACATGTGTCAGCCATGTGCCATTGCCACCAAGGTTATTGGGCTGCATTAGGAGGAGTGAGGCCAGCAGGTCAAGGTAGGTGATCCTACCCCTCTACTCAGCCCAGAAAAGGCCACAGCTGGATTGCTTTGTCCAGTTTTGGGCTCCTTAGTGCAGGTGAAATATCAAAGAGCCACAGGATGATGAAGTGACTGGAGCATCTCTCCTATAAGGAAAGCCTGAGAGAGCTGGGACTCTTCAGCATAGAGAAGAGAAGGTTCAGGTGGAATATTTTCAATGTGCATAAATACCTGAAGAAAAGATTTGTAGAGGACAGAGTCAAGCCCTTTCCAGTGGTGACCAGTGATAGACAAGAGGTAATGGGTGCAAACTGAAACAAAGGTTACATCTGAATATCAGGAAACACTTTTTCACTGTGTCACTTACAGGTTGCCTGGGTTGTGGGTTCTTCTTCCATTAAGATATTTGAACAGTGTTGGGAAATGTTCATGGGCAGCCAGACTTAGGCAGCCCTCCTTGAGAAGGGTGATGGGACCAGGTACCTCCAAAGGTCCCTTCCAACTTTGGTTATTCTGTGATTTTTGAAAATTGTGTACAAAATGAATTTCCAACTTTGTTCTTATGTAGGTTGGTGACAAGTGGTACCCCTCAGGGGTCTATATGGAGATCAGTGCTATTTAATGTTTTTGTCAATGACAAAGAGATTAAGCACAACCACAGCAAGTTTGTAGAGTACATCAAGGTGTGTGGTGCAGTTGACACACTGGAAAAAAGGGATGTCATCCAGGGAGATCCTAAAAAGCTTGAGGAGCAAGTTCATGGGAATATCATGAGGTTCAACAAGGCCAACTGCAAGGTTCATGATTCAGGGAAATCCCAGATACCAATTCAGGCTGGGGGATGAATGGCTTGAGAGTGGCCCTGTTAGGAATGACTTGAGGATACTGCTCATTGAAAGACTGGACATGAGCTGGCCATATGTACTTGCAGCCCAGAAAGCCAAATGTATTTGGGCTGCATCAAAAGAACAGTGGCCATCAGATTGATAGTAGTGACTCTGCCCTTCCGCTTCATTCTCATCAGCTCCTGCATGGAGTATTGTATCCAGCTCTGGGAACCTCAGCATTTAGAAGGGCTGTTAGAGTGGGTCCAGAGGAAGTCCCTGAAGATGACTGGAGGGCTGTAGCATTCCTTCTAGATGCAAAGGCTGAGAGAGTTGTTGTTGATCACTCTGGAGAAGAGATAGTTCCAGGGAGACCTTGCTAAGGCCTTTTCATTCTTAAAGTGTTCTTATAAGATGGGAACAAACTTTGTGGCAGGACCTGTTGCAACAGGACAAGAGGAAATGGTTTTAAACTAAAAGTGACTCGATTTTGTTTAGATATGAGGAAGAGCTTTTTTATAAGTATGATGAGAAACTGGAACAGCTTGTACAGAGAAGTTGTGGATGCCCCATCCCTGGAAATATTCAAGGTCATACAGGACAGGGCTCTGATGAAACTTGATCAAGTGGAAGATATCACTGCCCATTTCAGGCAGGTTGGAAAAGCTGACCTTTAAATGTTCCTTCCACCCCAAACTATTCTGTGTTTCTGTAATTCTATTGTATATCTGTTAACTCTGTGTTTCCACACCCAGGTTTTATTTGCCACTGAGTGAAAATTAACTGAGGAATGACTACATTCCTCATTTTAGACACAAAACAGTTCAAACAAAAAAGAATTATATAATTCCAGTTGAGGAGTAGAATCCTCATTTATCTTTCTCCACTGATCTCAGAGATGTAACATGTAAGATATGCTCCAAATTCTGGGAGGACATTTAGCATCTAGAAACTAGGAATTAAAGACTAAAACATTAAATAAAAATAAATTTTGAGCATAGAGACTGATTCCTAAAATTACATTTGACATTTCATGCTGTCTTTCTAACATTTTTTCCCCTCCGGAAACACTGTTGTGCTTGACCTTAAAAAAAAAAATTGATTAAACTTTATAGAAAATGCAATGAAAGACAGGTTTGTTTTTTTTTTTTTAATTGTTTACGATGAGACTCATTAGTACTTAGGTAATCTTGTCTAAAAATAATTATCTAAAAATAATTATCTAAAAATAATTTTTCTGTGCAGGAGGAAACAAAACAATGTGTTATATGATCAGTATCCAAATTTTATAGAAAATGTTTTTTCTGACCTTGAGAAATAACAAAATTTGTTGCTATTAAGCAGCTGGCAGAAATATTTACATGGCAGCTTGAATTTTGCTTTTCTGGGAGAATGATTTGGAACTCAGTCTACGTGTCCTTTTTCTACTTAACCAACAATTAATAGGTTAAAGAAGCTGTAATCTTATTTGGAAATTTAATTCATTAAATGATATCACAGTACTCTTGCAGCCAAATGCGGGGCAAAAATGTGATTCAAATTCTGCTTAGTTTTTCCCATAAGACAACACATCAGAAAATTCTCTCTTCCTATATTACAAATGAACTCACTCACTGAATGACAACATTCATGCACATTATTTATATAGGAAAGAGAAATACTGTGCTACTAACAGTAATGCAGCCTCTTTGTTGTTCTTTCTCTTTCTCTTTCTCTTTCTCTTTCTCTTTCTCTTTCTCTTTCTCTTTCTCTTTCTCTTTCTCTTTCTCTTTCTCT
>LTAT01000001.1:64824711-64836360 GCA_003286495.1 Chlorodrepanis virens | reverse complement strand
GATGCTGCTAACTCTCAAAATTTTGCCTTTGGAACATATTTTTATTATTCTGATGTCTTTTATAGAAGAATATAGTATTTGTAAAGGGCACCAGATATCTATGACTGGAAGTAGATGATAATTATTGCTTACTTGCAGAAATTCTTTTCATGTGATAGGATGATTACATCCTTTTGAACGTGTCAAATTTCAAAATATAAGAACTACCTTTAGGGAGGTGAAGAAGTGGTAGAGCTGGCTGGGGAAACTTGAAATTTTTGTTCTGGTCCTGACAGATCAGAACAAATAATAAAAGTGGGGAAAGGGAGGGGATGAGAATAAAAGAAAGAAAGAAAGAAAGTGAGGCAGAGAGGGAAGAAAATGATCTTTTATAAGGCACACCCACTCATGCTGACTGTCAAGTATTTGAAGAAATACTGAAAATAGAATATCTTTCTTGAAAAGGGAAATTTTAACTAACCTGGCACTCCTAAGCATGCAGGGACACCCACTTTGAATGCTTTTAATTCCCATTCATGTCTATAGTTGAATTATTTTGAATTAGACACCTCTGGAAACAACCTATTGAGAGGTCTATGACACTGGCTAAATGAGAAATGGCCAAAGCAAGGAAGCAGAAAACCCAAAGACCTGTCCAGCAAATCAGAGATTTTTGGCTGTTTTTTTGGGGTTTGTGGGTTTTTTTGTTTGTTTTTTCTTTTGGTTTTGTTTGGTTTTGGGCGGGTTGTTTGTTTGTTTGTTGTTTTTAATTAACTAGAGAGAAATTAAACTGGGACAGTCGGGAATGGCTAATTAAAAGATGCAAATAAATTGTATGAGAAAAAACCTGGACACTTACATGAAAGCAATTTTTTATTACAAAAATTTAAGGAAGGTACTAGCTCACAATCTAGACAGGAGCCAGACAAAAGAGAGCACTGCCCATCCAGGCACCAGATCTCATGAAACAGGAGAAAAAGAAGGTCCTGGGAAAAACTTATAGCATCCTCCCAATAACTAAAGGTGGCCTGCAAGGGAGCTAGAGAGGGACATTTATCATGGGCATGAAGTAACAGTACAGGAGAGAATGGCTTTCAATTTATAATGAAAATTTATAAATACTGCTTTTAAAGAAACAACCAAGTCACACAGGAGGGATAGCAATTCTTTTTCCAAATCTGGGGCAGTGTTTTCCCTGCTCAAATTTGTGTCATATCCACTGTGAAAATCAAGTTTCTTTTTGCCTTCTTGTCCACTGATTAATAATTCTGAAATTCAGAGGTCCAGCATCCACTGGAAAAGAAAACTTTGTCCTTCTTAGACAACTCCATGACAGGTCATGCAGAAGTTCCACCATGGGCTCATACATCTACAGGGTGTGGGATATCCATGCTGGATATTTCCCACGTCAGGCACGACTGCTGCTACAACTTCGCTGCAAACTGCTTTTCTAAGCTAGGGGGTGAGATGCAGAGGACCTCATTAATCACATCACTCCAGGCCAACTTATTTGATTCTCTCCAAATCTTAAAAGCCTCTTAGAAGTTACTGCTGAGATTCCTGCTACCCTGTGGTGTCACTCCACAGCTGTGTTAGAAAGAAATAAAGCTGTCAGCAGCTCATCTGTTTTACTGCTGATTTTTTACTTCCCCTGCACATATCTAAGGCATGAGTGTAGCACAGACAGTACACACCTGACTGGCAGAACTTTGCAGTAGGCCTCCTCAGAAGAAGCACTTGTGTTCAGCTTTTCTTTTCCAGTGCACACTAGAATTATCTAATAAATTCAGGCTAGGTGGATGTCTACAAGGACTCAATAATTTGATCAGTGCTTCAAGCAGATGTTAAGCTGTGAGCATGTGGCATCTGAATGGCTCTCCAGATATTTATCTTCTTCTGTCATGCAAAGAAACTGCATGATGTCAGTAGGGGAATTCAGTAAAATGTCTATAATTCAGCAGAACATACATAAATTCCTATATGTATGAATATGACTTGAATCAAACAGGTGAAAACCAAAGAAATAATGTTCAACATACAAATTTTCTGAATTGCCCTTGAAATGTTTCTATTTCTTCACTCTTGGGCCCTGTGTGACTGTGGCTTCCTTCCATGAGCCAGTGAACTTTGACCAGTATTCCCACATCTTATGATAAAAAAGTGCTGCCCTTCAGTTTTTAATTAGTTTGTATGTACACTGCTGCGGGGAAACTACTGCAGTTTATCTACATCTGGGCTATTTTCTTCAACACCATTAAAAAAAAAAAAATTAAAATCCTGTGTGTTTCGTTTTCTAGAAATACCTATTATCTTTAAAGAAGTGATGACACTTATTAAAATTCAAACTGACTTAATGTCAGAATATAAGAGAGTTCTGACAAGACATTTTTCAGCCCCTTGAGCTATTTTCTCAACTCCTTTAGCTATTTGCTAAAATAGCTCAAGGGAAGTGAAACAGTCCTAAGTCATTTAGTCTTCAGTAATCCAGAGAGACTAGTGGCTAGAGTTACAGTAACTGCAGTTGAAGCACTAAATAGTAGCAATCATTATAGAATCATGTCTAGCAGTCTCTTGGAAATAATAATGATAAAAAAGCATACTGCGACCCTTTGCTGAGATTTAAAAAATAGACAAGAAAATGAAATAGATATTTTGGGTCTCTTTGGCATAAAAATGATTACTATTTATAATAGGCAATGATAATCAGTATGCAGTATCTAGAGAAATGAAGTCTCCATATACTTGAGATCTATAGTAGGAAGAAAAAGGAAGTTTAGATTAATATATTTTGGAGTGAATGCTAGACATTTGAACAAACTCATGGAAACACATAGCTAAACAAACAACCTCCTCTTGTCACTTAAGGCATAAAGAAAACAGCAAATAAATACATTTAAAAAAATAAAATCTAAAATAATAATATTATTTAGAACCTAAAAATGTCTGTTTCAAAGAACCAACCAACTATAAGAACTATTCAATGAATAGTTATCAAAACCATGACACATGGAACAAAATGTATGGAATATACCCAGAGCTATGGTAGAGACAGATAAGAGGATTTAATCCCTGTTTATCTCTTAATATTGACAGAATATGTGAATAAAAAAATCTAAAAAAAAAATTATTTTGCCTTTTTTGCCCCCCCCTCCTATCTCCACTCTTCTTTAGGACTCATACACAAACACTGGAGTAGATTTTTTATTGTCTGTTTCCATTAGTCAATGTGAATTTGAGACAATAAGGCTGAAGATTAAACAAACTCTGATAAACTGAAGTAGCTTTTGGATTTTTGTAGGTTTTGTCTTCAGAGACCTAGTTTAAGAGTCTTTTTTCCCTCAAATCTATAAAAATATATGTAAGGTATTTTTTTTTCCCTAAAAAAACCATATATGGAAACAAGAGAAAAAAGATTAAAATTTATTTTGGACTTGAACACTTTTTTTTTTTTTGAAAAGTAAACATTCAAGAAGAGAACGTGCTAGACAATATGATTTTGCAAATTAGATGAAGTTCTGCCAGGAATGCATTAAGATAATACTTACAATGTGTTCAGCATTGATGTTATCACCTTCAAAAGCGGCAAGTGATTTCCAAGGTTGAAGTGATTTAATTCCTCTATTGCATTTTACCATGTGCAGTATATTTGGCCTAAGGTCTGCAATATCTAAAGAAATATGTTTCTGACCTGGAAGAAGAAAAAAACAAGCTCTTTCTTCAAATAGAAAATTAAAAATAAGAAAAAATTGGTCTGATTGTTGGCATGATATTCATGTCATAGGACTTGGGCAAGCACTGCAAGACTATAAGAGAATTCCTACTGTACCTGAAAGGAATAGCAAAGTTACTATTGACTTCAGTGGGACCAAAATGTTCCTTCCTGCTAAGGGAACAGCTAGTGGTCCAAGTCTTTCACCACTTAAGTAACACAGGTTTAAGTCCAATATGATTATTGCAAGCTATTTTATCACTTGTTTCTGAATAATTTTCTGATTATTCAAGAAGAGCAGAACAGGAGAAAACAAGAAAAATAATGAAAAATCACATTTTTTTTCAAACCCTGACATCAGTACAGATGGACAAAATGAACCATTCATTATAATTGTAATGTACTTATAATAATACATAATTCTATATATTATATAATGTAATCATATCATCATAGATTGGGTTGGATTGGAAGGGACCTTAAAGATTACCTAGCTCCAAACTCCGTGCCATGGGCAGGGACACCATGCATGAGAAGGTTGCTCAAGACCCCATCCAACCTGTCCCTGAATACTTCCAGAGGTGGGGCACAGCTTCTATGGGCCCTGTTTTCACACCTCAACACTTTCACCAAAAAGAATTTCTTCCTAATGTCTAATCTAAACGTACTCTCATTCAGTTTAAAGTTATTGCCCCTTGTCCTGTCACTACATGCTTCTGTCAAAAGTCTGCCTGCAGGTTTTTTGTAGGCTCTGTTTAGGTATTGGAAGGCAGCTTCACTCCTGGAAGCCTTCTTTTCTCCAGGCTGAATAGCCCAACTCTCAGCCCAGCTCATCTAGGAGAGTTGCTCCATCCCTCTGATCATGTTTTTGGCCCTCTTCTTGCTCCATTAGGTTGACATCCTTGTGTTGCAGCCAGAGCTGGATGCAGCTCTCCAGGAAGGGTCTCTCCAGAGCAAAGCAGAGGGGCAGTCTCTCGCCTTCCTTGCCCTGCTGACCACACCTCTTCGATGCAGCTCAAGATAATGTTGGATTTTTGGTCTGCAAGTCTGCCTTGCTGGGTTATCTTGAACGTCTTTTCAATCAGCATTCCTCAGTCTTTTTCCTTAGAGCTGCTCTCAATCCATTCTTCTCTCAGCCTGCATTTGTGCTTGGGATTGCCTTTATATGTGCACCTTGAAACAATAAACTAGTGTCATTACTGTGGCATCCAAAACTATTTGTGTAAGGCAATTAA
Organism: Chlorodrepanis virens; assembly: GCA_003286495.1. Classification (NCBI taxonomy): domain Eukaryota; kingdom Metazoa; phylum Chordata; class Aves; order Passeriformes; family Fringillidae; genus Chlorodrepanis; species Chlorodrepanis virens. The sequence goes on along the minus strand of LTAT01000001.1, from coordinate 64,831,437 downwards.
AAATTCAATTCACTTCTACAAATTAATTATAATATTGTGTTAATTTACATTTTATTGGATTCCCAAAATGTCATTTTGATAATAATCAAAGCCAGGTGAAGTTTTAAACTACTGCATTTAAAATAAGATGCTCTAGCAAACAGGTTATTCTTCCATGCACACACATACACACACACACACACACACACACACACACACACACGTAAAATTCCATTCCAAGAAGATGACAGAATTGATCAATGGAATAGTAAGAAATTTATGAAAATAATTAATTATTCCCTTTTTTTACTCAGACTTTTTCAACCCATCTGAGCTCTGAAAGACTGAACAAAAGACACAAATAATTAAGTGGACTCAGCAGAGAAGATTCAATATTCTGAGAACTTTCTTGGTATAATGTTTCAGTTACAAAATATTTTTTGTAAAATAATATTATTAATATCCACAAATAAGTTATATTTTTATGTAAAACATGCAAAAGGTTATAGATCATTTAGTATGAAGTAAAGGTAAAGGACCCCTTAGATCCTGTTTTTAATCCACTCAGGTTTCAGGAAAGGTCCTTTTTTTCAAAATCAGAGTGATTTTATCAGCCGTTTTAGTTTATTTTTATTGTTTCACTGTTCTCCAGTATTATCTTTTCTCGATTCTCATTCTTACAGGTACTTATTACTTTAATAACCTCACCTTCCTCCTGCCCTCTCTACTGTGTGATGACAAAGGGTAATTAAATATTAAAAACTTTGGGTTTGGACATCTGATAGCATGTAAAAAAAAAAAAAAAGGCTAAACTGTTAAACTCTCAATAAAAGGATTGCCAATTCAAGAAATATAATGACATTTTCAACCCCAGAATTGCCTCTCATTTTTAGGTACTAGACATTGCAGACAACTTTTTTTAAAATTGCTTTGGATTTTTATTATGATTATAATTTGTATTACATACTCTCATATATTTCATTTTGGTATATTTTTACTGTTACTACTACTACAGACAGAAGAACTTTATGTAAGTGTGGGGGAATGCTTGCCTTCTCCTTTCAACAGAGATAATGCATTCTAGACAGTGAATGAAGACTTTTTACTCATTTTTTTTCTGATTATCTTTCTACTGTTTGAAGACTTTGGCATGTTCATCTGGCCCCTTACTGATTATTGGATGTCTTTTTTCCCCACTGATTTGCTATTCCCCCTGATTTTTAAGTCCGGGTATTTGCATTGCCTATCTCAATTCAGATGCTATCAACTGGCTTCAAATCTTTTAAATTTTAAAATTTTGTCTGTCTCTCATAGCGCGCTGAAGAAGAACTGATTTTGAAGTCTGACATTGAAGATTACACTTCCAAGTACTGAACTTCTCAGACAGAATTTGGGTGGATTAATGAGAAGCCTCTGCTATTAGACTGAGCTAGATGGAACCAGCACAGTAAAATAAAGCTTTTCCAAATATCTTAGGCAATAGATGATTACCCAAAATCCAGAGGAGACCTTGGCTTTATAGTCCTGATTTTTCCCATGAAAAAAATGTAATTTTTTCTTCATTTTCAGGATGCAATTGAGATAATAAAACTGTCATTTTCCTTTTTTTTTTTTTAATTACATTGAAAGAAACAAGACAAAATTTTCCCAAATTAGGGGCATGTGGAAGTACTCTTACTTTGTATTCCCTAAATAGACTTGCCTGCTTTTGTTCTTTAATAGAAAATAATTGATAGTTGATTCTTTGACTTAGACATTTCCTTCTTTAGTACTTATATAAAGCTTTTCAGCAACAAAGATTTCTTTAAGACAATTGTAATGACTGTTTGTTATATTTTCTCTCTCACACAATGAGCTCTCACAATTACTGACTGACTATTTAGTTGTTATACTGAATTCCTACAGTGAAAAGGTAAAAGGATGCCTTTTTTTCTTGCTTTGAGCCCACAGCTGAAAAGAAGCTAAGAGCAGATCAACATGCACCTATTGTCTACAAAAAAATATTGAAAGTTTTGAATGCTTCTTGAAGCATTTCAAAAAGAGATTTTTTTTTTTTCCTGTCAAGAGTTTAGATTTGCTTTGATTACTAAGAGCACTCTACTATGCTGGGTCGGAGGACAACCACTGAAATCTATGTGTGATTTGTTGTACCTTTTCTTTCTCTTATCAGGAGAAAACATCTAAACCTATAAAAAAATTCACACGTGTTACCTGAAAGTCATCTGCTTCTATTTCTATCTCAGAAATCATTCACTTTGTCTCTTTCTCTTCCAGTGATAGTAGGCTTGACAATTTTCACGGGCATTCTGTCTCACTGTTATTCTAGCCTGACGTTTGCCTTAATTTTCTTCTAAAATTAATCCAATGCCTTCCTTTCTGCAAGTTGTTGAAGTTCTTCACATTACTATTCTTATATTTAATTTCTTTCCTTGTCATTTTATATCCTACCATGCCCCTATCCTTTTCCCTTGAGGAACAGAGAACAAAATACACCCTACCTCTTTATAGCCTATCACATAACTGAAAACTCCTTTCACACTGTCATCCCTTCTTCATGTTCTATAGACTTATCAAATCATTCAGCCACAGGTAAAAGGTGCTGCCCATTAATCTCTTCTGATATTCTTTCAGTTGGCTCTTACCTTTCCTGAAGTGAGAAGTTCAACAGAAAGAAGACTGATATTGAGTCCATGGACTCTGAGCTCATGTTTCTGAACCTTTTTCATAGTATTTTCACTCTTCTGAAAGAGAAATCTCATGACTAACAGAACAGTACAGTAATTTTTGTTAATCTCACCAAAATTTTTTTTCAAAGCATCAAGATTTCTGCTTCCCATGGTCTCAGGTTGATGCCTCCTGTATATGCTACCTTGGCTAAACCACTATTTATGTCAGCTGGCTGAATTCTCACCAATATTTTCCTGCATGTTTTTTTTCTTTCATTCACTGCTTTAGCTCTTCCTCCTTTCTGAGTTTTCAACTGTGTTTCACAGTTGTTCTTCTATCAGTGAGGTATTCAATCTATCTCCTGATTAAGACAGCTTTTGATTCATCCACACCGTATATAAATTTCAGAATGCAAGGCTTCTAATATGCAGCCTTAATATTTGTAGGCATTTTCCTTAAAGGTGCTGAACATTCACATTATGATTTATTTCTGTTTCAGTGAGTATTATTGATACTCAAAACTGCAGGAGCTACTAAGCCTTTTCAGGATTAAGCCAAGATGATTTTCCTTAAGAATGGCACAGCTAGTCAGACCTAGATGGCACTCATAGTTGTGAAATAGTAAAATAACCTTGGTTTTAGTCAAATAACAAGGATAAGACAAATAAATAAATTTTACATAGTTTATAGGCAATGAATGTTACTTTTTATCCTTATAATTTAATTTAGAAAAACTTTTTATTTTCTATCATTCAAATCCTTTTAATATCTTCTTTTTATTTCTGGTAGAGGTTTTAATAGGAATGAAACATTTGGAGTAGTAATTTCCCACTTTTGTTTAACTGCAGACTCTCTGACCAGACTTACTTTTTTTTAGCTCATGCCTAGTTGACATGAGTCAGCTACTGAGGTCCTAACTTCAGCACTCTTGGAAGTATAATGCATTATAAATTAAAAAGAATTTCCAGAACAACCCTGAAAACGTTGCCCTTTACCTCTTATTTTGTGCACCTCACTGATATTGAGACCCAAAGCCTGAAAACGACCATTGAACAATGAATTCATTTTACTCAACATTGTGCTTAAGCATTTTTTATGGTTGAGGGTGAGAAAATCAAAAGTACAAACTATCTTAAAAAGTCTTTCCTGCATTATTCCACCCTGTACAATTTCAGACTCAGTGGCCACATGCTGAAACCGCACTTTTTATTGCAATATACTTGCAGAAACATGACATTTATTACGTTTTGGTAGGAAAAGAAATGGCAGCTGTGTATATTCAGTTGGTTACTTATTTCTTAAGGTTATCAGAAGAAAGACAGACAGCCATTTACACACTTTACTTATAAAATAGCTCATACAATCAATTTCTCAAAGCATTTTGAGAGCCAGAGGTCCATCTCAATTCACTTTGGTAAGATGAAAGAACTGCAGACATTTCTAGAAAATTATTTTCCCTCTCTGGCAGAAGCCTTTGATAAGCACTTTGATATTGGACTGATCAGCAACATTCCATTTTCAGCAGAAGGTCAGGTCTTGTTTTGTTTGTTTGAAGAAGCCAGGATAAGTTCAACAGGGAAATTTTTAACTTACTCGTGAAAAAGGAGGTCAACTCAGCCATACCATGTCTGAAGAGCAACAGAATTTCAAACTTGATAAATTACTTTTGCAATCAAAGTCTTAGCTGATTGTAGAGCTATTTCCTATCATATTCTTAAACTGGAGCTGCTCTACACTCTTATGCTTGCCCCAGTTGCTACATCTTATCAATAGTCAAATGGAAGAGTTCAGAAAGGGCTGATTCAGGCTGCTAGTGGCTAGTAACTGAGCATTGCCATACAGTATAATGTTATTCTGAACAATTCAAAAGAGTAGCTCACTTCAAGTACTGGCAATCCAACAGTGATGAATATAAGCCATTGAATCTACTTTAATTATAATACAGAGAACAGCACTACAACGTATATTCACCTGCTAAGAAAATACCCACACTCCCCTTTCACAGGATTAAAATATTCTCGTCACAAAGCTGGAAGAACTTCTGGTTGTGGAGTAATATTACAAAATGCACCACTAAAATTTCTGTCTTGAAAATTCTGTGGGGACAAATTTCACAGTAAGGTGCAATGTACAAATAAACACTCATACACAGACTATGCGTTAGCACCCAATAAAAGGTGTGCTAGAACATTTAAAATTGTATTACTGGAGAACATTTTCTTAGTGACTGAATTGACACAACTGAAATGGAATTAAACACAAAATTACCTTTCACTTGCAAGAAATAAGACTCCTCATCCCTTATTGATAATCCATGACTATATATATTTGAAACAAACAAAAGAGTGGTGAAAAAGACAAATTGTTTCTCTAGACTTTAGTCAACTCTTTGAAAGATTCTTCCCTATTTTTTACTTAAAAATGACATTGAAAAGAAATTTGCATTCAGCTTTAAGAAAATTTGCAATAAAATTCTTCAATGTCCAAGCAAATAGAAAGTTTCAGGAATTAAAATGATACAACAACCAAAAAACTCCAAAATTCCTTAATGAGAAATGCTTTAGTTTTTTTCTCTTTGTTCAGGAAAAAATTTTCTTTTCAAAATAGTGGTTAGGCTTTATTCTTAACAAAAATAACCCCAACCAACCAGAAAAGCAAAGAGTCCATATTTACATGGCTGTGGTAAAGAAAATAAAAAGGAGAAGAAGCAGAGTAATCTGCTATACTGTTGAAGGTTTTAGGCTAAGATTGGCTAATACTTAATTGTTTATATAGTATGTTTTTTAATGAAATATGTTTTCTTAGAGATAGAACTCAAGAAGCTAACATTTTTTTTTTTCCCAGAATAATAATTATGCTTGTATTTAACAATTGATCTGCTATAGAAAGGCAAAGAACTGATTCCACCAATTTTAAAACAATTTAAACATTTTCAAAGAATACATGGACTGCAGAGAAATGAGGAAATTATAAAGCCAAGTTAGGGATACAGCAATGCAGAGAAATTATCAAGGTAAGGATAGGGAGACTAATGTAATGAAATAAGAGAAAAAAAAAAAAGTAAAGACAGCAAAATAAAATCCAATGCTAAAGATGAAGCTGATGTGAAAGAATAGTTATCTACCTCTTTATCTAAAATCTGCCTTTTTTTCACACAGGAAGTTCTTCACCCGGAGGATGATGAGATATTGGAAAAATTTGCCCAGAGTAGTTGGGGATACCCCATCCCTGAAGATGCTAAAGGCAAGGCTGGGAGGAAACTCTGGGTAATCTGGTCTAGTGAAAGATGTCCCTGCCCACGTCAGGGTGTTGGTCCCTCCCAATGTAAGCCATTCAATGATTCTACAATATTCAATGAAAAAAATTCATGAGCAAGTAGAGATATTACTAAGTATTGATATCATTCTATTGAAATTCAAGCAAACAGGGAAGATTGATCCAGAGAAAAGCAAATAGCTCCCATATTCATTGAGCTAGTTAGTTTGTTCCTAAAAAATACAAATTTCTGAATTATTTTATGAAATTTATTTTGCCCATTTTTAAAACAAATCTAGTGTTTTTAGACAAGCCATTTCTATTCTTTGATGTAACTACTTGTATTTTGTTTAGCATGGCTTCATGATGCTGTATCTCTACAGCTAGAGTTGACTGAAAGATATAAGCTTTATAAAAAAAATACTGTATTGTGAGAAAATGTCATGCCATTTAGAATTTCAGAATTTTCGGTTCTTATCAATACATGATGCAGAGAACAGGTTATGTGAATCTGACATTCTCAGCCACAGCCTTATCTTGAGTAGAAATACTAGATTGGCTATCTATTCTTGATTTTCAAAGCAATGAATGGGATTATTGCCATATGCATAATGCTGAAAGATGTCTTGTTGTCCCATTTCCCAAACATATTCCCACACTTTAACTGAAGCCTAAGATTGAACCCTTTTCCTGCATTGCATTTTTAATTTCCTTCGCTTCACCTTTGTTCTTCTTATACTAGAATGATATATCTTCCTTCATTTTGCAGAGTTGATTGATAAACTTTTCCAGAAATAAACTGCCTTTTTTTTTTTTTTTTTTTTT
>LTAT01000001.1:64807501-64824701 GCA_003286495.1 Chlorodrepanis virens | reverse complement strand
TTTTTTTTTTTTTTTTTTTTTTAAGAATAGAATATCATTGGGTTGGACTTCTGATGAGGCAAATTACTAAGGAAAAATAGTAGAGCCTTTCAAGGAAGTTATTTAGGTTTCAGGGTGCTGTCAATCAGTTTTGCAATGCTAAATCACCAAGCATGGATTGCAGTTTAGACATTTTCTCCTAGCAACCAAGTGATCAAAAACCTTAGAAATGGTAGAGAACAATTGTTATTTGAATGCAGTTACCTGTTTCTACCAACCTAAATCAATATTTAATTCATATTCTAAGTGTGTCTTTTATCTTATAGACTTTTCCTCTTTTCAAGAGAGCAGTGTATGCTAATCAGGACAGACATCTGTGTTCATCTGTGAGGTGAAATCCTACATCACAGAAAACACTTGAACTCTTTAGCCTGAACCTGCACTAAGCATATGGCTGTAGGGTGAGTCACAGGAACTCCCTCCTGGCTTGAGCTTTCAAAGGCTTTTAAACAGAGTAGTCTTGAGTGCATGTCAGGAAAAAGAGGGTGGTAGCAGCAATTTTGTTCATGCTAACGCATTAGTGTCTTTCACACCTTAACTTGTCTTGAGAAGAATTAAGAAGAAACTGTTCAAAAATAAATGTTGTGTAAGCTACATAAACTTATAAACCCCCATCCCCAGTCTGTGTGTAACCCTCCTGTAATTTCTGAGCTAGCAGGATGTTTAGTCCCACTTACAGTGAGTCATTACTATAAGTATTTCTGTCACTTGTTGCAAAATAAGCAGAGGAACATCATTGCCAGCTATTACAGAAAAGAAAAGCCCTAAAAAAAAGAAAAATTATTTTATAGTAACCTTATGTTGCTTTTCATTGCAATTTCAGTGCTGCATTATTATTATTTTTCACACAAACACACACAGCAGACACACAGACACACAGACACACAGACACACAGACACACACACACACACAGAGAGAACACTGATAGTGAGGGAGATGCCATGAAGGAAACAGTGTTGAAGATTCTTTCTGGTTAACAGAATATGAACTATTTCTTGCTAGTACACACATACCTGTACTTACCTGAATGTTCTAATGTGTGTGCTCTAGCCAGAACAATTAAGGATGAACACAAACATTAACTGAGCAGCATTACTGTTGATTAGAAAGGCTTATTTAGCATCAATGTAATTGTTATTCCAATTCACTTGTACTAAAATCCAGCCACAATGTAACTATAAATTGACCCAACATTTGCATTCAGTTTTTATCATGTTGCTGTTACTACTACGATAATTCTATTACTATTTCTAATGTTATTCAACTCTGATATTCCAAGTACAGGGTTTTGAGCTACCTAATCTAGTTGAAAATGAAGCAGATTATTGCAGGAGGGTTAGACTAAGATGACCTTTGAAGGGAAAGGGATTTTTTAATGTGGATGAATGGTGACAGGAAAAGCAGCAATGGTTATAAACTGAAAGAGAACAGGCTTTGTTTAGATGTATTTCTTGCTCTGAGAGGTTGTGGATGTCCCAGCTTTGGAAGTGCTCAATGTGAGGTTGAATGAGGCCCTGAGCAACCTAATCTGGTGAGTGGCATCCCTGTCCATGGCAGTGTGTTTGGAACTTCAAGGTCCCTTTCAACCCTAACCATTCTATTATTCTATGAATCAAAGTAACATTGCAAAGATTGAGTAAATTCAGAGCTGCTGTCTCAGTTGAATAACTTTTCTGTCATATGTTTCTTTTCGACCATGCAGAACTAGTTAAGAAAAATCTATCACCTTCAATTTGTTTAACAGGCATAGTTGCAAGGTTCTTATCGGTCTTAACAATGTTTTCAATGTCCACATGAGAAGTGAAAATTTAAAAAATAACATGACCTTAGACTGCCAAATTAAAATATGAAGAGGTGGAAGAGGAATAAAGTCTATATGTAGAAATTATAGTAACTTAGCAATGGGATAGAATGGAATGTGGAATAAATGACTAAAAGAATGTGAATTATTGCATTACTCATTATTTGGGCCAAGAAAATTGGGACAAAACTTAATTAGCAATTTTGAAATAGCTGCTGAAAATATAACACAGGTCTGTGTTTTTCTTGATACTGAATATCACTGTTTCCTTCGTCTTAGTAGAATAACTATAATTTATAAAAATGGTGTCAAAAAATGTGATATGTAAGAGGAAGAAATGGAAAAACTTTGAATGATACTGATTTAATACATCCTCTTGCATTGGTGGTTGGTTTTCTGAATGTTCTTAAGGACAGGAATTCTCTCACCACCACCACTGTGAAAATATTGGCAAGAAACTTGCTTTCTGAAAATATATTGGCACAGATAAGGTGGTCTACACTTTTGCAGTGAATGTAATCAAACATTTCACTACATTTAATTCACTGAGTAATAGCATACATTCTCCATGTGTGGGAGTATTTGCAACGGGTCATCTTCCTAAATGACACCCTTGAGTTAATTGCAAATTACTAAGCAGGAATTCTAAGACTACACCATATAAGAAGACTATGACTATAATTTTCCTTGCTAGAAAAGGAAATGCAAGAAAAGAAATACAAGAGAAAACTGTTATGAATACACCTTTTCTATAAAAGCATATCTATAACATTATAATACAAACAGAAGAAAACACATCATCAGGATTTGCCAAATTGTTATAACATTGAAGATGAAGAATTAACAATTCAAAATCCTCCATCTAATGTTTTCAGCTTTAGTTTAGATACTTATTATTCACTGTAAACAGTTTGCATATTTAAGCCAAGAGAAAATTTTCTATTCATATGGTTTTCTAGAGCCTTCAAAAATAACATGGCTTTAAGCATGTTTGTAATCATTGCAAAATTTTAACTAACGTCTTGTGATATAGCTTTTGGAAATATAATAAGTATCCATATATGTTTTTGAAGTGTGTCATAAATTTTTTTTGGTCATTCATAATTTGAAAACCAATTTATTTCTGTTTTGTTCTTTCCTTGTCTCTCCTTAGAAGAATAACATACTCCTGTTGTAAATTAGAAAGAGGATGGTCTGCAAGGCAGGCATAGAAAGACTCTGTCCTCTGTTGTTCTTGATGTACTTGTGCTTGTTGTTATTGGAACCAGTGGATACTTTGAGGGAAGAAAGGGAAGGAGGGAAGGTACAACAAGGTAAATAACATGCCTGTTACTTTTATGTTCTCATCTCCAGTTTCATGATTTCTCTGATTATAAAGTTAGGGTTTTCAGACAAGAACAACTCAAAGCAACCTTGAGGAGACTGTGACTCAGACTGCAGTATCACACCAGTGCTAATGATGTCACGAGTATCTTACTTGTCAGCACGATTTTTTTGAATGGCTAACCATTACCATTCACATCTCTGCTGACTTCTGTTGGTGTAATAAGAATGAAATAGGAATAAATATCTCTCTTACTTTTTCAAAGGTAAGTAATTTTCAAATGACGAACAGATAAGAGTCTATAGCAGTAACATATCAGATCGTTATGGAATTTAGGACACAATGAAATGGAATGTCAGGAATTTTTAATTAGAAAGTGGTCTTCACTAGGAGGATGGTCAGTCATTGCAACTGGCTTTCCAGGGAAGAGGTCATGGCACCAAGCCTGTAAGAATTCAAGGAGCATCTTGATGATGCTTGTAGTCATACTGTTATTTTTAGGTAGTACTGGAAGGAACAGGGGGTTTGACTTGATGATTCATATGGGATCCTTCCAACATTGGATATTCTATGTTTCCATGAAACAGAATCAACTATATACATATTACACTGATACATATAATGAGGCTTAATAAATAAATAAACCATAAATTTATTGCCTTCTTCTGGGCATTTTCACGTAGATGAAGTTTTCATTGCAATGCCTAACTCTTAGGAGGATGGTTTGTCACTCTAAAACTTCAAGTGTCTTGCAATACAGTTTACAGAAGCAAGCACAATGAAGAAAGTAACAGTGAAGTGATAATATTCTAAAAGCCAAGGAGAACATCTAGGGAGCTTTGCCTTAAATAAATTTTATATTTGGAATTTTATAGTTAATCTTATCCTAAAGCACTCAAAGTAGATTAGATCTTTCTCTCCTACTGAAGGCGTTGCACAATCCTTTTTAAATTTCATAAGATGAACTATTTTTCTGAGAGAAGATAAGATTTCTATATGTTTGATTTTATTTCCTTTATTATCACTCTATAGTCAATAACTGAGCTATGTGGTATTCTGAATGAAGTCCTCCCAGTCTTTTCTTGCAGAAGCTATTCAGGTTTGCAAAAATATTTTCATAATTATTGGAGTAGAAACTCAAGTGTAAATATGTCCCAAATGTGCCTTCAACTCATTACATTATACTTTCCTTGTTTTAACACCCTCCCACACCCCAATAAATGAACAGACTGAAAACTGCTCAAAGAAACAAATCAAAGAAAAATAAGTTTTAAACCCCGGACTTTAATAGAGAAACTGTTCTTGAGAAAAAGAATTCAGGCCAGATACATCCACATTCCTTTTTGATGTGCATTCTAAGAATTAAAACACAGAATCATGTATCCCAGTGTGTATTCTATTCCATTTAGAACAGCTTCAAATGAAGAAACTAAAAGTAGCCCTTATTATTATATTACATGGCTGGGCTGAATAGATAGAATATTTTTCGCTTTTCCAAAACCCAAGTTCAAGTCTGCTCAGAACTGCGTAATACAGTTAAGCCTGGGTTCCATATATTTGCTGAACTGTTCACATAGTGTGATTATTTGGGATGGTCCTGTGCAGGGCAAGGAGACTCAATGATCCTTGAGGGCTGCTTGCAACTCTGCATACAGTTGTACAGAGATGTTAAACTCCTCCATACCTCAGTCAAATGGCTAGGAGTTTATGGAATACTAGTAACTACTACATTTTATATGCACATTCCTAAATGGTTTGTATAAACTTAATTCTACCTTTGGAAATAACTATAAAATTGCAATTTAACTGTGAGTATACCCCCAATGCATCCTGTATCACATAACTGCTGCTATAACTATGTCTCTTCCTCTCTCTTCTCCCTTTATTTCCCTAATATCCCTTCTCTCTACTTCTCAAAATGTGCCCTTCTATATCTCTAACATTCATAAAAAGTGCTGATAAAATGTCAGTTCTCTATCTCTTTATTTCTTTATTTATGTAGATAAATTAACTTTCTCTTTTAGATAGACAATAATGTAAATTACATTTTTCAAATGTTATTCCATTACTTAATTAGAAATATTTGTAGTGAATCTAAAGAAATACAGAAAAGTCAAATAAAATTACTACTTTATTTATTCAGAAAATAAAATTTTTAGTAGCTTAACTGGTAACAAAAATAGTTAAATTACATGGAACACCATGAATTTGATAAGCAATGGCTGTTATTCAGAACTTTAAACATAAATATTTTCAATCAAAACAAATTTTCTATAATCTTTATGATATTTCTGTAATTAGAATGCCTTTAAACTATTGAAAAAAGTACAGAATACTGAGTTTGTGTGTTTGTGGTGCTATATATACTCCAGCAGATGCATATTTAGAACACAGGTCATTCTGAAGGAAATGAATGAATGTGTCCAGAGATTCTTACGCACTGTTGGCAATAAGAAATTGTAAGAATAATAAGAATAGTAAGAAATAACATATTAAAATTTATTAAAATGTTACAATAAATCACTTATTAACTAGGTTGCATAGTATAAATTTACAATAAAATATGAATGCTCTTGCAAGTGAGAAAAGCCCTAGAATATACATTTAGCTATCAAGTGGCCAATTTTAACTTGAAGAATAGAACTTATTAGAAAGTTTTCACATATTGTTCTTGATAATTATGATTTTTTACCTCATTTTGATCAGATTGAAGCTTATTTTCAAAAACCAGCAAAAAAGTGACTTTTTTGGAGGAAAGTTGGGTAATTGGGTTGGGATATAGCATTCAAAATTCCATCCCTTCCTCTTTTTTTTTTAATTCCCTTCAGGAAGAAAATAAAAACAAAACAGTTGGCAATATGCCTATTTTTTTCACTATGTTTCTTCTTTATATAGCGTGCATTAAGCAGAGAGTATGAATAAAATGCCTATGCTTGGATCCAAACCCCTCTAGCACTTAATATTAATTGCTTTGACAAAACAAGTGTCAGAAAAAAACAAAACAAAGCAAAAATCCCTGACTGAACATCTTTTGTTCAAGTCCCAACTCCACTAAATCTTGCAGACAGAACTTCCTTTGTGGAAAATTTTAATTCCCACTTTTCTCTTTAAAGCAGTAGGTGTCCCTTATATGAGCTATAAATTTTTGCATAATTGGGCAGCCTAGGATTCTTTCCAAATTTTCTATGATGGGCATAATTTTTCATCAGCACATCTGTCATAAGTTTACAAAATTCTAGGAACAATTATCCAAAAGAAGTAAATTATGATTTATGCAATGCCTAATAAATGTGATAGAGAAAACCCTGTCTTTTTCTTTCTATTCAGAAAACATTTGTTTTTTCAGTTTGCACTTTAAGCACCTCCTAATAATATAGAACATAGGCAACAATCTGTTGTTTCCTTATGCACTACTAGTTTATTGAGGCAAATTTGTAGTTTCATATGGAAAACATATGGCCCTTTTTGAAAAAAAAGCACTCTATATTACTCCAAAAAATAATTTATTCTATGAATAAACTGGTTTCTCCCTCACTGGTTTGGCAAGAAAAAATGTAGAAAGAGATTTTAGTGGCTGCTTGGTTGCTCTTATGTTCAAGTTAAACTCGAGTATGATAAAAAGGGACGCTTCTCTTGCTTTGGGCTGACATAGAAACTGTGTGTTTTCATGGTGACATTTTGGTTCAGATTTCAGAAAATAGGTAGGTAGTATAATTTGTTATTCTTGTATTACTTGTACTACCTCAAGGAAACCTCAATTACTTCTTTGGCTTTTGAGTCTCCAGAACAGAAGAAAGCAATAAATTATCTAAAGATAACTGAGAGGCAAATGAAAACACAAGCACTTTGGACACTGACAAAATTAGTCAGTCAACATTTTACCTATCTTAGTTTAGATTGTGATCTTTTTCCTTGTATTAGGTTCCTGATTTGATATGAGAAAATTAAGGTTAGTTGTTGTTTCTATACTGTGAAGAAAATGCTTTCTTCTCCAATTGATGATTCAGGTATATTGATTAATATAAAATAGTCTGCAATAAATGTTTCATTCTTTATTTTATATTGAGGCTTTTACAATCAAGTTTACAATGAAACAAGACCGAGGACTGTTCTGCTGGGGTGCTTGAACTAAACCGAAACACATTGCTTGGGGAAGGGTGCCCTGACAAGGTGGTAGAAGATGGAAAGTTTGGACACCCTGGGGTGAGTGAGTGGCTTCACTAAAGACTGCAGCTGACAATCATGTTGAACTATAACAGTGAGATCTAGCAAATCCCTATCATGGTTTGAGCCCAGCTGGCAAATAAGCACCACATAGCTGCTAGCTTAATATTCCCCCATCCCCTGTTGAATGGGGAGGAGAATCAAAAGTAAAACTTGTGGCTTGCTATAAGAATAATAGAATAATTGAAAACAAGGAAAAATAAAATATTTTATGTAAATAAGAAGAAGAAGAAGAAGGGAAAGGAAAAATCCTGACCAGACAAGTGGTACACAATACAACTGGTCACCAGCCACTGACTAGGGTCAGACCCCCCCTCCCCTTTTCCAAGCCCAGATCAGCTACCCCGCTGGGTTAATCCTTCCAGTTCATGTACTGAGCATGATATTCTGTGGTGTGGAACATCCCTGTGGTCAGTCTGGGTTACCTGTCCTAGCTGTGCTCCCTCCCAGTTTCTTTTGTGTTCCTTCTCAGTGGCAGAGCATGAGATTTGGTAGGGGCAAAGGTCCTTGATTAGGATAAACAAGACTTAAGAAAAAACCAAAGCATCAGTGTGTTATCAACACCAGTCTCATTCTGAATCCAAACCACAGCACTGTAACAGCCACTGAGAAGAAATTAATTCCATCCCAGATGAAACCAGGATAATCACTCTCTGATTAAGGTCAATCAATAACTTGGCAGATGGTACAATGACCAAAGATGGGAAGACTCAGATGCTGATGAGATCAAAGATACACACCCTTATCAAAGAAGGAGTTTAAATCATGCGACTGTTAGATGAATTAATGCTGTCAGAGTTCAATTTTTGCCTTAAGATTTGGTATATATTATTTAATAAAATATATTTTTTTTTAGCACAACATAGAAAGGGGAAAAAAAAAAATCAAGTTGGGATGCTTAATTTTTTTTCCCTAAAGGGAGACCTGGGTAGAATTGAAGTATCTAGGGACAAGAAAAATTATCAGAAAGCAAGCATTTCAGCAGCCACCACCTTTGGGTCTCAGATATCTGTGTAAGGCTGGCATTCTGAATCAGTACCTTCAGCATCTACATTCCTATGTTGAAACATAATACAGACTGAGGAACTACATGACATCAGAGGGACCAGATTTTGTTATGATATATTTAGCAGTGCATATACTTAAGGAAAGGTACCTAAGTTTCTACAAATATACTGTATATTTCTGTTTTCTCAAGAGCTCTCTCTGTCTGCTTCAGTTACATTCTCTATGCATTGATTTGCCTACCAGTTAAAAAGAGAGCTATAAAACCTTAATAAGAGTCATCATACTTTACATAAAATGTAATAATATTTTTAATCAATTTGGTGTCCTTGGAAATAGGAATTTTAGCTGAAGGAATTAGAAATTTCCTTAGTATTTTTCCAGAAAATATTTCTTGCTTAACTTTCCAGACAAAATACTTTGTGATAGTTGGAGTTGACAGTGACTTTTATGACAAATAAATTAAATCTCATCATGATTATATTTTACTGCTCAGAGAGCTCCCTGCAGACTGGCTACAAGTTGTTCATCATTTAGCAGAGCTGATTTGACATCAGTCTGAATTCCATAACAGCCAGTGTGTCATTTAAACCACTCTTGACCAGAGTGATTTAAAGTATCTCCAACCTGAATGAATTCAGAGGTCTAACACATTTATTCTAAGTCTGTTTTATGGAGCATATAAAAATAACAATAATTGACTAAACAAAAATTACTAAACTAGCTTAATTCATCAGGAAAATATCCAGGGTAAAATTAAAAAGTAAGAAAAATAAAATGTTCTGCATCAAACTTCTTTTAGTACTGCAAGTATGTCTGAGGACTCTGGATGTTGTTTTCCTTCTTTTTCTAGGGCATTGTATAAAAAAAAAATCTTTCCAACTAATATGTGCTAATTGATATATGTGTTTGTATATGGTGTCATAAAGGAGATAACTTTAGTTCAGAATAAGTTTCCACTAGTTCTAACACAAAAGTGAAAAAAATTTCTGCCGTGAATAGATGTTTAGCAGATGTAAAACTGTCATATCTAATCCATAAAACATTATATCAGCGACAGGGCCCTTGTTGATAAAATGAACAGTGTCTGCCTGGGCTTTAGCTAACTGTCCCAGTTCTGCCAATTACGAAGCGACAAAGTTAATTCCCTTAAAGTCAGGGCTCTGAAATACATTACCATGGTACCATTAAAACCCATTCAACTCCGCATTCCCTGGAAGGAGACAGAATTGCAATTGGTTTTCTATGTCAAGGACTGGATTTTGGCGTGAATCTAAAACACTCTATGGAAATTTGAAAACTGGCTGACTGAACGTGACATGTCCCCTTACTAGGAAATGCCCCACTTTTTAGATTCCTTTAAAGAAAATTGACAGGACAGCATATATTGACTCACAAGCTAAAGTGGTTTTATGATGTCAGGATGGAAACTAAGATTCTTGAAGACATATATCTCAAAGAAATCATTGAGAAAATCATTGAAACAATTAAACCTTCAATTCCATGTAGGCTCCCATAAACCTGCAGTTTCAAGTTTTGGCAAATTAGGGAATAAAATGCCTACCACCAGCCTTAGTTTTCCTTGGTCACTACCATGCTGACACACAGTACTCTGAATTTCAAAGAAAGCAGAATTATTGAGGATTTGGTGGAGAAGACTGAATATCACTTCTACACAAGAATTTATCGTTCTTAGTTACACGGATCCCTTGTACAAACATTGGACTAAATAACAGTTTTTCTGGAAGTAAAGTGGAAGAAGTGATCACAAGGGTGGATAAAGAGCAGGGAGAAATCTAAAGCAGGAAGGAAAATCATGAGATCATGGGAATGAGAACCGACTTTTGGTAAAGTAAACAAGGATAGAGAAGAGGATCAGTTTGGCTGTAATGAGATAATAACAAAAGACAAACTTCACTAGTGTAAATTTTATTTTTTGCAACCAGATCAGCAAATGAATGTAAAGAAGCAAGAAGGCTGGAGATAAAAAAAATGAAACAGAAAAAATGATCCAGATGAATATGAGAAAAATTTGGGCTTTACCACAAACTAAATGTTGTTTTTTTTTTTTCTACAGATGTTAAAGAATGAGGGAACTACTGTGATTACTTTCAAAAAATATTAATTTTGGGAAGGACAAAGAAATAAAGTTATCCCCTGTTGACTTCAGTGATGCATACATGATTATGGTTTGAACAGGTGGGAAGAAAAGTTCCCCTTAAAACTAATTTTGCATGCATTTTGCCATGCGTGTGGATATCTAGATAAGTATGGATGCAAGTAACTGACAGACTTATTGATGAAGAAAACTAATAATACTTTGCAGAAGTACAAGTTATTCACTATATATATGCTTACACATACATTCCACAAAATGTCAAAAATCTATATTATTCCAAGAAGTTAGGAAATAAAATTAGCATTCAAATGTGATCAACCATACAACAGAACCTAGAGGCACTGAGAAACTAAAGGCTAGATGTGCCAAGAAGCCAGATGCTGCCTTTGGAATAATATTTTTCAGGCCTTGGCATCAAAAATCTGTGATGCCATCCAAATAATTCCCATACCCTATGAAATCTGTTTTCTTCAAAAAGCATATTAGCTGTATTAACTATCCAGCTATAGAATAAAAGTAGATGAGGGTTAAGATCTAAGCAATCTATTTGAACTTAGATTACAAGAAAGGAAATTTACACGCTTACAATATCTGAAAATGTTTTTGAAATGACACTTAAGTCAAAAAGATGGCTATGAGAAAGTTAGAAAACAAGCATTATTCTCTGCGCTCCCGGAGTCTTGCTTTCTCTTTCTAATATGTTGCCATGAATTTCACCCTGCAATATTAATAATAAATATAATCTAAGACAACAATCACAAATAACTCTTATGAAGTCAAGCTATTACATATAATTGTTATTTTATGGCATTTCCATAATGAAATACCATCTTTTTACTACAGAAATTTTTGATCTAGAGATAGCTACTGAGGTAATGGAAGCTTTGCTCTTAGTTCAAGAGTCTTGAGATTGTGTCATAAAGATCTCACTGTAAGATTTTTCTGGACATGATTTTTGGTACACTTTTATGATCTTTACTGAATATCTTCCACACAGGTCACAGCTCATAGGTGATAGTAAATCCCATTGGAAATTCTAGAATAAAGAAGGAGTCAGTGTCAAAGAGGTAAGACTGGTCCAGCAGCAGCTGTACGAATGGAAGAAGCTTATTATCCTTCCCTTCCCTCTCAGATCAACTCCAGTCCCCAAGATCACTCATCATCTTTCCAATTTCCTAGCTGTGTGGTAGCTCCCTAAACAATTTCATTTCAGTTGTCAAATACTTGCTGTTCAAACTGCTTAAATTAACTTTGGCCTATTTCTCCTGAAAAAGGTCAAGAAAAGTTTGAACAAGGAGCTTAATGGACAGCTCTGACTTAGAGAAGTGATGAACAACTGGGGCAAAATGAAGCCTTGGGACAGAAATTGCTTTTCTTGAAAGAAGTACAGCTGGAAGATCTATAGGATGACACTTTATGCTCAACCATTCCAAATGGATAACAAGAGTTGGATAGGAAAAGAAAAAAAAATTTCCAAAGAATTGGTAAAATTCAGTACAAAAGTGTTTTAACAGAACTGATTAATTCAATGATCTCTCTTTTATGTTGACTTCAGAATCACAGAATCAATTAGGTTGGAAAAGACTCCTGGGATCATCAAGTCCAACCTATTTTTTACAATCTACTCTGTTTTTCCTTTGTTTTCAGGTAATACACCAAAAGGCTATATCTATGTATCTATGAATGTGTACACCAAATTTTTTAAAATCAAGTGTGAGTGTACTAAGAAAGATTTGCATGAATACTACTCAAACAAGAGTATTGTATTGTGTTATATTGTCTTGTACAGTATTACTACCTTTAAGGATACACTACAACAGCATTTGTCATTAAGGTCAGCATTTACTGATATTAAGTGGAACTGCCTTTCTCACTATAAAATAAGTCCTATCATCTGCAGAATCCACACTCTATTTGCACAGTTCCCCCCAGGGAAGTTAACTTCTGGAAATAATCAACAACAGGATATTAATTTTTAGTTAAAACAGTTAATTTTCTTATGGAATGTCAGCACAAAAGAGACAACTATATCATGTTACCAGAGTTCTCCATTTTCAGCATGATTTCTCCCACTTCTCTGATCTGTTCTGACAGGAAGTGGTCTGGCTCCATCTGTTCTATAGAATTTCCATGGATAGCTGAAAATAACAGCAAGATCTCCCTTTAGAGTTATTTTCCAGGACCAATCACACACAGATTCTACTTGTACAGCATGTTCTCCAGAGCCCTGTCTCAGTGGCTGCTGTTGTACACACTCTGTGTATCAATCTGTCTCATACTGGCAAGTCCAAACATGGATCCAGAACTTCAGGAGTGGGTCCACAAATGCTGCAGGTAAGGTACTCCCTGAACTTCTTGGATCAGGCCCTCCTGAACTTCTTGGATCTGTGACTACTCTTCACAATATGATATATTATATGGTTGGTCACTTAAGGTCAATAAATATATCTCCCAAATTTTTTATTGTCTGACTTGAGAACTCAGTGACATGATTTGTGGAAAGGGTAAGACTAGAGCTCGAACCCAAACAGTTCAAAGATATTATTTTGCACAGAAAGATGAAATAAATGTAAAACTGTTTTTTGAGGTCTCTATGTGTCCTTTCATCACCCGTAAAATAGTATCACTCCACCTCTCAGGGTTGCTGCAAAAATAAATTAATTAATGTTTATGATACACTCATATTCCCCAGAGGAAAAGCTCACCAAAAAAAAAAAAAAATTCTCTCTTTGAAGAAACATTTGATTAGTGTCCAGAAGTAAAAACTTTTGAATAGATATAAAATATATTGTAAAAACTGCTTGGTAATTGAACAACATACAACTTGGGTACTGAATAAGGAAATGAAAAGTATGTGAGTTTACTCTATTTCTATGAAAATATTATCTTTTATTTAGAATTACACCTTGTCCTGTCACTATGTGTTCTTGTAAAATGTCTTTCTCTATCTTTCTTCTGGCTTTCTTCAGGCACTGGAAGACCAAAATTAGGTCAAACCCATGCCTTCTCTTTTCCAGGCTGAACAATCACAATTCTCTTATCCTTTCCTCATAGGAGAGATGCTCCATTCCTCTAATCATCTTGACAGTCTCTTCTGGACTTGCTCCAACAGGTCAATATTCTTCCAGTGACAGAACTGGATGCAGCACCCCAGGTGAGGTCTCACAGGAGTAGAGTAGAGGGGCAGAATCCCCTCCCTCACTCTGCTGGCCACACTGCTTTGGATGCAGGATAAACTTGCTGGAATACAATTGGCTTTCTGGACTGTGAGTGCACATTGCTGGGTCATGCCTAGTCTCTCCCCCCCAGGTCCTGCTCAGCAGGGCTGCTCTTGGTCTGTGCATCCCCCAACCTGTGTTAATACCAGGGCCTGCTGTGACCTGGGTGCAGCACCTTGCACTTGGTCTTACTAAACCTCAGGATATTCCTATGCACCCCCTTCTCAAGTTTGCCCAAGTGCCTCTGAATGACATCCCATTCTTCATTTGTGTCAACAGGACCATTCAACTTGATGTCATCAGCAGATTTGCTGAGGGTGTACTCAATTCCTTCATCTGGGCCACTAGTGAAAATATTAGATAACACTGATTCCAATAAAAGCCCCTGAGGGACACTTGTCACTGATATCCATTGGGACTTTGAACCATCAGTCGCTACCCTCTGGGGAAAGGACTCAGGTTCTTGAAGGATTCAAGCTATTAATTGAGAATAAAATTTAAAAATTCTATTTGCTTATCTTTCAATTCCAAACCTTCAGAAAACATTATATTCAAGCAGGCATAGTTCGTAAAAGCAAAAAGAAAATCCATTATGTAAGTCATAATTTCAGCATATCAAGTTGTTAACATGGAACTGAATATTTTTTTCTAGTGCAGTAAACTTCATAAATGCACACCTTTATGGAATCATGCACAACAGCGTGCTTTTTGTGCTTCTACCAACACCGAGTTAGAAAATTTTCTCCAAAGCATAATTTTTGTTGCAGATAGCTGTATTGTTATGCTGAAACACTAGTTCATGAATATTCTCAAAGTTTTTAGTAACTTAGACAATAAAGATTACCATGAATAAATACTCTGCTGCATAATCAGTGAATCAGAGATAATAAAATATGAAGATATCTGTTTCAAATGTCTTACACTCTGAGACCTCTAACAGAGAGTCTCTAAATTACATTACTGACAGTACAATAGGGATCATTCTCATAGAATTGTGCTTGTTCAGTATGGGGCTGTGTTTTGGTTTTGTGCTGAGCACAGGGTCGATAATAGAGACATGGTTTTTTTTATTGCTGAGCAGCGCTCACATAGAGAGAAGATTTTTGTGCTTCAACTCATGCCATATTTGTAAGGGGGTTTGGGTTATATGGGAATTTGGAAGCATACACAGATGGGAAAACTTCCCCAGCTGACTAAAGTGATATTCCATATCCTGCGACATCATGTTCAGTACATAAAGAGGAGGCAGGGTGGTGAGGGGGAAGAAGGAGGAAGCAGGGGAGTTTGGAGTGATGGTGTTCACCATCCCAAGTCCCTGTCAAACGTTATGGAGCCCTGCTTCCCTGGAGATGGCTGAACACGTGGCTGCAGCTGGAAGTGGTGAATTAATTCCTTGTTCTGTTTTGCTTGACTTCATGGGTTTCACTCTACTTATTAAACTGCCTTTGTCTCGACCCATGAGTTTTCTCACTTTTACTCTTCTAATTCTCTTTCCTGTGCCAATGGTGGGGTAGTGAACAAGGAGTTGTGTAGGACTGGTTGCTTGGTGGGTTTAAAGCACAAAAAGAGTTCAAAACCCGACAATCTTATACAAAGAGAGAGTTTCAGTTCTAAATATCTTTCAATAAGCCTGAAAACTACACCATGTAAAAAATATGGCACCAGCACATTTCAGTGTTTTTGTTTGGATTTGTTTTTCTAGCTTTTGTTACTGAGAACTTGGCTAGGAATGAAGGCCAGGAGATGGACTGATCTTGGTCTGCCCTTCCAGACAACTTCACACAAAGCCACTGTTAGCTGCAGGACCATTGTAACTTGTCATCATATTGCCCAACCAAGTTGCATAAAGTCAGATATAGCTCGGGTTGTTTACTGTTATCCATATAAACATGCTGTGGAGGAAGGAAGGATGCTAATAATATGCATGGGTGAGCAGCCTGAGCCAAAATATTTTGTTGTTTTGTTTTTTTAAATTTGATAATTGATTTTGCAAGTATTCATCATCAGTATGTCAGTGTTGTTTCACATTGAAATATGAAATATTAAATTCAAAAGTATTCAGAAAGCTTACGCTGTTGCCCTAGGACCTTGCTGTGGTGCAGTCCTCTGCTCATCTCAGAAAACTACCTCATCAACTGTTATAAAAGCTAACAGCTTTCTAAATAGCAGTAGTATAAATAGAATGTTAAACAAGAGAATCATGCAAATTAACAAGACTGGGAAAAATCTTACCGATTTATCTAATCTAAACTTACAAATCTAAAATTAAAAAAAATGTTAAACTAATTTATGAATGCACAATAGTTGCATAAATTATATTTTCCTAGCATGCCAGGAGACATTCCTCTGATTTATCCTTCTGTAAAAAACTTCAACTGCTTTAAAGAAAAGAATAATTAAGGTATCTTCTGATTTGTAGCAATGTTAAGAAAAATCTTTCCTGAATGGACAGTCCATATATTCTTGCCAGTCCATATAGCTGTTGATGCATGTCATAACTGTCAATACTATTTAATAAAGTATAGGTCAAATAAAGGATAGTGTTACAGATAATTTATCTCACTTCTTTGATTTATTAGTAATGTTGATGTGAGAAGAAAATTATCAAGGACTACTCAGAAAATAGAATGCTCATTGTCCATTTTGGTTTTTTTTCAGTTATGGCATTAGTGTGTCACCTGAGAATATGAAGTTAGCAGTTGTTGTGAGTTTAGACCTGGTGGGACACAAAAAAAAGAATGAAAGTGTTTAGTGTGTTTTCTCTCAGAGCATAAAAATCTAAGTAACTAGGAGAGTCATACAGACCCAAACTCATAATGTGCTTGACTCAGATCACATATTTGGATTTCTTAGGTCTTGGGAGAGAATCATGACCAATGAATTTACAATAATGTGAAATTATTTTCTTTCAGTCCTATGTGCTAACAGTGTTTCAATTTCCACACAATATTTAAATAAACAGAAGTCTGTTTCAAGAAGTATCAGAGGGATTTTGAAGTTTAGTAAGTAGATGATTTGAGATATCCTTGGTCAATAGTGATTCATAACATACTGAATTTTTTTCTTCCTTTTATCCTTCCTGAAAGGAAACATTTTAGTTGTCTTAAGAAATTATATCTGGAATATGACTGTCATTCTGAACAATACATTATTTCTCTCTAATTCTCACTGAAAACCTAATTCTTTGGAAGGGTTCCAACACAACACTTCCCATTTGAACACTGATTATAACTGAAAATTATAAAATAGCTAGTTGCCTGTCATTGATATCTATGAATATTACTCTTAGACACATCAGTCTTTCCTTGCATTTAGTCCATAATGTTAGCCTGTATCTCAGCCATCTAACCTGGGTGAGAGGACACCTGAGATAAATGCCCCAGTCTTGAGTCCATCTCATCTCTGTCTGGCATTATATACATTAGGTATTGGAATTGGATACTCATATCTGGCTTTTTGTCTTGTGTTT
>LTAT01000001.1:64779837-64795343 GCA_003286495.1 Chlorodrepanis virens | reverse complement strand
AGGATGCTATGTTTCTGACTGATCTTTTGTTGTTGAGCATTTTTTGTTACCTCTTCCTCCTTGTGGAAGGAGAATGGACATTTTACATGTGTAGCTATTAGAAAATTATGAATTTGAAGGCAGAGCACAGATCATTATTGAAACAATGAGATGAATGACCATAACTGACCACATACGCATGGTGAATTCTCCTCAACAGTAAAGTTTAATGCCATAATTAAAATCTTGGTTCAGGTTGCTAAGCCTGTACACATACTTTTGTTTTTGACTAGGGATTGGAGAGAGGAGGGTGAAATTACCTACTGCCCACTACAGTTTTGCTTCTGTTTAAGAGAAGCAAAATAATTGTTCTAGGTAAATCTTAAGGCCCTTGGGAAGAGGAACTTGAAAAGGAGGGTCAAAAAAAAAGTAGCACAAAACAAATAAAAAACATCTTCACGGCTGCGGTTGCCAAGATGACCATCAGTATCACCATATCTTTGCTTATATATTCTACTTCTCTATTCCAGGAAAATTTTAGAGACAATAAATATATACAGGCTATTTTAACGTTATTGTTTCCAAATATCATCCAGCAATGCTTCTGGGAATTGGGAAAACGATAAAAATAAAAATGCATGAGTTTGTGGGAAGACAAAGCACCATGGAACATGTTTCTGAAATTATTCTAGAGAAATGATAATTTTAAATTTTATTGTTCCTTGACTGACCTAACTGTGGGATGTTCAAACAAAATGCAACAGTAACCTCCAATTGAAGTAGAAGGGGAATGTCAATATTCAATCAAAAAAAAACAATCAAAAAGAACAACAGAAATCTAGGGAATAAGTGTGCCAATAGTTCTGACAGTAATATTTGGTTTAATAAGTGCAGGAAGATATCTTACAGCATATAGCAAACAGAGATGATATATGGTGCACCCAAAGCCTTGGAAAGTAAACACAGACTGCACGACTGTCATTTTTTCTATTCATGCAAAAGAGAAAAACAAAACTACTATCTGTCCACTTATCTATACACACTGGTGTAATTTAAAGGGACATTTTTAGTTTTTCTTCTAATTCCTTTATGTGGTTTTTTTAGTTTGATTTGTTGGTTTTGGGTTTTTTTTTTTAATAATAAGCATCTTATATATTATATCCTGAAAGATGACAAAATACAACAGAAGATATTTATTGCTGACTTCTGGGCCATTTTTACCTGAAAACTAATGCAATCACTAAAATAAAAGCAAATGCAGTGTTGCATCTCTATTCTCTCAGCTTTTCCCTTCCAAGTCTTCTTTTAAAATGACATATAAATGCTTCTATACACAGAACTGCTTTCAATATATATAAATTCAGGAAATTTTATTGAATCTTCAAATCTGAAAAAAAACATGCTATATATATCTGTAAGACTGAGTTACAATTTTCAAATGCACTCTTACCTTTCATTTTTACTTTAATCTTAAAACAGCTGACTATTTCCCATTACACTGAATGTATTCTCCTGCTACCAGAGAGGCCTGTGATTACAAGGTATATATCACAGAATAGGAATCTTGACAGCTTGCTTTAGTCTGCAAAACCCCTCACTTCAAGACATTACCTAACTTGAAACACTACCTAATTTGAGATATTTCAGTAATAAAAAAACACTTTGCCTGCAGTCTTTTGCATTATTTGTTTTCTATTCTTTCAGTAATGAATTCCGTGAATCCTGGGTTTTGAGGAGAATTTTTGGGGGTTGTTTTTGTTTGTTTGTTTGGTTGGTTGTTTTGGTTTTTTTTTTAATTTTCTGAAGCTTGTTAATTTATTCAATTCTTTAAAATTAAATATCTTTTTTAGCCCTTTTTTTGTACTTTCATTCTAATATCTAGTTTTGAATGTGACAAATATTTTATTTCAGAAGATTGTCATCACCAAAGTTTATGTCAAAGAAATTGCCCTAAAATCTAATAGGTTTTTTTTTTTTTTACTGAAGATGAATAGATCATTAAAGTTAGCATAAGAAAACATAAAATCTTTCTTTACTTTTTTTTTTCCCTTAGAAAACATTTACATATGATTTGGTAGCCAAGTCATTTTTTTTTTCCCATTTTATATGTACACTTGAATCTTTAGACTAGCCTTGATGTTCTGTGGGTAAATTGAGTATTATCACAATTAAGACCTGTCAAACCATCTGATGGCGGGCAGATGAGGCAGTTATTTTGACAGTTTGACTATTTATGTGTGTGCTGCACTTCTTCCCTTCTGCCTCTGCCAGCCAAAGAGGAGGGGACGTGTCCATCTGTGCCTGAGTCTGGTATGAGTCCAAATGTGGGAGCTGCTGAGGGTGGAGCCTTGTCTGAGGCTGTGTGACAGTCCATTGTTTGTGTGTGTCTGTGTGTCTGTGTGTGAGTTTGTGTGTGTATGTCTGCGTGCTGACACACGTACGTGTGTGCCTGTGTGTGTGCACGCCAGGCTGGGTGCCGGCAGCGGGCCAGAATGGATTCCAGGATGGAGCAACAAGAGAAGGTGGCTGCCCTTGACATCCCTTAACTATCTCCTCAAATTCATTTCTGAATTTTCTAAGTGAAAGCTCTAGAAAATGAGGGAAGCTATTTGAGGTATGGAAAATTCAAAGAGAATCGAGAATATTTCAAATAGAAAGGAAAATAGTGATATCAGAGAAAGATCTGACATACTTCATCGCCTAGCTTGAGCTTGAACTTGAGGTTTAGTAAAATGGATTGAGAATATGCCAAGATTTAACACACCTGTTTTTAGCTGTTGAAAAGTACAGTGCTGCAGTCTCATCATTGACATCCCTTCTAAAAGTCTGCAAGAAGCATTAGATTTTAAAATTAGAAATAAGTTAAATCTTCAGTTGTCTGCACACAGCTAATCAACCACAATTCTTTCTGCAGTCAATACACCACCAGTGAACAATTTACCCTATTTTAAGGTAGGCGTCTAATTTAGGTAGAATGAACAGCCCCCTGAGGTGCCTATTTCTCTCCAGACAATGCAGAAAATGAGAAAAAAACAGCATAAGTTAGATATCCAAGCAGCCACCTAAGCTGTAATACAATCTAGTTGAAAAGGTAAATTGGCTCCTACCTTCAAGTTTTATTCCTTTTAGGTTTCTGTAAGTAGAAGAAACACAAAGAATATTAGTGTATCCCTAAAGCCTCATCCAATCACAACACTTTTGCTAGTTTCTAACCCAGCATTTAACTTACTTTTGCTAGTTCTAGCAGAACTGTGAAGCTGTGAGAATATCACAGCCTGAATGGGAAATTGCCATGCATTTTGAAGACATTGATTGCCCCTTAAACTATTACCTACTTTGGTATCCTCTTTTGCTGCAGTTGCTCTTTAGTTTTCTAACAGTAATTAATTCCAGTTTAATTACACAAACAAGGAAACAAACAAATAAATCATTTTGGCGTGAAAAAGGTAAAAAAAAACAATAAACAAGCAAACACCTTCTCCCCCTGCCATGACTCAGGGATGTAAAATAAAATTAAATATTAAAATTCTCATTAAGAGAATAAAACAACATGTTATGAATGTATTTTCATCAGGGAATTAGGAAAAGCTGTCACCAGAATGAAATATTGTCACTTGTCCATGGTTTCCTGTTCTTCTCCAAATGGTGTGTAATATATTCTGTTCTCAAGCAGAAAACATGGAGTGTATGGCAAAGTTCTATCAAATTGCTCTTTTTCTTCATTGCACAAATTGCTTTATAATTTTACTTATTTGCTTTAAGTCTTAATATTTGTTTTGTACAAATTGCTCATCACTGTATCTTAACAGGAGATTAACATGAGTTTTATAAAAATAAATCTGTTGTACGCCAGACTATTTTATTGTGAAAAATAAAGTTTTCATATCACTGACTTAATTAACACTTGCTTTTGCTATAGCTCTTTCATTACAATGACTACTGATTCTGGTGGCAAATAAAAGAGTTGAAAGCAGTTACTACCAAATGTTCAAATTTCTCTTTTTTCTACCATGTTCTGGTAATCACACATTAAGTAATCCCATTATGTCCTAAGTAAGCATATAAAATTTATGGTTTTCATTTTTTTTTCCAAAATGCAACATACAATGTCTTTTTGGATAGTTGAAGGATACTCTTCTGTTAAAAGCGTGTTCCTGACAAAATTTTGTGGCAAGCTCTACTTAATAACATTCCAGAAAATGGCCTTAATTCCCAAAGAGAATAAAATATTAGAGCCAAAAAGAGATTTGCACAATAAAGAAACATAATAATATAGAGAAGCAACCTACAAACCAGGCTGGATTATGTCTCATGTCACTGTCCTATCAAAGCTTTGTGTGACAATCAGAGTATTTACCACCTATGAGTGATGTCCTGATTTGTGGAAGACTTAATATGTTATTAGTTCTTTGACAAGTCAGTAATAGAAGAGACAGGAACAAAGATCTATGTTTTTCTACCAGCTAGCCCTTCTCCTTTTTTATGGAGGTTAGTATTAATTATAGAATGATGGAATCATTTATGTTACAAAAAAACATGTAAGATCATTGAGTCTGACCACAAACCTGTAGTCAAGTCCATAGCTAAACTTTGCTGGCAAGCACAATTCAACTACACATCTTTTAATGCCTCCAGAATGATGATGACTTGACTACTTGCTTGTGCAGCTATTCCAATCTCGATCAGTCTTTTGAGAAAGAAAAAACTCCTAAGCCTCCTTCACTCCAGACTAAACAAGAGCAGCTCCCTCAGCTGCTCCTCATAAGACCTGTATGCTAGAACCTGCACCAGTTCTGCTTTCTCTGCACACACTTCAGCACCTCAATGTCTTTCTTGCAGTGAGTAGGCGCAAAAAGGAACACAAGATTTGAGGTGTGGCCTCACCAGTGCAGCTGGACCTGGCACTTTGCCTTATTGAATCTCATACCATTGGGCTCAGCATACCGATCCAGCCTTATCCACCTTTCCTTACTTCCAGGGTGACTGAGCACTGGCACAAGCTGCCCATGGATGATGTAGAGTTTCCCTGCTTTGATGTATTCAAAAAACACCTGGGCACAGTTCTGGCCAGCTGGTTACAGGTGACCCTACCTGATTATGGTTTTGCATCAGACGATCTCCAGAGGTTCCTTCAAACCTCCGTTGTTCTGAGATAGTGATGTGCAGATCTCTCCACACAAATAGTCAACTGTTTTTATGTTAAGTGATACCTGAAGTCATATGATATGAATCCATTTCTACTGAATATGCTGTTTTTCCATAAAACTGCATTCTGTGTTGTACTATGGTAGAGATTCAGGGGAATATTTAGGTAAGATCAAATTCTGTGTCATTGCTGCTACCACCTCAATGAAAATAATATATTTAACAATGACATACTTCTTACATATTTGCATTACATATTTCATGATTCTATAGCAATGTCAGAATAAGGAACAGTCCATAGATATATCAGACATAATGAAGCAGGAGTATTTTTTCTGTATATTACACCACAGTAATATTCAGATTTTTTTCCAGAGAAAAGGTATTACATTATTACCCTGACAAATTAGTGAGCAAGCTGAAGCAGTTTCACACATAAAATGAGTGAATTTACAAGGAAACACGAAACATTACAGCAATAATAATAATAATGCTGTATAATAATGCTAAATAATAGATAATTGATGAAACCACTGATTGGTGTGTTGAATATCCATTTTGGCAGTAAAGAAAACCAAATATTACAATGCACAGACAGAATGCCAAACCTGTCAGAGTTCAAAGAGCATCAGGACAATGCTCTTAGTCATAGAATTTAGTTTTAGGTAGTTCTTCAAGGAGCAGGGAGTTGGACTCAATATTTATGGTTCCCTTCCAACTTGATATATTCCAGCATTCTATGATTCTAATTTATTAAAGCATCTTGAATCTCACCATCAGCGATATTTGATTTCTCTGGTCATATTTTTGAAAGTAGGCGAGAAAGTTCTTTACACAGTGGATTTAAACCACTATACAGTTACAGTTTCCTCTCTCTAGAAAGTGGGAGAAACCAGGAATCTGAAACTATGAATAAAATAAAGTGATACTTGGATACATTTTTATACATAAAAGTGTTTTTAATGGCTGAGTGATTAACTTTAGACTTTTATATGCCGATTATTATACTGTTAGCTTTGCTTTGATATTTCAATATAACTTTTAATATACCCAAACATTTAAGAGTTTGCCTAGCCTGAGGTTCAGTAGATGTAAGGTGGCTTTGACTCTGTTTTTACAGGTGTCACCAAGAACCAGGCATAGTATATGTGCCTGGTAGATGTGTCCATACTCATAGGCACAGTGGACATACACATCTGGCCACAGACAGGCAGAAGACATTACCTTACAAGCACCCACACAATTACCAACAGCACACACACAAATGTTAGTGGCACTGATGGCTCTGTCCTGTTCCTTGTCTCCAGCTGATCAGGAGGGAAGTCTGCTGTTGGAACTTATGTGAGCATGAACAAGCGAAATATGAATTGCACCAGTGACTGGCCAGTAGCTAGCCTCAGACCCCCAGCCTCTCCAACCACGGGCACCTGGATTTCTTCAGCTTAAGGTACTCACATCTCATTTCCTGTGGAGCCACAGAATGGCATATCTACCAGCTGGTCCAGTTCTACAGTGCCCCAAGCAGCCAATTCTCAAATCCAAATCTCTACACTGATTTATACCTATGGTCCCTCCAGTAGCTGACTATCAGACTCCTGATTCTCTGGTGTGTAGACCCAAAACAGTGGTATCACCATTGATAGCTCCCAGATCATGCTATGTAACTCGTGACTCTGGCCTACAGTTTGCAAGTGATACAGACACAAAGTGTATCTTAACTCAGGAAACTTTATCAGATGCTGACAGATATCTATGTGCCTCTCCTTAAGGGTATGGCCTCTTGCAGCTTCTGTGTCACTTGTGTCAGACTTATCATATAAATGTCTTAAACACGCTAAAATATTGCAATGTGTAGGCAATTGAATCCTACAAAATTCTCAAATTAGTTTTAGGGGTGTGGGGTCCTATTATAGTTACTGAAGTCACAACATGCAGTGTTATCTAGAAAGATTAATTTAACATTAGTTGTCTTCATTCATTGAGTTGATTTGTTATCTAACTCCATTTTCTAAGATGACTCGGAGCTTTGTTTAATAACAGGTGAATCACTGACTGTAGACTGTGAAGGGTACCCTAAATCTATACAACTTCATATGTTCATTAGAGTTTAGCCCTACATCCTTCTTGTCAATTGTGGGATATGTAGTTCACATATAGATGCCTACATTTTTTTTCCTTTTCTTTTCTTTTTCTGTTTGTATTTCAGAACAGGATTCTAGGCACAAGGCCAATCAGCATCCTGCCTCCATCTTTCCCAAAATCCATTCAGCATTGTGTGCGTAGCATCACCTGATACTCGTCAATCAGTAAATCAGCAGATCACACCCTTTACATGTCCCATTGGTAATGGCATTTAGAGTTAGAAGAAAATTGTCCTATTAAATAAAGCCTATATATATACATCTGGCAGTAACACATGATATATGAGAATTTGTACCCAGACAATAAAAATTGTTATTTAGGCACTTCATAACTCAGAGTTCTGCCAAGTTGTTCCAACTTGATCCTCATAATTTACTTAGAATCACATCTGACCTAGCAGAAATGGTGGCAGATAATGCATTACACTTATTTTCAGTACATATAAACAGACCTTAAAAGTAGAGTTCACAGGCAGAGGTTAGATCTCTGCTTCAAAAAACATAGTGAAAGCGGAAGATTTTGACAGTGTCATCCTGATAGCGCAGCCTAAACTGTAGACCTAAATATCTCCCATGCTCTGTCTAGTCATTTCCCTGCTTCTTCTTTAAAAACTACTCTGCTTTTCGATAAAAACTACTGTGCATTTCGATACTTCAGGGTGTTCTGTAAACCTCCACATTCTTCTTCATTATTCTGAAGTGACAGTGTCTCTCACTTTCTTGTCTGCAGTAAATATTCAGTAAATGTTCTCCTAATTTTTGGAGTTGTATTTGTCATTAAAGAATGCTTCCCAAGACCAGGCTATAGTTGCCCTCCTGCCTGACCCTTCATCTTGTAATAGTTAATATCCTTACCATCTTAAAAAATCTTTTAATTTTGGTCTTCTTTATCAGATGCATCCAATAAGTGATTCTGACACACTGAGTTAAGCTTTTTGTGGTTCTGACTAAGTCCTAAATACCTCACAAAAATGGAAACTCTTTTCATCTGATGAGTCTTTTTCTCTGCAGATGTAATTTCTAGACCACAGTTAATTTCTTTCAATTTCCTCTTCTTTTGTCTTCCTTACCTAGTGGAGGTTTCATTTAGTTTACTAAGGAACAAATTTTATTACTTATAGCAGGTTTTTCTTATATAGGCAGAGAAACCATAATAGAATGAAAAACATTGGCTCAAATTATTCTAATTAGGATTTTCTGTATTTCAGCAGAACTAATATCTATGCAGAGAAGTATATTTCAGCTGCAAAACATACAACTTAGGTAAGTAAATCCTACACACAAGGGTGTCTACAGTTTGTACTGTGAGGTTTACATATACAAGGGATTTTTTTCTTTGTTTTTCTTCTATCTATGCAGGGTTGGGGTTTTTTTAATTTTTCAAATTTTGTTCTAGTTGCTGTTTGTTTGGTTTTTTTAAGGAAAAGAATTGATGTCCTAAATGGTTGCTAACAGATCTCTTCTTCTTTAGTTTATGCTTCTATATCATGATTTTCACTAGTTTTTAGGATGCTCAGGGAAATGGAGAACAAATGTGTACAAGTTACTTCAAATGACAGAAAACCAAAAAATAATAAGATGCCCAAAATCCATCAACATGATCTCCCTCTTGGATGTACTCTGCCTTATTGTTTCTTTTATTTTTTATCTTTAGACAAGATTGGTCATTTATTTTCCATTTAATCTCCTGACATCATTGATAGCATGCAGACACACAGAACGTTTGAAAGTGAAGCTGTTCAGGCTTCTCAATCCCTGATCCAAAAGCTATTGTTACTAATGCTAAGATTTCCAATAATTTCAAAAGTCTTCCAACTATTTCAACATACTTTAGATCAAACACTCTTTTTGGGTTTAGGAAACTAAATTTAGGCATCATTTATCCTCAGATAAAATGCCTTATTAAGAGGGAAAAAGACGTTAGTCAGTTTTGTGTCTGTTGACCTTCAGGCAGGAATTAAAAAAAAAAAACCCTCAAACCCTTCAGAAGTGAAACTGTAAAATCCAAGTATCATGAGCCAATTTTTTTCCACTTAAAAAAAAGGTTGAAAGTTTGGAAATAGTTTACAAGATCCTTACTCAGACCACATATCCAGTATTGGTGGATACTGGATAAGGTGATTAAACTAGGAAGTTTTTGAGGGGAGTGGGTGGTAACAGAGATATACATCATAGCATTGACATTCATTCAAGGTCAAAATAATAAAAAAGAAAAATATAATTATAACTCTTGCATGTAGGTGGACAGAGAAATATCTTCCTATTTATTTGTACACAAACAGTAAACAGGTTTTCCGAATATCAATCTTTGTGCATGTTTAAATGGTTTAATAAATTATGAGGATAACACAACAGAAGTAAATACCAATACATTATTTTTTTCTGATATATATCAATATCAGAAGATATAGTTATTTTTGAAAGTGTCTGTATAAAAAGAAATTGTTCAGTCCTGCAGAATCTCACCATGGACTTGATAAATTGTTCCAGTTATAAATCACAGTCTTGATCAATGTCACAAAGAAAGAAAACCGAGACACACCAGTGTTTTCTGTCTTGCACAATGTGTTTGATTTTCTGTTTAAGTTTAATGTATTCAGATCTACCTGGTTTATCCTAAATATCCAGTTCTAGGAGAGTTGTATTCAGTACGTTATTTACAGTCCTACTAAATAAACCAAGACAAAAATTCCAGAGCAAATTACTTTGTTCTTAAATATTTTGTTCATATTTAGGTGAATTTGCTGGTTAATGTGGGTATTTTTTAACACTATATGGGTAAATGAGACTGTCTACTTCCTATTTAGAGGCTTTAATTGTATATTGCTGAAGTTGAGAGAAATAAGCTAAACCTTGAGTTTTACTCTTCTGTTATCTAGATGAAGACTAATCTCTTATCCTTGTTTTCCACTTGGAATTCACACTGCACACCAACTAAGGAATACCAGGCAAGTTAACTGACTGAACGCATATTTTCACTTTGTTACTCAGTTGCTGAGCTTTTCAACCAAAGGTGGTGAGCAAAGGAACCTCTATACTGCCCCAGGCTCATCGGAACACCTCAAACTGCATGCAGAGCAACATACTTTGAAAATTGTCATGCAGTTCTTGAACCTACTAAAATAGCAACCACGTGAAATTTTAAATAATTTAATATTTTCTATACTGCAAGAACTTACCTTTTTAAAGTTCTAGAAACAGAAGTATATATGGAAGATCTTGCAACTATCCAGACCTACTTGTATGGAGAAGACTAGAAAAATAGTGAAGACTTAGCTAAATTCTTTCCAAAGGTACTCCGTGGGAGCAGCAATAGACTAAAGGCTGAACATAGAAATTCCTGAGTTGAGGATTTTTTTTCCTTTTTTTTTTTATAACTTATAATCATTGTTTTTGTTAATTTTTATTTATTTTTAAATTATTTTCTAATGGTTTTACTGAAAGCGTGTGATATAGTGGAACAGAGAATTTGTGGAATATTCATTCCTGCAGCTTTTCCAAATTTAGCTGGCCAAGTTGCCAAGCAACTTCATATAACTGGATATTTTACAACCTAAATTATTCTATGATTATTTATACAAATAAAGAAATATACACATGCATGCAATCATATTAATCACATATATCTATGTGTATATATATATATATATATATGTGTGTGTGTGTGTGTGTGTGTGTGTGTGTGTATTTGTATATATGAGAGATTTTACAAGGATGGTTGAGTCCCCTGAATTGCTACTTGCACTTTCATCACTCTCTCAGGACTCTGAGGAACAATGGATTACATATTTCTTTGATTTAGTCAGAGATTTTATCGTATCCACTATGAACAAGGTTTTGCAATTGCATCTATTTGTGTCAGGTAATCTTTGCATCTCATTTATATAATCAATGAAACAGAATTGCTGCAAATAAAATATAATGCTGATTTTACATTTCTGTTATGATTTACAGCTAGCTAACCAGGCTATTATGAGGCTGTTTGTAGTTTGCTATATCTAGCAGAGCTGTCTTCATCTTCCAAATAAAATGCTTGTTGCTAATGCTCCCTGAAACTTGTTTAATGGATCAAAAAAATTAAGCAATCACCATTTAAGGCTAATTTCAGCTGTCCAAACACTGGGTATGTAGTGCCATTTATGATACCTCAGGGTATTTAAGATACTCAAATAGACTTATCAGCTATGACACGGGATTTATGGATGATCTGCATTGTTCTGTAATACCAGCTAGGGGTCAAGGAATGGATACTATGTTGTTTAAATAGGTATTAACATCTATGTCTGGGCAATTGAACTGAGCTTTTTAAGGAAAAATTAACCTCACCTGAGTTTAAAATGTCTTCATTAATATCTAGTTATTTTACACTCCTTCAATAAACAGCAGAGAAAAATCAGGAACTTTTACATTGAGTTTAGTCTGCCTAAAAACAGATAACCACTCATAATGAGATGAAACCTATCTTGGAAGATCATAACATGGTCAGGTTTTCATGACTAGGTGCAACGTAGCTGTATACATCTGTATGTGATCTGGCAGATGTATTTGGAGACTATTTTTAAGCCATTTCTAGTCTCTGAGATGTCAATACATTAATTTGTTCTATCAGATGAACATGAAGCAGTTTGCTAAAGACTTTTCTTTGTTCTGCAACTGTTTTCTGAATGTTAGCAATTTTCTGCTCTTCACTCATATGGACAAAATTTTCCTTAGCAGACTGAAATTGCCTACAGCAGAGAGAAAGGGATAAGAGGGAGGGTTCTGGGGACCCAGGAGATTTCCTCCTTCCAGTTAGGGAAAACATAAGCAAGACCAAACATAACTTGTCTCACAGTCTCAAACAATCTTTAAAGCCCGTCTCAAAGGAAAGAAATAAATATGAATGTGTATGTATATTTAGGAAAGCTTTTGAGGTTGAGATGATGAGACCAGACTATCACTGTCATGCATGCCATTACTTAACCATTGGGAATTTTAGTAGTAGCCTTGGTGTTGCCAAATATATCCATCTACTGGAATTTGGGATCACAATTACAGTCAGTAGAGAATTTTTTCAAAATATTAGAATTCACTGAAATTTTGTCACTCTCCTATTGATTTTAATGGTGTCAAACTATTGTATATAACATTCGTTTAAATTTTCCTTTCAAATTTACCAGCTGAGGAATTCCACAGAGTTGGAGCAGTTAAATGCTAGCATAATTAAGACTGTTAAATTACCTTGTCAGGAATATGATTATTACAATGTGAGATCTAAAATGTGTTTAACATAAGACATAAAACAATGCAGAAAGATAATATTTCAGTTTCATACGTCTTACCTTCCTTTCTTAGAAATCGGATCCAAAGCCATATGATAAAGACTACACCATGTTCTATATGATCTTCAGTGATGAAAGTAATATCCTGGAAACCAGACCTTATGTGTCTAGGAATATATTAAAATAATAGTTCAACACAGCTTTGGAGAAGTGCACATTCTATATGTTTCTGTTCTAGAAAACTGACATTACCTCGTACGTTAGGGAACACAGGGCTGAATTCTAAGAAATAAAGCTGCTTCACAGTGTGGCCACACAACCTAAATAGAAACTAATCCTGTGTTTCATTTTGACAGCATAATCCCAGGGAAAAAATCCTTTCCATTTCAAGATATTTTTGGTAGACATTTCTTGCAGTTACATAAAAGTAGAAGACTTTTGTCTGTATTTATTGAAAACAGTGCTAACACAATTAAATCAAATTCACAAATACTCAGCTTGAGTTATTGAAATTTAATTAGAAGTGACAGCTGTGTCTGGTCTTTGGACAAAAATATGCATGGAGTTCTGAGTAAGAATTAGAAGGAAGGAGGTGAGAGAAAACTGCATGACTATGCTTCAAAAAAGGGATTTCAGAACAATTGTGGTTTTTTTAACTCAATAGCCTCCTCTAGACTTCCCTGCTCCAATTTCTATGTTCATATCTTTGGAATAAAACCTAAAGTAATTAGGTTATCACATACATATCAGTGTCCACACATGCATACCAGGGTACGTTATACAGTATCAAGTCACTATATTTAATCTTTGTAAGATATAGAATCAATATATGTAAAAATTCCTTTATGGTTAATTTAGATAAATACAATGGCTATCATGAGGAACCTTTGCTATTTTTCTGCATTTTTGCTACTTAAAAAAATAAAAATTATACCCTACATCTTAAACAATTAACACGGGTTATATTCATGTCAGGTTGACAGTGAATCAAACTTGTGTTTCTGGAAATATAGAATGTGAGTACTTTTAATAAGCTTTCAGTCATAGAATGATAAATTTATTGTGACAAAAGGCACATGCTAGCCTGTGGAGGAAAAGTTAATGTCATTCATTTTATGAATGGATGCTATGCAAGAAGTCTAGAGTACAAGTTTTATTTTATTTGGAAAATTATTAAAATTACTGTCAGTGTTAAAATAATAAACAGTCAACTTCTCTAGATTTCCTTTGCGTTGTACAGCAAATAGTTAAACAGTAAAATCCTAGTTGCAAAATTATCTTTCCTAAGAAAATATCTGAGTGTGCATCTAATGAAAGTGACCTAAACATCAGAGTATCCAAAGCCTAATGCAAGCTTCTAGTTAATTTACTCATACACTGCTATTTCAAGATTATGATGGGACAGCCATTTTCATGTATCCTGACTGTCTATCATGCAGACATTTTCATCTTGAAGTCAGTCAGACACACAAGCCTTTCAGCAGGTTTGAGACTTTGAGGAAGCTGTGACCATCATTACCGGGAAAGTGACACTTGAGACTTTATCACACTCAGGATCAGCACACGTATCCACATTCCTGCTATCCTCCCACACCCTTTCTCTGGTCTATATTCTGCTTTGTCTTTTGCATACAGGACAGATTGTCCTTATTTAATTGGATGACCTACCTAATCACTTAATGGTTTTTCTGATTTTTTTTCTGATGGTGTGTACTTTTACGTGTTG
This sequence comes from Chlorodrepanis virens, assembly GCA_003286495.1. Classification (NCBI taxonomy): domain Eukaryota; kingdom Metazoa; phylum Chordata; class Aves; order Passeriformes; family Fringillidae; genus Chlorodrepanis; species Chlorodrepanis virens. The sequence goes on along the minus strand of LTAT01000001.1, from coordinate 64,781,091 downwards.
TTCCTTGCTTGATTATTTTTTCCCATTCACCTCTAAAGAGGTGGCTCTAATGTCTTGTTGCTTCTGAAGGAAGCCCACAGAAAGGACTATGTGGGAAGGATAATCTTTCAATCTTTCAACGGTCTAATTCTCTCTGAAGCAAATTTTCCATTAGCTCTGCCACACTCTCTAGACACAATGGGAACAGAATCATTGTATCATGGAATGGTTTGAGTTAGAATGGACCTTCAAAGACCATCTAGTCCCAGTCCTCCTGCAATGGGCAGGGACATCTTTTACTTGAGCAAAGCCCCTGTCCAACCTTACTATGAACATTTCTAGGAATGGGGCATCTACAGCTTCTCTGGGTACCCTGCTTCAATGTCTCACCACAGTTTCAGCTGTATCTGGTACTCTTTCACTGAAATTATCAGTGTGTAAGAACTGGGATGCTGGGAGAGGCAAGAGCTAAAATGAAAATCATATTCCCTTTAAAGTGGCAGTTAAAGGTAATTTTCCTCTTGCCCATGTGCCATCTTGCTTGAGACACCATGCAGTTCTAATGTCAGAATTGGACCACTAGGTGTAGAGGGCTTTTTAAAGTTTTCTGCGCCTTTGCCACTGAACGTTAGAAGAAAATATGTACTGGTCTGAGGCACAGTGTGAGTCATAAGTCTGAGGACCAGCTTCTAAGACGAAGTTGCAGAGTACTTAAGATCATCCTTATTCAGCCCCTGTGCTGCATACAGGTACTATTGAAAATTGTTGCGGTTTTTAAACCTACTTGCAGCTGAGAGAAGGTCAGTCACAGGTGGTACCATGGCAATGGTCAGCAATCCACCTGTAAGGCTGTGGAAGTTAATGAAGCTGGTGTAGAGCAGTGCAGAAATAGCCAATTTCCTGTGAGTATTGGGTAGAATACTGGTGTTCTACACGCTATTTTTTTTTTTAACTTTTTTAAAAAAGGAAGCGGTTTTGGTTAATTTGTTAGCTCCTGTGGATTTAGCTATATTAAAGATAACAAAGCTTGCTAGCTCTGTTCTTTATATCCTACACTAAGACATTGTTTCAGAAGATGTGAGTCTATTAACTGTAAAAGGAGACTATTTTACAAACTCACATAGGGCTAATTTTTAAACATTTTAAACCTTGTAGCATAAATCCAATGTTTTATGTCAAAAGATAGAGGGTTGGTCTGCAAATCGACTGAAATGCCTTTCTCTTATTAGGAAAGGTTTGCGTTGTACTTCTAACCTTATAAAGTATTCAGTATTA
>LTAT01000001.1:64746661-64761874 GCA_003286495.1 Chlorodrepanis virens | reverse complement strand
CCCCCCCCCCCCATTCTCTTTTGAACAATTCAATTTAACTCTTGCTAGGGCAGTTTCTGGGTATTTTTCTGGTATTTACTCCTGAAGCTACTTCCAAAAAGAAAAAGTTTTATAGATGAAACTGCACCGGATTCAGTTTCCTCCATTTTATACTGTCTTCCAGAACTATCCCTGAGGACTCCTAACCTTCAAAAAACTACATTTTCTCATACTATGCCCCAGGATATTCAATTCACACCTACAGTTTCATGCAATAAAAACTCTGTCTTGTTCCAAAAATGCTGCTAAGACAAAAAAGTTATCAATGAAAGAGTAATAAAATCTCCTAAAGATGTCTCACATAATCCATAAGAAAATTAGCTGTATCACCTTTCGCGTTTATCTCTTTAAGTTAAAAAAAAATAAAATTAGTGTGCAATAATTGAAAAGGGAAGTTATTAGCCCGGCTATTGGATGGGTTGGAGTATTGCATTCCTTCCCTTGAAAACCTGGCTGTCAGAATCATGGTACATCCCAAGCCAAGCAAACCCTAATGGTTTGACTGCAAGGATGGTTGTAAATATTTACTGGGAAACACTGCTTTATCTGTGACATACGTAGATTTGAAAGAGAAATACTGGAGTGCAAGGCTAAGAGCACAATTCATAATACCACTTCCAAGTTCCCCTTTTTTCCCACCTTACTAGTAACCAATATAAGGTATGATTATTAATCTCAAATAATTGAGTGTGGTTTCATTTAAAATCTTGCTGTCTTCTCATCACACCCCAGGCATGCATGTATTGTCATTTTTGACAGTTGTATATATAAAAGTAGGTACTGGTAATACTCTACTTATTATATTTCACCTTTGTTGACCTAGCTGTTGAATTTTATAAAGGTATTTTAGAATATTTCAGTATTTTAGAAATGTTGATGAAGTCCCATGTTACACATTGAAGTTCAGAACTTTAAAAGTTTGAGAAGTTTTGCAGCCAATTTTGAATACAGCTGTCTTCTAGATAGCTGATGTTTAGAATTTGGATTTATTAAGCACAGGTACTTAGTATATCAGAAATACATTTGTGTACTCCTGTGGGCTAAAGTTATTAAAAAAAAAATTACCATGCCTTCAAGCTAGGAGAGTTGGCTGCAGTCATGCCTGTAGGTACATAGTGTGCAAAAATGGGTAGGAAAAAAACATAGATGAAGAGTACTACACCTTATGAAATCCTGTTTGGTGTCTGACTCATTAGGAATTACAGGAGTTCATGTGAGATAAGAGAGTTTCCAATCTTTAACCTGTACTGGGGATCATTGCCCGAAGAAATCAGGGGCCCACAACTGATTTCATGACAGCACCTCCCACAACTTTATTAGAGTCAATCTTGGGATAATGGGAGAGAGGAGTTTTTTGCTATAACTCTGTCCATGGCAGTTTAACCTTCTGCTCTTTCCCATAAGCTGAATATTCTTTTATCTTGTTATGTATATATAGCTAGTGTATATGTACTGCCATTTTTTCATCTTTGTATAGGGCCTTAACTAAGCACCCTGACTACATGAGATGGCAAAGGAAAATATATTTCTGACCTGTTCTGTCTGTGCACTATCTCCTAAATGCTGAAGCAATGCCTAATCAAAGTTCTATTATTAAATTCTAGCATTTGCTTCTCTACTTTCCACGTGTTCCAGCATGATAAATACAAGGTGGAAAATAGCTGTTTCCTGACCTCTACTGTGCTCTTCATGGTTTATTTGCATTTGTAGACATGGTTTACAAAGGTGGTGAGTGTTGCAGAGGTAACCTGCTTAGGATCTGAGCAGCAGAGCAAAACAAATTTATGTTATTCAAGCAGCAGTTCCTCATGATGATCAAAGAGTAGCTTTAGTAGGCTCTGAAGGGGCTCATCCTTTAATTCTTGCCCACCAGAGGCACTATGGCTGTGTCCCAGGTTTCAGGAGCTTTATAGTGCAGTGCAGCAGACCTGAATGATGGTCCATTATGACTAGTATGTTGTCCCTGTGGGAGGCTTCAAAAATAAATGGTAGTCCAGTTAAATAACTAAGAAACTTACTAAAAGAAAATTCTTCCATAATCTCAGTGGCAATACTCCTATATTCTGTGAAGTAGTATGACTCTTTTAGTGATGTCATTAGACTGGAGCAACAGAGGATTTAAGTTATAGCCTAAATTGCAAGTAACAATCCCAAAGAGCTGCAGCACATCCCTTACTCCACAGAGACTGATACATAAGATAGACTGGGGAGTGAAAAATCTTTATCCTCCAAAATTCAAGCAACCTTCTTTGATAAGTCGGCTGTTAATCGGGTATTATTTATCATATTCACCATCCTTTCATGAATCCAAGAAATTACAATGGAGGACTTCAAGAAACAGCTCATACTGCTGACAATATATCTATTACCAAGCATGTTAGCAACTTATAAAAGATTGTCAAATAGTTTATTCAAAAGGCAATTGTACTTAGAAGCTTAAAAAACAACCTGTTTATTTGTGGGGTTTGTGTTGGGTTTTTGTTCATGTCAATATATACTTCAGTTTTCCTTCTCATTCCATGTATTGCAGGTGAAATAGGCATATGATATTGTCATATTTTCTTTTTCTATTCCAAATTATTTTCTACCAAGCACCAAAATTTCAATCTGCCTATGAACATTCCTACACAACAAACATAAATTTAAATTTACATCTACTTACAGGTAGATTTCTCTTTCAGCTGTGCTGGATACCTTAAACATTGACACTGTGTTTTATCTACTTCTTATCTGACATAAACATCTTTAGCTCAGCGACTAATTCTATGTCTTGTGTTTGAATGCTTCTTAATACCAGATCTGAAGAGTAATTTTATCTTGACACATCTGTTTTACAAAAATGCAGTAAAGTGATAGAAAATATACTTTTAACTTGTGTCTTGTTTTCTAGACACATTGGTTAGAAAAAGAGAAATTCTGTAAGAATGCATCTTTTCTTACTGATCCAGTTGATTTAATGAAAACACAATTAAAGTTCTATTGGGATAGAGAATTTATTGTCATTATATGCATGATTGATAAAGCAACATGAGATACTGAATATTTTCCAGGGAATAGAACCAATATAAAAAAAAGGTAGTTGGATATTTTAAAAAATATTATTGGTGTCAAAAACATAAGATATGTTCTTGCATGAAAGAAAATCAGTAAGTTTAAAAAGACAAAGAAATATTTCTCTATGACAATCAAAGTACAAAGATATGAACACTATGCTCAACAAATTTTAGTACTCACTCTTATATACACTCTCAAAATTATGAATCTATGTCAGTATTTAACTGATACCTCAGATATGAAATTGACACTTGACGATTTTGTCCATGTTGGAAAAAATTCCTAAATAAATCTGCTGGTATATAACCAACAGTAAATTTTGCTTTTCCTCTATCTTTTTGTCTAGGAGATTTTTTTTCTCAGCATTATAGTTTCATTCACCCAGAATCCTTTCAAAATTAGCAATGTATAAAAATGGTTTTATTTTAATAGACATATCTTACATGTCTTAACTTATGTTTGCATCTCATTTCTGTATTATATGTAGAAATATTACATGTCCTTTCTGAGAACATTAAATATAATTCAATCTCCTTTCCTGGAAATTTAAACAAAGTGGTCCAGCAGTTCTTATTATCTGTATTATTTATTTTCATCAGCCATGGTTTACACATATTCATGGTAGGTTTTCTATGAGAGTCTCAGGAAATAAAGTGTTAATGGAGTCATCCAATTAAATACTTTTCTTCTTTCTCTTTGATGGCTAATTATGCTTTATACTTGCATGTGCAGGTGACTTTGGGGCAACTGTATCTATTACTGAAATAACACAACCTTGTTACAAAAAGATGATTTTCTATCTTAGGGAAAACAAAATTATGGAAATCCTGAGAAAATAAAAATCAATCTAAACTGAATAGATATGATAGAGAAGAGCAAGGACTGTTTTTATCATTCTCTGCAGACATTCAAATGAAATCAACTTCCAACTGGTTAAGAGCCCTAACTGTCCCTCTGCCATTTGACAGGCATTTCACTCAGAGAAAAAAAATAGTGGCAGAATATTAATATATTCAGGTACCTGACCACAGAAAATGATGCTTGCATGGAGGAGCAGAAAGCATTATTTACTGCTTTTTTGGTTTTTTTAGTGGTTTTTAATGCTTTTTTCTGTTTATGGACAAAACTTGTAGATGACATAGTAGATGATTTATTGTTTTATTATCTGTGTCATGGCAAAATAAAAAAAAAATACTGAATAAGCTCATAATCATCTATAACATCAAGATCAGCCTAGAAATAATTATTTTTTGCTCTAAACTTCCACCATGCTTATTCATAAAAAATTTCTTTAAAAATATCATTCCGGTCTAAATGAACACAAATTATTGTTCTAGGGACAGCAAAAACAATTGCCAACCCATTTGAATGCCAGTAGTGCCAAAGATGAGTGTGAACAGTAAAAATTATTAGCAAATAAATTCAAAGTAATGTCTTTAAATAAATATATAATAAAACCCCCTTGAGTGCAACCAGTTCAAAAAAACTAGATGAGAAAATTTTTTTTTTTGTTTGTTTTTTTTAAGCAAACAATAGCACATTCTCTAGAGATTCACAGCATCATTCAGGGCAGGTAACTGAAATCAGCAGATTCCAACTATGCCCAGATGACCAAACAGCTCTACGTCTGTGATGTGACTGCACTTCAAAATGCAAACCAAAAATATTCTGCCATGGCTATATTGGCTATATTAAAAAAAACAAAAAAACCCAAAAAAAACCCCAAAAACCTGTGGACTTGCTTTCTGGAATTTCATCTCATAACTGGATGTAAATATGGTATGTAAGATAATGCCTTAAGCTTATGCAACTGAAAGCTAAGATATCTAATCAGGAAATTAACCTAAAGAAAGAGGATAAATGACAAATATTTTGAGTAGTAATTTTTTTCTGAGTATACAGTTACTAAGAACTGTAGAATGTTGCCTTGCTAAGACCAGATATTACCCAGTAAATTTTAATATATGAAAATAAGGGAAAATGCTGTAGTGTAAGAAAGCCTGTTTAAGTACATGTGCACACTGTAGACTAAATCACGTTAATGTTCTCTGCATACGTTGTAAAAATAATTGAGCAGAAAACCATTAATTACTCTTAGGTGTACAGTAAGTTAATGTGGGTAGAATTCTGAGATACCTTGGAAAGAATTAAAATAAAAATGATAGAACAGGAAAATATTATTTAAACAGAAATAGATTGCAAATTTGTTAGAATAAGGACATGGAAGACTTGAAAATGGTTACATTGTGGTAGAACTGGGATCATTGGGACGGTGGTTATAATCATGTCACAACAGCTGAACATAGCAAGTGAAGAGCCAATTCCCAACTAAATTTTCAGTCAAGCTACTGAGTGACATAAGTCTCATTTTTTAAATTCCTTGGCTTTTAAATTTTTTACTGGCACAACAAAGAGCATAATTCATAAGCTTAAACATTTTCTACTCATTAAAAACAAATCCAACTAAAGAAGTTTCAAAATTTTATTTTATTGCATTTTCTTTATTGAGTTGTAAAGTGACCATAAAACAAATAGATAAAATCTTTGGCAAAATAAAAAAAAATCAATTGTTGCACAGATTTTCACTTAGAAACGAGGTGGGAAAGAAAATTGCGTAAATTTTTTATGAACTGACAATTTCTCTTTTTCTTTTTCTTCTTTTTTTTTTTTTTTTTTGCTAAAGAGAATTCTGTGACAATATAAACCGAGAATGCAATAATCAGCATACAATATTGCAAATTGAATCCAAATGCTGAAATAGCTTGCCATAGTATATAAATACTTTGTAACACTGTGATGGCATAATCAGACAGAAATTACTTTCAATAAATGTTTGAGCAGTGTGACAGTTCAAGGGATAAAGAAAGACTGGGTTTGTTGCACCATGAGGCATCCAAGCGATAGAAGAAAAACGAAAAGGGAAGTAGAACGTCAAGCAGGCAGTGCATCCTCCTGCATGTGCACAAGACATAACTAGAAACAAAAATAAGCTGGATCAGTAGCAGATGAGACGCCTCACTTATTAGAGGGGGACATGAACAGCCTGTTGGGCAAAGTGAGGCAAATCGTTAAAGAAGGAAGTCAAACTCTCTTCAATGAATTCTTTTTATTTTTCCAAGAGTTCTTACATCCAACCACTCTGACATTAGTTACATGGAGCCACCAAGGACTGCAGCCATCAGTGATAACTGCATGATTTGAGCTCCTTAGCATTGTAATTCACAACTACTGTGAGCCTTAGGCAATAAGCAGGTGCAGCCTCATATATGTAGAGATAATGACTAACAAAGTGCAAAAAGGAACTATTAAAAAAACCCCTTTTGTTAATATCTGAATTTAATTAAGTGTTTATTTAATTAATTTAGATTTTAGTTTAAAACTGCTTTAAATTGTTAATTTTCTAAATACTCCCACCACAACAATTTTTAACTCTCTAACTGATAAATATCAGCAGACCAGTAGGTTTGTCTGAAACACTGCTACAGCCAGCATTACAGAAGCTATGGCAAAGTTGATGCATGGGCAAAAGGAAGAGGTATAAAGAGTGTGTTGGGACTTTCCCTTTCAACAGAAGTGCACAGATTAATTTAAGACAGCTGTGAAATCATACTTTTTTTTGTTCTCTCAATGTACCTATTTATGCAAAGACAATCAATATTTTTATATTTTCATATATTGGCAATTTAATTGCTTTTTTATTTTAGAAGACGTTCACTTCTTGGGTACATCTACACATCAGACAGAGGAATTCATTAGTTCAGGGGGTTTTTAATTTTCTGAATTATCTGATAACAGGATATATCAAATATAGGAAAAGTGTGAATAGAGCATATAGAGGGGATTTACCTATATATATAAGGTATGTACAACAATACTATTATATAAGTGCTGAAAGTAACCAATTTCTTATTAAAAGTTGGTACAATATTGACTCTTGCACTATGCAATTCCTTAAATATTTTACTGTCTTCTTTTCCATGTAGGAATTAAATTACTCCTTTCAAGAATTCCCAAGAGCTTGTCTTATTCTCTTCTGTATTGTAAAACCAGAAGTACAACTAAGTGGTTTAGATTTTTTTTGTATGCAATTTGTCTTTTGAACATATTTGTTTAAAGAATATTTGATTTCTTCTAAGAAGCTACAACTTGCAAAAAGCAAAACACAAAAAAATCCTTTGCTTACCTTTATACAAATACAAAGACAGCATAAATGGAGTATTATTTATCAACATTACTGTTTAAGATTTGCTTTGACTTATAAGAAAGTTGACTTCATCTTTGAAGTCAGAAAGATAAAAAAGAACCATTTTCCTTTCCTTCTGTTTTTATTTCTTCTGAAATACTTGTTTAAGAAAGTGATATTAAATGTGGATCATAACATTGGTAGGCTTTTATGAAACCAGATTCTAGGAGACAAACAAACAAGAGAATAATTCTTTGTCAAAATCTAGATATGTTCTGTCTTTGAGAATTTCCTTAATAGATTGGAACATTGGATTAGTTCCTTAAAATTTGTGCTTATATTACTAACAAAAGAATGAGAGCATTCAAAGACAATTGGAGAACTGACTGATAATGCAAACCCATCAAGATGATGCAGACCCATCAAAGCCATCCATCTTTCTTCATCTTTGAAAAACTGAGACAGTCACGTAAGGTTTCAAGTAACTCAAAAAAAAAAAAAAGCAAAGGTCACACTCACCTTCAAGATGGGCAAGAAAGAAAGATTCAGGTAGGCAGACCATACTCAGCTGAAGATTGGAAACCACATCCAGGCACACCTAGGACAAGAAGACAACTGAGAACAGCCATTTACTGAGGGTGGAATGAAGCCTCACCAAAATTATTTCCTTCTCTAATCGGAAGATCATCTCAGTGGGCTCCAGAAGAGAAGTAACTGCCCTAATGTTACCAAGATCTTTTACATGGTGTCCCATAGCACAACTTCTTGTAGCTGTATTGGAAAAAAATGGTCTGGATGCATAGAATGACAAGCTGGGTGAAAAATTGACTAAATTGCTGTGCTGAAAGAACAATTGTCAGCACTTCAAAACCCAGCTTTAGCCAGATATTATCCGTCAGCCTAAGTTACTCCTCAGAGTTGATACTAAGGTCAATATTGTTCAACATCCTCATTAGTGGTCTGCACGATGAGGGAAAATACACTTTCAGCATGTCCCTGGATGGAGGACATATTTTACATTGAAGGACTGTCTGCCACTGAAAAGGTTTTCAAATGACTAGAGAAACGGGTGGACAAAAATAACTTCGATTTCAATAGCCCTGTACATTGGACAAAATAACATCATTCAGCAGTACAGGCTGTAAGCTGACTGCCAAGACAGAAAAGAGACAAATAATTTTTTTGAGACAACAAGTTAAACAGAAGTCAGCAGTGTGCCTCTGCAACAATGAAAACTAAGTGCCTGCTGGGCTGTATTAAGAAGACCCTGGGAATGTGTTAGGAAGAAATATCATATGCTTGTTCTGTTTTGAGCATTCCTTAGGTATCTGTTTAGGGCCATGGTCACCCTCATGTTCTAAAAATGATGAATGAGTAAATTACCTATATAAGTTAGAGAAAATACAGTTACCTGTAGAATAGTTTTTCAACAGCTAACTTGAAGGAATGCAGTGTAATGAATGGCTGTGACAGTGTTTGAATGTATCTCATACTAAGAGAATCACAGAATTTCCTGAGGTGGAAGGGACCCACAAGGATCATTGAGGCTGACTCCTGGCACTGTACAGGACCACCCCAAAAATCTGTCTGAGCACATTCTCTAACATATCCTTGAACTCTGCCAGGCTTAGTGTTGTGACCCCTTCACTGGGGACCCTGTTCCAGGTGAGAACCACCCTCTGGTTGAACCTTTTCCTAATATCCAGCCTAAATCTCCCGTGACAAAACTTCAGGCCATTCCCTCAGGTCCTGTCGGCACAGAGAAGAGATCAGTGTCTGCCCTTCTGCTTCACCTTGTGAAGAAGCTGTAGATGATGTCTCCCCTTGATCTCTCAATTTGTCTAGGCTGTACAAGCCAAGTGACTTAAGCTACTGCTTGTAAGGCTTCCCCTCCAGAAACTTCACCATCTTCATCTCCTTTGGACACATCCTAATAGATTTATATTGTTCTTATAATTTGGTGCCCAAAACTCTGCACAAGATTCAAAGTGAGGCTGCGCCAGTGCAGAGCAGAGCAGGACAATAACCTCCATCTATGGCTGTGAATGCTGTGCCTGATGTCCCCCAGGACACAGTTGGCCCTTTTGGCTTCCAGGGCACTGCTGACTCATATTGAACTTGCCATTGACCGTGACCCCCAGGTCACTCTCTGTGGTACTGCTCTTTAGTCTCTCATTCCCCAGACTGCAGGTATATCCAGGATTGGATATACCCATCCCAGATTCAGAATCCAGGAATTCCCCTTGCTAAACTTGACATGGTTAGTGATTGTCCAGACCTCTAATCATAAAGAATAAATGTCTAAGTTGTTTTCCTCTTAGGGAGGCAAGAGCTACTCATTTCGTTAGGCAGAAGTGGCTCTAGGTAGATAAACTGAAGTAACTTGTTTTTCAGATAGGAGTAAGGTTAAATTACTAAGAGAACTATTTGGAAAAAGAGCCACATTAGCAGATGGGAATTTCAGTGCTCCTTGGATTTACCATTTAAAAAGAAGTCCGTGTCTTGGAGCAGAAGGAATTCAGGAGGCAATCCCTGGGTTGTCAAGGTCAGTGCACAGCTGAATGTGAAGCCAGCAACACAAGGGAGTGCAATACTATTGTCATTATAATTACATTTGGAGTTTTTCTCAGTCTTTTTTCACCTATAGATGGATATAGTAAATGCAGTTTTGGCCAAAATCTAGAAGATTAAATTCACACATGTAGAAATGTAGCAAGATGCTGTAAGTACTATACATCTGGAATCCTTCCAAGTTCTGTTTTTATGCTTTAGAATTTGCTTTTTTCAGATTAGACATTTATATAGACATCACATTTGCCACTGAGATATGGCAGAGCAAATATATGACATCAATCACACAGAAATTAACTGATTGCTTTTAATTATACTGTAATAAGATGCCACTGCTTCAAGGGTTTAATCCAGGGGTGAATTTTTATTATAAAATTCTGTAAAAAAAATTAATGGAACAGTGAAAAGCCTTAGCTGATATCTCAACTACAGTGCATCATCTCCTTCTTTTCATGGCTGTTCATTTGTGGTTCTATTGTAAAGAAAAAAATTGCTCATGCTTGATGAATTGCTCAGTGACAAAAAGTAAGTTGTACTAAGTCTTGTTCAAGCCTACCCATCTTCCCAATAATGCCCTTTGACCAGCTTTATGTTTGATTGTTTACATTCCACAAAGCCTCCCCTCACTTACCAATTTTGCAGCTCAGATGCAGTCCTTCTCACTGAACAGAAACCCTGGATATAACAGTGATTATTCCCTCAGGCATTCTTGTCATGCCACGCTTGCTGCACATTCTATGGTACGATTGCAGCAAAGAGAATGGGACACTAATGGCTTTATCAGTGCAGAAATATACATACGCTTGCAAAATCTTCCCTCCCTGCCCATCCCTGCTTGAAACAGAGCTCAGCTTGCCTGAATATTGTCTGCTTCACTTCCACATATCGCTTCAATATCTGAAAATATATTAGCCTTTGAAGATTTATATTTAAACAAACTAACTGCTGTCAAGGAAATCTATTTAAAAAACCCTCACAAAACAGAACAAAACCCCTGATAGTCTGTAGAGTTTTATTTACCTGAGACAAGTACATTTGACTCTTTTGGGCTAAAATTTTATCTAGACTTTTTGGACACTGGGGACACCATAGTTTTAATCTCTTTAAAGAGGAAATAAAGTTTGTCAACAACAGCAAATACCATTTCTGATTTGGGATTACATCACATATTTTATATTTATAAATGTAGTTGCGAATGGGATTCTATGATTTTGATTTTAACAACTCTTTAAAATGGTCTTTTGTACCAAATATGATATATATAAATAATAGGATCCTGAGCTTACATAAATCTTTATGCTTGTGGAATGGGATGTAGCACTTCTATTGTATGTTTGAGGTCACATTATATAAGCAGGTAATGTGACTGTCCCTTTTAACCTTGAAGACTGAAACTATGCAGCTCAAATCAAGACAGAAATGCATTCAGTGCTTATTGCACACCCCTGAATATGTTAGCAGCTGAAATGGCTTTGAAAAAAACCACAACCCTAAACCACTAACTGTAAATAGCTTAAAGAAAAAAAAAAATTATATCTTAAGGAAAAAAAAAAAAAGTAGAAATTTAGCATATGAAAGTGGATCACTAAGTTAGCTGCCTAGTCTTTGCTTGCAAAATTAAGCCTTCATTCTGCTGCTGGAAGTTATCAATATTTAACTTCTCCTGACAAGACAAAGGCAGATAGTATGAACGAAGAATTATTACTGTGAATGCATAAATCTTTACTTGAAGTGTTTTTATATCAATAATTGATTTTCAGTATGTAATGATACAGAGTTTGGATCTCATTAACAAATGGGGACATAATTATCAAATATTCTTTGATACAATAACTAGCCTAGCAGGTAACATTGAAACAGTGAAATAATTATGCATTTATTTTAAAAAGTTTTGTAAGTGTCTAAGAGGACATTCTTAAAATTAAAGCAGAGAATTATAACAAGATTAAATTTTCAGGGATAGCTTAAACTGATACTGAAAATACCACTGAATGAATAGATGCCAACTCTTTGGTTAGTATGTGAGGTGCCTGGTCTGGTCACAGTTTTGTTCAATGCTTTTATTGAGTTAAACAGTAGAATACAAAGCATATTCTAAAATTTGCTGATAACATCAACAAATGTGACAAAATCAAATTCGATTGGTTTCAAACAGATTAGATGATTGGATTGTAAAGATGCTTTGAAATCAGCAAGAATAACAGTGCATAGCAGTTGTACAGTGTTACAGTTCAGTTCTGTAAAATTCACTAAAAAACCAGACTACAGTTAAGTGACATTACTGCTTAAAAGATGGAGGTTCACAGAAGTCTATAAGTTAATCATTGGTGATGAGCAAAAAATGATTTTCTGTATGAAAAAGGAAAACGTCATCTAGGAAGCAATATGATTTTTCTGTCTTAAGATTCAGTTTTATCTTGACCCACTCAGAAAGAAAAGTATAGTCAAAGTAGAAGATAGCAAGCAAAAATAGCATGAAAAATTGAAAACATAGCTAAGGAGGAAAGGTCAGAGACAATGGTTTTGTTTTATTTAACAGACCAAAAAGACTGGCATGAAAAGAATAAAAACCAGATGTCCTCATTCTGTTTGCAAAAGAAGAGCTTTATGTTAAATAGAGAATTTTTCCTTATAATAAAAGTAGTGAACTGTGATTATAGACTGCATTTTGAAGATCTGAATAGATATTTATCTGTGACTATATTTAAAGTCAAGTAATATTTCATCCTTCTTCAGTAAAGGAGAACTGAGTGACCTTTTACATTAACATGCAGCCTACTAATTACAATTTTTTTTATTATACATTAATAAAGAATGGGAAAAAAATCAAACGTATTGAACTATGAAATATGCCAATATTATTGGTATACACCTTCATTACATTTTAAGATATAAATATATAAATAGTGCATGCTTTCATAATTTACCTAGATATCAAGAAGAAAAGGCAAATTTTCACTCCTTTACTTCTGTTGCAAGTCTTCACAGATCAATATTTCAATAACAATGATGAGATATGGACATCTAATATATTTCACTCACCAAATACTGTCATGGGCAATACAGAGCTATTACAGCTATTAATTAAATATATTGTTAAAAAAAACCAGAGCAGGATAATGAGAAATAGTATCAGACCTTAAAAAACCTGCCTCTATCCCTCCCTCCTTCCCAGTTCTGCCTCCTCCCTGCAGTGGTACAGGGAAACAGGGAATGGGCATTATTGCAAATTCATCACAATTTGTTTCTGCTGCTTCTTGGGGAGAAAAATCCTTCCCCCACACCAGTGTGGGGTTCCTGCCATGCAATGCAGTTTTCCATTAACTTCTCCAATCTGAGTGCATCCCATGAGCAACAGTCCTTCCCAAAATGCTACACAAAGTGGGTCACTCTTCCACAGGGTGCAGTCCCTCAAGGACAGACTGCTCCAGTGTGGGTGCCCCACAGGGTCACAGGTCCTAGCAGGAAACCTCTTCCAGCATGGCACTTCTCTCCACAGGTTTGCAGGTCCCTGCTGCAGTTTGCTCCAGCATAGGGAGTTCCCATGGGTTCACAGCCTTCTCTCAGGCATCCACCTGATCCAGCATGGGTCACCTCCATGGGCTGTGGGTGGCTCTCTGCATCCTTCCATGGGCTGCAGGGGCACAGCTGCCTCATCATGGTCTTTACTATGAGACACAGGGGAATCTCAGCTCCAGTGCCTGGAGTGTCTCCTCCCTCTCCTTCTTCACTGACCTTGGTGTCTGCAGAATTGCTCTTCTCATGTTCTTCCCCTGCTTTTCTCTGACTGTAATCATGACTATACAATAACCTTTTTTTCTTATTATTAGATATATTACCACAGAGGCATTACCATCATTCCTGATAGATCAGCAGCAGGTCCATTTTGGAGCTGGCTGGCACTGTCTCTGCTGGCACTGTCTCTGCTGGACATGGTTGAAGTTCTACTAGCTTCTCACAGAAGCCTCCCTTGTAGCCCTCTGCTACCAAAACCTGGCCATAAAACCCAGTACAGCTCTTGGAAAAAAAAAACAAAACATGGAGATAGAGCAGGGAAATCATAGCTAATGCTGATTTATAGAAATTTCTGATGAGTGAGGAAATAGTTTGAGTGCTGACACAACAGAGCTACACTGAGCATAATATGGTTTAATTCATATTCAGCAAAAAATGTAATGGTGTTTGTTTTAAAAGCAAACTTAAAATTATACATAAACCCATGACTATTCTATAACTACAGAGAGCAACTTTCCTTCTTAAAACATGTTTCCTTTGTGATACTGCTGACATGAAAATATTTAATTTTTTCTGAATGTTTATATACCAAAAAATACCAACAGCATAGATAACTGAATCCTTTAAAGTTAAAACTAATTTTTTACCAAATGTGTGTAGCCAGTTCAATACATAACTTGTTTTGTGAATATTTTATGTATATTTTATTGATCACAGTGTTTAAAAAGGTAAAATTTATTTAAAACAACCTCTAAATGCTAGGAGATAAAGTGGGAAATACACTTTAGAAATGAGCTGAATTTGGGTTGGCGTTTATGTTGGATAGATATATTGGATATCCATGGACTGGCTTCCATGGATTGTCTATGTATTCTGAACATTTGTAAAAACTTACAGGTACATTCCTAGCCTAGATAGAAAAACCCATCTTGTTGTTTTTCAAACATGTTAAATACATCTCAGTAAACAAGCAATATAAAAAAACATATAGCTTCATAGAAAACAATAGTGTTTTGGACCTGCAAGCAACTTTTTCCCCTGTCTGATGTAGCTACTATTTAGCCATCTAAGGTTAGCATTTATTGATTCTGCTTTTACTTTGATTGGATCTTACCTACTTCAGTGCTTCAGTAAATTGAAACCTTCTCCAGTTCATGGAAGAAATCTGAGAGAAGGGCAGTGAGAAAATGTACACTGACCTCAATTTGTTTCAGATGGTACTGGTAAAAACATTGTCATCAGGTTGCAGAAATGACCTCAGCTAGCAAGAGATAAAAATAAAACCTCTTATTCACAACAGCCTTTAATGGAAGGAGATTTAGTTATTCCCAAAGTAAAAATCACAGCACTATTTTTCTATATTCTGTAAATATGAGAATCTCTATTATCCTAATGATTTTAAAGGTCAGCATCCAAATGCATTCCCTGCTGAATAAATCGGCCTTATATTGTGTAAGATTTGTTTCATATCTACACTGTTATCATCCACATTATATATTTTACTCTTTATATGCACTTATTTAAGTATTACATAGATACGGTAATATGATTAATATATAATATAATATAATATAATATAATATAATATAATATAATATAATATAATATAATATAATATAATATATCTAATA
>LTAT01000001.1:64704646-64746587 GCA_003286495.1 Chlorodrepanis virens | reverse complement strand
TGATTAATATATAATATAATATAATATAATATAATATAATATAATATAATATAATATAATATAATATAATATAATATATCTAATAATGAATAGTGTAATATAATATTTATAAGAGACAAATCTCTTGCAATGAAACTATGAATAGAATATGAACAAAGAGAAAGTTGTGAAACTAATCTTCTCAATTCAGAAGTTAGAGGCTGTCTTTCTTCAGTGATATTTTTTTACTTTTTCCAGATGTAAATCAAATCCCCTTTACACTTAATATGGTTTTATACAAGTGTTTAAATTTAATCACTGTTTCCCTTCAATTAATGCTTATCCTTGCAAGTGTGCAACTGCCACAATATGATCCTCTTGCCTCTTTTCTTCTCAATTTTTCATGCACAAAACCTCTGCCACTGAAAAGGATTTACCATTTACCTCTACTTCTTCATACATCACATGTAAACAAGAATATGTTTGATTTATTTGCTGACTCCGTCTGTGTTGAGTTAGCCTTAGCAAACAGCCAAACTCACACCTAGCTGCTCACTCACCTTCCGTCCCTAGTGGGATGGGGGAGAAAATGGGATGAAAAAGCTCATGGTTCAAGATAAAAATGGGGAGATGGCTTACCAGTTAAAACCGCAAGCAACAGAGACTGTTGTAAAAAAAAAAAAAAAAAAAAAAACACCTTCATTTTTTTTGCACTAAGAATAAAAATTACTGATTTGGGTAGTGAAAAAACAGAGGCGAACTTTACAACAGCTTTCCTTCCCTCAGTTTCCTTCATCAGATTCACTCCCTGTAAACAGCAGAGGTTGAGGATGTGGGGTTATGGTCAGTAATTATGGGGGATTCTTTGCTGATCCTTCCTTCTCACACTTCCCCTGTACTCTGGCATGGGGTTCCCAAAGGGTGCAGTTCTCTCAGGAATATCCATCTGCTCTGATAAGGATCCTTCACAGGTTGAAGTTATTCCTTGCTCCTACATCATGGAGCACCAGACAATTATTTTAGGCCTGGACTAATTTCTGATTTCTAAATTTCTATACCTCTATAGCAAATAAACATGTAAAAGGTAGCTCAATGAGGTAAAGTTCAAGGAAATGAAAGTGTCAGGCTTCATAGAAGTGCATTGTTAAGTTTCAGCAGCAACTACGGAATCCTCTGATAAAGAACTTTTTGAAACCATATCAGTAAAGTTTATTCAGCACGAATTTGAAACACTGAGTATTCCAGAAACCCTTTATGATAAAAAATTTTAGCTCAGCACATGTAACCCTTAGAAGGGAAGTTATAGATATTGCTACAGATGGAGGATAGTGAATGTAAATTCATTCACAGGAAATCATTCACACGAATTCAAGTGAATTCACATACATATGAAGCAAAATCTGCTATAACACAGTTTGCTTGTTTGCTTGCTATTTTCTTCCAGAAAACAGATATCAACTTTATAAATAAATAAATTCCCACCCTTATCAGTGCTCCATAAGAAGCAGGAGCTTTTTTGTTTGGCTAAGGTTTATTTGTAAAAATAAAAATTTTTGTCTTTTAGTCCACCTTTTTCAAAAAAACCCATATATGTAATGGCAGAGAATACCTTTGAATTCATAAGGTCTTGTGCTACACACTTCAGTACTCTAATTACCCAGCCTTCACAAAAAAAAAGGGCAAACACCTCCTCATTCTCCATTTCAGATTGTTCTATCAGACTTTACAAATGAATTATCAACCCAAAGAGTGTTAAGGTTCCATCTCTGTGCTGAGTTACACTACTGGTCACATTCATAATACCAGAAATGCTGATTTGGCCACCAAAATACAACAAGCAGTTAAAATGCAAGTATTTCAAATCTAAGAACATTACTTGTCTTTAAAAATTGCTTCTGTTTTTCTAAAATATTTTAATACAGTACAAAGTTTGTGTTCACTCGTTATTGTTTGCAATTTGACCTTCAATGTCACACGGTGGTATGTCAAATGAAGCAATTCTGATCATGCGAAATTGGATCATGTCTCACATACATCAACAGGATTGATTAAACCCGACAAGATATATCAAAATGTGACACATATGCCTCAAAAACAGACATAATGTTGTTTTCTGAAAACAATAGTGTCTCTTAATAATTTCTGAAAGAGATTTTTCCTTTGGGAAGAAAAACCCCCACATATCAACAAGGCAAACATTTTCACTGGAACTTGAACATCATAATTAAAGAGGGCAGAGAGAAATAGATTCTTTTGCTCCCTTTCAGGAAATTTATTGGTAAGTAATCAATATTACTTTCCAACCTAATTCACATTTAAGATAAGATTTTTATATAACATTCTGGTTTAAAAAAAGTAAAAAGGAAATTAATTAGATGCAGAAGTAGTCATGAGACAGGAAACACACTGTATCTCTGAGTACTGTCCTAGACATTATTCTTTCATCACTGTACCACCTAGTAACATGTTAATGGGCTTCTCATGTTCCAGATGCAGTCCAGTAGTCATGGTAATTCAAAAAATTTACGAAAATGTTCCTTCTGGAGATGAGGAAGCAAATTTCTGCTTAACAAAGAAGAAAAGGTATTACATTCAAATTTAATCTAAGAAAAATCAGAAGGATTTTCTTATATTGTAAGTTTTATAGAAACTTCTATGAGTTCATTTTATCATATTCATTTCAACTGAGTTATGAGCTAGCCATAAGAATCCAAGAGAAAATTTAGGAAATAATGTATTTCAATAAAACAGAATCTGGATTAAAAATACTTAAATACTTCATTCCCCTTTAGGATTTATTTACATTCTCCCTTTCCCCTCCCCTCCCCACCTTTTTCTTTTACCTGAGTGGCCCTCAGCAATTCAGAATGACAGCAGCTCACAGTAAAATTAGAAATTAGGAAGGTACTTGTTCACTAACAATGCAATAACAGTAAACATTGTTTCCCTGAACCCAAAATAAATAAATCAGCTGATGATCTCCATGCTCATTCTTCACTTAACCCAGAGAGTCTTTCAGCAAAGACTTTTCTAGTGGTCATTTTAGCAGGCTGTATGTGTGGCCCAGCATCTTTGTTTGTCTCTTTCCTCTGTGCATCTTGCATTTCTAATGCATGCACGTAAGCACATGATAGCAGTTCATTTATATGTTTGGGTTGCAAACCCTTGATATTCTGCAGTGTGATATCACACATGCAGCATGGGGCTCTTTCATTCCTCTTAAATGAAGGCAATGGTTAAACCTCCAGCTTCAGTGACACGAAACCAGACTGGCAACACAGAGCAGTTTCTGGTAAAACACAAAGCACTAAGCAACTTTATAGTGTTCTCATTATGTATTTCTCTCAAGTCCCTTATTTCTGTGGAAGTCTGAAAAGACATCAATATAAATTCAATTCACATTAAAGCTTTTAATTGTAATCTATTGAGGATAAAGATTCATATGGTTTGCTGTATGAATATTTTTATTTATATAGTCAGAGATTTAGGACCTCAAAAGAGCTCCAGTCCTGAAGTCCTGTTCTATTTCCATGTGCTACCTTTCCTTTATGCAGCAATTATCAGATATGTAGATGATTTTGAAATGGGTTGTCTGCTGTCAGAAATTACAATCCAAAGAGGCAGCAGTTAGATTTGGCAGGAATGTTGTCTTTGACACTGGGTAAAGAGAAAAAAAGAGGAAGAGAAAAAAATGTTGTTGAAAGCTGAGGAAAACAGAGCTTTTCTGTCAAGTTTTTTTCATCTCTAAATATCTACCCTAGAGCATTTTATTCTTCCTGTACTTCATTGTTTCAGTTGCTTATGTTTCACAGTACAGATTTAACTCATCCGAAACTAACAGACAGACAGTAATTTTAAACATTATTTCCCAGTGTTGTTAGCTATTTTTGTAAGTATTTGAGACAAATCAGCACAAATGAAGTCTGACCATAGTGCTGACCTTATTCTTAGTTCTTCCACTGTGCAGTTAAACAGACAATTGAGGAAGTAGACAAGTTGGAAAATGTAAAGCAATTTTGCATGCAGGTGCCCATTTGTTGACTGGACTTTTTTAGGACAGCCTTTGTGATATAGCCAGCCTTAGTTGACTCTGGCCAACTCATCTTTCCAATCCTCATGTAGATACAGATATTAAAAATGGGATTTTTTCCACTTTCCAGCAGGAGTTCAAAACCACTATTTGAGGACTTAAGGATGAAAAAAAAGTGATACCCTAAGACAAGAATGCCTGTAGAGAATCTGATACCTCAGAGAGCAAAAATCAGACAAATGGGGAGGGAATTAATGTAGTCAGAGGTGTAGAGAAAATCAGATAAGCTACAACAGATAAGAGCATAGTAAAAAGATTAGTCCAATTACTAAATGAGAAAAGGATGAAATTAATGAAGGTTTTAAATTGCTGAATTACTTTATATCAACTTGTCAGTAAGATACAAAATAGTCAACAACAGTTTTGGCAATTAGAAAGTAATGAAGATCTTGTAAAGTCATCTATTGAAAAAAAAAAAAAAGCCAGAAAAGGAGAACCCAAATAATTAAAATGCATGGAAATGAACTAGTGAGATAAAGGTTTCATTCAGTAATAATACCATGTACCCACTTCTAAACAAGTGAATGCTTTCATGGACGACAACAGCATAACAATACTTGTGCGATTAAACTAAGCAGTCATCTAATTACCTGTTGAGCTACAGCTTTCATAAGGTCATAACAAGACTTTCTGGTTTACAAAGCACCTAAATGATCTTCTGGAAATATATTTATTGATTTTACCTCTCATCTAGTTCAAACTGAGGAGGACACATCATGCACAGCATCCACAGATCCAGAACAGAAGGCTACAGCATGGATGACTGACTATAATTTTGGATTCAGGTCCCTGTGTCTGAGATTTAGTTTCTTGCTCTGTGTATGTATCTTATAATACAAAATTGTTAATTAAAAACATCAAGGATGGTGGTGATGGTTCCATCCCCCTTAGGTGGAAGATGCCTGTATGTCTGATTGCAGCTCTATCAAGTCTCATTCTGGCATCAAACAGTCTTGTTCTGAGTTTGCAGTGTCTCTACAGTGGCTCACAATTCTGGTCAGGGACAAAATGTGTGTTAGTGTCAGAAGGTGATCAATTAGTGAACATTTGCAGGATGATGAAACTGTTATTTCAAATCAAATTAGAATGAAGGAAGTCCCATGAATTTTTTTTTACTTCTGAGTTGAGTATCCTAACCACTGAAGTATTATATAATAAGCAAGGCTGACACTGCATCACAGAATTCAATTGAATTAGTCAGGTTTACATAAGACCTGATAAATCAATGTTTTTAGGATGATTAAATGTCCAAGAGTCTGTTTCATCCCTTGCAAATGTCCTTAGGTAAAGATAGGTGCTTATTTGCAAGTTATGAGCATTCATAACACCAAATAATGTAAAGTTTTCCAAACACTTTTGCTCTTATGCTGGTATGTCAGACCTGGCAGTACATCAAAATTCTGATCTTGGACAACTTTAATCTTTACAATTTTTCTTCTCTCTTTCCCTGATGCTTAAAAGTCTAATGCTATAGAGAGCAGTTTAACAATTAATCCCAGTTGCGGCATTTGGACATACTTTGTAATGAACTAATTAGAATGCAGCTGTAGCTTGACTTTTGGAGATAGATCTGAATAACATCTTTTACATAACATTGTTAACTGCTAATATATACAGATGATTTTTTCCATAAAAGCACTTCATACTTTGATGCTCAAATAGTAGATAACCTGAAAAAAAATTACAGTTTTTTGTATAACTGACCTTTTTAATCATCTTAATGCTTATTTAATAGGCTTGCTATCAATATGTTTTCCACAAACAGGACAACATGTGGGACTAGAGATATTGATCATCATGCCAAATCATATTCTTGGAAGAGAATCAAACAGGCTTTCAAGAGATGAACATCCTTTAAGTATCTTCCATGTCATCCTATTCGGCAGGACCAGACTCGATAGAGAATTGTTGTTTTACTTTACTCTTAAATCTTTTCCTAGTTGTAGTCTTTGTTTCACCTTGAGGGGAAATTGCTTGCTCCTGCTAGAATAATTTTCTTTACACTTGAGGACCAGATATCTTTATAAGGGATTAATCCTCAAACCCCTGTGGACTAAATACATGTAAATGCATTGCTCTATTAGTCATACTTGACAAATCTGAAGAAAAAAAGGAACCCTTGTAAGGGTTTTATGAAAGCACTAGGTTATAACTTGTACAGCAGCAAGGGAATCAGCAGGAAACACCAAATACTCAATAGTTCCCTCTTCCCTAGGGTGTCTTCCTCAGAAAAGTAGCAGAGTTAACCCCCTTCTGACTTTGTCTCAAATAACTGATTCTTTTGGAACAGAACAGGAAAAGAGGGAACTCCAGATGCCATCTATGAAATTATACCTAAGGCCTAGAATTGCCCTTAACTTCCATGGCAGTATTTTATATTTTTTTGTTGGCAGCATCCCAGACTTGATATAATTTATATTCCCTGAACTATGCTAAATATTCATAAGACTTGGTACTCCATCCTTCCCTATAGCATACTTCTAAAAAACATAATTGAAAACAGAAACCATGTTATCAGTGATGCTTTATGTCATTTTTTGTTCATGTCTGCAGTGGTTAGAAGACTTTGTTGTTATCACTGTGTGAGTAAGCAGTAATAATTTTCCAATAAGGCATAAAGAAATGATTATATGTTAGCTGAAAAAGGGCAGTAAGCATTATTAGGCAATTTTCTTGAAAATAAAGGGAAAAGTAAGTAGAGAAGTGATAATTACATCTCAGGATTTTACTTTATCACTTTTTTTTTTTTTACATACGTATGATTACCATTGAAATATTTCTGAGATTTGCCTATCTTTCCCAGTCCCAGACTTAAAAAGGTGAAGGATGACAGATTATTTGTTTATTAATTTATTTGTTATCACAAATAATGCTTGTCAGCTGCTACATAGAAAAATTTTCATTTATGTCCTGTCCAAATACAAATTTATAGGAACACTTGAATCTTCTGATGAAAAAAAGACAAGCTTTGAACTCCTTACACCTTTATGTCCCATAAATGTTTCTTATAGTCTTTGTTCTTACACGAGTAGGTCTAATATATGCAATTATCTCTCCAGGAATCAGTAAATTAAGATAAATCATTGGCAATGTAAAATTATTATTGTCTAATATGATTCATCTCTCCTGAAAAGCGTAGGCATTTCAGATATGCTTTGTATTTCATATTTTCTGACGAATAAGGATGAATGCTTGAGACTTGTGCACCAGAACAGCACCTTCTGATAGCCAGCAGCTAGTGTTTGTATCAAAATGAGGGGAATCCTTCTGCTGTAGTTTTTATGACCAGGAAAAGACTTTAGGTGTGTGCCAAATCTCTCTTTCCCAGACATTTCCGTTAGTTGTGAAACCATATTCATTTGGATTCACTGATGACTACTTACCGTTAAATTTAGCGGTTTTTAAAGAACCATAACACAATTCCTGCAGCAGTTGTTTTATCTAACTGTTAACTAAAAAGTTAACTGCTTATATCTATAGAAAAGGTTGTGCACAAAGTGCTCTTGGCCCACTGAATTTTCTTTAGCAAGGTCTTTGGCATATTCTCTTTAAAGCCAAATTGACAAGAGATGGACGGGATAAGTACATGAAAAGATGAGTAGAAAATTAGCTTGACTGTCAGGCTGAATTAGTAGTGACCAGTAGCACAAAATCCTGCTGGCAGTCAGTTGGTAATGGCATCCCTCAAGGATCTGTACTGAGGCCAAAAGAGTTCATTCATGATCTGAGTGATGCAATAGAGTGGATGGAGTACTGTGAGCAAGGCTAAATGATAATTTGTAATATGAGTTGCAATATGCAACTTTTCAACTCAGCATAAGGAAATTAAATTTTGTCATGAGGATAGTCAAACACTGGAACAGGTTGTCTGTGTAGTTTCCATCATTGTAGAGATTCAAAGCACCCTGGTTTGACCAGAAGCCTAGACAATATTACCTCTGGAGGTCCTTTCCAAGCTACATTGTTCTGTGTGTGTATGACCTACATGAATAATTGACATAAAAATCTGCCAGAGAAATGCAGCAGACTGCTTTTCAGAAAAGACCAAGCAAGGCCTCATAATCTGAATGTGTTATTTTTCATGCATAGCATCAGTTCCTAGGCCATACACAAAGAAAAGCCAAAGAAGAAGTGAGTCTGGAGGGTTACCTTTTCCAACAAAGGCTCATTTACCTTTTGAGTGTATATACCATTATTGGGTGAGGAACAGGGAAAACAACCGAAAAAACACCCAACCATCATTACTAATTCCAGCTGTATCATTGAATGAGTTACCCTTATACCTAAAGGGATGATACAGTGACATTTCTAACATCTAAGCAAATGGCTTGACACTAGCAGTGTTGACAACAGAGGTGAGTACTGTTTTGTCTGGGTAGCATTTATAGACTCCTTCCTAGCTTTAACCTTGTAGTTACCTCCATTCTTTTTCCATAACCACTGAATTTTTCTTATTCTGAATCAAACATCTGTGCTCGTCAGTGACTCTGAATCACTTTCTACATCCAATGTTAGCATATAATCCTCCATCCATTTGCAACGTATTTGGCTTAATCAAAGTATTTTCCAATATCCAGGAAATCTTCCATTCCCTGATTTGACATTAAATAAACTATGAGAGAAAGGCTGCTGCCAAGAAAATGGGATAGAAAACTCAAACCAGGCAAATGTTTTCTGTCTTTTCCAGACCCATTTGAACCAAAGAGCACCTTTTTTCAGTATAGCAGCCAATCTGACACAAAATGACAAGACTGAGTTGCAAACGTTTTTGATTTGAAGATAAGTTTATCTCAATGCCCTCCAATCTGTAAGTAAAAAAAAACCTCAAGGTTTTTGAGGCTTTTTTAGTGAATGAGCATCTATATAACTGTGAATATAACTTGGCTAAACAAGAGCAGTAGATTGGCAGCTGATAAGCCTGTCAATTTAACCTTGCTATATTCAGTGAATATTGGAATGCGCTCAAAATGGTAAAGGAAAAAATTATCTTTTAACTTCTGCTATCTTTTCCCCATATAGCAATGTAACTTTCTTATCAGCATTGCAATTCTTTTTCCTAATCAAATGAACTTTTTAACTAATTTAAGTTGTGGATGCTCCACCTTGGAAGCATTTAAGACCAGGCTGGATGGGATGTTGAGCAATCTGGTTTAGTGGAAGATGTCCCCGCTCAGAGCAGTGGGGCTGGAACTAGATGATCTTTAAAATCCCTTTGAACACAAGCCAGTGCATGATTCTAGCACAATCTGTCACTTCTCCAAGTGGAGAGGAGCTGGTGAGGAGAGATGCTGAGCTGGACCTTATTCTCATGAGCAAGGAAAAACTGGTGAGGAATGTGAAGCTCAAGGGAAAGCTTGTCTGCAGTGACCATGAAATAATAGAGTTTGATATACTCAGGGAAATGAGGGTGGTCTACAGGATGCTCAGTACCTGGGACTTTGGGAAGCAGATGTTGGGCTCTTTAGTGACCTGCTTGGTAGAGTATTGGGAAATAAAGCCCTGGAGGGAAGAGGAGAGATAAAGAAAGCTGATCGATAATCAACTATCACTTTCTCCAAGATCAGCAGCAGCAAGGGTAAATTGGGAAAAACGTTCCAGGAGGCCTGCATGGGTGAGCTAGGATCACCTGGACAAGTCAAACACACAAAGGAAGCCCACAGAGGTAGAAGCAAGGACAGGTAGCCTGTGAGGAATACAGAGAGGTTATCCCTGTAAATGTTATGTTTGATATGAGGTCTTGCAAGCATGTGCAGTCACTGGGTAACAGACACCAGCCCTTTATGTAATACAGGTTTATGTTTGGATTAGGAGAAATGGTTTTATAGTTGTAATTAATACATACAACAGCTTTTATTAGACACGTTGCAGCAATGTTAAAACTCAAATTAATAAAGGAAGAAAAGATGAAAAATGCCTTCATTCTTATTGTTACAAAAATAAGTAATCTTCTTTGCTGTTTGATTTGCCCTTCCAACCTGTATGTCTCTGGGACCCCAGATAAGTAGTAACAGCTTTTCTCAGATGAGATGGCATGTGAGCAATCAGCATCCCCAAGGTCTGTGCCAGGATGATTGCAAAAGTAGTGGTATATATGGTTTATGGCCAGATAAACTGCCAGATTTTTTTTTCCTCTCTCTTTTCTTTTTTTTTTTCATCATCCTGACTATCTAGGGACACTCTTCTAGGGCAAAGAAATCAGAACACTGATAGCTCAGTAAAACCTCCTTATCTTCTGCTTGAGGGATAAAGTAGTTATGAACCTTAAGAGAAGGCATAAAAGAGTGATTATAATGCCAAAGAAAAGAAATGCATACCAAAATTTTTAGCACAGCAGTCTTATCTCTGTTAACCATGCTTTTCTATAATAATTAGATAATTTACACTTTTATAACTCCACTAATAACAATAATTGTTTTGTTTGAATTAGGTAATTACTGTTCTAATTAGATTAATATTAAGGTCTTGCATTTTACATGTCCTTGCAACCATAGTAAGATATTTGGTGTAAGATTTACTGGATGTGTTTAAAGACAGGATATTTCTCAAGGCATATGAACGCCAGTTTCTCATCTCTGTTCCTTATTTGGAAATGGCACCAAAATGCCCATATGTACTTTAGGCCAGACTTTGTCTGAGAAATGTATATTCAGTTCATCCAAACTAGTACTATAATGTACTTTTGTGATATGTTCAAGTTTGAATACAATATTCTAAATATGTTTTGTCCACTCTCAATAGGACAGCCTGCACCTTATTTTCTCTCACAGGGAAATGAATTTATTCCCAGATTTTGTAAAATTTTGAGCTAAAATATTCACAACGGTAATAAAATACAAGCATTAGCTAAAAATATGGATCAGAAAACTATAAGGGTGGGGTGGTTCCATGGAGTGATTAGATTCCTCTCTTCTGAATCTCTAACTAATTCCAGAAGGTACCTAAAGTCAATAGTGCATGGTTTAAAATATAGATGTTTCTAGATGCCTGGTTTGAGCTACTCTAGTCTCAAGAAACATATATACATTTTACAGCCAGACTGCCGTTTGGTATAAACAGGAGATACCCAGGGAACAGTGATAGGAGCTACAACTTTCTCTTCTCTCACATAAGCAACCTAAAAATGATTCTAGGAGGAAAACTCTACATTGGGTCCCATCAATTAATCCCACCCTCTGCAGCAGGCAGGAACTAATGCTGTGGGGAGAGTGTGTGGAACAGAAACATTATAGGATGATCTCAATAGTACAATCTCCAAGCTGATGTCAATTAGTTGTAAAGAAGCTTTGAGAAGCTTATGCTGCACCTGAAAGAGCATGAGAGTTTCCTTACACATTTGCTGTCTTGCCTGCATAGGAGGCTAGTTTCAAAGAATGTAGGGAGTTCCCTCATTGGAGATACCCTTTATTTTTGTGAAGAGTTCTATTATGTGAGAGAGATATCTACTTATTACTCTTTGGGTAAATGTGGATTAACCAATCCTTTGGTTATTTTGACAAAGAATAAGTTCTTGTCCAATCTTTAAAACCAGCCTTTAGTTTTGAACACTTACTGGGTGGGTGCAACAACAGTGAAACATGAGGGAAAATCCCATTCAAACACACAGTTCACTGACAAGAGGTACTCAAAAAACAATATAATGATTCAGCTGAAGTGTTTTTAAAGATCACTCTTTTGAGGCAGGTTACTATTTAAGGTTCCCTGTGTCATCCTCTGAATGTTACTAAAAATACTTGTCTCTGTTCTGAGAAGTACTGTTGAAACAATCTTAGTCACTAATAGAAGGGTAGGAATTAAATTTTAAAGAGAATTTTTTTCACATCTTGTATCAAATTGATATAAATGCCTATGAAATATTTACAATGAAGAATGTTTTTTGTTAGAAAATAGTTAAATACAGAAATGATTTCTTCAGAAACTTATCTCCTGACAATTGGTCTGGTCTAAATTCTTACAAATGAAGGTCTCCTTTTAAGAAGTTGCCATATATTAAACTGTTAATTATTCTATTTTTGCTTTAAAATTCTCAGGAAATAAAAATTTTACATTTTAAATACTTTAAAGTTAAATTGTCTGATTAAAAAAAAAAGGAGCAAAAGGAAATAATTAAAATTTTAAAAATAACATGATCTACAAAACAAAACTAAAAGCAGCTGTAAGGTGAAACAGTTGACCTCATAGCACAACACTATGAGGTCAATGAGACTTCACGTATTTCAGAAATTAAATGATGCTACAGACATTTCCAGGCATTAGAACTTGTTCATTCAGCTTTGATGGTCTTAGGAGCAGTTGATTTTGATTATCTGGGTTCCCGACTTTGTCATTGTTCCTCTGATCACCGCATAGTCATTGGTTATTTTTCGGTTTGTTTGAATTTTCACTAGCTTGACACACTAATTGTAACCTTTAAAGTTAGATGTTGGCTAAATCCTGACAATAAAATGTAAAACAAACATCCAGACTAATTATTTTGCCCCATCTGTCATAGGGCCCAACTGCAGGGCTTGTGTTAATAATGTTTTCTGCTATACAGACCTGAAAACTCTTGATAATATAAATGCAGAAGTGATTAGCCAGTTACTTCGTTAAAAATAATACCTAGATTAAACAACAAAGGATGGAAATTGTCTTTACGGCACCCCTAAATATTATAGGTAGAGAGACACGATGAAAATATGGTAATTTTTGGATTAATAATCCTTTTATTAAAACACTGGAGGATAATAAAATCTTTTGAGTAGGAATTATCAGGATCACTTTCTTTCTGTAACTACTTTCAATGTTTGTCTTCCCTGTGGAGAAAGCGTATTGTTAATTTGAATGGTCTGTGAACACAAACCAGACTGTAGTTTAACACATAGGACACCCGCTTCACATAATCATGGAGTTCTAACAGAACTAACTGACTTATGCTTCTAATTGTATTTTAGAGACAAAAAAAAATTTTTAAACCTTAATTGCATTTCTAAATAAAAAGTCAAACTCCATCCCATTAAACACTTTTCTCATAATAATAACTTTTTCCCCCCAATTTTCACTCAGTCTTATTCTGCATTATTTTTTCATTCTGCAGTTTAAGTCTTTCTGACATACAGAAGCTGCAAATAAAAAAACCACATTTCTGTCTCTTTGTGGTATAATACTCCAACTGTTCTTGAGAATAGATTCACTTTGTTTCTGAAATTCCATGGAGTGACCCTGGGAGAAGCAATTCTCCACCTTTTGCTAACCAAACATGATGACTATGATGGTGGGAGAAAAGAATACTGTGTGCCTGCTGGAAAACCCTAAATAGCAACCTGAATTATTAGCACAGCTCTGTTTCAGTGACATTTACATCAATTTATTTTTTTTACTTGCAGTATCAGCTTACCCATTAGTGTTCTGTTTCCCCACTTCAGTGAACAGTCTCACTCTACAGAATTGCTTAATATTGAATAATCCAAGCTCATAACTTTCTGGATTTATTTATGTAATTACTTTTTAAAAAAATATCCACAAACCTACTTTATCTCTCAAGAAGACTTCACAGTAATTGTATTTTTCATTGCAGGATTACTTTCTTTTGTTACTTCTGTACTTTAGACTACTTAAATATTTCCCATTATTTCATATTGAAATATGTAGGATCACATAGTGGGATTTGCTATTCACTAGACACCAATCATCATTTGATATTATTGATCAGCAGAGTTTAAAAATTTTGAGAAAAAAAATAGGAAAGGACACTTCAAGGCAGTTGTTTCTGTTGGCTATGGAGAAGTTAACTTCTAGGGAACTCGGTTTCACAATAATGCACAGGGCATGCTTGTGCATTCAGGCTCACACCTCCTCTGCTCAATGATGCTCTCTGCACAAAGCCTATTTCCAGTGCTAATTTACAGGTCTGCTGGTTGTAAAGACCAAATCATGCAAGCTCTTTATGAGGATATTTTCAGTGCCTTCCTCAAACAGTGAAACAACCATTAACCCTTGACAGCACAAGAATGTTGGTGAACTAGGCCTGGGGAACAGTGCAAATCTTTATGTTGATATTTTTTCCAAGACAGTAAAATGATACTAGTTGCACAATAAATTTAGAAGTCAATTTAGAATGCAATATTTTTTCTTTTAACTTTCTTTCATACCTTTGAAGAAGAAAGAGGCCAGACCTAGGTATCTTAATCAGGTGAACAGTTTCTCCTCAATAGTTGATTATTAGATGTAGCCAGAATGACATAAGGTTTACTCTCGGAAACATTTTTTTTTTCATTCTGTTGACTGGTTTAAAGAGCCTTCAATATCCTATAATTTCAAAAATAAAATGTGATTTGAAAATATTTTCTCTATCAGGGCATTAGCATGCTCTTGTACATTGTTTTAAAGATGAAAAAAAGGAGACAATAGATTCAAGACAATTATTTTTCTATGAATATAGGAAGAATAAACTTGAACACTGAATGAAGTTACTGAATAAAAACACAGAAATAGAAATTCAAATCTGAAATTTTCAAATCACTGTAATGTTTCCAAATTTTTATTGACTTTCTATTTGAAGTATTTCTTCTGCTGTTTCTTCTTCTATAACCTGAGCTATGTTTTGAGAAACTTTGTAAACACCCTCCTCTTCAACTGAATGCAGTCAGAATTCTTATGAAGCTTTGAAAAACAGATTTCTTCCATTAGTGGTCCATGAAACCCTTAAATTGCATACAATTACAGGTATGTTTCATAAATTATAGGTTGTTAATGACCCTAATCTCTCCTTATTTCTGTGTGCTGGATATTGATTCTGTAGCCCATGATCACTTTATTCTGTGTGTTAAGGTTACTGTAGGGTGCTGCAAGCCTTGATGGATTAAAAGTATGAGGAGGAAAATGGTAAATGTTATGTGATCTTTGTGATCCATTGCACAGATATCCATCATACCTGACTGTGCTGCATATCAATGTAAAGTGTGGATACAGTCTCTCAGTTATGGGACAGTAAAATCTAGAAGCTATATCTTTTAAACTTATTATTAATAGCATTTTCTCCTTGGTTTACTTGTTT
Source organism: Chlorodrepanis virens (assembly GCA_003286495.1). Classification (NCBI taxonomy): domain Eukaryota; kingdom Metazoa; phylum Chordata; class Aves; order Passeriformes; family Fringillidae; genus Chlorodrepanis; species Chlorodrepanis virens. The sequence goes on along the minus strand of LTAT01000001.1, from coordinate 64,731,486 downwards.
TCCTTTCCGGTAGAAAACTAGCTCACATTTTGACTTTTTAACATCTAATTCAAGTATTGGAAATCTTCTGAACTCCATTTGTTCATAGGTGATAAAGGTACAACTAGGAGGTACAAGAAAGACAAATACCTGGAGTCTCAGAATAGCAGCTGAATAAAAAATATGCTGGGTACAGTGAGCCAGGACAAGGCTCTAACGTGATAATCAGACTGAATAAGGCCAGCTTAAAACCAGTAACAGAGTAAATGGTCTGTTAGGATAATAAGGTGCTGACAGGATGGATGCCCTGCAGCTGAATCTCTCTCTTCTTCCTGGAAGATTTTGTAATGGAGAATTAAGCATTTTCTACCTCAGGCTTACTCAGTCAGAATGTATTTCTGCAGATCAAGCTGCTGATATGACAAGTAAAGGCGCAGGGATAAGTCTTATAAAGCCTTAGTGCTTGCAGGCATGAGTCCCTGCACGATGAGCAGGCAGGGTCAGCGCTGTATCCTCTAGACAGCCACAAATAGAAAAGACTGCGTAGGTATAGAACAATAGTTGATGGAAAAATAAATCAAGCGTTATACTGTAGGGTCTGGTGTTACTATGGAGAAATGAGTCCCTTAGGGGTCTGCAAGGAAGAGCTTTGATATGCAAACCTGTTAAGTCTTTGGAAAACATAATGCACTGAAAAAATGTACACAGAAAAAGGTCTGGTAGGTTCATTACTATACAAGAGCTCACTCACTAATAACAGGGTTAATAATAAGCAGAACACGAGTAAATGGCAAATAGCAAAAAACTGCAAAGGTGACACAGTTACACATCTTCTAAAATTTCCTCTATGTGCTTCACACAGACAAGCCAAAAATTGCCCTCTTGAAATGAAATGTATTTTAAAGTTTTAATTTAACAGAAGAATATGTCTTTATAAACACACTTATATTGCAAAACAGGTAGAATTCTTTGATTCGTCTGTCCTTAAAATGAAATTTTTCTGTGTGCCAGTTGACTAACTGGAAGATTAAAAGTGTTTAATAAAAAAAAGACAGCTAAATAAACAATATGAACATTATTTTACACTAATGTATCTTTATTTCTTGCTAGAAGTAAGCTTATGTTTTTTAACCAAGCAGTTCCATGAATCCTGGAACTAATGATGTGTGAATTTATGGATTAGCAATTAGCTGGTGATTAGCTTTGTGTCTGAGAAGATGAAAATTACAATCAAGAGACAATAACTTTTTATTAATTTTATGGTAATTTTAAAATGTTTCTGTTGGTTCTTGGTTGTCCAGTAATGCTTCTGCTTACACAGTTTTCTTTACCATACTCAGAGCATACTGGCAGTATCTTTACTTGGTTTATACCATTCAGGAAATATATGCAAAATTAAATTTATAATGCAGAATATTTTTTTATGTGATTTTATGAAATTAATGGTAGTTTGGAAGTAAAATGCTATATCTCCCTTTCTCAGATGCAGAGCATAAGCTTCAGCTAGAGGCCTTTTCTTTTCCTATGACAAATGTATTGTTCATGGCCTTCTCTTACTCTAAAGGGTCTTCACAGACTTTCCCCATGCCATATAAACAAGCTAATGACATATTTAGAGCATTTTATAGATTCTTTTTTAATAGTAAAAAATTTTTACATGATAACAATCAATTTAGGTTTCTCTAATGCCTTCCTGTGGAGTTTTGTTTTTGTAAAATATTAGGAAGGTTAGTAACCAGAGAGGAGTTCAGCCATCTCCAGGAAAGCAGAGTCTCATCATGCTTAATGATAACTTGGGAAGAAAAATGCCATCACTCCACGTGACCTTGCTTCCTCTTTCCTCCCCCAGCTTCTACTGCTGGGCACCACATCATATGCCATGGATCATCCCTTTGGCCAGCAGTGGCCAGCTGTCCTTGCTGTGTCCCTTTCAGCCTCTTATATGTCCCCCACAGCCCTTGCTGGTGTGGCAGCGTGGGGAAGCAAGAAAATCCTTGCCACTCTGTAAACACTGTTCAGAAATAACTAAAACATCCCCTTGTTTTTATCCCTGTTTTGATCACAGATCCAAAAGAATACCTTAGGAACTACTTGGAATAAAATTAACTCTAGCACAACTGAAACCAGAAGAATTCAAGCCTTTGTTAATATTATTGTAATTTGAGACAGGATTTCTATTATGGTGTGTTTTGCTTAAGGATTTAGATTTAAAGTCTTTGTGTTTGTCTGTGGATAAAAGATTTCTGTATTAGTCTGAGATGGCTTTTATTTATTAGTCTATTTCAACCCATGTTATGATGTGAGTATAAACCCAGCCACTTCAAGTGGTCTCTTCACTGTATCCTATTTTGCTCTTACCAAAATTTGAAGCAATAACATGGAAAAAACCTCTTTTTTCTTTTCTTTCTTTTCTCATTCTTCTTTCTCTTTATTTGCCAGAACCTTTTCAGTAAGCTATTCTCCTGAAATATCTGGGAGAACTTTACGTCATCTCTGTTCAGATGCTGAGGGTGGATCTACTTTAATTTGTTCTGAATTCTACAGAAAATGTCTCATATATTGTCCAGAAAGATCAAACTCAGCATACATTTTTAATTTCTTTCTCTGGATTTTTCTTTTAATAGACTCTGGGTTTTACTGGAGTGTAGACTTTTTTTTTTTTTTTTTGTGATAACAAATGTTAAGTAGTATTGTTACTTTCCTATATGGAAGGTTACAAGTGTTTCAAATGTGCCAGAATTTTGTGTAAACCAGAACTTCCATGAGGATCTACCCAAATCTTTTCTTGTCACTTAATGAATCTTGATGAAGGCATAAGCTGCTTTTGTTGTAGTATATACGTGGTTTAAATAAATTTCAAAGTGTTTAGATATGAATTCATGAACATTAAAATATGTTCCTTAACTTTTCTATTCAGAGATATCAACTTTCTTTCTTTACACAAACTGGAGACTCTGCATTTCTTGTCTCTCCTTTTCCTTCTTATCAATAATTTTCCTTTAAAATTGCAAAAATGTGTTATTTAAATATATCTATATGTATGTAATTTGAATAAAGTCTAGTATTTCTATGATACTGTGGTTGCATCAAAAAATGAACTTGCTTACTGTGGTATTCTTCACATTGTCTGTCTCTTTTTTACAGTTCTTGCTTTCTACACAAGAATTATGCTAAAAATATGAATAATATATGCAATCTAATAGAAGCTTCCATGCTAAATTGTCATTGCCTCCAACTATGTTACCTTCAGAATGTGTAAGGCTTGACACGGCTGTCCTCCACAGCTGTACACAGAGTTCATTTTAATGAGATGTGACATGGACAAAAGTGTTGGTTGTGATTACTGTGCACACTTTTTGGTTTGAAACAGGTATGTCTCAGGCACGTTTCTGGGCATATCTTATTTTACATTTCCCCCTTAACAATACAAAAAAATGTTAACTTTCTAGAAACAATGATCTTTTTGTATGGAAAAAAGTTTTTAATCAGAGAAGAATAGCACTTCCTCAAAATTGAGTTGAATAAAGAACATAACATAGATTTTAATGTGGGTTGTTTTTTTTTTTTTTTAGCTTGTGTTAAAGATTTTTCACTACAACTTTCTATTTACCAGAGACAGAGGGGACATGACAGTGCTTCCTAAACTTCAAAAAGATCTCTTCACTTTAATTTAAATCTTAGTATTGAGGATGAAAAAAATCAGTTCTAGATGAGTATATTTTAAATAGTGAGAAAAAAATGCACACCTTTTTTATACTTTCCTATACTTTCTAAGTGTCTTTTTTTTTTAAGAGATTGCTGAATTAATTCCAGCATTTTTACTCTATTAATATATGTCCATACATGAGCCCCGTATATTTGGCTTCTTGCAGCTCATATAGTTTAATAAAGTTGGCAAAAGAAGCTTGAGGGTTTATTTGACGCTGCAATGCAAACTGCTAACAAAGCAAAGATATGATATTCATGTTGCAGTAAAAAAAAAAATATACCAACATCATGCACAATTCAAAATTAACTGCTCTATGAATGGTCAAGATATCAAAAAAAGTTCTGATTGGCCTTTTGTTGGAATAGGAGAAATCAATATTTTTGGCTGATACTTTGACAAGTGGGTCAATGTCTAAGATAAGGAGTAAAATTGAAATACAAGTAAGTGTATTCTGAGAGAAATTTAGGCAGAAGCCTATGTATTTATACTGGTCCTCATTCAATCCCTGGGCCACATTGTCCCTTGATTTCTCACAAATTCTAGAGAAATAATTATTACGGAAGATCATAATCATTTCTAATGGTGCATTCAAATATTTTCCTGAAGTGTCAGGAATGGTGTGACCAAAGATGTTCTGAGATAAAAATGAAACTTTAAAGTGCACACAAGGGACAGAAGTATAAGAAATTGCAGGCAATTTTCACTTGCATTAATCTAAGATGACATCTCCTATTACTGCTGCAGCTCTGCTGTTGGCTGATAAGAGGGTTCCTGTGACTTTATGAGCTAAAGTACACAATTCAAAGTTGGGCAAGTATATTGAATATTTTTCAAGTAGAGGTTACTAAAACTTATATACAGAGAAATCTTATTACTTTTAGAGACTCTATCAACGTCTTTGTAGAAGAAATGATCTCTGATGGTCAGTGATGTTTCATTTCAGTGCTTTTGGGTACTTTACACCTTGCTTCAAGTTGTGGGATATTTTGTTGCACGTGGGTGATGGGAGTTTTTTGCTTTTGTGTTTGGTTTTTGGTTTGTTTTTATTTTTTTCCTTTTTGATTGGCTGTTGGTTTTGTTTTGTTGTTCTTGCTGGTGGGTTGAGGGGTTTTTTTAATCTGAAAGGCAATTTCCTATTATGAGCCTTGTCCCTCTATTCATATTTCATGAACATGAATTTACTTACCATTTTCCCCTTTAGAGTAAAATTGCCATGGATAAACATGGAGTTACCCATCTTTTTAAATTCTTATTTTCAGAATTTCTCAGGTGCTCCTCTCATGACTCTTTCTAGAGATACTGCCTATTTTTGTCTTAGAAAAGAGAGGAACTGCTTTCAAACAGCTGAGAAGCTAGCCCTTTGTATGTGGGGCTTTTTCTTGATTTCCTTAAGATTATATATTTATCTATATCTATGTCTATGACTAATTTATAGTCTATATATTATAGACTTTATGAATATCTGTATTTATATCTGTTTGTAACCACATGTCTATGTCTGCGCAGATGCATGCATGAAAAGACACAAAGCAAAATTGTGTTTCTATGAAAATATACAAATATATAGTTTAAACCTGAAATTGTATTTTCATGGCACTGTTGTATACTTGAATGTATTTTATCAATCTCTGTGCATTCATTACTTTTGTTCCAATCATAAATAACCTCAAAATTTCTGGGTAAACTTCCAAGACTTGTCTCTGAACAAAGAGCCAAATCCATACAATTTTTGAAGAGAAATATCAAAGATAAAAATTTGGTTACCTGATCATAGCCATTTCTTCAGTGAGAAAATATCCATTTATCTGCATGACTTGTTCCTCAAATGATGAGCAAAAATAGCTACTATTTTTTTTTTTTAATTTCTATTCACACTAGCTGCTTAGCTACTATTTTAAATAGTGGCCAAGCAGCTAGTGTGCACGGACTAGCACTTTGTTGATTTAGAATACACTTTATTGCTTTTGAAGCATCTTTTGCTTTCCACTGGTCAAGTCCCCCCTGAAACTGGGCCACAGTGTGAAACAATGCAGTTTGTTTTGACAGGCCTGATCCCCACTAGTAACTCTGGATGGACTGAACATATACTTGAGGAATGAAACAAATATTGATACCGCACAGACATCAAACATGGGCTGGATGACATGCTGCTTAGGTAGGTGCATTTTTTTGGACTTATCTGGCTCTGCTAGAGGAGCAAATGTAACATGGAGGAAATTGACTACAAACTGTTCTTTGCCTTCAGACAAGGTGAACTAAAGAAGGAAAGTGCTTTAATGATAGCTGTTCCTACAGAAGCCCCAGGTTCTCCTAGAGACAAGGACTGCAATGAATCGTTACAGAATTGCTTTTCATTCCTTGTAAAATACTTGTATATTTGTTGTCCCTCTAGAAATTTTTATTTTTTTTTAATTTGCAAATCTCTGTAAAAAATGTCTTTAAACTATTTCTCACCAGTCACCCATGGGAAAATTGCATGTGCAGAGCTGGAATGCTGATGTCAGAAGAAAGGTTTAAAAAGATACATTTAAGCACATAAAACCTTTTTACTATCAGTTTGAAACCTTGAAAATAATAATTGCACGGCTATCTAGAGAATCAGAAACAGATTCACCTCTCAAAATTCCCAGCTTTTCATGAAACTGATAAAAGCTTTTTGCAAGACAAATCACCTAGTTCTTTCAATTATTGCACTGAAAAAAATATTCTCAATTAATTGAAGTGGCATACCAGTAATTTTAGAAATTGAAGCACTTTTTGATGTGAGAAAAAAATTAGCTGATGCTTTGAAACAGGATCAAGTATGTAAGGATGGTATTGGACCTTAGGGCATGCCAGAAATCCTCTACTAAGATAGCATACAGCTGCCTGTATGAAAATAGTGAAAAAACATGCAAAAAAAGTTAATAGGGAAAAAAAAGTTTACAGTTAGGCTGGCATGAAACTGGACATCTTGATATCACCAACATAGGAAAGGCACAGGAGATATTAAAATAATTTGCAGGTTTAAAGGAATTCTATTCCATTCTCCCTAAAGTTTGTCAGTTCATTCTATAACATTTCTGTTATCCCCCTAATTTAGCTCTCAAGCAAGGGACCCAAGGATGTGATCTTTAAGTAAGAGCATTCAATGAATAATTGAAAATCTCCAACTCCTTGGAAAGCTTCCTTTTCTTTCAGGGTCATGTCAGGAGGAACTCCCCACCTGCCCCTGAACTGAGAGTTAGTCCTAAAAAGTAAGTCAAGCTGTAAAGCACATCCTGGAATAGAAAATCATTTCAGCCTCTTCCCCTTCAAATAAATTAAAAAGGATTTTGTCTGCAGCTGAAAATGTCATTATCATCAAAGTCTTATTCTGACACAGCAGAACAAGATCAATTTCTCAGAGACACTGCAGTAGGCTGGCTGCCGTATGTGATTCTCCTTTCCCCCAAAGCTGCAAGCAACCCTTGACAAATTCACTTTGCTTGCTTGCAGAGGAGGGGGAATGGTATTGCAGAGCAATATTTAAATGTATTGCTAAAATAAACCCTCAATAAATAAACGGGAGCCCTTCTCTAGTAATCATTGAGAATGAACAAAAGAAACCTAACTCCCAAAGATACAAGGAACAGAAAAAAAGCAGACAGCAGTAAGAGAGGAGAAAGGAGAGCAACTCCATTTCTTCACAAATATGAGTGTATGTCTGAGTGCATGCACACAAATTCAGATTTCTGTTTGGAGAGTTGGGGGGTGAAATGAGAAAAAAACACCACTTTTTAAAAATATATCAATACTTTCAAATATTTAATCAGCTTTAAAATATTTGACTCATATTCTGGACACTAACTGTTTTGCAAAAGACCTGAAAGATTTCCAAAGGGAATTATTTTCACCAAATCATTCTGCTTTATTGCATTCCATTAAAGGATTTCATGTGAAAGATTTTTTTTTTTGTATTGAAAATAGGTTTCATATTTTAGTCTGCATTGTTTGTATGTTTAAACTTAGTTTTTCAGTAGGACTTGGCACCTAAAGTACTTAGTTCTTCCTGAAATCCAACTTTTAATTTAAAAGTATGTCCAGAGAAAAGGTGGCCATCCTTCCTAAAGTCATGTCTGGTAGATGGAACTAAAAGGTGAGAAGTTTATTTGGAAATGCTTATCTCTCAAAAGCTGAGGCTGGGAATATTTCTGGAAGTAACTCAGAGATAGAAAAGTGTTTCCCTAGAACCTGTGTAAGTCTGTGGTGACGCAGGGCACGTCTCTGGTTTCCTGCATGACCTGAATACATCAGCCTCAGCAATCCTTCCTGTTTAGCATTCTCTTACACTAAGAGCACAAGCCATAATGAGTCATGCAGTGCAATGTTTAACATCCTTGGTCTAATGATCTGTGAATATAAATCTCTTTTTTTGGCAAACACTATGTCAATTAAGAGCCAATTAAGTCAACTGGTAGACTATGGGATGCTGTAATTATATGTTCATCGCTGAAGGCTGGAAAATTGCCCAAAACTTGTTCTAGTTCTTCAGATTTTACAGAGACACATTTGTGGAAAGGTTTGTTGAAATTAAATATATTAAATTTGAGGTGATGAGCTTGGATTATACAATATGTACTTATTTTTAAACAGAACTTTTATTTTTCCCTGTCAAAGTTGTCTAAGAAAAATAAAGCACACTGTGTGGCATTGTAGCACAACTATTTTTTTTCTTTTTTTTTTTTAGATGTAAGCAGTACTGATAGTTCACTAGCTAGTGTTATATGATGTTAATCTATTCTATGGCATGATTTATCCAAGGTGGAACGCCTTAGCAAAACAAATGTTATTGAAGTGGTTCATTGGTTTATAAACATGCAATTAATCAGTAATCAGTGAACTACATGATCAGGATAAATATCAGCAATTGATTAGCTAAACCAAATATTAATAAGAACTGAAAAATTCCTGTGCACATTTTTATGACTAGTTAAATAATGTTATAATGTGGTTTTTTTTCTCCCAGTTGCACACCCACACCACAACCACACCCACACCCCCAATTTACATATCCCATTTCTCAAGGGCCTTGCAGGTTACCAACAACCTCCTTTCCTGGGATTGCAAGGTCCGCACATGGCTTCTGGTGAAGATGTGGGTGTCTGAGCTTTGTCTGTACCTGTACTGCTCCCTTGAGCCTGCAAGTGCCCATCAAGTGTCCCGTGAGGCAAGACATTCATCTGAGGGGCTGGTCCCTGGGTGCTGCACCCCAAAGTGCCGCCCAGCCTGATGGAGTGCAGTAGCTCAAGGCAGACTTGGGGGAGGCTGCTGTGCCCAAACAGGCTGTAGGTGTGATGTCTTCAGGGTCAAACAAGGTCTATCTGCTGCTGCTTCCACGACAGGGTTTCTCCCTTGCCCTCTGTGGAGTAGTTTCATGTTTTCATTAGGCTTCTCTTCCAGTCGTTTACTTCTTTGCTTCAAAAGTCTCTTTGTCTCTCCTTGGTTACTGTTTAATCCCAATGAGGACTGGCTTCCTCTTAACATCATCAGTTTGGGGTAAACATTATTTCATATACTCAATTCAAATACTCTCATTTTATACTCACTTAAGTGGTGCTGGCCAAGCTGTTTGCTAAGGGTGGGATGTGCAATCCTAAGACTTAATAGAATTAAGGGTGAACTTGACCCTTATGAGTGATACATACTGGAGATTTCATCATGATTAGCTTGACATTTTTATTTAATTGTCTGGACTTTCTGCTACAAATGTAGATATTTGAGAAGTGTTAATAGATTTAAAAAATAGGCAAAAAATGTTTGCACAAAAAATGGTCAGTCATTAATATGTTTCAGAATAATTAGAGAGAATTTTGTTGCTCAGAGGAAAGGTGTTAATCCTAAGAATAGCAATACTTAGAAATACATTGGTCATGTTTTCAGAAAAGTAATTTCACCATTTGGCAGGATACTTGATTTACTCCACTTACAAATTCTTATGCGTTGACTGTAATTTCTTATATCCAATCTGTTTTAAATTATTAAGATAGTATTACACTCTTGGTAGTGACAGTTACATTTTATTATCTCCTGGGCTTTTGACTGTTTGATATTGTAATATGTAATTAAGTCTGAAGAATGCATATTTGTTTAATGACATTTATAGCTTCTAAATCAAACTTCCATATAATCTTCTCACTGATATAACCTACTTAGTAAAGAATTTTAAAAAGAATTTCACTAATTCTTTAATGAGATTGTATCTGAATGAAGATTGCAAATTTTATTTATCAAAAACTAGAGCGATTATTAACAATCATGGATTTTTTGTCTTTTTTTCCTGTCTGAAACTGAATTAGTCTCCATAGTCTTTTACTCTCAGCAGGACTTATTAACTCAACCACAGAACTGGGCTTCTTCACATAGCTTCAAGTGGACAGCTGGACAGCTGTAAACAGACATCTTGCCTGGCCAGAATAACTGAGGGAGAACTTATTTGCATCAGACTGAATAACAAAGAAACCTTTGATCAGCAGTGACCCTGAACATGTTACTATTCCTGAAACTGGAAGATCACAGTTTTTCGGTACTTTGTAGCATTTTTATGTTTGTATCAAGTCTTTTTTATGTTGTTTCAGGCTTGATTACAAGAATAAAGTGATTATGCAATGTCAGGTTGAGAGAGTTGACATTTTAAAACATTTTTTTCCCGAGAAAGTAAATGTAGAGCAGAAATGTTATTTGTAGTTCATAAAACCAGATTTTGTGACCTTCCAGTTTGGAAAGTGCATTCAGTGTTGGCAAATGCATAAGCTACAAGTTGATTAATTTTCAACCGATACATGGGAGTTATTTTTCTTGAAACTATATTAAAAAGAAACAGGGTACTGGGTGTTCCAAGGCTTCAGTGGTATATGCTAGAAATGTCAGAGCTGAGAAAAGACTGCAATTCATAAATGAGTGGAATAAACAGCCCATTACTGCCTGGGAAAGTCATAACTATGGAGTACACTTGGATGGAGACTGCAATTATTTCAAACAATATTTACATATTGAAAATATTTATACCTCCTGTTAAGTTTAGCATTTCCAAACTGTTGCAAGTCAGTTTCATATTTCTGCATTAGGATGTTTTTACCGTATATATGCATATATACATTCGCCTATAAACACACACACATGCAAATATTTTATTTTTTAAATTTAGAAATGCTTTGGAAATGTGAACATTACATTTAGAGTAAATTTCTTTGTGATCCAGTCCAGTTCTTGATTTCACAGTTCTACTGTGATGCAGAGGCATGATGCAGTCTCCAAGTTACTATATTGACTTACTCATAAAACAGTGATATTCTTTTTAGCTCTAGACAGCTCACAAATCTATGTATTGATAACACATAAGGGTTGATGCAGAATAAAGTGAAAGCTTTAGCAAATAGACAGGAGATAGTTTGTAGTTTTCACATTTAAACCACAAGCCATTTTGACTGCTGAATGCAATGCATTACTTGAATTTTTTTTAAAAAAATACTAAATTATTAATAGTTCTATGCCACCTGTTTAATATTTTGAAATTTTTATACAAAGGCTACAGTTTGGTGAAAAAGGTTGATTTTTAAACCTTGTTTCTGCTGAGAAGAGAAACTGCAGTTACAGTTATTCTGTACTATCAGTGATTGTTTTGTACTATGAACTAATTTAGTGATTAAAATTAGTTTGTTTAAATATTTGAAGTCAAATTTGAGATAAATATTTTTATTTCTGCTACAGAGTCTAAAAATGAATACTGACAGAGAACATGAAATCTATAAATAGTTACATTAATACTGTCAATCATTGATATGTCTATAATTCCTGTTCTAGAAGAGGTACAGATTTGTCATTGCAGGTTGTGGGTAATGACAACCTGAGGCTGCATTTCTCACCAGTCCTTATGCAGGTGGACAAAGTCCCAGATGTCCACTAATCAGGGGTGAGGTGTACACCTTGTGTGTACACAATAATGATGTGGATGTGAAGTTAAGGGGTCAGATGATTAGATTTCTCTGCTGCTAAGAATGACTCCTTCTTCCTTTTCAATATTTAATTTTTTTCAAACATCTAATTTATAAAAGCTCTTATTCTTCTTGAAAATATTTTTCTATTTCCACATTATCTTTTCAGTAATAAGGAGAAGAAAGACAGTCATTTGAAAAAAAAAAAAAAACAGGGTACTATATATACTAATAATAAGAAAATAATTTAATAATCTACACGGAAATGCAGGTTTGTACATTATATTTTGCTGTACTTTTTCCTACTTACAGTCAATATTTCTTCATGCAGGAAATATCTCACAGTGTCTTTACTATGGAGGCATGGAAATTTTATTTCACAATGCAAACTTAGTTATCTCTTTTGTAAATAGGAGGTTTCTCTGCTTATTAATAATGTTGCTATTAATTGATTTATTTTATTGCAATGTAGAAAACCATTTCACAAATAAAGTGATTAAAATTTGTTTTGTAACACTATCAAATTACAGACAGGTTGTAAAAATATATTGTTGCAGGGGTAAATTTCTTGTTTCTCTTAAAAAGTTCAATAAATACCATGAAGGGAGGAAATGAAATCAGGTTTCTTCACAACCGAGTTGAACAGCAACCTTGCGACATTGTTTGTGGCATGAATATACTGCCATGAGTCTTTGTAGTAAAGTTGTCTTCCTGGCTCCTCCCATGCAGATTTTAATTTCAGAATTCTTTAACCTTTTTTTTAAATTCACACAGATATATAGGTTGAAAAATGGATTTTAAAAAATTAATAACATATTTTTCCCTCATTATAAATTACTGCTCAACATGTGTGAATTTCTCATTTTCTTGTGTTTACTTTCTATGTGCCATATATATATACATTTGCATATATATATATATCTATATATATATCTATATATATATATATACACATATTTAATCAGAGATGCTGTTTTTCTCATTTTGGTTTGGTATTTTTGGTAGAATAATTCAGAAGTAGAACCATGTGAACCTAAGATCAGATATCAATTAAAATCTGTCTAGACACAGACACTGTGTAGCTTATTTACATAATATTCAGGAATGTCAGTGCTGACTTCTATCACATTTAAGTTTGTTTAACTGTAACATTAGTGGTTATATGGTGCTTGCCTCTGCTGCTCTGGGATATTGACATTTATTGGTGGACTGACAGTAAATAGAAACTCCCCAAGTTGCTTTTGGAAGTTCATGATGTAACAGATAAACTCACAAGTTAGGCTCTCTTGGTGAGGCCTGAACTCAGCTGATGGATACAGTAGCATCCAACAACAGCTTTAAGGAATATAATAAATTGTGTTGAGTATTAACAGTGAAAAATGTGAATAATAATTAGCAGTTAGCATTTGCAGTAGATATTACATCCATGTGACACTTCAGAGACTTTAAAAGTCAATCTGTATTTCACACTAGATGCATTATATTTTTATTTCAAGCAATGACATTATTATGCCTGCAGGCAGTCATCAATCATCTTCTGACCTAAAAGTCATGGATCACTGCTATTAGGATTTCATTAAATTGGTAAAGAGAAACTTTGAACTTTGAAGGAGATGACATTTTAAATGGAGAAAGATAATAGAATAAAAAAAAAAAAATCATTGATGTCATCAACAATAAATGAACACTGAATATATATTTGAAACAAAAATCAGGCAAAACTAATATAAATAATATAGACTACTGGCTGCTTTTTCTAATTTATTTTAACTTAATTTTCCCTACCTAACACAAAATTTTCAAGTATTTAAACCCCCTTTAACAGGATGTTTAAACCACCTATTCCTTTTTATCTTTTATTACAACTGAGCTAGTAGTATCTCTTCAGAAAATTAAAAGGAATAGAAGGTCAACTAATTTTGCTACTTTTTGCAAAAAATGTTTAAATTTTTTGCTAGCTAACTAAATGCCTATAAACTAAGATACATATGTCCTATTCTTTCATTATGTTCTGCTCAAAAAATGTTGTGATAAAACGTGCTTCTGAGTAAGAGTTTTAGTACTATTGCATGTTTTGTATCTAAAAGAAATTATTAGTATTCTCCTATTGTATAACCCAGAACTAATTAACTTGCATGAGAAAATAAACTTGAAATTTCTTCCTCCTCTTTCCTTTCAACATAACATTCCAAAACGAAAAAAAAAAACAGATATTTTTAAAAGATGCTTTTGAAGGATTGGAATGAGCCATCAAAACAAGATCAGTGAGGTGCAGTGAGGGAAGGGAGGGAAATGAACACATTTTCTACTCTTTTGATTCAGGAAGTCTATCACTGATTTCAATGAGGGCAAAACCAAAGATGGATGACATTAAAAAAACAAGTGATTCAATACAAAGTTATTTTTTCCTGCAATCTACATTAAATTTTAACTATTTAATTAACCTCATTACTTTTTTTCCTTAACTAGACTTTCCTCAGCAATTCTATATTTATTCTATTGCTCTGTTGTGTCATAATATATTTTCCTATTCTCTCCTTTCTCAGAAGTATCTGAGTTTGTGGAAAGCAGTCATGAGAAGTAAGTGAAGGCATGAAGGAAAGAAGAAGAAAAAAAGGGACCTGGAGACCACATATAATGTATTAATGAAAAGAGTCAAATGTGTTTTGCCCAATATTAGCACAGGCTTCTTCTAAAGCCTTCCCATGAGAAAAAAAAAAATAGTTTTATGGAAAATTCTGTAGTATGGTATTAAGACAGCCATATGGTTTAGACTATAAAAAAAACTTTGCATTTAGAATTTAAATAACTTCAGTTTTAGATATTGATTCACTCCAGTTATCTTTAAATCTTCTTCTATTTCCTAAAATGTATCACTTTATCTCTGCTGTCAATTATGAAGCCTGTGCATCAGTAAATGCTCAACAGCCATGAAATATTTACCAGCAGAAGTGTTTTCACAACAGGAGCTCTCAATGGGATTCTGCTGATGTAAGAATAGATGTCTACCACATGAACACCTTCATGTGAACCAGCCACTCTCAGATCCCTCTATAAATGCCAGAGAGAAGGAAAAATTTCTTGGACATGATCCCAAAGACATCTAAAGTAAGTCAGAGAATCCATGTCCTTACATCCTTTTTCCCATCTATATTGGCTATAAATGAATCCTGAAATAACTAATTTAATTATTTATACCCATGCTTATTTGAATGAATCCTACATTGACCTTATTCTTTGCTGGCCATTTTTTGGTTTTATTTCTGCAATAGTGACAGTAGTAGACAGTCTTCAGATGGAAAATGCCATTTATTTTATTAACCTAGAACAGTTAAAGGAAGTAGCCAGTTCTGCACTATGAAAACTTGAATTCTGAAAAAGTGATTTCTTTTAAAAATGTTACATTCATTGATAACTGTCTTGAGGGTACAATCACTTTTTCCTAAGAATATGGGGAAATGAAGTTGGATTGGAGGTTGAAAGAATGTTTAGTTGCAAAAAAAGATGTCAAGACAGTTTCCCAGAATTCTATTTTAATTTTTTTATTATCCTTTGAGAAAAAAAAATAAAAGGGTAAAATTTCCACAGAATAAAGGGTTCTTCTATAAATTTAGAATGTTTTCAAGCAAAAACATATAGCTGCAATTTTCCTGTATAGAATTTGGCATAAGTGTGGTCAGAGGAACAAAGATTTGCTTTAAATAGGAAAACACCAGCATGTGAAAAATCCTGCTAAACAAAGCAATGCAAAACAAGCAACCTCCTCCTCCACTGTTATGATGGTAAGAACTCCAAAATAACTATACTAGGGATTCATCATCAATTTGCAGTGTTTGCTGGCAATCCACAGAAAAGGAATCCCAGGAAATTAGCAGTGCTTGAGTCATAGACAGTTAGCCTTGGATAGTAAATGATCAGGAGCATCTCTGTGTTGCAAAACACTGAGATCATCCCTTGTTGTTGCACAAGTGTGGGTTTGACTACTGAATTGTCCATAATGAGGTTGAATTTTGGTATATTTAGACCTTAGAAAGCATTTTTTGCCTATTCTTAAGAAATTGGTTTGATCTGAGTATCCATAGGCTGAAATGGTAAATACTGAAAATGAAACACTACAGGATTTCCCTGACTGAAAGAAGAAGATAGTTTGAAATTCTTATGTCTTTTTCAGGTTAATAATGTTGACATTACATATTTTAATAATGTAAATGTGTTTTATGAGATTTTGTGCAATACAGAGGATTTACCAAAAAATGCAAAAAAGTGAAAATAAATATTTATTTTCATATTTTCATCATCCCCTGCACACATACTCCCTTTTTTTCCTTTCTGTAAGTTAAAATTTTGTTATGTGATCACATATCTCAAAGAGATATACAGCTATAATAATATTACTACAAGTGGAGAGAAGTGTAATAAGAACAAAAAAAGAAAGAAACATCAGAACATGTACTATGCTCTATATGTAATTATCCATACTGAGTATCATTAATTTGAAAATATAATATATAATATATCAATTAGATAGGAGATATCAATTGCATTTTGAAATTATGCTATATTTTTAATATAAATACCTATTTCATGAAGTAGTAACAGCTGTTGAAAGTGGCCTATTAATGAAATTATTTGCAAATAATAATTTGCAATGAAATTATTTGCAAATAATAATTTGCAAATAATTTCATTTGGCTAATTATTTGCAAATAATTTCATTTGGCTAATTTTGAGGAAAATGCTTTGAATTTGTATGTTTTGGTTTTAAACCACTAATAACTATGATAAAGGTTGTGAAAAGTTTGTGAGCTTTTGGGTTTCTCCTTTTTTTTAAGAATTTAGGCAACAGAGAAATATTTTAGATGAGTCTTTTGTTTACATCGTAAAAGTGATCAAAATGATGAGACCCAAAAGAGAGATAATTTCAGCATGCTTCATGCCTCTTTGTGAAATAACGTCCCTCTTGTAAAATTAAGGTGAATTTAGTTCTAATATATATCATAAAAAGGAGATTCTAGGGAGTCTCAATCAAACCATATCTTGTTTTAGCACTCTGTTCAAGATGATTAAATTTCCCATTTTCTGTTCTTGATGGGAGTTGAAAAGGGGAGTTATTTTTATTCCTAGTTCTATCCTCTGCTCATAAAATTATAGATTGCAGATTTTCAAAGAAAGTAAGAAGTCAACTCCCAGATGCATGCACTTCTCAGAAAAGAAAAAAAAAGTTATTAAAATGTCAATGCTGTCTTCTTTCAATTGTAATGATCCAGAGGAAAGAAAAAGAAGTGGTCTAAAATCAGCAAAAATTCTGCTAGGATCATTCTTATAATAAGTTACAGTGGAAAATCTATAGATACACAGCAAAAACCAATGCAAAAAAAAAAATTATATGAAAAAAAAATAGCATTTTGGCAGCTTTCCTACACTAAAACTGGCAGTTCAGGACACTGGCAAATCTTTCACAGTGAATATAAAGGTGTGTTTCATATAACTGGCATCTATAACAGGCTATAATAGCTAAAAAGCTTAGATAACACTCGGTATTTAGTTCCCATTATAGAAATTTAGGGAAAGAAGAGATTTCTGGCCTTTTCTTGACAGCCATGTTGACAACCAGTCAAAACAAGCTAAACAATATAAATCTGATACACAAGAGTTTGTTTATCTGCGGGAAGGAGGATGAGAAGTCTGGTCATGGCTTTATTTCTGAGTAGCCTTGCTGCTTGAAAATCTTTCCATTTTAAATTTTCACTATCTTTAAATGGGAAAGCTGTCATTTCTTCTTTTCACATTGTACTTCAGTGTACGTTCATGAAGATATGAGGCATTATATAACTCACCATGAAGATTTTCTCTGTCTGCATTTTTTTAACTTTATTTAAGATGCTGATACAAGTAATTATATACATTCAGTACAAATTAAGAACAAGAAAAATGAATCAAAAAAGTATTTACTTAATTATTATATTTTTAGGAATGTATTATCTAGAAAGTTGACACACAATACAAAATCAATAGGTAGCCAGATAGCTAAAACTTTTGGGTCAAACTTGAATGAAGTTCAGAATTGTCTGAATGAGATTTGGGATACAAAATGGGGAAGATATTTTATAATCCGTACCGAATGGTAGTATTTGCCTATGCAAAACATAATATTTTAAAAGGATTGAAATAAAGAAGAAAGTATAGTTATAGGAAACATAGTTGGAAATACTGGGTTTAGGTTGATTTGTATTTAGAGCTTTTCCCCCAAAAACAAACAAACAAACAAAATCACACCAAGAAACATGTCAAACAAACAATTAAAAGTCATCTCAGAAAGATTAAAGCCATATTAATTTTAAAAGCAATATGCAATAACATGTTCCACTGGAATTGGAATTCAACAAATGCTTTACTAATTGTGCACTTTCATTTTTTTGCCAGTAGCAGATGCAGTTAAACAAACTGTGATTTCAGACTATTATTACAGCCTTGGATAGTAGCAGATTCAATTCCAGTGCAGCCATTCTTGTATATTTTTTGGGTTTTGCTGCTTGTCTGAAATCAGGAGTATTGAATAATTTCCAAGTTTTAAAATAACTGTTTACTGTGTCATTCTCACATAATTATGTTGACTTAAGTTTTGATTACCAACCTTCATTTAATAAATAATTATATGTCTAACTAGATCGAGACAGAATTTAGTATTAAACTAAGCACTCAAGTCTTCATAGGAAACCAATTCAACATTCTAAATTAGTTTTGATATTAAATACTGGGCTTTTTCACACCCTGGGCTATATTCTCAATCACATTTAAGATTCACAGTATCCCAGTAAAATATATGAATGTTAGAGAGAAGGACAGTTATCTCCTTGGGAATAGGTAGTGGAGTTTAGTGGACTGGAATTAGATAGCAATGCTTGTAGTTTGTTTCCAAGAACTTCTGAATATTCTGAACAGCTTATAGCTCTCTCTCTCTCTCTTTTTTGTTGTTAGTTGGTTATGATGGCTGTTTGTTTTTTTTTTTTTTCCATTCTTCATTCTGATGAAATTTTAATTTATTGTACTTATTAAACAAAATTATTTGGTCTCATCTTAGTTTGGCTATCTGAAATGCACTTTTTTTTCTGAAAACCACCTGATCATTTCAATGATCTGCACTTATATATGAGGAAAATTAGGCATTTATAAGTTGTGACTCAGTGCATCCTAAAGTAAACCTCTAAGACAGATGGATTGACTTGCATTTTAGGATACTTATTTCTCTACACAAAAACCAGGCAGAAAATAGCTGTTTCCAGAAAACAGCTTGCCACTGTAACAGAAATCATGTTCTCCTCCTTTATCTTCCATAAGAAAATCAAAAGTGCCACAAATATTTTTGCTAATATAGAACATGTTTGCATATTATGGGAAAAAGAGCATGAAAGATTTTAGAATATGATTACATTGATGTATAAAGTCCAAGAAAATGACTTAATACTACTTAGTATATGTGGAATAACTGAGTGTAATATTCCTTGCTGTTCCAAGTAAACCACCAGAAATCTGGCTTATATTGGATTTCTTGTACTAGCTTTCAGTGCTATTTTCTTAATTTATCAGTTAGGAATTAATTGAGACTTTGAAACTAGAGACTTACCAGAGAGTATCATTCTGTTTTGTGAATAGGAATACCATGAAATATGAATAAATCTGATAAATATGAGATTTATCAGATTTATCTTATTATACATGAAAAAGATGAGATAAACCTATGTGAATAGAATAGGGATGGAACTGCAAAGAAGAGGCTAAAAAACACAGCTTAATATCCCTCTCTGTCAATGGCAAAAATTATCTTATTTCTTTACCCCAAGTTTAGAAATAGCAGCCAACTAAGAGAGCTTTTAGCTTACAGCCTCAGGGTCCCACAGTTGATCACTGGATCACTTAAGTGTTTGGCTATTTTTTCCCTCTCTGATTTTCTCTTTCTATTGTTTTAAATTGAAATTATTTCTCAAAGCCAGAATAACATCTCTGACCTGTAAAACATTCATTTAAACCAATGGTCTTCTTTCTTTTTGAAAGGTACAGTATCATTTTGATTCACACAGATTGGCTCTATTAATTGCAGCATATATTATGGGCAAGAGTACATGGTATATGATACTTATAAAATAACAGTGCTGTCAAAATTAAACTAAGCTTGACTTTCCTAATAAGTCATGAAGAAAGATGCCGTTTATCTCTCAACAAGATTCAGGAGAAGTTATATGCATTTTATAGGGTAAGTGAGCACACAAAAAGCTTTTGCAGTTTATATGTATATATATATATATATATATATATTCTAATTTTATAGTTGTTTGCAATCATGCACCACTCAATACTTTCAAGGGTGATTGATATTGATCAACAGAGGACTCAGTGCTTGCAGACTTATAAATTATTGTAGAAGAAAGTTGGAAAATAAATTTGCTTTTTAACATTAAAATCGCATAACCTTTCTAATAGCGAAATCACATTTTAAGACCCCTCAAAGAGTAAAGCAGGAGACTTCTCTGTACACTGTCTTAGCTGTATCACAGAATGCAAACATGTTTTCATTTTATCTTGGTAGGTTTGTTGTTAGTGGCTTGCAATGTATTTATGCATGATGACTGGATACTTACTTTGAAAAAAGTTTTTAGAGAAAGTTTAGTGAACTTGTAAAATTCTGTCACTAATAGAATACATTTAATTTGTTTTTAACCTGATAAAATGCCTTGATCCCAATAATTTGAATGATGATAAAATGGTTAGCAACATTAGCATTCGTTGTGACAGACACTGTCACCTTTATCGTATCACCTAGAAGAGAGTTGAGATAAAAAACTTAAGTGCTGTGTATTGTTGACACTCATAATCCCATCCTAGGGCATTCATCTGGGAATAGCTTCTTGTGTTCATAGTCTCTTTAGGTGACCACTGAATAAAATTAGATAGAACGCAAAGAAGCAAGAATTAGAGCCAAGGGTATCCACATTTACAGCATTAAGACCTTATTTGTTTCCAGTATCCACGAATCCTAAATGCTTTATTGCAATCTGTCTTAGCTCCAGCAGCTTCACAGGGAAATGCTTGTTTCTGAAACTTCATTCCACACCTAAGAGTATTATAACTATTGACCATTCAACTTACTACAAAATTCAAAGTGTAGATTCAGGAGATTGGATGTGTAGTGCTGAGACAGATGCTAAAAGCTGTGCAGGAGATGAAGCTCTGGTCAGTACATTGGTTGTTACAGATCCCAAAGCTTACATCTATTGGAAGAATTCACAGAATGGTTTAGGTTGGTAAAGACCTCCAAAATTATTATAAAAGTCCAACTTTTAACCAACCTCCACCTTGTCAGCTAGACCATAGCAGTAAGGGCCACACCCATCATTTCTTGAGCACCTTGAGGGATACTGACTCCAACATCTCCAAGGCTTGACAACCTTGTCCTATCTTTCCCTTCTTTCAGGAAATGCAGTGTAAAATTATGAACATAAATTGACCTTGGAAATCCCTCTTAAAGAGCTTCACTCCTAAATTTTGAGTTCAAAACTGCCAACTACTCTTTGATGTTTCTAACATTTTTAAATTCAAGTGCGTCAAAGGCAAAAAATACCTTAATACTGACTCTAAATAATTAGCTGATAAGCACTTTCCAAAATACATGTGGGGAAAAAAAAAAAGAACAAGTGTTCTCAATCCTGTTTGAGTAAGCACAAGGTTACCTCAGCAGACTAGATACATATAGATGTTATGAATTTTGGCAAAGATATTAAAATGAATATTGATGTTCTTATGGATACAGATATAGATAGCAATAGAGAGAAAACTTAGCTATATATATGCCAAACTTTAATTTTAATGCAGCCAAAACAAAAAGGTACATGACTGGATAAAATTTAAGTAAAGAGCCTGCTGTCTGTAAAATTTTAAATCTTTTGCAACTCTTTCTGCACTCAGTAATAAGTGTAGATGAATTACAGCTTGAACTATAAATAGTTTCAGGCAATCAGACTTTAGGAAAACACCTGACATCGCTAACTATTCAAAGATATCAACATTTTATTTCTACAAAAAAATATCAAGAATCGACTGAGAGATTGGTGGTCTTTTGATGACATTGTGAAGGAAAGGACAAACAGTTTGAGTAAAGTATTTCTAAAGCTCACCTCATTAATATATTGAATCATTTCACATTGAACATCAAAACAGTACAGTTTCTATGAAATGTAGTTGTGATTCATTATAGTGGTTGCTTTTCTTTTTTTTTATATTATTTTTTGAAGAGTAGTGGCTTCACTTAATCTATCTGCAGTATAACTGTTTCAATTTTTCTGTATCACAATAAGACCTAAGCTTTGATATCTTGTCTTCATTTCTTCTTTATTTTTTTTAACATTTACAGTACTTTTTATTAGCTTATCTATTACTATTTTTCATGCTACTGTCTGTTTTCATATTACTTCTGTTTATGGCGATTAAATGCAAACTCTACCAATGCAAAATTTGAATTACTTTCTTTGTTTTCACAGGCCAGTAAGCAACTGCAGTTTATTAGCGATTCAGAACACTTAATTAAAAACTAACTTCTGCCTTATGTTGGAATTTTAGAGACTTAATCTTCATAAAGTTTATCCACCCCTTGAAGAGGGAAGGTGCCTTTCAATGTCTCCAGAAAAAAAACCCAAAAACATAAACAAAGAAAAAACCCCCCAATCAATCAATAAATCAACCAACCAACCAACAACCAACCAACAAAACTGTGTTTGTTTTAATGCAGCATCTGATATGTTTGCTTAAATTTAGCAGATTAGGTCCTTCAGTAGAGGGACGGGGAGAATAAAATTTAGATAATTATGTTTAAACTGTGTTGACAATAAGCTGTCAACCATGCTGAGCGTGGAAATGTATGGTACCTGTAAAAATCTTGCTAACTTATACAATTGTTACAAGGTAAGTAAAATATTCAAAGGACTAAGGCTTTGATGAAGATCACTCTAAAATGCAAGAGAATCTTAGAATAAATTTCATTGTGTTGTGGATCAGACTTCTATTACATTCTATTTAGACCTGGCTAAGCAAATCCATGGAAGTATTTGAATTTTCACTAGTCAAAATTAAATGCAGTCAAACCTGGAGGAAAGGTGAAAACCATCACAAAAATTGAGCTACTTAAAATCATTTAAAGCAATTAAAAATTATTAATGTGATTCAAACACACCTTTTGAGCTTTGAACCTGATTATGATCTGATCAGCTGCTATGTAAAGAATAGGCGTATGTTTGTATTAACTCATACCAATTGTTCTGGATTTTACTTTTGTTTAGTTACATTGATTGTGACATTATATCACCAGGCTCCAATATCTCACAGGTTGCAGTCAGCTGTGTGTCTTGATTATAATCCAAAGGATAAAGTTATTTACTAAGGTTGACAAAAAAGCTGTCCAAGCTGTAAATCCTCCATGACTTACTGCTTGTTTGTTTGCCTGCTTGTTTTAATCCTGTGTCTGTAGACAACTGACATTCAACCACTTTCCTATTTGTTCTCCAGCACTGATCATGTAATCCCAATTATTTGGGTTTTTATGTTAGGAAATTAAAGTATAAATTGCTATATTTTTTTTTCTAGCCTTGTTTAAACTGGGATAGAGGTAATTTTCTTCTTATTAGCCAGTACAGTGCTGGTTTGGATTCAGTATGAGAATAATGTTGATAGCACAGCGATGTTTTGGTTGTTGCTAAGTCCTTCTTACCGTAAGTCATGGAATTTTCAGGTTCCTATGTTCTGTCAGAGAGCAGGGTCAGAAAAGAAGCTGTGGTGGGGAGCATGGCCAGAAAAGCTGACCTGAACTGGCCAAAGGGGTATTCCATACCAGAATGTCATGTTCAGTCTATCAACTGTGGAGAGTTGGCTGAGGTCTACCAATTGCTGCTTGGAGACAGGCAGGGTACTGGTGGTGAAGAATTCTATTGTGCATCACTTGGTTTTCTCAGGTTTTATTCCTCTCTGACTCTCATTATTATTGCTGTTATTGTTTTTATTAGTAATAGAAATAATAAATAATAATTATAAATACTGTTGTTGTTGATGCTGTTGTATTAATTTAATTTATTTTAATTATTAAAGTGTCCTTTTCTCAACCCATGAGTCTCTTTTTTTCCAATTCTCCTTCTCCATGCCACCAGGGGAAGAGAGGAAGAGGAGCGACAGAGCAGCTGAGTAGTAGTTAGGTACCAGCTGGGTTTAAGCCATGACAGTCCTCGTTGTCCCTCTCCTCCATCTCACTACAGTCAGGGCCCCTCTGGTACTTGTTATAGGATTTTTTTACAATACATTTTCAAACCCTCCTTCTTGTGTTTTTTTTCTATTTCTTATGGTCTGACTTCCTAATTATCTTGATATTTATGGTTATGATTGGTGAAAAAAGACACCACAGCATAAGACTATATTTTATAAATTATTACAGCGAAAAATCCCCTCGTGGTGGGATGATTTATAAAAACATTCTCTGTTTTCTAAGTTTCTGTGAATCTTCTGTGAATACGTCTATGAAACATTTTCTTTTGAAAACAATAAGAATATTGTGCAATTCAAATTCAAAATCATGCTAACTCAACTTGTTTAATTTTTAATTTAGTTATAAGCCGCAGCTAGTGTAGTTTCCTTGGAAACTAATAGATCCAGCAAAAAAAGAAAAAGTACAATACTTTATACACAAAAGACTCTGTTTTTTGCTTACTAGTTAATTCTGTGGGCCACTGAAAATATTCAAAGAATTTTATCCTCAAGAAATACTTAGGAGAAAAAATTTCTCAGACTTCAATCTTAATACAAAGATGTGAAAGTGTTTATGGAACCTTTTTAATCTAATGATATAACTGCTGATGTAAGTATAAAAGTTACACAAATGCCTTAACCCTAATCACACAGACGTGAAAAATTATGTACTAAAACAAGGCAAGAAAAAAAATCAAATGGTAGAAAGCAGCACTTTTCTTTTTTACTGTGGTGCAAATATTCAGAGTTATGTAAGTATATGGAGATACTTTCAAGTACTGCAATTTCTATCTTTTAAAATATTTTTCCAGGATGCAGAAATTGTCTGATGCTAATTTTTCTGTTTAAAGTAGCTTTGGAAACTTTGCTTGTAGATTTTAAAAAGTATTTCAAAATTATACAGTAAGTGAATTTTTTCACATAGTACCTCATATTGAAATCTATTTTCATCTTCCACAGCCCTCAATGTGATCTGCCTGAAGTCTTCAATGGCAGTTTCTCACACCGCAGACACGGTGAGAATGGAGCAGACATGAATATTGAGGAGGCAAACACTGGGTCTGCGCGGGCAGGTGCAGCTTGATCCGCACTTGCAGTGCCCAGGATGCAGTCTGGCAGGGCATATGCTGGCCATGCCCCAGGAGCCACGGGGCTGCATGAGCACCGAGCCTCCTGAGAGGTGGGGTTCAGTCACTGGGACAAACTAGAGTGTGACAATAAAGCTGGGAATTTTCTGGATTGGTACTGGTATATACAGCCACTTGGCATCACAAGGAAAAGTGAGATGTTGTTTGCCTACACTGTTTAACAGTGCCTTCTTTCTTGCTCAGTGCTGATATTTTGCACCTCTTCATATTTGTATAATGACTGAATTTCTGTATTTTGTGATTGTTAGGACTCTTGCTGTCTAAATGAAGTTAAATTACAATTAAACACATGGAAAATCCAGACAGCAGGTGGTGTTGAGGACTATCAGTGAGCTGAAGAGGTCATCACACAGTTTCTTTTGGAACAAATGTTTGTTCTATATTCTTATATATACACTCATCCAACCCACAGACAATAGGTGGTTTAAAAGTTGTAAAGCTTTTCCAGTGAAGAAAAAAAAAAGCCAAGCTAGCAAACTTATAGATGTCCTTTATTCATATTTCCTGATTTTGCTGCTGCTTGTATAACAGTGCATTTTCAAAACAAATGTCTGTGCTTTAATTGCATGTAGATGGATCCCTATCATCTCATCAGGATGATCTATCAATTTCTTCTGAAATATCTGCATGTCATCCAGCTTCTGAGGACTCTTAGAAAAAGATTTTCCTTTTTTTACCAAGTGACTCAGAATTTCAATAGGAAAGAAAGTTAGATTTAGCAGCTAGTAGCAGTTCTTATCCTCAGGTTAACAACGTTTTATTTCTCAGTTTCTATTGTAATCTGTAACCTGTATGCAAAGCAGGATGAATATTTGGGACACAATCCTCTGAGCAGGCACATCTTTGGATAATTCTTGGAGTGACATACATGTACTCAGATACCAACATTTTTACAACCCTCACCTCGTAATCTCCTTCTGGCTCACTGTATGGGATCTACAATTGCTCCAAAAAGAAAATTTGGGTAATTTCTAGAGATACTGTGACTATCTAATAATTACTAACCCTGGGGTTTTTAGATAAGTTTGGACCACTGAGACTAAATAATTGCATTTTCTTGTTCTTTCTTCATGCACGCAATGGCTTAAAGTACTTGATTACAATTTATGGACTCAAAATAAAATGAAAAATAAATAAAATATACACTTGCACAAGGATTATATTCTCTCTAGAAGAATATAAAATTCTGTTGGTTACTTTTGTATGTTTTATATGCTGATTTTTATGTTATGAGCATTTTACCAGGTTCATTGCTAGCATGTTGTGTTTTTTTTCTGTAGTGTTGGAAAGGCAATTTCCAGCATGCAGAGATTCTGATTCAAACTCAATTTTATGCCTATTTTATTTGATAAATATATAAAAAACCTTGCT
The DNA here is from genome assembly GCA_003286495.1 of Chlorodrepanis virens. Lineage (NCBI taxonomy): Eukaryota > Metazoa > Chordata > Aves > Passeriformes > Fringillidae > Chlorodrepanis > Chlorodrepanis virens. Next base: position 64,705,048 of record LTAT01000001.1, on the reverse strand, counting down.
CTGTTGAATGACCAAAATATTTTCTGCAGTCTTATTTTCCACAAGACTTAATTTGCAATTTTATTTTTTTTATTCTGTGCTAAAAACTTTGTACAGAAAGGAGTATATGGTTGGTTTTGCTACTTCTTTTGAGTTTTTTACCAGATTCACAGTCACTGGGCATTGAATGTGCTTCCATATAAGTAATTTTTTCCATCTGCTCTCATAGCCTTTATTAACTCTCCTTTTATAAATTATTTAGTTCTCTGTAAATGAACTTATCTACCTGCCCAACAACTGCTAAGGATCCTCTTTTTTTTTGTGTACATGGATAAATCACCATTGATGTTTTTTCCAATAAAGAACAGAATGGCATGAATTTACACATTACATATTTATCATTGATATATTTAACAATAATAA
>LTAT01000001.1:64692592-64704079 GCA_003286495.1 Chlorodrepanis virens | reverse complement strand
TAAAATGGAAATTTAAACCAGCAGAGATCTGTATTTATTTAAAAAAAAAAAACAAAAAACAAAACAACATAAAAGCAAATAATGAGAAAAAAAGTATAAGCTCCTATTATGATACAAACAGTTTATCTGTATAAGTAAGAGACCTTAAATGTAGAAAGATGAGATGTACATAATAGTGGAAGAATCTTAAAGAGAAAAAGAAGAGGTCTAAAATCAAGCATTAGAAGGATTATGATACTATCAAAACTTAATTTCTTGAGTCTTGGGAAAAGTATCATAATTTACTCAAATGGGGAGCCCGGTTAATTTGCTAAGGTAGTTTCATGTAAGTGTACAAGTAAACTTTACACAACTAGGCAAAATCAGCCAAAATTTTCCTGTCTGTCCATTAAGATTCTGTGATATTAAAGGGAAAAGAAATTCATATTAGGCATCTGGACAGAAGGTGGGCATTGTCTGGGGGAGGAAGGTTGGTTGGTTTTATTACTTGTTTTGGGGTTTTTGGTTTTGCTTTTCCCCACAAAAGACAACCAAAGTCTCATTGAAATTATAAATAGACTGAAAGAATAACTTTGACTGAGGAGAAGCAGAGTCATGTCTTGAAATATTTATCTCTCAGCAATCTAAATTTCCAAGGCCTAAGAAAATTTTGGGAAAAAGCATATAGGAAAGATTCTGATTTTTTTGCATAAATTTACAATGGATAATTTACATTAAATTAACAATGGATCAACTGATAAAATATTGCAGTGTTTAGTAAATAATCATCAAGCTTCATCTGGGTGCACAAGGTCAAAGCAGACATACTAAATATAGTAAGTGCTGTGTTTTCAATCGAAATGAAAGGAGAATGCCTTGCTTCCACATTAAAAAAAGCAAAGGTTGAGAAATTTTCCATGGAAACATTTAATTTTATATGTAAAGATTTTGAGAGCCGCAGATAATATTGCAGAACTGGACAGCTTCATATTTGTGAAGTGTTATTTCCTTCGGGGCATTAGATTTTATTATTGATGAGATGAAGCCAGATGAATGATCATAACCAATACCATGGATGGACTATTGTTTTAAAATTTTTCTCAATAGAGTATTAAAGAAACCAAAAAGTTTTTCAAAGTCATAAAGCACTGAAGAACTTTTATATCTGTAAATGTTCTGTTGTACATATCATATACATTTTGTGGTATTTCTGTTATTTAGCTATACTTTCACTTCTAAAATTCTATATTCTTAGATTTATACCTTTATTTCACCATTGATAAATATTATTTATTCCTACTTTTTTTATGGAACGCCATCTTGAAAATTATTGTAGTGATACTTCAGACATCATGTCAAAAGATGCTTAATTTTTTTAGCAATATTTTCTGTTTATCTCTGTAATACAAAAATATATCCCTTTAAAAATAATTTCTTGTAGACATTTGAAGCAATTCAATGATAACAAGTATTCACCCATCAGTTAAGGATAGCTTTTTAACCTATGCTCTCATAATCCTAAATTTGGTAAAATATCATTCTGCAATTTTCTATAGACAATATTTTTTCTTTATATTGCTTCAAGGATAATTTTCTCAGTTTTTTATTTCAAATTAAAATTAACATAATATTAGTAGCACAACTATATTACATACACTAGAGGGAGATTTGTATGAAAAAAAGAGAAACTTATGAAGCTGCTGGGCCATAATTTGTAGGCTTCTTTATGGCTTTCATAGACACCTTTTTTTGAAATAAATCATTGTATTGGTACCTATGCTTAGTGCCCCTTAATCATTATTTGACACCTTTCCTTGTCTCCTTATTGCCCTGGAGTTTTTGAGGGACAATATGAATGTGTGGGCTGCCCAAACCAATAAAATTAGTGGCCATTCTCTTTTTTTTTTTTTTCTCCAGTGAATAGTACTGCTGCTAACAAGCTCTCCGAAAATGCTAAACACCTAGACTCAGACATGCTGAAGAGAAACACATGGAAGAAACTGTCATCTGTAAGGGGAAGGGATATAATGTAACTACATAGAAGCAGTCACCAGTGACCATGTACATTTACAGTGGTCAAATTTGGCATTGGAATTACCTTCATGCTAGAAGACAAAGACACCTTGTTACAAGGTCAAAGGTCATTGGGTATACACAGGTTTTAAGACACATGAATAGTAATATGTGAAAACAAGTATATATTTACTCTAAGTTAATAAAGCCATTTTAGATTATCTCTGCATAATATAGTGTTTGACATTCATGAATCAAATCAGAAAAATATCAGAAAAAATATTCAAGTTCCCATAAATTTTAACTTCCCTTCATATATGACATACATTAGTGAATTAGACTTATCATTTTGGTCATCAGTAGTATAATATTCATTTCTTTCTATCATCAGTAGCACAGTTTTGGTTCTGTACTTTTAATGCTTTTTTTATTTTGACCTGTAGAATACATTAAAATATGTAATGAATTATAGTTCTTGAAATGACAAAAAATATACAGATTAGGAAAACCCCCCTTTTTATTGCAAAAATCAAGCTCAAATCCACTACAAAGTAAATGACTCTCTTGTCTTGAAAATGCTTTAGAAATCTTTCAAAAAAGGAAAAAAATTAAATACCTGTAAATCAACTTTCCTTTCCCCCATGAATGCGGACTCAGCTCAAGCAACAACCTCCAAACACACTGTAATTTTTTGATGCACCTTTATGTACGCATTTTCATATCGATCACATTCCTTCTACTCTTTGTCCTTTTCTGGTTGTCACTGTTGAATTAGAGCTGACATTCTGACTGCCACATGCAAAACATACACTTTCCTAGGGTGCAAGTGGAAACCAGATCCATGGAATGGCCATGTTGACTGCCTTACCTGCAGTTGTGACTTACAAGATCACAATTCAAACCAATTAGAAAGGATTTGTAGGTCCTCCACTCACAGTGCAGGACCAAGTAAATTCTTAAGCAACTTAATGTTGTTTATTGGTACAGAAATGGAGCACATAATTATTCTCCAAAAGCCAATCCTTCTGAGAAACTTGAGCTCTAGAAAATTCTTCATTTATATAATACATGGAATATGCAATTCTGCTTCTCAGATTACTCTCTCTTACAAGGGCTCTCAACTGAAAAATTATAGCTTGGTTAGAAACAATGTATGGATGGAGCAGAAAACAAAATATGAAGCATGAAATGGAAATGTCAGCTGGAAACTACCAACCATCTCTTAGCACTGCTTGTGTTTAATTAGAAAAGAATATTTAGCAATTAGCATGTCACAGTCTGTCATTTTATTTCCCGCTCCATAACTGTACTTTCTGTCTTCAGAGTAAAAGTTGTTAAGTCTCTTTTATTTTATATGTCTCTGTTTACGTCAGATACAGTTTGTTATTTTATCAAAGTATTGGAATGCAAATTGGTGAGAAATTGTGTGATCATTTCAAACTGATTATAATACATATCACACTAGTTTCACTTTAAAAAGATGACAGAAGTAGGAGTTCAAATCCATGCTAATCACTTTTATCCAAATGGTTGTCAGTTTTTGTATATTAAAGGCTTCTTCAAAACACTCTCATCACATAAAGAATTTTCCAGAAAGCAGTTCTAAAAAGTTGTAGCTGTAATTTTCAGTTACTTACAAAATATTTTTTTTCATCATTGAAGTGTTAATAAGATCTGTAATGCTATGAATCACATACTTTTCCACGGAGAAATAGCAAACAATACCAGCAGTTTTCATGAGTATAAAAGCAGTACCTGAATCTATACTCCATCTGACTCAAGAGACAAAAGGGGGAAAAGTAAGGGAGAAAAGCCAAGGCAATGCAAGGCACAGAAGAAAGATGAAGTCCTATATTTCTGAACAGAAGGATCTAATACAAATCTTGATGAGAAATGTGCTGTCATAATTAGTTAGTTTATAATGTCTTTCTTCAAGTGAAAGCAGCAGTCATTTCTGTCGCGAACATCATACTAGAAAATACTATCATATGGCTTTTAATTTATGTACTTTTGAAGAGCAGAGGTTAATAAAATATTCTGAGTTTGAGTAAATTAAGATTCTAATTCTCTTTCATTCAGTCGTTTTCCATGACGCCAGGAATATGTTTCAGAGACAGCTACTCAGGAAGGCTTCAAAGCTTGACTACAACCTCAAATATCTAGAATCAAATTGTAAAACTTTAGCTAGTGACCAATATTGAAGGTACCTGGGTTTTAGCAATAGCAGGTCCCTGGACTGAGTGCTAAGAATCTAGAGGCATGATTCCTTGCAAGGAAGTTTGACTATTTAAAAAAAAAATTCTTTCTCTAGTCATCAGGGGCCAAGAGAAGAGAAGAATTCATGTTGTAAATGTGTCTGTTGTGAAATATATTTGAGGGTAGCATTTCTATTAATTTTGAACATTATATATATATATATATTTTGTTTGACAGTGAAAATTAAGAGAACTGAGGTAATATGGAAAGCAGGATTCATCCCACTTCTTTTTCCTCAGAATTCCCCCTAACACACATGCACAAAGATCAAGAATGTATTGAAAACAAAGTGCAGGTTGAAAAAAAACCCAAACAAAGCAATTTTCCCATTTTTCACTAGATATCTTATAGATTACTTAACAGATTTACTGAGAAATCTTTTTATTCCTTGAATGCTTTTTAATCTCTTTCTCCTCCCTAGAACAGCTCATTTATCATTACCTTTCACTGCTATGGGGCTTTCAGGCTGACCAACAAAGACATTCAGCTAAAAGAAATCTGAGCATCATAGAATCTTGGGTTTGGGTTGCAAGGGACTTTTAATATCATCTAGTTCCAATCTGCCTGCCATGGGCAGACACACCTTCCACTAGACCTGGATACTCAAAGCCCCATCCAACCTGGCCTTGAAAACTTCTGAGGATGTTGCTCCTACAACCTCTCTGGACAGCCTGTTGCAACGCTACAACCCTCACAGTAAAAAAAATTCCTTCAGGATATTGAATTCAAATAATTAAACATTTTTAATGTTTCTTACGACATTTAGACAGCTTAATATTATTTGTGTTTACATATTATGAGATTGTGAAAACCCTGTATTTGTTTAGGGAAATTATAACAAAGATAATCTATCTTTCCTCATTCATTTGAAATTTCAAATTTTCCAAAATCTAAGAAAAACTTACCACAAGAGTGGTCTTTATAATTTTATTTTACCGGGCCAGTAAAAGATCTCTTAATTCATTCTCTTTCTCTTTTTTATCACATGGACATTTTGTTATGAGTGTCCATAGTGAATCCTGAATGCCAGCATTGTCATATCTTTGATATCCGCTACCAGAATCTTTCTACACTGTCAAAATTTTCCTACATTACTTCTTTTTGTCATATGTGGCTTTAAGAAAATGGAAGAGACACAACAAAAACTGGAGGAAAGCATGGTGATGTGCATCTGATCTATCCTAAACAAATTGATGTTCTCTCTTTCTTTTCCCCATTCACAATCATTCCTTGAACAGAAGTCTGATTACAGGTTGGTGTATCTCAGCATGGGCACAAGAGAAAAATCACAAACAAGCACATGTACTTCTCAGAACTCCATACAACTTTCAGGCATAGGGGCTGACTTTGCTTTTCTTCATTTGTTTTTAATTTATTTTGTGTAGGTGGTTATAAATTTTTTTATTATTTTTCTTTCCTTTCTAATGGGTCATCACAAGTACAAGCTGCAGCCTTAAGCCAAATATGATATTTATTGTCCACTCTTGAGTACAAAGAAATACTACATGCGGAGTCTAGCTAATGGCTATGGATTTTTAAAAAAATATATATATAACCAGAAAGCATTTGAAAGTGTGCTTAAAAGTGCTAGATATTAACGTTTTGTAAAAATATGAGATATAATAGCTCAGTCAAAAGATTTAGCATGAACAGCAGAATGGATTCTTTTTCTTCAAAATACAGGTCAAGAGTGTTATTCTATGGCATAGGGATAAAACATTTATATAACAAAAAAATTCATGCATGTTAATATATCATTATTGCAATTAAGCTTAGCATTGTAGAATAACAGTAGAATTGTCGAATCACTGAATGAATCAGTCCACCAAGGTGTATCAGTCAGCAATGCTTTGGAGACAAATGATTACTACTGGATGCAGTGTCTCTTGAATGAAGAACTAAGTCACTAATGGTCATTACCATCCATTTTGAGCTATACACACCACTTCAAATACCCAACAGATAAACTGGTTAAATATGACATTTTAAAAACCCTACTACTTTATCTAAATTCAGCATAGATTTTTTTTTCCCCATGGGAAATGAGTAAACTATATTTTTGACAGACAAAACTGTCCTCCTTCTGATTTAGAAAGCCAATGAAGACAACTTAAATACGAATATGTCACAGCCAAGGAGGAAAAAAAAACCACTATTTCATTGACCTGTAAATATTTCTGCCTTTACAAGTGACTTGTGCATATACCAGCAAGCAATATCCTCTAGTAATTTTTTCAAAAAGGCCTAAAATAAATGTACTGTGCTTGCTAACATTTTTCCTGCTCAAATGAATTAGTACTGTACATACCTGATTACAGTATGTATACATACATAGAAAAACTTAATGAAAATTGATTTTTCCTCTTTTATTCTTTGGATTGTTAACATCTGGCTAAACAAGAGGCAGGCAGTGCTAATTTTCCATAAAATTTAAACTTAATATATTATTTTGATCTTCTCATTAAAATAAGGAGATGGCCCAGACCTTAAGAGTGGGCTGTCACACATAATGTTAAGATAAATAGATAAGGTACAGCTAAACACTGTTTTTTCAAGTTGTCTATTAGGAATTACTTCCTGAAGTGTGAAAATTTCCTGTGAAACAGAAATCATCGTAACTCTCCTGTAGGGCTAGAAATTAGGGTGAGTTAGTCTCTTCCTTTGGTGCTAAATATGGATTTGAGAAGAGCAAACTTTTACATCCAGGTGGAAATCTTCTTGGCTGATTCGGTTTTTGCTGCTTACTTAGTTCTTTGAAAGCATTGATTTATGTTTCCTTTAATTTCTTTGAGGTTTTTTCTCTAAAAAATAGCATCATCTGGTTAGGGTACAGACAACACATTATTACAAGAAAATGATTATAAATATTTTTTAAAATTTATAACTTTTAATTTTTTCATTCAAAACCAGATTATTTCAAGTTAAAAGCCACTTCTGATATCAGGGAATCACGTAATTTCAACTATATTTTTTGGCTATTTAAACATAAGCCTCTGAAGAGTTATTTCAAATTAAAGAAGGTATTTTATCAGAATAGTACAGAAACAAAATCATCAGTATGTAAAATCTAGTACAGCTATAATAATGTTTAATTATAATATCTTCATGCAAAAATTATTACAGTTATGCCAAAGAAGTTTCTTAGTGTTCCTAGTCAGCTGCATTCTGTTAATATTTCAAGGGGATGTACATGTACCATTTTTAGAGCCATTATACTTCCTTAAATTTTAATAAACTCCACATAATCAGAAGCCAAGTTTTTATTTTGAAAACAGAATAGAATACACTCAAATATTATAGATAAAGTATAGTTACTTGCTTCAAGAACTCCTGACATGGTTTAGGTTTAGGTTTTTTCTTTTAAAAGGTGGAAGAATGTATTGTCAATTATGACATGAAATTATTTATGTTATGGAAATAAAAATGAGTGTAAAAAACCCAATTTTTGCTCTACCATTTAGCTTAGAGAACTTGTCCATGATCTATTAAAAAAGATCAAAAGGTAATTTCCAGCTCGCAAGAAAGCTCCCTAACCTCCAGACAGCAGGGAGGCTGGGAGAAAGAAGGAGAAGCAGTACATTTCACCTGGTGGTTATACAGATTATCAAAAAATGGGGAATTAATAACATTCATGGAAACAGAATAGATTTGAAAAAGAGGTCATTTTCTCTTTTCGTGGTGATCAACTTACAGAGAAGAATTTCATACCTATATGACTTATTCCAATTTTGGCAGAGAGCAACCAAATCAAATCCTTAAATTTTGCAGTTGGAGAGTGTAAATATGATTTTTTTATTTCACTGCCCCCACACCCTTACATCCCCTGCCCTCTTACCCCCCAAACCACCCTACCCCAGCCCCCTGCCAGCCTTAAGTACGTAGCAGAAATGTTACTATAAAGCTCTCTACAATAGGATGAAACACAAGAGCAGTTCTGCAACAAAAGGAACTGTTTTGTAGCACTGGGTGAGGTACAGAAATTTTAAAACTGAGAGCTGAATTCTCTGAAATCTTGGATTTGTGCAGAACATTGCTTCAGCTGACTCCATGGGTCATCCTAAACTTTGAAAAATCAATGGTTTTTCAGCTGAGTTCAAAGACATTAGGATACCTTCTTGGAACTTCAAAGACAATGAAGTGTCATAGCCCCAAGCAAAGAAATATCACTAGGAAATATTAATAGTGTGATTATATATATAAAATGTTGTGTCATATTAGCACACTTAAAACATAGTGGAAAAAGTACTGCTGCTACTTCCCCCATATTGTAAGTTAACTAACAAGGAACCAGAGCACTTTATCTGTATCAGGAAAATCACCAGAAAACTGACTAGATCAGCACAGGCTTTGGAATATTACCCACTCCTGCTGTTTTATGTAGGTACCAAATACATTGCAAGAGGAAGTCCAAGGTCACTCAAGAGAAATTTCAGGAGCCTGGGAAGAATTTTCTTTTTTTTTTTTTAATAAATAATTGTGAGTTGTTAATGACGTGAGAAAAATGCTGACAAGTGTAGCACCTGCAAGTAGCTAAACATCTGGATAGTTAGGATTTTATAATTAAAGAGCTTTTTTATTTACCTTCCTTTTGTTCTTAATGGCATGGAACATGAAAATTAAAGCAGTCATATTTAATAGATATATATATTTTATAACATTTCATAGCTTTTATTTCTTGGTTTCTGCTTGATTCTTTCAAATGAACACATTCTATCTCTCAAACTCTTTTTTTCAGTTGAAATAATCTTAATTTTGTTGTGGATATCAGATACCTGCATTATTAATTAAGAAAATCATTAATAATTTAGCTTGTAAGTTGCAGGGGGGAAAAAAAAATCTCAATTCACTCAGCTTGAAAGAAATCAGGACAGAAGTGGTCTATCGATTTATTAACACTATGCAATTAACCAGCAGTCATTGAACTACACATTCAGGATCAATATCCTAAAAACCTTTCCACAACTCACTGTAGAATTTCTAATCCCCAACCCAGAATCACGCAACAAACCCACTTCTCCCATGGAGTGCTGCTTTTTTGTGCATCCCTGGTGATCTCTACCCCCCTACTAATGTCCTCATCAGCATGTCAGAAGCCCATGGTGCCAGACACGGACACCTGAAATGTGGGACCCCATCTAACACCCCACTAGCTGAAGTGCAGCTGCTTGCTGCACCTTTCAGGAAGGCTGCTGTGCCCAACTTGGACAGGAGCTGAAGTATCACAGAGTGATTTCTGGCAGTATCAAAACAGGTTTGACTGCTGCTCAGGCACCCTCTTCTCTGAGGGTCTCCTGTGTGCTTCAGAAATAAAGCTTGAAAATATGTGGAAAATGCTGGGATCTCTAAGTGACTCCAGTAACCTCTGTTTTGGCAGCTATTTTGTCCCTCAAGTCCTTATTTCTCCTCATTGATTGTTAGAGAATTCTGGTTGATTAGCACTACTTTTGATCAAACAAATCCTACTAGCATAAATTTTCCTAGGGTGTTTTTGTGCTTTAGAAGGACAAGACTTTGAAGTTTCAGATCTCTTTTAAATACCCAGCCAGAGTGGGAATAGAAACAATACCTCATGGAGTACTGTGTGTTGCACTGTTAGTAGAGGAGAGAGATTTATAAACATGTAGTTTCTGATGTGAAGAAAAAATCTTTGTCACTTTGTAAATATAATAAAATAATGTTTATATTTTCAAAATTTTTCTCCTTCATCTGGCCATTCAGATTTTTCATTTAAAGATGTGAAGTTCTTTGGTTAATGAGACCAAATTTACACCCTAATTCTGAAAGATACATTTTATCATTGACTTTTATCACTTTTTCTTCCCTGGAACAGGAAAGGCATGATCCAAAGTTTGAGCAGTACTGGCTACGTTTGTGCCTGTGAGAATGACTCCTTTTCCCCAGGTGAAACGGCGCAGAGGAGCTGCATTCTGTAGAGAGTAGATCCTGTGAAATATGAAATCAACACAGAAATTACACAGAAATTAAAGTGAGTTCTCTGGTATCCTAAAACCCAAATCTTTATTTTATTTTATGTCAGGCTATGGATTTTGACTGTTACTGTGCTGTTAGAGCACATGTATTTAACAGAGCCATGATAGTGCTGGATCGACTATGTAGGGTGTATAAGGAACTCATATGTAGGGTGTATAAGGAACTCATCCCTACAGAGCTCTGCCTATACCCTGACTTGAATCCTGGCAGGGATCTTACACATACCTTGGACCCTGTACACATTAGCCTGCTGCCAGCTGCTAACTGAATCTGCTTGCTAGCACCAGACCTGCTCTGCTCTTGCTGTTTAGGAAGTTCTGCGGATCTTCTGTCTGTCGCTGAGGGCATTCCCCTGCCCTTGGCCACCAGCTCTCCACCCCTTCAGGAGCAGCCCACTACTTCTGCTCCCTATCTGCTGCAAAAGGATTTGCAAGTGTGAAGGTTGCACTATGAAGACAGATCAGAACCAGTGTTTACTAGAATATCTCATAATAATTAAGCTGTTATTCCTCCTATTGAGCTGCTGTTGTTTATAAAACAACGTTACACAGTAACTCTGCTTCACAGCTATGACCCCTCTCACTCACAGAAATGTGTCTGGATCCTCACCCGGGAGCCCTACCCCAACAGTTTATTCAGGTGCCAAGGGTCACAAAGATGTGCCACTAGTTTCTTACTAAGTGGTTGGAAAATACCCCTATGAGCTCTATGTTTTACCAGACATATATATATAGGAACCTCTATACAAGGTAATCTCTCTCTACAGAGGCAATATGTAGAGCTGTTGCCTCTTGGATGTGGTTAGAACTATAGAATATTTTACTGAAGCAGATGTTAGTGGCCTTGAACACATTCAGGTGCTTCTGCCACTCCGACTTTGTCAGTTCTTGCAGCTTCAAAAAGACTGACAGCTCTGTAAGCTATTCAATTCCTGTGAGATATTCAGAAATTATCCCTCAGCATATAGTTTTGAGGTTTTTATCAGTCTGCTCTTTTTTGGTAACTGTTTCTCTGTATGCATACAGAAGCACACAGCTTTTCATCTAATGGACCTAGCTAACAAAAGTTTTCTTTGGTGTGTGGACCTATGTGCCCAGTGCCTGGGCAACAGACACCCAATATAATGAAAAAAAAAAAAAGAAATGGAAAGAAAACCTAAAGAACTTGGACATGTCTGATGATCAAAGAAAACAGTGTGTCTCTGTATCTAACACACTGCTTTTTTTTTTTTTTTTTTCCAGGCACTTG
>LTAT01000001.1:64647081-64692572 GCA_003286495.1 Chlorodrepanis virens | reverse complement strand
TTTTTTTTTTTTTTTTTTCCAGGCACTTGAATTAAAAAGGAACATTATTCTTATAAAGCTTGAAAGGTCAGAGACAAACTTGATGCTTCAATGCTTCTCTGACAAATATGATCTCCGCAGGGCAGGGTTTAACTTTTGGAAAATACTTGCATTCTTTTATTAGTGAAATCATTCTTTTTACAGTGTGTTTGTGGTCCACCCCTTTCATCTAACTGTTGGTTGATATTTTTTCCTAAGCTGCTCTGATATTCCTCATTCCTGCCCAGCCATTAGAAAAAATTGATTAGTCAAAGCTTTCAGTTTAGGACTTATAATATTTTTTTTATTCCCAACTTTGTTGTCACACCTAGCTGAGCTACTGTTTCAGCATCATTAAGACTGAATCTAAATGGATATATGATACAGTAATGACCAAATGAAATATTTCTTCCTGGGAGGTGTTAAACTTTATAATATATTTTGGAAGTATCTGCTTTACTTAAGATATTCTCTTCCTTTATGCATTTATAGAAGTAGAATTTATTGAAGACAGAGTATCTGCAGGATCTAAATCAAAATTAAATCAACCCCTTCAAAAATTAATTAACAGAATGTCCCTCCACCCACTGAAAAGAGGGAGTTTTTCATTGTTGTTGTTTTAAGTTGTAGTGCTTTTAGGGCTTTTAAACTTTTATTACCTTTCTGTCTTCTGGTGTGTATCATGAGAAGGAAGACCATATGAAGACCATCTTACCTTTAAGAGAAGTTTCAGGAATATTATTTTGTTCCTGCAGACTATATAGTAAGCATACAGAAAATAGAGCTACTGTTGAAAATCCAATTCCATTAAAGTAATGGAATTAATTTTAAATTTTTTTCCCACTTCTTTCCACAGCTGAGAGTCAGACCCATCTATTACTTTGCCATGCCCAGCAATAATACTTTTATTGCAACAATGTTCCTGATAGACAGTTAAACACTTTCCATACTATTTTTCATCCTGGATAATTTGATCACTGTAGGGCATGTTGTGGATAATTTTATGAGAATGGAACACAGAAATTTACTTGACAGAAAATAATTTCAACTGAAAAAACTATTAAGAAGAAATAAGACACAGTAAAAAACATTCCCTGATTATTTATCAAAGGACAGGGAAGCAAACTGAAAAGGAACGATTTATGCACTTTGGTGCATATTCCTTCCTCGGATCCTTTTGGTCACACTGAGGTGAGACTGAATCAGTGCCCACAGCTTTCTCAGGTTTGTGTGGCAGGTAGAACATAGCAGGGGGTGAAATGAATTCATCTTTCTGTCTTCAAGTGAACTAAAAGCAATTTTATTCTTCCCATGTGGTCACTTGAGGTGCTTGTCATGTTCAAGCTAATGATATCAGGCACCCTCAGGTTGTTTAAGTATTCATGAAGTAATTAAATTCTCATTAACATATAAATAAAAGAAAACTGAAAACAAGTTTAGGAGGCACCTAACATCTGTTCTAATGCTTTTAAGTACTAAAATGTGCCACATACAGAAGGAAAAGTGAATTCTGTCCAGGCAAGAATTTTGCATAGATTATTTATAGAAACTGTAATTAAACTGATTTAGCATATTAAGTAAAATTAACAGCAAAGCATTATTTAGGTAGCTCAGTGTCTCTGACACTTAAATAAGACATTTAAAATAAGAAAGAGAAAGATAAAATTAATTTTTATTTGTTCTGAGATCCAGATAAAATTACAAGAGCAAGTGGAAATTTATTCCTTTAGAATTAGAGAAACCTAAAATCTCACACTCCAGGCATACTTCCAGCTGTTCTTTCAAAATACATTGATTTTTAATAATAAAATGCTACTGACATTTGAAAAAAATGACAATTCCACAAAATGACTTATAAGTTTACTATTATAATTCTTAAAATTGAATTTAATGCACAATTTTGTCATACAACTTGAGACTTCAGTTCAGATGCAACCCTATCCTTTAAAATGAATTTTTCCTTCGAACATTAAGCAATTTACTTCTTTAGATAATTTTTCCCAAGAAACTATTAAAGAAAATATGTTTCATCTATCTATTAACAAAATGTGTTCTACACCATGCCACTGCAGTTTTCTGTATGATAGAAATAGCCAGTAAAATCTTGAACCATAGTTTGAGACCGATAGGCTGAAAACCAGCAAAAGAGATAGAAAAATCTAATAGAAGAATCTTCGGAATGTGTTATAATAACCATTTCATCAAAAAAGAGACAGCTCTGGAAGAATGCATTTCTGAGAAGTAAATCTTTCAAATATATCTTTCAATGGAAATATACCAAATTGATTGTGTTCTTTTCTGTTTGCAACATCCTCTGTCCAGTTTTTTTATCATAATCTATATTAAAAATATATTCTGTATGAGTCTAATTCCATTGTGGTCTTGTTGACTTAGCACAAAGTACATATGATACACGCTTATATTATCCTTACTTTTAACAGTGTGGAATGTATAAGCAGAGAAATTTAACTTTTTTTTTACCATTTATGTTATATTGTTCATTTCAAAAAGCAGTATTTCATGCCTTATTCCTTGCCTTATTTCATGCCTTTCTCCTTGCTGTGATGCCTACAGAGGGAAACCTATGCCAGTTATGCAATGTGTTTGGTGAATGCTGAAAAGGATATATTGCAAAAAGAGCACATAGACCTTCCTGAAATAAAAAGATAAACCTACTTTTTCCTGGATTTTCCTGTGGCAGAGAAAATCCAAGTAATTTAAAAATAGCTGCTATGAGTTATCATTATAGGTACAAACAGCTATTATTCTTTTTTATAAAGAGTGCTATTCATTACCATTTACAACATTTACAAGCAACACATGAAAATATTCTCCTCTTTATTTGGTTCAAAACCAGTTATGAACTCATATCACTACCTGTCAGCTGTTATGATTAGCAGAGAAAAATATTTTCTTAAGCATTATAGCAGTGAAAGGACACGATGTACTATTACAATCTAGAAGGGAAAAAAAATTTAAAAAATGGTCCAAAACCCATACAGCAATGAAGACACTAGCTGAAGCCTGGGTAATTGCAATCTTATACTGGTAAAAGCTCATGAAAATTTAATTCGGTAACTCACGAAACAGGAACCGAGACTTAGTTCTTACATGCCTACAGGACAAGGAAATTAAACATTACAAGGCTTGCTTGAGAGAAGGTCTGCCCCAGAGCAATTATCTGTGCTTACCTTGGAATCCCAACTGATCTTAGATTATCTCACAAAACACATGAGAGAAATATGCCAAAACAAACTCTAATCTTTTTTATGAACCTGAAATAGGGAGCAAACTCTTAAAGTCTGTATGAATATAAAGCATCAATATTTGTATAATCTCTTTAATTTGGGGATGGGTATTGAGCATGTACTTTCAGTACTGGTTCTAAAGAAGAGCTCATCTTTTTTTTGCTATTAGTCAAGGCACTATTTTAGAAAATTTCATGAATAGACTTTAATTCAAGACTAAGCATTTCTGGATCCAGGGCGGAGTTGTGATGGAGAAAAGATGGTAGAATCAATAGCTGTTGACCATGCTGGGTATATTTCATAAAAATGCTACCAGTATCCGTAAGTAAAGACATATTGGTATATATAAAACATTGTTTAGCCATACTGCTGTCAGGAAACAAAACTGAGCCTAGAGAATTTACAGCTCTCTTGGAAAAGGATGTTCTCAGTTGTTTCCTGTTTAACACTCATCTGTCTCTTTAGTGCATCTTCTGCTGCCTGACACAGTTACGTTGAACATTGCACTGACCAAAAGTGCAGTCATCAGAAGTACTTTGCTAAATTAGAAAAGACAGACCTCAAAGACTCACTTGATCATCTACACTGTGCTTGCACACTCACACACTGGCTATGCTCCTGACAACTGCAAATTTCTCTGAGCTACATAATTTCCAGTGAAAAAGCTTTATGCATGTGAATGAAACTACTGCACTCCACTTCTTCAAGGTCATGACTTTATATTTTTTATTGCTAAAATTATGCAAGTGGTTTATTCCAAACTGGAGCAAGCTGTAAGGGTATAGATAACCTTCAATATTTCTCTTAAAGAGACAACTTTGGACAAATTTAAGGGCATTATGCTCACATAAACAGTAGTCTTCTTTTTTTTCAAGCAGAAATCATGCAGATATCAAATGATGAAATAA
The DNA here is from genome assembly GCA_003286495.1 of Chlorodrepanis virens. Lineage (NCBI taxonomy): Eukaryota > Metazoa > Chordata > Aves > Passeriformes > Fringillidae > Chlorodrepanis > Chlorodrepanis virens. The sequence goes on along the minus strand of LTAT01000001.1, from coordinate 64,688,398 downwards.
CTTTGAGTATAGGAGTTTAACTCAATGAATTAAGATGTCGCAAACCAAGGCCGGGTTAGAGCTCAGCATTCTGGATTGCTGCTATGATCCTGGTGAAATTAAGCTTTTGTGTCTCCATTTCATTGCAACTGAAGAACATTTTTCCAGTGCACTTTGTTGATTCCTTATCAGTGAGATGACTGCTTTACCCATCTGGTTTCATTTTTGACTTTCATCTTGCCTCCCGTCATGGAACACGCTGCCCTTGCTGCTCCCTCATGAGCTACTCTTCTCACTGTGTGCAATTTAAAACAAGGGTCACTGTTTTGCCCAGTTTATGGTAGGGAACACACATTTTCTTTTCACTACACCAGAGAATCTTCTTCTTTTTGATTTCTTATCATGGCTTTAGTCCCTTGTAATCTACATTAGAGTGCCCAAACCAAGTCCCTGATGCTGGGATTAAATGGATGGAAATTTATACATTGAGAAATTATAATATATTAATTACTTAGATTTTTGGAGATACAGTATTTTTAAAACAAAACAAACCTGTAAGCAAGATTATTCTTCCTGAAAGAATTCTCTTTTCACTTATAGAATATATAAGTTAATCAATCAAAGCCAAAACATGTAGGTCATGTTGTTGTCCACATTAGTGTTATTAAAAAAACCAACACTCAAAATAAATATGAGATAGTAGAAATCAGTGAGGCAGATTCACAAAAAAAGCATTTTATCTTAGGTAACAAATGAATTTTTCACCACTTGCCAAAGGGAAATCCGGTATTGAAATCTTCAAGCCAAGACTGGGTGCATTCTTGAAAGGGATTTTTAGCTCAAATACTAAGTGTGAAGATAAATATTAGAGTGATTCTGTGACCTACACTATATAGGTAGTCAGAATAAATGATTTAATATACCTTTCTGGCCTTAGATGTGGTTCATTTGTCATAATGTGCAAAAACCTGTCACCTCATAAATTATTTCTGAATTTTAGGAAAGTACTAGATAATTAAATAAGTGCACTGGATAATTAAAGAGTATCAGGTAATCTGATCAAGTCTTCTCTCCATTCTGCTTACAAAGATCTAGGATACCAACATTTCTCACAATTTCAAATATACTGTTGGTATTTCTCTGATCAAGAAAGAAAGGGAAAAGATCCTAAATTCAATATTATTTCTAGTGATTAATGGATTTCACTAGAACACTTCTCATAAATGTTCTTCTTCATTAACCTAACAATTCACTGCAGAATAAAAAAAGCCAATCAAAAAAAAAAAAGAAAAAAAAGTTCATACTTACATATACTTGCTTAATTTGTCCGGTTTCTCCAAGGCTCTAGAAATCTAGAAAAAATTACAGTATATGATCAGTTAGACAGCTATTGTATATTAAGGGGTCCTATAAGATCTATAACCAAAATAGCCCACAAAACATAGTATAAATTCAAAGAAATTTAACAATAAAATTAGCAAACCTTAAAGGAACTGTACTTTGGATTTGTTTTTACTTTTATCAAAAGAGTGGAAGAAATAAAAAAAAAAATCTCTAAGAACAAAAATATCTTTATCTATATATTTTTTTTATATTTCTTTGATACATTCTATGAAAAGATACATTAACTCTCATGCCCAAGTCTCTAGCATAACACAGACTGGTCCTAAAGAGTGAGGTACATAAAAGCAAGGTAAGCATGGAGGAGCATCTTTATGATGTATATAATTCTTAAAGAAACCAACCAAAAATAAAAGGCAAGAGTGGTACAGAATTGGACAGAAATTCATATATCCTGTTCACTCTTACTAATGGAATTAGTAGAAAATCTAGTCTACACCTTAAGCACATAAATGAAGGAGATAAGAATTACATTAAAAGTTTTGCTTAGTTAAGGTCACAGAAGCAAAATAATCTTTAAAAATGTACTTCTTCTAGTTGATTACTTCCAATATGGCAAGAGACTAGCAAATAACTTTTCTACAAGAATTTGGCAAATTCCACTTTTTTTATATTTAGTTACTATTTGTGATCTTTATGATTCCTTTTTCTTATGTAGTTGAATAATGTGTTATGTTCTTTTTCAATTTTCTTTTTAGTTATTTATTTGTAAAAGCTTAATTTAGGATAGTCTAGAAATATTATTTTAAAATTTAGATTAAGGATTTCTTGTTGCATTGTGCCTAAGTATCCAAATAAATGAATGGAAGTTTTAGGATATTTTAAAGGAAAAAAAAATCCTTTACCTTCTGACTACAAATTATATTTGTTAAAGACCAAACATCTTCATCCTCACTTTTCTTAGGATAAAAAGGATAGCCATCGTTGTTTAACTAACAACCCTTCACATTACAAAAGTCCCCACTTTCCATGGAGAACACAGTCAGTCAAAGTACAGGGACAAAACATACTGTCATTGCAGTTTGCTCAGTTTAGGGGTTTAAAAAGCTACAAAGAGTCTGCTAAAAGCAAACAAACCCATTCTAGGACTATTCACTGCTTTGTGGCTTCTGGGTGGTTCTGGGAGGTAGTATGGGTTTTATGGCTATTAAACAGACTTTTTTTGTACATATGACATTGATCTATATTCCCTAATATGGATTTTAGAGACAAGTGAATAGACCTTCTTTATTAAGGATGACTCTGGTATACCTATATTATGCTATTTTATTTACATTTTGTATTATTATTTTCATATGAATACTTTGGCTATACTGGATTTGTGCTACAAGGATATACATTGTCATCTAACAATCTGCTAGAACATGTCATTGATTCTTGTAAAGAGATTTTAGCTCCCAAATGTGACAAGAGTGATTTCACTGTTTACCTGGTTTTAGGCCAGACCACTAATTAAAAAAGATTTTTTTGAAAACACTCACATAAATAGCTGCTGAGTGCTCTGACTGTAGCAGAAGAGGAAGTATAAAACTAATTTTTCCATTCTGTTGGAGGATATTTTTAGTTACACTAACAAGCACCTTTACTGTCAACCTCATCTACAGAGTTGGAACAAAATGTTAGTGTGCATTTATCAATCACAGATTTGATGCATTTCTAGTGGACCAAAGTAAAGACAAAAAGGAGACTGAAGGATAGTTTTTTTCACATAAGGAAAGAATCAGGTCATTTTCCCAACTCTGAAATAAAGGTTTCAGAAAATGTGTGCCAACATAAAATTCAGTCATAACTGGTATGTTTATTTTAGCAATTGTAAATGGTAAAGACCACAATATCTGTTCACTCATTTGAAAAAAAAAAAAAAAATACAAACCCCACCTTTTAACTTCTATTTATACCATTCCCAGGACTTCATTCTATGAGTACCTCAGAAACAGTCAACTGTCCCTAGACTTTATTACTTCAATATACCATATGCATTTTGATGCTTGATTCTTTTCTTCTTCTTACTTCTGGATGGATAAAATTCCAATCAAATGCTGCTGTTATTAATTCCTAATAGGATTTAGCTATTTATAGTTTGTTCTTTCATTTTCTCTTCACCTGCTGTATGCCATCAATTAAAGCAAGCATTACAGAATTTAGAAAGCTCAACTAACAGATTTTTTTATGACATACTACTCTGCCTTAATGAGCTATAAACTTTTCAGCACAGAGATATTTAAGTTTTACTTGTTGCAATTAGAAACTTCTGTAATCTTATCAAAGCACTGATCACATGTGTGCTAACTTGCCACAGCACTGAAAAAGCAGAGGAGATGTATAATCTAGTATTTAAATATTTTTTTAGGCAGATAAATGATGTGAGTTTAAATTCTCTTGAAGTAAAGAGTTTAGAATGAAGGAGTGCTGCAACCTGGGTGTATACATTACACCTGGCAAATATTCAGCAGCACAGAAAGGTCATTTATAAAATTAACACTAATGGTAGTAGGTAAATTCTTTGAAAAACAAAGTTTTTGGTTTTATTTAGAAAAAAATTAGATTATATGCAGCAACAAAAAAAGATATTTGTCTCCTATTCTGATAATAATACATTCTTCTTCACTGATAGTTTATGCCAGTATTCCTACATCTTCTATGTTTCACATACACAGGATATATTTACTGAAATAAATGAAGCTGCATTTTCGCTGCATGACTCTTCTCTGACATTCTGGAGAGGAAAAAGTCAATGATATATGACAAAATTAATGATTTAAAAAAGAGAGTTTTAAATTAATAGAGTAGATATAATTATTTCTATAGCTAATAAAGTGTTGTTTTTTAATGAGTTCATTTTTGCGGAAGGATGCAACCATCCCCATGTTGACCTTGCTTTATATGCAGTCTTTAAAAGGGCTTCTATGTCTCTCTCCTTCTCTTTTTCCAAGAAAATTTAAACTGTCTTATGTTTCCAGAAGGTCATGAGTATTATATAAGATTAAACCCCTCAGGCTGTAGGAATATTTTTTTTTCCCTGTGAAAGAACATTCTTATTTTGCTGAAATATAAAACATGAAGAAACCTTTAGACACTGACCGTATGATAATTTTATTTAATTGCACTAGTAAAATATGAAAATGGTTTAAACTAATTGTCACTTAAGTTCCTCAAGAAAAAAAACTGTCAGATGTGGTGGCAGGAATGTTAGCTTCCAGACCAGTTTGCTCATTGCCCCACCCAACCTGGCCTTGAACACCTCCAGCCTTGGGGCATCCACAACTTCTCTGACAAATCTGCTTCCTTCTTCTTAATTTAAAATCATTCCCCCTTGCCCTATCACTGTCTGCCCATACAAAAAGTCACTCTTTATCTTTTTTCTATAAACTCTTCTTAGGTATTGGAAGGCTGCTATAAGTTCTCTCAAAAGCCTTCTATTGTCCAGGTTAAATAACCCCAGCTTTCTCAGCCTATCTTCACAGGACAGGTGCTCCAGCTTTCTGATCATCTTCATGGCTTTTCTGTGGACCCACTCCAGCAGGTCCATGTCCTTTTGATGCTAGGGGTCCCAGAGCTGGATGCAGAACTCCAATTGGTGTCTCACAAGGGCAGAGCAGAGGGGCAGAATGACCTCCCTTAACTGCTATCCACTCCTCTTGTGATGCTGCTCAGGACACGATTGGCAGGTTGGTTTCTTTCTTTGTTTCCTTCTTTCCCTTTAAAACTTCCAAAGAAGAATGAAGGGAAGAGAAGAGAAAGCTAAAGGAATGTAGGAAAGGAGGAAGAGAGGCAGGAAGGGAGGGAAAGTGACAAGAAGTCAGGGAGAGGAGAACATAGTATAATCATAATTTCCTGATGGATAGGAGAAATTCTGTATTTATCTCAGTGTCCTACTACATGTATTTATCAGTAGGATTTTCTGAACATTATGCTAGCAGTGTAAAATCTTCTGTTTATGCACTTAGTGACACACATTAATTTTTTTCCTTGTTTTTTTTTATTTTTATTTTTAGGTGAATAATTGGCAGGGGGAATATATATTTTGAAAAAAAGAGGAGAAAAGTTAATGCAAGATATTATATTTGTGGAGGCTTCTCTTGCCACAAAAACATGATCCTTCCAGGCATTTGCATTTAAAATACATAGGAAACCAGGGTCTGATTAGCTTTGCATATGTTGTAAGCATTTCACTTTATCTCCCTTTTTGACTTTTCAGAAATGCACAACACCTGGAAAAAAATATTGAAATATAAATCAGTAATTTCAGCAGAATCATAATCAGATCTTCATTTTGTAAGTTCTAAAATTTGTCATTTTATATTTATTAAAAAATTGGCTTTTTACATTTTTTTCCATTTCCACATAAGACAGTAGAATGTTATTCATTGTGTAGAAATGAAAGCTGCAAAGAAATATCAAGCCAAGTGCACAGAAGCCAAAGAGTCATTTTCCTGGCAAGGGAGATCATTCAAGAGCATTTGGAATAGCTCCTCTTTCCTGCTCATGTTTCTTTTTTTTCTTGTTTAATGGTTTTCCAGTCAAAGAACAGAATAAGTAGCTGGCTTGAATTTTTTTAAGAGCTCTATGACAGCAACAGTGAAAGCTTCATTGCTGTGTGGCCACAATCACAAAAAATCCTTCAGTATTTGGACTGTAATAGAAATAGTTATTGCTACAAGATACTTTAAACCCGGCATTATTAAGTATGCAGAAATTTTAGAAATTTTACTGGAAAAAATAACAGAGGATTGGACTGAGAGTTTGGAATTCTGGCATTGAAACAAACTGGCAGGGGCTGTGCTGTTCTACTTTCAAACTGCTTTCACCAAAGCTGTCTGAGCATTTTGCATGTCCCTGTAATTTATAAAGATATAAATAGCCAAATCCAGTAAGGGATTTATTTTTTTTTTCCCTAGGTCCAATGTTGTGATTTAAATTCCCCATGTCACTCGCTACTGAATACTAGGGGTACTTATATTCTTTTTTATTACCCGTGATGGAATTAAACTTTTTTCACATGTCCACAGTAGGATTTACTCTTGATAGGCATCAAACTACTTAAGATCTGTCATGAAGTTGAACCCAAGGAAGACCAAAAAGTGTCCATTTCACAAAAATGCTGTAGAATATAGATTGGTTTTGTCTGGAAACGACCTTCAAATGTTGTCTTGTTGCCCTCCTTTGCCATGGGCAGGGACATTTTTCACTGTATTATGTACCTCAAACACTCAACATGCTCTGAAATACTTGTATGGTGCTGGAATCTAAAGCTTCTCTGGGTAATCTGCCCCAGGGTCTCCCCATGCTTATTGTAATTAATTTCTTTTTGGGTGCAATCCAAATCTACCCTCTTTCATTTTTAAACCCTTGCCTCTTGTTCTGTCACACAGACCCTGGTAAAATGTCCCTATACAGTTTTCTTACAGGCCCCTTTAGGAACTGGAAAGCTGCTATAAGGTCTTCCTGGAGCCTTTTCTTCTCCAGACCGAACAACCCCACCACTCATCTTGTTTTCACATGAGAGGTGCTTCAGTCCTCTGATCATTTTTGTGGCCCTACTCTGAAGGGAGAAAATCACCTCCCTCAACCTTCAAGTATGCTTCTTCTGATGCAGCCCAGGATGCAGGGGGCTTTCTGTGCAGCAGGCACTCATGTACAACTCTTCATCCACCAGTATTCCCAAGTGCTATCCTCAGGATTGTTTTCAATCCATTCATGTCTCAGTCTGGATTGATATTGAGGATTTCACTGCAGAACTTGTCATTTGGCCTTTTTGAGCTCCATAAGGTTTGCACAGGCCTACTTCTCAAGCCAGTCAAGGTCCCTCTGGATGTCATCGCTTGCCTCCAGCGTGCTGACTGCACCACACAACTTGGTGTTGTCAGCACCCTTGCTGAGGAGCAAGGCACTCTGTGTCACTGATGAATGTGTTAAATAATACTTGTGCTGCTGCAGAGTCTCATAGGAAACCTCTCATTGCTGGTTTCCCCTTGGACATTGAGCCATTGACTCCTTGGATGCAAAAATCCAGCCTATTCCTTATTCATCTATTAGTTTATCCATCAAATCTATATGCCTCTGATTTAGAGGCAGGTTTATTGGGGAAGGCCTTATCAAAGGGTCTTTATCAGTCCCAGTAAATGATATCTGCAGGTAGTTCCACTGATGCAGTCACTCTATTTATTGTAGAAATGTATTAGGTAAAATTTACTCCTGAAGAAGCCATGTTGACTGTCTCTGATCACTTCCCTGTCTTCCCTTGACATACTCCATTATCTTACTGGGCACTGAGGTGAGTCTGACTGCATGCTACTTCCCAGAAGACTCCTTATTACCCTTTTTGAAGAAGAGTATTAGTAGCCCCTTTTTCCAGTCACTTTGGACTTCTATGTGAAAATCTCATTGACACTGGAATGCATATCGACCAAAAGTTAGCTCAAATAATGGACTTAGGATTTGCTTATATTGATGAGTGAATCTAAATATAATTAATGTCCAAGCTGAGCACTTGGACTTCTTGAATTAGAGCTTCTTTCACCAGCTTATCCTGAGCAGAACAAGAGAGGAAGGGTTCTGTGTCTACCACATACATTTTATATTTGAATCCTCAGGAACTGAAGAATTTGCCTATTACTGAAAAATATGCCTAAGGATACTGCTTGCCTTCTGAGGCCTTTACCTTGTTGTTTGAGGTCTTGTTCTGATCTACTGTAATTTAGAGTCAAAAAAGTTAACTTAAATCACAGGTGTTATAAGACAGTGCAAATAAAGAACTTTGATACAGATGGCCTAGATTTCAGCTTAAGTGTACATAAAGGAAGTGTCTTGAAACTCAGTACTCTTCAGAAACCTTGTACAGCAGTGTACTCTCAGTACTACTGGGAGCACTAAGGCGTTTCACAAAGAAAATCTGAAATGCTAATAAAGATCTAGAGTCATTCAAAATAAAATGTTAAGGACAGATCTTCATTTTAATCTTCAACACTTTGTTGCTCAAATTTCAGATTCAGCATGTCATCTCTCTGAAGTGAAAACTAGTTTTGAAACAGAAATGCTAATACTTAGAAAGAAGAGAAAAGACATTACTCTTTTAGAAACAGTCTTCCCAACCCTTTTAGGACCATTTTATTGACAAAACACAGTGTGACCCCAATTTTTATCTAATCTTGACAAAAGTTTTCTTCCATTTCTGTTTTTTCAAGAACATTGCATCTGCCCTTCCCCACCGTACTTTAGCTTAGGATGGATCAGACCTACTCAAAAATCTGCTAAAGGTGTGCATCTACAAGAAAGAACAATTCAGGTTTTAATTTTCCAGGAAGAAAAAAATCTTAATTACAGATTTTCCATGCATAGGACAAACAAATATTCAGTTCCAGCCTTGAAACCTGAAGTGTATTTGTATTTTATTCAGTGACTGTGCAATGCAGAATGCATGGACTTAGATTGAAGTCTCTGCCCTTCAGATGAATTGTTTCTTTACCTTTCTCTTTTTCCAATCCTGAATGACTCTTGTTTCATTTTATTTGTCCCCATGGCAAGGCTTCAAGAAGAGAGATAAAGAACAACCATAAATGGTTATCAATGTAACCTGAAATGTAGTGGTTAAGACATGTTATTGTGAGGTTGAAAATGGAATTTTAAACTTTTCAGATAGCAACCTTATATCCAGGGTGAATGAACTAAACACTAGAACCCATCATTCTTATCTTAAAAGGAACATGAAGACTGTATTTAGGATAGCACTTGAAGCTGTTAAGGCCAGTTGACTGGAGTTACAACCTCAAGATGAGTCAATATAGAAAGTGACACTTCTTGCTTTAAAGTTGGTTGGGTTTACTTCTTACAAGACATAAGAAACCCATACACCTATCACAGAGCTCTATGACCCATTTGGAGGAGTAAGCATTAAAAAGTTACATGCTTGCAATCTCAGCATGTGGGGCCTCCCATCTTCTAGTAGGCCTAGTCCAAGTCATTTACTTCCTCTGAGGAAGTGGAAGGATTTTGCTTATACTTTTGTGCTTTTGTCTTTTGTCTGCCTAATCATAAGCAAATTTTTCTTTGATCCAGGCACCTCATATTCAGTATGGTAAGGGTAATTACCCTGCAATTATTTCAGGTAGGCAGAGACTAACAACACTAATTATAATCATAGAACCAGTTGGCAGAAATAGAAGATGAGGCCATTCATGAGGGAGAAGAAAAATATCTTTCTGGGGCAAGTTGTTAAGTTAGAGGTGCTATACAGTCTATGACGTGCATCCACCTCGATGTTTATTTTCCTGTTGTTTTCTTCTTGGATTTTATGTAAGGTATGTTTGGAGTAAAGCCCTTCAATAGAAGTATGGAATATTTCTGAAAAGACAAGAACCAGAAGAATGAAGAAGTGCCCCTCTTTAGGTACAGCCCAGGTTGATGAATATCTAAGGAAACTCAAGGTGCACAATTAATAAAGAGACCTAAGTCACTGGCAGTGGGTAACATACTTTAATAAAGCAGAGGAATTTGCTGAGGGGTCTTGCTTAAATTGTTCTGAATAAGTCAGTCAGACTGATCCAGTAAGGCTGAGCAGTGAAGGGTCCCCAGCCTGGCTGGGCACAAGAATCTTTTCTTTCCTGGGGTAAGAATAGACAAACAAAACAGTAAGTAATAAATTTCCTCTCTTTCATGTAGAGGTGGACCTCTCAGTGGAGAAAAATTCAAAGACACTCAAAGACTTATGGTCAATGGCCTGATGCCCAAGTGGAGAGCAGTGAGGCATTTTCAGGGGTTTTATTGCAACCAATTGTGTTTTATACCATTCTCAGTGACATGAACAGTGGGATCAAGTGCACCCTCAGCAAGTTTGCTGGCAATACCAAGGTGTATGCTGCAGTTGATGTGCTGGAGGGAAGGGATTCCATCTAAGGAGACCTTGACAGGTTTGAGAGGTGGACCCATGGGAACCCCATGAAGTTCAACAAAGCCAAGTGCAATGTCCTACGCCTGCATCAGAAGAATCTCCCATATCAATAAAAATTGAGAGGTGAATGGACTGAGAGAAACCCTGGGGAGAAGCGTTTGGGGATACTGGTGGATGAAGGGTTGGACATGAGACAGGAATGAGGGCCTGCAGCCCAGAAAGCCAACTGTGTCCTGGGCTGCATTAAAATAAAGGTGGCATTTAGGTCAAGGAAGGTGATCAGTCCCCTGTATTCTGCTCAGGGAGACACCAGCTGTAGTCCTGCATCCAACGTTGTATCCTCCAACATGGAGGACATGGACCTCTTGGATTGCATCCAGAGGAGGGCCATGAAAACAAACAAAGGGCTGGAACACCTCTCTTGTGAAGGCAGGCTGAAAGAGCTAGGGCTGTTCAGCCTGGAGAAAAGAAGGCTTAAGGGAGAAGGGAGACCTTATAGGAGCTTTCCAATTCCTAAAGGGACTTAGAGGAAAACTGGAGAGGGACTTTTTACCAGGGCATTTTTGCCAGGACAAGGGGGAAAGGCTTTAACCTAAATGAGAGTAGGTTTATATCAGTTGTAAGGAAGAAGTTCTTTACTGTGAGGGTGGCTAAACACTGGACCAGGTTGCCATAGAACATGTGCATGTCCCATCCCTGGAGAAGTGTTCAAGGCTGTGTTGGATGCGATTTTGACCAACTTGGTATAATAGCAGTTGTCCCTGCCCAAGGCAGGAGCAGAGGAAGTAGGTGATCTTAAATGTGCCTTCCAAACAAAACGTTCTATAAATTATCTATTAAGTTTCCTAAGGAAAGAAAGAAAAAAAAAAAAACCAAAAAAACCACTTCTTTTTTTCAAACAAACTGGATCCACTGCTCTGTAAAGTGCGAGCAGGAATTATAAGGCAGAGAAATTATTTCAATTTTTTAAACTTTTCTCAATTTTTAAAATTTTATTAAAATTATATTTTTTTATGAATGCACAGGTAGTATGTATTAGGCTTCTTTATTTTCCCGTACTCTGGCATTATTGGAATGCATAGACCAATTTATCAGTACTGTTGAGAAGAGCCTGCATCATAATATAATTTTTTAATCCTATTTATTTGGGTGAATGCAATTGTCTTTTAAGCTAGACTTCAAATTTATTTTTGATGTAACCCTGGAATAAAATATGCCTGCCATTTAAAAAAATATATATTGAGTGAATAATCACATGAAATAAAATACAAAATAAGATAAGATATTAAGTATATAGTCTTTTACTTTCTTATTGCCAACTTGTTTTTATCAAACTTAATTACCAAGTCAATGCTACTACTCCACAGGAGTTGAAGCGATGTCGCACAAAGGCTTTTGAAAGCACACATATCTCATCAGCTAGAAAATAGTAAGGATTTGGATACGTTTAAAGTTCCACATGTCCAGAACCAGAGCTTCTGAATTTATAGAAAATATGTATATTCAAGTCTCATGTTCTGCTTCTTTAGATTGTTGTTTGCTTCTTTTTTTAAAAAACAGAAAGTAATTGAAATTCATTTTAAATTGGAGCTGGAGGTGATGGTCCATTTCTGTGTCCAGATAAGGCTCTCATCCAAAACATATAGCATATTGTCCCTTCTGCATTCTGGTCTAGAGTCATGCCTGACTAAGAACTGGGATGAAAGTACTTTTAACATTTCCTATTTAAGATCTCCCATCAGAAAGAACATAGAATTATTATTTTTGGGATGTATTTGAAGGACATAATAGCCAATATTTGCCTAGAGAACAGACAGTAGAAAATTTGAATCTGTATATTCTTAAGTACTGAGCCTAAACTCTCCAAGTGTTCCAATCAGTAGACTGTTTTCAGGGTTGTTGTAATAAATAGAAGATGTATAAACTCAGAAGCCACTACCTCCATATTCTCAAACAGTATTGAAAGGACAGGTGCTATAGCTGAATTCATGATTCAGCTGATTCAATATTCTGTTCATGAACATTGAAGATGTTTTGCATCTAAGAGACTTTATACCTCAGAGACAGTTAGTGCTACATCACATAATTTCTAGATCTTAGGAGAGCTTGAGCACATAATTCTAGGCGGCTGATCTTAAGCAAAAAAAAAAAAAAAAGAAAAAAAAAGAGGTGAAAGCATATTTTCTTGAATAATTTTGGAAAATACACATTTTTGGTCAGTCCAAAGAATTTTAGTGTTTTCTGTGACAGCAAACTCGGAACAGGTTCTTGGTTTCAATTTTATTGTTTTTATATTACAGTTCTAGGGAAAGGAAAAAAAAAAAAGAAAAAAGCACAAAACATGACACCAGCAGAGCAAGGGATCTAGGACCAGAGGCTGAAGTATGGACCAGATAAGTAGACAATAAGGTGAACTTAAAACTTGTTGAACTTCCAGACTTGCAAAAATTATAATGAGCACCCTGAAGTTAAGCTGGAGGCCAGTCACCAGCAGCATGCCTTAGGGGCAAATACTGGCTCCAAACGAATGGATGAAGCACCAAGCCTTATCAATGACCTTAGTGACTGAGAGGAGCACAGCCTCAGGAAGTTTGCAGACAATACAACACTAGAAGGAGTTAAAGACTAATCAGGCGACTGTTCTGCCATTTAGAGGGATCCTGACACAATGAAGAAATGGCCAGAGAATAATATCATCTAGTTCAAGAAAGGGAAATCACTGGAGATTGTTAAGATGACATTAGACAGAAGGTAGATAATGTCATCAAGGCTGTCCTTCCCAAAAGAGATTGGACTGGATGATCTTTCAAGATCCTGGGCCATTTTAAGATTTGATGACATGCAGCATCATGTACCTGATCAGAAATGCTGACATGCACATATTCTTTGCCAGTCACTGAATTATCCATGAGCCACCTGTTTGCTCTTTTAACTCAGAAGAAAAACAGCTGCATCAGCAGAAATGTTTCCAGCACCTTAAGGGAGGTGATCCCTCCTCTGTTCAGCACTGGTGAGACACATCTGGATTGTTGAGTGCACAAAAGAGATGTGGACTTACAGAATAAGTCAATGACAAGCTGCAAATATGATTAAGGTTGTGGAGTGTGTGAGATATGAGCAAAGAGTGAGGAAACTGGATTGATTCTTCCTTGGGAAGATGAGGATTAGGGATATCTTATCAAATTTTATAAATAGCTGATGATTAGGAATAAAGATGAGGAAATCAAACTCGCTTGAGTGATAACTTATTGAGAAGACAAAGGAAATATGTACAAATGGAAATACAGGAAATTTCATTTCTGTGAAACAAAATATTTCTGCAAAGATGGTAACATACTGGAACAGCTTGCTCAGAGAAATTGTGAAGTCTACATTCCTGGAGATGTGGAACTTCTACACTCCAACTGGACACAGACATAAACCATCTGTTCTAGCTGATCCTGCTCCAAGGAAAGGTGTTGGACTAGGTGATCTCAGAGGTGTCTTCCAACCTCAAAGATTCTGTGAAAATATAATATTCTGACATCAGATTTTACCTTAGTTGCTCATTAAGCAACCTCCCTAACTAGTTTTAGTAATTCTGCTCAACTCTTATTTACAAGTGGACAGCTGTTTATGAGGAACAGGATGACCTTCCAATATTTATTTTTTTACAAAATTAAATTTTGCAGATGGTTTGCTTCTCCATACTATTTTTTTCCAACAGTGAAGTCTAACTCAGAGTACCTGCCTCAATTACTAGACTTCATTCCACATGAAGCTCACTAATTCTTTATGGAGTGCAACACCATCACCTCTCAATCATATTGTAGTAACTGAAGTCTAACAAATGAACAGGAAAACTCAGAGTGTGAAGATTTTTTTAATTTAAAACCAAAAATGGCTGCATGTCTCACCCACCAAAACTATGCTTTCAATTTTTTTTTTAAGCTTTGTTTCACAACATAAATGGCTACAAGAAGTATTACATTCATAGAACATTGTAAAAATATCATTTAGGGAAAACAGTGGAATATAGTGTATAAGAAAATCCCACATGTAACCTGTGTGCATTCTGATGGCCTGTTCTTGTAATGTGTACAGCAGAAGATGTTAGGATATGTAATGGATTAGTACTTTCAGTTTTCTGCACATAATAAAAACTTGTTTAATGTGGCATGACAGCTGAGCTTGCTTGCAAGTATATTTTGAAGAATAAGATATGCTCTGTGCTCCTTTTCCCTTCTATTTGAATTGCTCCCAAATTTAACTTCTCTTCAGGAATGAGAACTAATTACTATGCTGGTATTTTTTCAGTTTCCTGAGCATCTGTCTGGTTCTCTTAAAATATCCCAAAGGTACTTCCAGACTTTGCATCATTTCCTCAGTTCCTGGCAGGACTTTCTTTAAGACTTAGCCCCTAAACACTACTTGGTAATGTTTCATGAGATTTTCATTCAGTCTTTGGCATGTGAAGACCTTAGTTATATCCCTATGAACTTCTGGCATAGGTCCAGATGCTGAGAAAAGAAACAGCAAGCTCACCTAAACAACACCTCTAATTGAGCAGCAGCAGTATGAAAAGAGGCCACTAGCTTTTGTCTAGTAACTCTCTTAGGAAACTGTAGTGAGGCGAATTCTGCTTGCAGTTATGACATCGCCTAGTAAGAAATGAGTTTGATCTAAAAATGGTTGGATCAGAAAGACTGTGTTTACAGTCTCATCAGCTGATGCAAAATATGACAGAGTAATAGGTAAATATGATAACCTTAAAACATTGTCCGATAATTCATACATTTTTCTCATGTATCTAAAGGAATGAATTTAACCTGAGTACTGTGTGAATCTACAGAAAAAAGGAAAAGGGCTTGAGATACCAGGGTTTATAATTAAAACTATGTTAGTTGTGTGCATGCAGTCTTGTTCAGCCTTAATTTATATCACCTTCAGCAAAAATGGAAGACAAAGAAGAGGTAAAAACATGGTTCCTTTCTTGGCTTTGTGGACAGGTGACACTTTGAAGGGAGAAAATCTGAAGATTTTTAAGCGACATGGGCTACAGTAATTTTTTTTTGTGACTTTATGTGGGTCCACCTGCTGTGTACCTCCTTGGGCCACAGGAAGACAACCTGTGTCTCTGTGATCATCATAGGCTGTAAGGGAATCTAAGCTCCCATGCCTGGAGCACCTCCTCTCCTGGTTTTCACTCACCTGGGTGTCTGCAGGGTTATATTTCTCATGTTTTCTCACTTTTCTGCAACAGCTTCTGTGCAGTGTTTTTTTTTACCCCTTCTTAGATAAATTATCACAGACATGCTACCAATGTCATTGATGGGCTCAGCTTTGGTCAGTGGTGGGTCCTTAAAGCTGCCTGGAGCTGCTCTGTCTGCCATGGAGGGCAGCTTCTGTGTCTTCTGCTGGAAACAACTTCTGCAGCCGACCTGCTACCTAAACCTTGGCAAGCCAGTCCTATATAGGATATTTGAAATTTCTCTCAGAAACTGAGAGACTTTACTGATAAGAGCTATAATCTGAATTGTCCTGACAATAAACTGATGCAAGAATCAGTTTCCATATCATTATTTTTCATCTGCAGGTCTACCTTTAGCTCAATAGGAAGCACTGAAATACAGAGGTAGGTATCACAACACTATACTGGGACTTCTCATTTCTCACAAACATTAGTCTGGGAAAAGTTAAGTTTCAGGTTGTTATGAAAAAAAAGTTTTAATTTTTACTGCAACATCCAAACACCATCACATCACAGTTTTGCTGCCAAACTGCCATAGAGGAAGCTACAGCTGTTATCTCTAACAGTAATTATATGAATATTACATATTATGCATTTTCACATAATTTTATGAAAATTGACCTAGATAAAAATCACATAGGATTTGGTGTACGGCTATTCTAAGCATCTTTTCAGATTAAATAAACTATTTGTGAAAGCAGACATTAAATCCAGCCCCACATCTATCCCCCCACAAATGGATAATTTATACAATTTTATTAATTAAATACAACATATTTGTAAAAATTTATTTCTTATAAAAAAAGTAAAATCTCCTCTGGCAATGAATATTTTTTTTCTTCTTGGGAAATTTCTACACACACTCAGATGATGTCATAGCAGTGAACAAATTAGGAAAAAAGTGAGGCTCACCACTGTTGAAGGCAGCATTCAGTATGACTTCCTACATCTCTTCATGTTAGTAACAGCTGTGTGAATACCATGCAGAAAAAAAATCTCCTACAGCTGAATATTAATATTAAGCTGCTATCACACATAAATACATAAAATAAAACCAACTCTATTAACTTTTAGTACTACAATTAGACTGAAAATGTACTGAAGATGATATAACAAATAATCACCTGAACATTTTTGTCTATTAAACATATTCTAAAATTCTGTAATTTCCTAAGCATTTAATTGTGCCAGTCTATCAGCAGTTGGATTGGACTATTGATGCATTGATATATCTAAAAGAAAGATATTTCTACCTGAGTTATTATCTTAAGCCTCATCACAATCAATGAGGAGGTAAAAAAAATGTCTTTTAGGGCATATATGACTTATTTGAATCCTCTACCTTAGAATAAACTTTTATTTAAATCCCAAATTTTTAAAATTATGTCAGACAAGTGGTATGTAATCCACAACAATAATTCTTTGCACTCACAATTGCAAACACATGCTTGTGTTTAAGTTTAAATAAAACCCAAAAAACCCAATAAGATTATATTAAACAGTTACGCTTCCATAAACATATAATTCCCTCAATTAAAGACAGAGAATGATATCTTAAAGCAGGCTAGAATCATATCTGGGACATGGAATACCTATTTCAACAGATTCTTCTAGGGCGTTAATCCATCATTAATTTAGTAAGCAAAATACCTAAGTGTTTGTTGGACGTGGAAAGACCTTTATCCCAAAGACAGTTCATGTTAATAACCTTCGGCCTTGTTTCCATTAGAATTCATGAGCTCAAGTGGAGTTGGAGAGATTTGGATATCTGAGGTCAGCATAAAATGAAGCCAGAAAACTCCAGAAAGTATCCTAGCTTTTCGAAATCTTTAGGAAAAGCTGCAAGTGTTTTCAAAATAGAAATTAAAATTAGGTGACTAAGACTTTGTAAAAAGGTACCTATCTATACTCTGATTAACACTGTGCAGTCTCATCAGGTTAAACTCTTCAGTCTGGTAAGCCATTGACTGCCACATATTTTAGCTGAAAGAACAATGGTTTGCATACTGATGTAGGCAAAGCAAAGGAAGTCTCTGAAAGCCCATTTGTGACCTAAGGGCTCTAAACAGATATCACAAAAGCTGGTATTAGCTTCTACAGAAGAACTACTTAAGTCCTGACACACATTTATCTCAGAAGATACAGGTAGAGAAGAAAAATATGGTCCTCTTAATCAGATTTTTAGGGCAGAAATATGTTTATAGATGAACTTCATTTGCAACCTGATTCTACTATTGACATATTAAAGCTATATTTCCTCCACAATGAGAAACTTACTGGTCAAAAAGATAAGGTCAGCTTTGGAGAGGTTTTGAAGGATGTGAAGATGTGTATACTATCTATTTTTCTGAAACTGCTTTGTATTATTATTATACTCTTCTGAGCAAAAATTAGACTTCCTATCTATCAATGCACAACAAAACAATTAGGGTAGAATCATTCTTAAGCT
Source organism: Chlorodrepanis virens (assembly GCA_003286495.1). Taxonomy (NCBI): domain Eukaryota; kingdom Metazoa; phylum Chordata; class Aves; order Passeriformes; family Fringillidae; genus Chlorodrepanis; species Chlorodrepanis virens. The sequence continues at coordinate 64,670,452 of LTAT01000001.1, read as the reverse complement.
TTTCCTCTCTACATTACACTTCTTTGCCTAGTCAAAACTTAATTATTCATGCAAATAGAAAGAATGAATATTTTCCAACACATAATTATAGCTGTTTTCACTGCAAAAATTTCTGAGATCATTTTTGATGTGCATTGCAAAAAAAGAAACAAAACAGTCCAGATTTATGCTAAGTGCACTTCTTTAAATATTCAGATGAACATTCATAGAGATTGCTTGGCAAGGGATTCTCTAGAGAAGCTGATTTCAAAGCACATTGAGCTCAATAGAAAAAAAAAAAAAAAGCAGCTATTTGGATCAGGCCCTACATTCCCTATTTTTTCATAATGCATTGTTCTGCTTACCACAAAAAAAAGTCACAGGGCAGAACAAGCTAGGAACCCTGCAGTCTGTTCACTGACAGGATTTATATTAACAGATGCTACCAGCAAGGAGAAGCTACAAGAGGAATTAGGACAGGTTAACATCTAATGCTCTGGAACAATGTAACAAGCCAAGGAAGATTTTATTTTATCCTACTCTTCTTCTATTTGACTGAAATATGCGGTGGAGTGTCAAAGGAGTCCTAAAAAAGATTATGTTTAATTGCATGAATATGCACCTGTACTTGGAAAAGTGTCACACTCATTTTCCTCAGCTGTCCATCCTAAAAGCACATTACAGCATGCTCTTAAAATCTCAGGGAGATTGAGAAGTGTTTGAATTATGAGCTCAGACTATTAGCTGAAATCATGTGGTTTAAACATTCAAAGCGTGAATTAAAGAGTACTTACAAAAAAAAAAAAAAAATTTGGGGATGTCTGGCATTCGCAAAAGATTTCCCTGTTTCTCTGTCCCATCCTGAATTGTTAAGGTGAAGACTAAATTGTAGAGCCATTTTTCTTAGCCTGTCTGGGATTTAGCCAAAGTGCACATATTGATTTTGCTTTGTACTCCCACACAAAATATTTGCTTATAAAGATTTATTCTTTGTTTTTTTTGACAAAGAACATCTATATATGTTCACAATATCATGTTTGCTTTCATGAACATAAAAAAAAAAATTCTTTTTCTACCAAATTCATGCTAAAACTATTTTTGAAAAAGTCAATGTGCACTGCAGTAAAGACATGCAAATGTTAATGCACCATTCTTTCTGGAAGATGTGCTATTCCTGTGACACCTCTGGGTAGATTTATTCCAGTCTTGAAAAAAAAAGTGAGTTTACATTCTTGTGCCTATTAGTTAAGTCACTTCAATATTTCTCTCTAGTTACTTCTTCTTTTTCTCCTGGAAATTTCACTGCAAGTTAAAGAAGGGGAGGTAATTGAGTGATGGATCTGAAGGAAAAGTTACAAATAAATCTGTGCTTTCTTGTGACCGAAAAAGGACCAAAACTATTCCACATCTGGTGAAGACAATAGGTTTCTCACTTCATTCTTGAATTATTTCTCGTTTCCTTCTTGGACAGGATGTTTAGCCTCATATTTTAAGCTGTCAAGAGCTTTTTTTAAAAATCGTGATTGAAATGTGCTCTTAATTTGCTCTCATCTACTACTGTCTCAGAAACTTATATTGGACAGTTTGCAGTGTCGATTTATTTTTTCCCAAAAGGGATGTTACAAATATGCTTGTTGAAAGATTGGAGACAAAGGACTGAGATCAGTCACACAATTGAAATCAGCTGCCAGCAAAGAGAATCTACAGTGGATGAACGATGACCAGGTAGCTGCCATCTGTGGTGCCTAATAAAGGTAGAGGGCAATCAAGAGTCATCCTTGTCATGTTCCACTTATTATTTGGACAAAAGATAAAAAAAAATATGGATTCAGGTATAGAAATACAAAATATGCTCATTTTGCTAATCATGTCTTTATCTTCTGTTTAAATTTAGTGTGGCAGTAAAGAGTATTCTATTAGTAGCACTGATCATGAGCATGTTTCTTGATTAATTTCTTTAGTTAAATTAATATGCCTATAAATCTATAAACTTTCTTAGGATTCAGGTTACATAATACCCACAGAAATATCCAATGGTGTCCCTGAAGCTACTTACAAGGAATTTAAAATACCTATAACGTACTCAAAATTTGTTGATCTACATAGCAGTCTAATTCCACTGGAAAAGTGCTCCTTGCAACACAAAAGACTTTTCCAGACTTTTAATATTATAAACTTGTAGTCATTACAAAACGCATGTATTGCCTACCTGGAAACAAGCTCAGTGATACAGCAGTTTAACACAAACAAATGTGTTTTTTCGATTGTTTTTCATTTAAAACAAATATGAAGAAAATTAATACATATATATTAATGTATGGGGAGAGCAACAAATATTTCATGTAGTAGGGCTAAATGAAAAAAGCTTTTCCAGTTTACTTCTGACAATATTGGGCTACTTTCTCCAAGAAAGTAGCCCAATATTTTCTACAAAACTGTAGGTTGTCTTTTTATGGCACTCATTTGTGATTCCTATTTTATAAAGCACAGTATTAACTTTCCCATGAGCAGAATCACCTGGCAAAACATGCCTCATGGCCTACAGTAAGTACAGTAAAAACGTTTTCACAATAATTTTTATGTTTCTAGTTGTTTTGTCATACTTATGATTTGTATAATTTTATATTTTTTTATACTTCTTTAACTAATAGAGGTACACATAGCACCATCTAGAGATATAAAAGCAAATTTTTTAGATGAATCACTATCAAACAAGCAGCATACAAGATGAATTCAAATTTATAACTACTACTCATACTAATTTATAACTACTACTCATACTATATTTTCAGATGACAAGCTGAAAGAAAATCACACCTTCCTAGAAAAGGCAAACACTTCTCTAATGTGGATTCCCTGCAGGACTTTTCCAGAAATACACTGACTGAGAAGCTTCTGACTATAATTTGTGTTCTATGGCAAATTACAAAGATAATGAGTAGATTATGCAGTATTTAATGACATTCTTAAAAGCCCCTCATGCTGAGTAGAAATATTAAATATCTCTTAAATAATATGTAGAATAAACACAGAAAATCAGACTGGCAATAATTATTATGTAGTATTGTTCCACTTAAGAAAGCAATCACTTAAACTCTGCTCTAAGGTCTGTGAATATGCAGCCAAGCACAAAGAAAAAAGACAATGTGGCTGAAGGCTAGACAACTTGCACTACAAGCAAGATTCAGCCATCTCATTTTGTTCAGTGAAGGAATTAATCACTTGCACCTTTATAAAACATGTCTAAATCTACTATACAATAACAGTAATTTTGGCTCTTGAAGAAGATTATTTGCTTTATTTTTTACTAAGGTTAGTAAAAGCAAATGCTAAAGATGAGAAAAGAGTTTTTCAAGACATTATCTCTGTGAAAGAAAGAGGACAAACCAACAGACAGTCACTTTCGTATCATCCCTTATACTGCTAATTTTCTTATGTGAAGGGTTACTTCAGCCAGGATATTTCAGAATAACCCTTCAAATGAAAGAAAACTAAAACCTCTTATAAAAAAAACCAAAACCTCTACAATGTTATATATATAAAATTATCAAATTTTAACTTTAGGCTAAGGTGATATTTTAAATCCTACTGCTGTGACAAGATGCTTCAAGCTGTGTTAAATCAAAAAGCAAATATAGAATGAATTTATTTTTAATATCATATTACAATAGTCTCCAAGTCCTTTTTATACTAGTATACAAACAAAAGTAAATGTAATTAAATTAGTGTCATTATACGACTGTAAAATGAGCACACTGGAAGACTCTAGAGTATTTACAGGGAGAAAACCTATATTGAAATTTCAATTATAATAAAACTATTAAAATTATTCAATATATTGTAAGGATACTGATAAGAGTTAATGACAGTATTTCTCTAAGACTACAGCTATCTCCTGTAACCAAGTGATAATAAAAGAAATTTGCCAGAAGAGCTGAAAAGTGATAGTTGAAGTATATATGAAGGTCAGATACAGATTACCAATGTTTTAAAATTTATTACTTCAAGACTCTCCTTTTTGTGAAATATGATGGTCTTAGTAATATGTCATTGATACAGAATCACACAGCACAGGACTAGTAATTGGTGAGGAGCAGTGCTTTGGAAGGAAAGTTGTTATCATCCTTACTTCATTACTTGCAATGTTTTTTCAGGTTATATACTTGAAAGTAATTTACTTTCCAATATTTTCACCTTTGACGCTAATTTCATGAGATTACTTGGATTCTCATGGATAGCTTTCAGTCATTAGTAGGATCATTGAACTGATTTAGAAAAGACTGGAAATCAGTAAAGGCAAAATTTCATTTTTCTAGAACTAGATATTCTGATTTTGGTTCAAGTAGTTTGGGACATACCTCTGAGGGGAAAAAAATTACTGAAATTGTTGTGAAAAACAGCAACATAATCTAGTTTAGGATATTGGTTACTCACATAGGCTTTTATTCTAGGAGAAAAACAACTCCAAAGAGCAATTCAGGTATTCTTTTAAACTGGGTGGGATAAATAATCTTCTAGAAGAGTCAGTTCCTCTGTCTGTAACATTTCCACTGCTCTCCTCTCTATCAAGGAGTGCAGATCAGCTGTTTATATTGCACACCTTGACTGCGGCCAAGGCAATTGCGCTTATTATCAGACTCGTGATTTTTCATCACCCTGTTTTTCATGAAGCCACTGAAACATGAAGTTGTACTAAGTTAGCCTCCACTGGATTTAATGAACATTATCTATTGTTTTCATTAGGAAAAAATACAGAATCCTAAAGGGTGGAGGTTTGCAACAAAAGTGCCTTGAGATTAAAAAAAAAAAGTGGTACTATATTAAGTATGTATTTTTCTTTAAAATTAGTAAGCTAAAAGAACTAAGGTGTTAGTTTTCCTAAATGGCATATGCAAGCATAGCAAAAACATCTCTAGCTTTTTTTTTTTTTAAGTGAATTCTAAATAGAAGGAAAAAAAAATTGAAATAGCATTATTAATTTTTATAAAAAATGCAAGTTAAAGACCACTGAAATATGGAGTGTATGATTTTTGAGCTCTATAGGTGGATCACATGCAGTAAATACTAGAAAATCTAATTAAAAGGTGCAAAAAGTGTTTTTCCTAATAATCTGTCTTATGATTTTCAACAATCAAATACAAGAAAGAATATAAATAAAAGTTACTCTTTGACCTCCCTTTGGAGTGCGGAAGTGTTGTGTACAGAACATATCAGTATGCAGCTACAGCAGGCCTCATTAGTTTGCCATCTGCCATGGTGGATAGATGCTAAAATGTTGTTATTGCAAGGTTCATTGAGCAGTAAAATTATAATATTTTAAAAAAATGTATTTTAAGTAAAAATCCCTTGAAAGAAAACAGCTGCTGAATGATGACTGAGGCTGTGATCCCATTAAAATAAAGGACATCAAACAAATAGAATAAATTTTAAAACAGTTATATCAGCCTTAGTTCCTTCATCCTGTAAGAATAAATGAGAGAACATTTTCAATATGGACATACGTATTCCACAAAGCAATATTTAAATGGCACATGAAATACTATGTTTTCTACTAGTTATTTAATTTCCAGCATGTCTTCAGTGGCTCCTCCCATTTCAAAGTAATATGTAGTTCCCTAGAGCTTTTTTGTCAAAATAAATTGTAATCATGCTAAAAAAATTCTTTAAAATATCTGAATGTTATAGAGTTAACATAGCTGCTTTTAATAGTTTTTCATAAACTGTATTTTTAGTAACCTGCTCTCACCAAATTATAAAGATCATGTAATAAACTGAAAGTAAAAATATACTTTCTTGTCTGTCTCCTTCTGTATCTTTACAGAAAAGTAAAAAGGTTACTTTTCCTAAAAAAAAAGAAATAGTATTCAAATCTTTACTGGACTCCTTTCTTCTTCTTGTAGTTTACATACACTGTTTCCTACTACGTTACCATAGAATCACAGGGTCACAGAATACATCCCCTGAGTTGGAAGTGACCTGCAAGGATTGAGTCCAGCTCCTGGCCCTGCACAGAATACCTCAAGAATCACACCATGTGTTGGAGAGTATTGTGCAAATGCCTGAGCTCCCTCCATCAGGCTTGGTGCAGTGACCACATCAGGGAACAAGTAATAATTTCTGCAATGAAGACAAATTATAGTCTTACATTGTCAAGCAATGGCTAGGCCAGCCACACCACTCCCCTCCTGCTCTGAAATGCCATTCGGAGTCTGGGAACAGCAGGTCTTTCTTCATAACCAAGCTGAATGAAAGCTGCTGCTGGTCTCATGGGGCAAGTTGCTTCCCCATTGCTAGACATTGCTGCTAGCCATATTTCACTGCTCTGACAACTATTCCTCACTCCTTTCTCATCCACAAACTCATGATAGCATTCTCCACAGTGACATAATTGGTTTGCTAGGCATTTCTCACATGTTGCTGTTACTAGGACCTTTAGTAGGCTGTCATGCTCTACTGCCTGTTCTGACTGACATCTCCAATATCGTTGAGAGCCCCTCTTAATCGGTGGAAAGGGCATCATTTGCAATATTAGGATTTCTTGAACCAACACAGACGAATTGATTTGTAATGGCACAAACAGGTTCATAAATGAGTCTGAAAACTGAAATGGAAACTGTAAAATATTACAGTATTCTATTACGACTTCTAATGTTGAGAATATAATTATAGGCAAGTTTTACAAATATATAGTACCATTTATTCACCTTCATAGAACAAAATACATCCAATTGCTATACAGAGAAGGGGGTCCTAAAAAAAAACAGAGAAAAAAGAATTTTGTTATTGACTTCAGTTAGACTAGTTCTTAGTCTTACACATTAGCTAAAAAGACTAATGCATTTCTATAGACACTCATCACTGAACAAGATGGGTTTAGGGGTTCTAACAGAACTCAGTACTAAGAAAGAAAATTGAACATGAGTATGATGTGACCTGCGAATTGATCTATTCATGATTTTCCAGATACTTTATTTCATTTTTATCATCTGGAAATGGATGAAATAGTAGGTTTTTATGGTGACTTATATGGAAGCTACTAACTATAGTTTTGTGTGACATAATTGTAATTTATTAGCTAGGTAATTTACCAGTCAATACAATCTTAGTAGCTTAGATCTTATGAGTTACTGTGACAATGTGTCATTATTTACACCAGAAGTAGTGACTTGATGTACTTACACACACTGTAACTGTTTATGGATAAGAGCATAAAATCTTCTAAAAGTATAATAAATAACAAGAATTGTCAAAGTGTAACTCACACTTTTAATGCAGCAGTACCTTAGAAATTTAACTATTTAGGTTAAAAAGTGTGTGGAACATAAAACTGAAATGAAATACACAGCAAGCTAAAATATGCAATAACTTAATTAAAAATATTAATATCCTAAAGTGCAAGCCTGATTATAATTATAGAGTCACCATAACACCACCATAGCATTCAAAGAAAATAAAGTTGTATCCTAAATGTTATAATGTGATACAGACTAAGAACAGAAATGTTTTGACAATTATTTAGTGTACAATTTTGGTACTTTCTAAAAAAAGTACGACACTTGTTTGAGACACTTAAAAAATCTTAACAAATACAGAATGAATTATGGTAACTGCCTTAAATAGCTTACTTTGTAGTTTAAAATTAATATTTAAGAAGCATGTTCAAGAGATGAAAGACTGAGAAGAAAAAATGACAGATCCAAAGCAGAGCAACTGCTTGATTGACTGTCTATAGTGCCATGAATTTCCATTAAGTTTGGAATAAAAGTAAACTATGATAAAAACATGTTAACTGCTGACTCCATCTGTACCTTTTTCATTATCATCTATTCTCAAATATTTTTCAATATTTTATCATCATGCTGAAGTTTTGTTGCCAGGAGAATCTGTCCATAGTGGGCTGGTGTTGCTCAGGGGGAGTAGGACCAAACAAGGTTAAAGCAGTATTTAGCAAATATGATCCATCTTGTAAGTAGCTGAAATCCAAGAAAGGCAATCACTGCAGCTTTGTAAACAACGTATGTTCCTAAGGGCGTGGATCAACATCATTACTTCCTATATTGGTGCTGATCACTTGCCAGTCAGAGGTTCACAGAAGAGCAGCCTCAATTTTCACAGTGTGAAAAAATTCAGCCCTACTCCTAAGATACAAGATGTAAACATATGTGTGCATGAAAAGCACATCCTCAAACTGCTACTCAAGGACACTGGCTTTTTAAAAAAGTTGTGTGTCCACCCTTTTTGCAATCCATCATATTTGTACTAATACTGATTGAAGCTAGACAAAAATATTACACTTGACTACGGCAAACACAAGCTATAGTATGAACTCTCTATAGTTACAAAAGCATGCAGAAGAAAAAATATATGTAGCCACACTTGAACAAACCTGTATTCTCCATAAAGTTGTTGTGTCATTAATGATGAAAAAGTAACAAGACAGGTAACACCTACAGAAAAAAACATTTTCTTACAACATGCTCAGTTTAGTTTCTCCATAAATGTCCACAGGTGTTTTAAAATTAGATTGTCCTATTCCCTTTTTAAACCTTTACGCCTGCTTTGACATCTTTCTTCTTACCTGGAAGAAGCGTTTCAGACGAATATAGCTGATCTATTTGTTCAAGCTTGCAAAGGTAGAGAGCCTCTGTAATTTATTCTGTAAATTATGTCACTTACTGTAAATTACCCTGTAAATTACCTTACTTATTTTAAGGTAAATATAAGGTAAATATCCTTTTTATGGGTGCCAGGCAAAGGCAAGAAGAAAGGGAGAAGGAATGAGTTGGAAGCTTCTTAATTGCAAACTGCCAAGAAATATTTTACCTTGAATGAATGGAAAGTATGTAATAGTAACAAGGCAAAGTTTGAAAGGAAAGGTCATTCCTTTCATTAGTCTATGCAACATAGTTTCCAACAGCTAGGCTTCCCAATCTGCTAGCTCTTCCAAGCCTGATAAGAAGTCCACAGTCTTTAAACTAAATACTGGGGGGGGAAAAGCTAACCTGTATATTATTATTGTCTTTCTGATTCATGGAGCTATATGAAACTTTCCTTTTATGCCTCAGCAGTTTTTAATTTTGCTCTTTCAATTTCCTAAATTGTATTTAATATCACTACGCTCTATGTTGTTTACTGCGCATATTTCCCCTGTTAAATATTCAGGTTTGTAGTTTGTTGTTATTTTTTATACTTGGCTTGTGGCAACCTTGGAAAAGTCATGGCACTTACTGAGATTCTGTTACTGTTAATAAACGGTTGTTTTTGTCATTAACACTTCTGAAATTTAGAAGTGACATTGAAATGCCTGGTGTTGTGTTTCTCTTGCATATTTTAATTGAGGTATATTACATATTGTATCATCTATATCAATTTATATCTATATCATGTCCCCATGATATTTGTTACTAAAATCTAATTTATGAGAAGTATATCCCACGGATAGCACCAGGTGAGTATAGTAATTTAAATCCAGAATTAGAGATTTCTGTCACAACCAGTCCAATTCATGAGCTGAGTCTGTTGCAAAATGCTATGGTATTACTAGGCCATATTCCTAAACTTTTAGATTCCAGAAATCATTTTTGTTTTGAAAGTGTCTAGTGTTCCCATTTTACATCTCTCTTCTTTTTCTTTCCTTTATTATTTTTTAATGTTTATCAAAGAAAATACGGTTTTTATAAAAGAAAAAAAAATAGTCTGATAGCAGTGTTTTCCATTAAACAATACATGTGCTGAGTGAGATTTGTACAAAGAGTTCCCAAAATTAAATTCAGATTTTGATCTAAATATAAAGAACAGGAATAGATGAGGAAATCTTTATTTTTGACATATTTTTATCAAAGTAACCCTTTGAGTCCTGGTGGAGTAAGATAAAAATTATTTTATCAATGTTGATCCCTAAAAAATAGAATTTACAGGCGAGTAACACAACCTGAATTAACCAAAGTGAGCTATAAGGTATAAGATTTTTTTTTCTTTGTGCTCTTAAGCTATAAGCTATAAGAGCACAAAGAAAAAAAAAATCCCAAAAAAACAATCTCAGACACCTCTGCCCACTTGTTTTAACAGCAGCCACTGTAGAGTCATAAATGGTGGAATCACAGCTTACAGAATCCCATTGAAGCAGAAAATAAATACATCTGTATGCTTTCTAACTGAAACATATGAAAAAAAAAATACTCAAAGTGAAAAAATGTTATCAAGCAAAATATTTCAGTCAAATTAGAGGTAGCGCACTACATCTAATTAGGAAGAATACTATAATAGTCAGCTACCAGTGGTGCATATGTATTTTGTAATACTCTGAATGGCATGGGCAAACACAATAAAAAAATATTTTACAGAGGAAGTGAGATGTAAAAAAGCATGTTCAACTCTACATAGCAGGTATCCAAGTGACAGAAAAGCAGTAAGTTGCCAGACAAAAGACAAAATAAGTTCAGGGCAATGTCAGTAGGCAGAACTTACACTTACTTATACGCAAAGTGAAGGGTATCAGGACCAGAGACAAACCCTACTTTTTGGGAGAGGGACAAGATCATAAAAAACCCAAGCACCACCCAAAGAGAGAATTGGACAAGAAACATGGCAAGCTTGTTTTAATTCCCACTTCTTGTGTCATAGAGCTTTGAAGCCTGATCACCTGGATCTGTGACACTAAGAATCACCATGGACCAGAGACATTACAGCTTACTATACAGCTACAGAGAAGTGAGATATTAGTGAATAATTTTAGTGACTTTTTGTACTCTGAAGTGTTACACTTTGGCAACTGTATGTCTTATGTAGCCTATTAAAATAGTTATGTTCTTGAGTTATCATAAGAGGCAGACATAAAAAATGCTTGCATAACTTATGAATCTGGTGAATCAGAGTTGGAAACGACAGATACTCATTTCACAAAGACTCAGGGTCCCTTTTTTCTACAATACACAAAGAAAGATTCAATCCACAAATAGATCAAAGGTCATACTTAGCAGTAGTGCTTATTAGAAAGAGGCCTGTAAAGTGATTTTTTGTAAATGTTTTGCTCATTGACACTTTACTCTTCTTGTGTCAATTAAGGGAAGCTCAGTTGGGTAACTGTTTAAAGTTATAGCTATTCATTATCAAAGAATGGACTATTTTGAAGAAAAGCTGAAAAGCCTACTTAGTGATGAAGTTCAACACTTTCATGTATGCTGAACAGAAAAGAGAAAAGCTTTCAAAAGCTAAATAAATATTTTAATCAGTTAACTATTCAGAGAAAGGCAACCTCTTCAGTCATTATTTTAACCAAATATCACATTCAACTAAGTATACCTCCCTTTGTTTTACTTTTCATGTGACCTGATACATTTCACCTGTTAATACTTCTTTTTCAGTTTTAACCTCTACTCTTGTTCTTGTTTTTGTTAGCTTGGAAAGTCCAGGGATTATTGTTATATACACTCAGACATTTTAAAATTTGAAGCTTTATCATTTTAACCTTGTTTTAGTGCTGCTTAGCAATATTGAATTGTGCCTTAGGCATCCCCTTTATGACACAACCACGAGGTGTTTGCCTCTCCTAAAACTTTGTGGTTTGTAGCAGACTGAATAATTCATTGATACAAGAGTCTTCACATCTTCCAATTCAGACTTTTTGTCATAATTGTTCCAAATCCATATCAAAGGCAGTACTTTTGTTACATTCATTCCACTGCCTTTTTCCCCCAGCTTAATGAAATTCCCTAAAACAATACTTTGCTATTAGTAGTAAGTAGCTTAAGGATATTCAGTATTTTCTTCTATAATACTTGAAATTTTTCTATATGTCACTTGGTTCACATGAATATTCCACAAATTCAACGAATGAAAAAAAAAAAAAGAATCTGTCTGGAGGTAGAAGTCCTACAACATGCAGAGATGGGAATTTTTTTCCAAATGCAACATTGTATTACAAGGGCAAGCAAAGTCAGGATAAGAAGTTATAAAAAAATAATGTGGGTGAGTAAGCTTCAGTAGTAATATACTTTGTGATAGATAAAGAAACAAAAACAATTATTTAGATACTTTAGAGAAAAAGGAAAGATAAAAGGAAAGGTAAAGGCTCTAATTATCAGAAAGGAAATACACTGGAGGGGATAAAAACTAGAATTTGTAAGTACTTGCTCTGCTTCAGTTCACTCAAAAGGACTCTAGTGTAAAATGATTAATTATGCTGGGAGTAGATGAACAACATAAGAGAACAGACATCAACACTGTTAAAGAGCAAATGAGAAAATACCTGGACCAAATTAATGTTTTGAATCTGTAGGGTCAGATTAAATCCATCAGAGAGCGCTAAAGGAATTAGACAATGAACTTTCATAGCCAATGGCAAGTGCTTTTACAAAACTCCAAGGAGATCCTAGAACTGCAGATTAGTAACTTCACATGAATTATAGGAAAAAATATCAGCTAAACACAAATGCAACATGAATAAAAGTAATTCTTATAAGTGCTGGAATAATGTTTTAGGAACAGAGCAAAACAAATGTTAGAGTTTAAAATGTGCTTATAAAAGAGGCAGAAGAAAATTCCTTAGTATGATTTCTCCTGCCTAATAAACTTATTTTCTAGAAATGTATACACAATCTAGGTTGCTTTTCCCTGCCTTTTTTCTGACTCAGCTCTTTATAGATTAGCACTTTACACTCATCAGCTTTTGCCTAATCTGAGTTGATCATTACTATTAAATCCATCATAAAATAATAGAAGAATTGCAAAAAAACCTCCAAAGACTTACATGGGTTGAACATGGATGAACAGATAGATGAAAAGCAGGTTCCATTTTTTTTCTCAGTAGTATTAGAGATTTTAGAAGATGTGAGTATTGAAGTAGAACTGTGTAGTTGAATTACTGAATCACTGAGAACAAAAGCTGTAGAGAATTTTCAGCTTTTAGTAGCATGCACTGTGAAAGCCAAATTGTAGCTTTCTCTGGTCAACAAGATCCAAACTCTCTAACACCTGAAAATGAAAAATTTGGTTTTGTCAGCGCTCATGCTTACATAAGTCGATCACGAGGTGGCTTCTAGACTAAATATTATTGATTAGAATTTGGAGAATTTGCAGGGACTTTATATTTTTAAAACATACATGAGACATTTGCTTGGATGGGATCTGTGAAGGGCATAAACAGAGACTGTATTCTCTGTCAGAGAATAAAGTACGTCAGAGAAAGAAGAATGAAAGAGCAGGTAGCAGTATTTTGATGCAAATAAGAAGGTTGGAAGATTACCTATCAAAAAAAGTGTTGCACGTGGCATTTAGGACAGATAATAGAGAGCAGATGGGTTTTGAAAAAGGAGCAGACGGATTTTTCATTGACATGAGAGGAGAGCTGTCAAAGTACCAGCTGTGGTTGAGAAGGAAGGACAACCAATTAATTGTCTGTGCCCTTTTTGGGTACATGTCAAGTTCTGCTATCCTTTATTTACAGAGGCTCAATTCCTTGACAATCCACAGAGGAAGGCAGTCTACAAGAAGTTAGGGTATTCTATATCTGGTACAAAAATAAAGCGGTTTTCTTGCCCACATAGGTGGAGACAAATAGAGAGTGAATGGTGAGCTGAACTATATGAACCTTTGCTGGATGTTTCCCACAAGACATCAGATAATTAAGCTGAAGTTTAATTAAGCTACATTCTTCATATCTTGCTTTTCCTTCTGAATTTGCAGGGTGTGCATGTTTTCTAGCAGACCATGAAACAGAATACTAGCTGGCAGTTTTCTAACAAACCTCACACACTTTGTCATTATTGCCTGGAAACTACTACATAAATTGTCAATATATTAGAGCCATCATCATTAAGGCTGCAAATTATTTCAGTGTGATAACTCCCCACACAATGTAGTTCAGGACAATAGACACTGGTTTTCTTGAAAAGGTGGTGTTTATGAGTGGAAAAGTTGAATGGAATAACAAGGAATGTGAAGTGGAATAGAATTATATCACATTTTCACCTTTCTAGAGCCAATTATATAGTTCAGTGAAGCAAAAATTAAATAACTAAGAATCTATTGAGGAAAATAGTAGTGCAGAAAGGTGGTAACTAAAGTTTCATGTAAAGGCCAAACACTACTATGAGTATGAGCCAAAGTCCTTTCAAAATTCTTTATTCCTTCTATGCAGATCTACTATAAAAATAAGCTACAGTGCTACAATTGTAAAAATACTTCTAAGACCATTTTGAGCAGGACATGAAGCACATACCTGAAGATTATTTTAGTTCAGATAATGAGTGCATTTTTTGAGCAAATCTGACAGAAGGCTCCCTGTGTAAAATACCTGTATTAGCAAATAGTGTGGGACACCAGGAATCAGTATGCAAAGCAGAGTAGTTGCAGCTGAGAATCTAATGCCAATACTACAAATATTTTGGAAGTTTTAAATTGAAGGTTGCTGAAGGTCAGGAGGTTTTTAAATTAGATCCAGTCTTGCTCTGTGAAGTGAAAGTGTGTTAGCAGTGCACTTTCAACATAAAGGAAGCAGACTGTCATTTCTGATAATGAAAACTGTTGCTATGATAATCAAAGCTCAGTAAATGGACAGCTGTTTCAAAAGTGCATTGCTGGCTCAAATTAAAAACATTATGGTCATGTACTTTTAGTGCACTTCAGTCTGCAACATTGGGCAGTGTCAGAGCACATGACATGAATTTGTTTTCAATTAAACTAAACTGAAGGTGTACAGCAGCCTACTACATGCACTCCAGCTGCAAATAGGTAATCTATCCATAGGAAAAAAATAGAGCAATATCCAAAAGTAAAAACTAAGTATCCAAAGTAAAAAACAAATCAAAACACAGAAAAACCTAGACTTATGACTGTTTCATGAATATCACACCTTGCCCCTAATGTCTTACTTTGCTGAGATCCTGTATAATTATTCCTCAGCACTTGCTGGAGTAAGGATGTTTTCTCAACCTATAAACAATATTTTTAAGACACACAAAGATATTTCAAAATAATATCTTACCATAAGAACCAGATTAGAGCAATCCTCAAACCATGTAATAAAAATATTTTTTCTAATTACATCATGTTTTCAGTGTGACAGGGAATACGATGATTTAAAGTTCAGGAAAACAGCACACACTACTTTGCCTTTATTGATAAACAGAGGTGCACTAGGGATATCTCCCTGGCCCCAGAAGCAGGTGACACTGGCTTGTGCAGAAATCACTTACAACTAGTCTCCTTTCTGACATGTTGCCTTCTCCACAGGCATTTGGAGTCAAGATATAATACAATATAATAGATGACACTTCCGAAGAATTGATGGTCGTGATCACTGTATAGTTTTACTTTAAGGAAGAGATGCTGGGAATTCATTCCAAGATCTAAATTCCCAGCTTCAGCCTCTTTTGATTGTAGCCTAACTATAGTGATTTTTCTGTCCCATTATTAGTAAAAGGCCATGAGCTTTATACTAACATAATGGTGCAAATTCTTCTCTGGACTTGCTTGTCTTTTGTTGATTTTATCTTGCTTTAATAATTCCTTAGGCATGAGGTCACTGTTGTCTGTTTTGCATTAAAATCTGCAAATGCCATCTATATTGAAGGCCTGACAAACTGAAATAAACTTTTAACAGCGAACAACAGCCCTTTCTGTCAACTAAGTTTGGGAAACACTGTTGTACTGGTTTCAATTTTTATCTGTGAGAACATGAGAAGGAAAACGTGTGTGATATGAAAACATCTCCCTGAAAAAGGGAAGGTGTTATTCTTGCTTAATGAAAAAGGAGGAAGAAGTGCTAGACACCGCAGGGCAGATGAAACTACTACTCAAATTCTTTTGTAATTCTAGATTTGAAATGATTCTTACTCTTATACTGTTTAATGGAAAGGTCTGGCCACACTAAAAAAAGTACATGTAGAAATTATAACAAGCAATGAATGACTAGGGACTTTACCTTTTATGAGTAGAAAAAAAAGCTTTTTTTGTCAAAAATGAGGAAGGAATATGATGTTATGTGCTTTAAAGGAAAGTACCTATATGAGTAAATTTTAAAGCAATATATGCTAAATGCACTTAGTTTTGTTTTTTTTTAATTAATATAAAAACATAGTTATTTTTCTGGTATGTTACCCAACAGCAACTTGAGGTATGGAAACTCAGACAATGCTATCTCTAGGAAGAGATGCATAAAATAAAAGTAATTAAATAAAAGTAATTAAAATAAAAGCTCCATACCTTTTAAGACCTGCAGTTCTAAAAAGACTAGGTTAATGTTGGCTTATGCCTACAATGCATGTAAGTATTTAATTTAAAACAGGAAGAGAATCTTTATTCATATATAACTTTAATCTATTTCTTTTTCTCAAAGCTTCTCATCGGGATAGGAGAATGGGTAAGAAGAACAGGTAGATATTTGAACAGGTCCAAATACTGGTTAATGGTTTTATCTTAGAGAAATCTCTGATCATTGCATGCTGTTATTGATTCGTTCCTGAGTCTTACAGTTACCCTCATTCATCGCACCAATGAAAATTTTAAGACTGAATGTAAGGTTCCACTTCAGAGGAACAAATTCAGTAACTACAGCATCTGGAATGCAGCTAAGCACCAGGATGCGAGACTAGATTCAATCAGCAGGTATTCTAAAAACCTTAAAAACCCCATTGACAGGTGACTGTAGAAATTGAAAAGGGAATTTATCTAGTTAGGGATGAAACTGGAATATTTATTTACTTTGATGATGAACTAATGAAGCAGTTTGTACAGTTCTTTGGAAAACTCGTTCTGTTTTATTGTTCTCATTTTTTTCCTTTGTGTATCTGGTGTATCTGGATATCTGGGTATCATTTTATTCCTTTGTGATTGTTATGACTGAAACAGAATAATTTTGAATTTCTTATAGCTGTGCATGGTTGAAATGCCTTTTTAAGTTATTTTGTTGTTGTTGTTGTTTCTTTTAGAATCTTTTTAATTTGTTTATGCTGCTGCATCTGACATGGATAACTGGTCTATGCTTTTGCATGTCTTTGCATTGCATTCTGATAACTACACTGCTACCATATAAACCAGGAGGTTTCATCATACTGAAAGCACTACTTCCTTCATCACTACAGATTTAAGGATGCAAATTGTTAAAATTTAAAGCAATTTGTTTGTATAAGAACAATTTTTCCTACCTAATATAATACTATATAGGCTCAATTTTTGACTGTAATAAAATTAAAGAAAAATGCTTGCGGCTCTTGTTTCTGATGCACAGTATTTTTCACACATTCCTGACTTCTCCCAAAAGAACTTTGTTAGGCTGTGTACCTGCGCACGCTAAAAAGGAACACAAGGACGCAATGGAAGGTGGAGAAATCCCAAGAACTGCATGAGGAAAAGAATGCTCAGGAGAACCTTAGCCCTGGTGTCCAGGGGTAACTCTCATGTCCTGAGCCAAAAGGAATGGTTCCCCCATCATTTTACAGAATGAGTGGGAGCCACTAACTTGGGGATTTGGGACACCTGTAGGGACAGAACATTTGAGGAATATACTACAATTATTATGAGATGTTTAGAGAGAGACAAAAAAGGAAGGGAAAGGGACGAATCTCTGTGGTTCAGGGAAGAACAAACATGGGAAAAGAGAGGACCAAAGGTATAAAAGGGGACAACTGAAGTAAGCAGATTGCTGATCAATCTGCTGTGTCTGGCCACACTCCATGCCTGAGCAACAATATGTTCTAACAAGTCATATATCTAGTTATTTTCCTGGTCAAAAGCCTCTCTCATTTGTGTGCACATGTATGTAAGGAGCACCTGGAGTTAGACCAATGGTCAAAGGCTTGAGTGTAGTTGGTGCCAGCACCTGAAATGAGTGCAGGTGTGCAGGTAAGTGTGTGGACACTGGCAAAGATCAAGCTGGGCTAGCTAGGAAGTAGTTGGGAAGGCCTGGGAGCCAGGGGAAGCTGTTTGTTTGTTTTTGGTTTTTTTCAGGGCTGATACTACAGATGAGGCTCTGTATGTGTGTGTGTGTGTGTGTGTGCGTGTGTGTGTGTGTGTGTGTGTGTGTGTGTGTGTGCGTGTGCTCAGCCTTGTGACTGTTTAACCTGTGCACCTGGAGCTGCAGCAACTTCACCTCTGTCAGACAGCTGGATTTGATCTCTCACTTGCAAGAAGAGGGAAACGGACAACAATGCACCATAAATAATTGATTTCTCAAATGTAGTGCCTTTACAATTTATGAATTGTCCATAATGAAATTGTGTTTTATGCAAATTGTTGTTATATTTGAATAATATTTAAACTTTAAAATGAACACAGTGCAGATTTAAAAGTTCACAGTTTAAAGTAATTCCTTTGGGGTTTTGCCATTTACTTTTTTTCTTTAATTTCTTGAGAATATAAACACATTTTTATGTGTTTACACATTTTTACGCTTTTGCATTGCTGACTTAGATCAAATGAGTTTTTTAATATCTTTGAGCCATTTGGCTAGATCTAACAAATTGACCAAAGCAAATATATTATATTTCTGATTCATTGTATAAGACTTGCTATATTTTATCTGCTGCTTCATAGCATAATATAGTGTTTAATGACTGTCACTGAACTCCCTTAAAATGAAATTAATTTTGTCACAGACATATTTTGTTGCATCACAAAATAAGTCTGAGGATGTGAAATTAATTTTCTACCAAGATTCACACCATCAAAATATTTTCCTAAATGAGAATAAAATTAGATGGTGTGGATACAGTCAAATAGAATTAATACGTGATTAAACTGTGACAGCACTTTAAGCATATTTTTCTCTCTACTCACTCAGATACAATTGCTATAATACTTATTGTTAAAATCATATTTCATTTTATTTTCATGTTTTAAAGACCACTGTTCTCATTTTATGTGACTTCTGAGTCAACCCAGCAGTAAGACTCATATTTAAAGCATTTTTTTGTAATGTTCTTAGGAACATAAAATGCTATCAGTTCTACCACAGTTAAATTTTCTACCTGAGCAAATCTACTGAGGTGGTTTTAATGAAGCTATTCCACAGTAGCTGAACCCCACTCCAGAACTAAAACTGGCTCCTTCACTAGAATTAATGTGGTGCACTTTTTCACTGAATAGTATTGAGAAGTTCTGTTCCAATTTATTTCTTTGTTAAAAGCATCACTTTGAACTCTTGCTGTTAAACATAAAGAGCACAGTACACCACAAAATACTAATAAAACACACAGAAATTGCCCACCACAAAGCCCCCAAACATAAGCAAACAAACACAACAAACAAGCAAGCAAACCCAAACAACAAAACCCCTAGACCCTATTTTGCACATCCCAACACCAGGGTTGGCTGCTAGCGTCACAATCAAAGAACCAGTTGGGTTTCTTTAGTCATTTACATCACATTATTCGAATTACAATGTGATACCTGTGATACCTGATTATCTGAATACCACCTTTTGTCCAAAGTCACAAGAACTTTCACACTATTCATATTGCTGTGAGGAAAACAAAGGAATATTTATTCTTTCAGTTAACTTGACATTCCCAGGAAGCAGCAGGAGTGGATTGCTCTGGGAAGGCTCAGCGTCAGGAGCAAAGAGTGACAGCAAGGCAAGCAGGGCCATGCCCTCAGCAGCAGCAACACAGACCCACAGCACTGAACAAGAGCAGAGAGGGTCTGGTGATGTCAGTCAGGTTCAACCACCAGCGCTCTGATTGCCAGACAAGACTGCAGCCATGAGGGGCAAGGTCAACACAGGTAGTCATGTCAACATGTCAGGATCACCATTCAAGCTCAAGTGCAACTCCAGAGCATTGGGAGGAGGGGGACCAGATCCACACAAGGCTTCTCACAGCTCATTCTCACTCCTTACACATAAATCTGATCCATGGTTACATAGGAGTATCATATTATATCTGAATTTCACCACCACCAGCTAAATCCCTGTGGGAGAGGAGACTGTAAATTGTCACAGACATATTTTATGAAAAATCCTTTTGGCAGGATCTATCCTCCAGAGAAGCCGGGAAGCTTCAGCTTCTCCATGTTCTGCTGCTTTGGAATGTGATTTGGAGAATTGTTTACCCAGCATTTGAAATTGTTTTTACTTGATGACCAATGACAGCCACCTGTGCAGAGGCTGTGAGCAGTCACAAGATTTTATCATCATTCCATTTCTTTCCTTTCTAGCCTTCTGAAATCTTCTTTCTCTTTTCTTTAGTATAGTTTTAATATAGCATTTTCCTTTAATATAATATACATCATAAAATAATAAATCAGTTTTTTGAAACATGGAGTCAAGATTCTCATCTCTTCCCTTGTCCTGGGACCCCTGCAAATACGACCACAGTAAATGAGGCTGCTGTTGAACTCAAAGCCATGGCAGACATTTTGAAAAGAAAATTCGATTAAAGGAATAGCAGCATCCAGCCAGAAGCTGTCATAAAAGAAAACATCACCCCAAAGAAGCCTAGGAATTCATCACTTCTGCTCTCCCGAATTCTGGGGATCATTTAATGATGTGATGCAACAATGCTCCAGAAGCTGTTCTTGAGAAGAAATGCGTTGCAGGTTCTGCTACAAATACTAGAATACTTCATTTGCATTGGAAACAAATCAAAGGGTCTCTAGATATCCTTTGGATGGCTATAATGAGAGTTGCCCCACCAGGAGTTTCAACCAAAATATTGTTTCTGATTTCCCTAGATCAACTGGGAAAATCTTGCCTTTGAATCAGTATGACTTGGAGATAGAAAAAAGACTTCTGGGAAGGCGAGAAAGATTGATGCTGTTAAGTGTTCATGTAGACCTATTATTATTGCATTTTTCCTGTTAACTTCCTCAGTAAGAAATTTTAAAATAAAACTTAGTCTGTTCTTTTGGTATTTTTACCCTAAAACCACTGCATTTGAGTCCAGCTAATCTAAAGAATGTGTATCTTTGGAGTCATATTTTTTTAGTGGATAAAGATTCATCCATCATCTGGTTCAGATTTAGGGAAGTTAGGAGCTGAGGTGTCAGGAAGCCTTGTGCTCATGAAGTAGTGTGTTGCTTGAGAATTATATAACATGTAGCATCTTTTCCCAAGAAAAAATTATCATTTGGGTCTGTGGGAGAAGGAAGCAAAGAGGCAACTCATATCTCTAGACAATCCCTAATTTTTTGTCAGACATTATTTATTATGTGTAAAAAAAGAGAAAATTCACCACTCATGGTTAATTCCTTTGTTTAAACCAACCATTTAAAATGTAGGCTGAGACCAGTAATATATTTATCATATATTTGAAAAGGAAAAGAAACAGACTGAAAATAAAAGCCATTTATAAAATCTTTATTTACTTGCTTAAGCACAATTTAACTTATATTCTGCTTTATTTAATCAAATGCATCATTATCATTATTTATTAGGAGGAAGATATTATGAATGGAAATTTGCCTGCAAATAAATGGATGCCTAGTTATGGCAATGTCCAATTGAATCAGTTTTAACTGTCTTGCGTTTATTGTGTCTCATGATTTTTTAATAGAAATAAATTGTATTTTTTATGTTTTTAGTTCCAAAAAGAATAAAGTATTTATGCAAAGATTGTCTCAGTATTTAAAGACATCCAGAAGAAGCATCAACAAGCTGAAAAAACAAGAACTAGAAGAGCTCTGAAGGCACGATTATGGTCTTGATTCATATACCCTGCTATATAAACAAAAACCTGCTCCTTTAATCGATTGCTGCATGGTTCTCAAATAAATACTTGCAAAAATTAATAAACTTTATAGACTCTTTGAAGCAATAGCTAAGCATTTTGAATACAATTCTACTGCAATTTTGCTATTAACATATTATTCTATAAAAAAACTCCACACCAGATTCTATGGTATGAACTAGAAATCAAACCAGAAATGTAAATACTATGAAAGAACAGGTTTGCTTTTTAGTTCTGTTCTTTATAGTAATTCAAAAGGGATTAGGCAAATCCACCACAAGAGAAATATGTCTTCATAAAAATGCAGAGTTAAAGTGATGAATTAGATTCTTATTGTTTCCTGTCATAAGATGAAACATGAGAAATTTGTACATATACTACTACCACTACTAATAATAATGTCAACTCCCCAAAATTTATGCTAATAATACAGGTTAAATATTTATTGTTTCCAAGAAATAAAGAAATAAGGAAAAAAGCATGATGAAACTTCCAAAGTCAAGGCATATGATTGTAAAAGCAATTATTACCTGTATTAAGAGGTCTGCATCTGTTTTAATTTGATGGATTTTTTTATTTCTTTATCTTCCCAGTCAGTTTGTTTGTAATAGTAATTGAATGAAATATTTGAAACAAGTATCTAGTCATTTTGCCTTAAATTACTGTCTTTATTAACCATTATATTTTAATCTGTTTTGTTTTTCTGTGTATAACATCCTCTAAATAACTTCTTATTATACAAAACAATTGTTTTTGCATAAAAAAACTTAGCATGAAAGTGTCTGTCTGTGGAAGAGTTTGTTATGAACATTAAGATTGCAATGGTATATCCTAAGAAACTCATAACAGGTAATGAAGGATGCATGTAGTCAAGAAATAAGTAATTTTCTGATATTGATTTTATACATGTCTTTAAATAAAATAGTAAATTATGTGAGAGGAGCAAGCAGTTTAGTTCTCAAGACTCAGATACTATTTCTACTATAACATTACATGAAGCTGCATGAAAGTTTTAAAAATTAATTACATTCAACCATTTAATTTAGATAAAATGTTTACTGTACACTTAATACAAATCCTTTTAAATAAATTTAATAAAGTTTAAAAGTAAAACCCACCTAATCTATTTTCCTCATAAACAACCCAACCATGCCAGCAACAAACATGTGCCTTTGCTCTGCAATAGATAAATAAAACTTTTAAAGACTTTTAGCGTTTAACTGTTGTTTAGAAAAATAACTGTAGTGGGTTGATTTGGTATCAATAATTGCCAAAAAATAATTAACTTGTTAATTGGCATTTATTTTAGTATAGTGGTAGTTATCTAGTCAATTGCTAATTAAAATACTTAAACCATTCCTTGCAATTTATACAAATGAGATTATACTTTTATTACCTACTTCATTTTTAGGTAATGATAGGGCAAGTAAATTTACGTCCCTTATTTATTGAACCTTGGCAATAACAACTGTTATTTTATTAGCAGTGAAGCATCCTTTTAGCAAGAGCACATTAATGACGTGAATTTGGCAACATGCGTACTTTAAAACTGAGGTCTTCCTTTGTATATGGTGGTGGTAACTGATTTGTCTTGCCTCCTCTTTGTCCTGCTCTCTTTGTCCTGCTCTCTTTGTCCTGCTTTCCTCTTTGTCTTCCTCTCTTCTCTTCTCTTCTCTTCTCTTCTCTTCTCTTCTCTTCTCTTCTCTTCTCTTCTCTTCTCTTCTCTTCTC
>LTAT01000001.1:64620161-64636880 GCA_003286495.1 Chlorodrepanis virens | reverse complement strand
GGAAGGAAGGAAGGAAGGAAGGAAGGAAGGAAGGAACCCATTCTGATCTATATGCAAATAAGGAAATCAGTTCTTTCCTTTTTCCTCAGCAGATTTTTTTGCTTTCACTTTGCAATTCTCAATATACCAGAAAAAATGGTTTCTTCATTTATGCTCCTAATTATCAAGAGGTAATGAAGCTAATAAGGTAGAGGTATTTGTAATGTTTAAATGTATGACATGAAAGGAGGAAAATGATAATAGATAAGACAAGTATGGTTCTGTATGAGCTCTACAAAACTTAGAATGCCAAGTATTTTGAGCAATAATTCACCTATAACATTACATCTCAGAGAACATGAATAAGCAACACACTAATGCAGAAAAGTGAACTTCTGTTCTCTAAAATCTTTCACTTGAAATCTCAGTTATTTCTAAACCACAGCCCCAAACTGAAATGGAAAATTGGGAAATTGTATACCATATAAAAAGAAATCTGATCTGAAAATTTGTCACAATGCAACTCACTTTCAAGAATTTAAAAATCCTTTTGCATAGAAATCAAACATGCCACAGTGCTTGCACCATGGAAAAACAACAGAATTAGGGGATTTTCTTTTTTTCCCAAATAGGGAGACAATGGGACAAATTCAGTAGTCTTCACAGGGATTTTTACACAACTGAAAAGAAACATCATAATATCTGTCACTCAAGGATATTATTCAACGATAATTCTTACTATTGCCTATGCTTGAATTACATGTCATGCTGAAAACTGCTCTGACTAAATGTTTGAAATGCAGCTGAGAAGGATTTTGAGAGTTGAAGTTTTGAAATGAAGTATGACAATTCAATCTGTGATGTGTGATTCAGATTTAGCTGGAATTTTAGCTGGAATGTTACAGCTCAAATCTATATTCAAAATAATGCAAATTGATAGGAGTGAAGCATTATAATTTCCTGGAGAATTTCTGGCATCCTTTCTAGCATAGAACACAGCACAAACTACCTTACCTGTTATTCAGATTTCTTTAAAACTGCACTCCTTTTCACTAAAAATTTAAGTACCAGTTTGAAGGAATGTTGAAGATGTTGCTTTTTCTTCACTTATGTGACACAAGATTATAAGCAACATGAAAACAGATATTATAAAAAATAGAATTCATAATATATTTCTGTAATAATGAAGTTACAAAACTTTTTTGAAATATGGAACCACAGGAAGAAACAACATGCAAGACAAGACACAATTAACAACATACAAGAAAAGACACAATTTAGAAGATTTTCATGTATTTCTTAGACTAGGTTTTTTTTTTTAGAAAAGGTATCAAAGTATTTTTTAGAACACAATTGATAGGAAATAAACATAGAAAGAAAAAATATTTTATAAAAGTTCATAATTATTAAAGAACTATTTCAATATGTTTATGACCCTATTTAATAATTATATCCTTGGTTTTCTTGTTTTTAAAATGTCTTACATTTAATTAACTTTCTCTTCTTTAAAGGGCCTTCTCTTCTCAAGGCACTGACATAGAGGTCTGGGCATTTCAAGTTCTTTAGTCAGCAGTCATTGACTGGAGTCAAGTCTACACAGCTTTTTGTGGGCTCAGCTTCAAATAGTCCCTTGGAGAATGCATTCCCAAACTTTTTTCTTCATAAAGCTGTATGTAAACCCCCCCAAAATGGGTTCCAAAAGCTATAGTTTAGGTGGAGAAGACAATGCACTACGCAAATAGCTGTGACTGTATACATGCTTGTGATGTGTTGACATTGTATCTTAGGTTGCAATGCAAAATTTGGTTGTGGATGTGTGGATGTGATAACTGCCACCTGTTAGAACCCGGTGGGGCAGCTATCTTCCATTAATGGGTCAGCCATTAAAACCAGGAGGGGCAGTTTCATTTTTCTCTTCCATGACCCATTGTCCCTCTGGGGAGATATCTTCTGTTAATGGGGTATTGAGTCTCACTGCATGACTGATAAAATTACTGCATCCTATTTTGAGATGGCTCCAGGGGGAGGAGCCAAGCATTCCTACCTGGATATAGTCTGAAATTTGGAACAACACAGTCAGCCTTCTCCCACTGAATTCCCAGAGAAAGATCAGGCCCATCTACACCATCACTGTACCTTCAGAGTAAAACTACACCGTTCTACAGGATCTGCTTCAACAGAACCACACCTGTCACTCCAGGAGGACTGCAGCCACCGTTTCATGGGACTGCTAACAACACCCTGACCCACAGGGTGTCAGGTCACATTCTGACTCTGTCAGTTTTGCTTTGTATTACTGCATTTTTTATTTTTATTTTCCTAATAAAGAACTGTTATGCCTACTCTCATATCTTTGCCTGAGAGCCCCTTTATTTCAAAATTATAATAAGTCAGAGGGGGGGGGTTTACATTTTTCATTTCAAGAGAGACTCCTGCCTACCTTAGCAGACACCTGTCTTTTCAAACCAAGACATCTTGGCAGCTTCCAGATGCCCACCCAGTTTGTCTCTCCTTCCTGCTTCTCAATGGGACAAGGAAAGAAAATAAGATGAAAAAGCTTTTGGAGAGAGACAAAGTAAAGGAGATCACTTATCAATCACTGGCACAAGCAGCACAGACTGAACTTGGAGGGGAAGGTTAATTTAATTTATTACCAATTAAAATAGATTTGAATACTGAGAAACAAAGCCAAACCTAACTCACCATAATCCTATCCCTGTGTTTTCCGAGCTCAACTTTATTCCTTCATTTCCACTTGTCTACTGCCACCTGACCCTTGCAGATGCAAGGGGAATGACAAATGGTGCTGTCAGACCATAGCAGTTCGTCTCTGCTTCCTTTTTCTCATGTTTTTCCACTCTTCAAGTATAGAGTTTCCTCATGGGCTGAAGCCCTTCAGGAATAAACTGCTTTTGCCTGGGGTCCTGGACAGTTCCTTTGGGACATATCCATGCGCATCTGCCTGGTCCTTTCCAAAGGCTACACTGTAGGTATCTGCTCCAGAGTGGTTCTCTCCACAGGCTGCAGGGAAATAGCTGCTCCACCATGGTCTCCTGAAGGGGGCTCCAAGGGAATTCTAGATCTTGCATCTGGATCACCTCCTCCTGCTCCTTCTTCTCTCAGCTTGGTTCCTCCATCCACTTTTTAACCACTTCTCAGTGCCTATGCATCACTTTGCCCTTTCTCCCAATGTTGTCCCCAAGATGCCTGATCATCTCCGCTGACATAGCTGCATCCTCTTCCAGCTTCTTCTCAGCCACTTGCTAGCAGAGCAGTGTGAGAAGCAAAGAAGACCTTGACTCTGTAAGCACTGTTCAGCCCCCAAAAAAGTAGCCTCATCTTATCAATGCTCTTTTAAGGACAAATCCAGAACTTAGCAGCATGCAAGTTACTATGAAGACAAATGACTATATGCCGCAACCAAACCAGTACATTTCGCTTAGCATGTGTGGAGGTACATGACTTCCACTTCATACCGCCTGCATTTTTCCATCCTTACAGTTGGTGTCATTGGACACCCTGGCAGGACAGGTGGCCTAACAGAGCAATGCCTTGTCATCTCTTCAGCTTCTGACAATATTCAATATGCAGCTAAAAGTAGTATTTTAAAAGGGTTGTAATTTAGAGTCAGTGTAGAGTGCAGTTGAGACTGCAGCCCAAGAAGGATTGCATTTCCTTCCCTCATTGGCAAAAGTTATACTAGGCCCAGTATTATCATATACAGAGCCTAAAATTCAGGAGGTTTACCAGCAGCATGTAAGGCAGCCTGTCTGGCTTGTACAAAAGTTGATTTTTCTCTTTTCCCCCAATTTTAGTTTGGCCTTTTCCCTGCATATATGATACAACAGCCATAAAATCTGTGTGACATGGGGAGAAATTGTGTCTCATAGTCCAGAATTCCAACAAAGTTTTTTTTTTTTTGTTTTGGGTTTTTTTTTTGTATTCAGGCATAAATAGATAGTCTGTTTAGCCACTTCAGGCAACATGTCAGGGTTTCTGATATAATTTCTGTAGTGGGCCCTGGTATTATCTTTTGATATGATATCTAATAACAATCTTTTGAGATTGATCACCCGTCTATGTTTTTCCTGGTGTCTAAAATATTTCTATGAATTTCTCTGACTTCCTGCTCAGTGAGCCCAGTCATGACAGTAAGATCCATGTAATGGAAAAATTTACCATCTGGAGAGATGTCATTGTTCTCCAGATGTTGTGCCACTAGCCCTTGGCAGATAGGTAGGGCTATGCAAAAGCTCCTGAGTCAGGACAGTGAAAGTATATTGTAGTCCTTCCCAAAAAAACCCCAAATTGTTCCGGGGATTCAGCAGTACTGGATATGCTAAAGAGAGCATAAGCTGTAAGCCATGTATAAGCATGCCAACTTGCTACTTCTCTCTCAATACATTTGAACAGTGTTAATACATTTGGGACAAGTGCAGCCAGGGGAGAGGCTACTTGATTTATCAGGTGGTAATCTACTATCATGCATCAGCAACCACCTGGCTTTTTTATGGTCAAATAGGACTGCTACAAAGAAAGTGATGTGGAAGGTAATCCCCATCTCAAACAATACTTTAACCAAGTGATTCTCCCTGGGTAAACTGATACTGTTTCAAGGCTACTGGGTTTGTAGGTGGTAGCAGTAAAACTGCTGGTGCACTAAAGTGTGTAACCCACCAAAATAGCCTGAATTTCTAAGGAATATTTTCCACCTAAGGTAAAGAAGGTTTTACACATCAAAATTTCATCCTCCATGATTTAACTGGGAACTTGAGACATGCTTACTCAGGCAACAAAAGATTTCTTAGATGTAGGATTAGGTGTATTTCATGGGATGGCTCTTCGGAACCACCAAATGAATGTTTGTATAATGTGATTGTGTGGATAATGAAAAGGATTTCTGTGAATCTCAGCTGCTTCAGCACAGTAGGTAAGAGAGACATTGCCAGGGATTTTTTTCCCATTTTAGTAGGTAACTAGCAGGATTTGTGCTTGATGATCCTCCTGTCCCACTCTATCCCCCAGCACACCATGAGTTTTTGCCATACCTGAGACATTCTGATGTTGGTTTGGATGTTTGGTTGTTGTTGGTTGTTTTTAAAGGACAATGGAAATTAAATCCTGAGGGAATTTGACTTGGAGGATTCTTTCTCCTCCTCCCCCTGAATAGCAAACAAAGATACGGGTGTTTTTACATCAATAGGAAACATTTTCTGGTTTTTGTTTTTTTTTTTTTTCCTTTTCCCTGGACAGTCCCCAGTTATACAAAATGATGCCCTTAGTATAAGGCAGATGTCTGCAAATAAATGGGACTTTGTTAGAGAGGTGAATAATTTGGAACCTGGTATCACAAAGCTGTGGGAAAAACATTACCTGATTCACAGCCAAATCCCAAAGGTATACCCAGCCTCCTCCACATGCTTCCACAAAACTGATTTACCATCCCAATCAAAAAGGTATGGTTACTGTGCCTGGACAGTTTTATTAGAGAATATTGAGGTTGGAAAAGATCCTTATGATCATTAAGTAAAGTCATAAACCTAACACTGCCATCACTCATCCCTAAACGACATCCATGAGCCATATCCACACATCTTTTAAATACTTTCAGAAATGGTGCTCCACCACTTCCCTGGCCAGCCTGTGTCAATGCCTAACCACTCTTTCTGTGGAAGAAAGTTTTCCTAATATCCAATCCAATCATTCCTTGATGCAAATTGAGGCCCTTTCCTCTTGTTCTATTTCTTGTTACTTGGGAGAAGACACCTACTCCCACCTCACTAGTACTTCTTTATTTGTTGAGAGTGATAAGGTCCCCCACATGAACCTCCTTTTGTCCAGGCTAAACAAACATGTGGTTCAAAATGTCAAAATTTTCCATTATGGTTCAAAACAGATTTAGGAGGCAGGAGGGTGGTGTTTCAGCAAGTTCTGTGTTCACTCTGAATGGTCATACTAAACTTCAGACTGCAACCTTAAAGAAAAGTATCTTTCATATTTTAAATGCTTTGTAAATTGTTAAGTACTGTGCTGCAAAAAGTGTAAAGTATTGAGGGTTTTTCCTACTCATTTTATGTACCTCATCAAAAAAATATAATTAGAATATGAACTGAGTCATTATCAGCTCTTAGTGTCTATTCTTGATGTCTATGTTGATTGTAGGAAAAAATATATTTCTGAAACTGAGAATTCACTAAAGAAGGGGGAATTATATTTTAAGTTGTTGCAAAAATTTTTGATGTATAATTGTAGCCAAAAATATTACTGTAAAAGCTTATGCATCAGAACAGCTGGGAACAATAGAGAGACATTTTTTCAGGAATACTTAGTACAGATCTCTTTGCTCGGCAAGTCCCCTTGCAGAAAATTCATTTTTTATTTTGTGCTAGTCCACTGATTCCCATTGATTTGTCACCATTCTTTCAACTGCAGTTATAGATGACTGGTTTTTAAACAGTCTTCTCTTTATAAGGAGGTGATAATGTTATTGAAGATATAAAACCAGTATAAGCCATTACTTTAATTGTAGATTAGAGATTTAGCAATGTAAAGAAGTCTTGGTTTTTTGCTTTTGCACTTCAATTATTAGATATGGATACCTCTAAGACCCTGCTCATACAAGTCTTGCAATGAATTTCAAAAGTCAAAAGAAGAACCTTTGAACAGATCCATTTACCTTCCCATAAAGTAGCAGACTTTTCAAACTAAACTTCCAAATTTCTTGTCAATTGACTTGAAAGGCAAGCTTCTGAGGTAAGTCAGTGTTTTGCCCTGCAACTTCTTTAGATTCTGATCCTTTCAACCAGGGCACAAGAAGAAATCAAATGTGGCTTCTAATTCAACTTCTAGGGGGAGAAAAAAGAAAAAAAAGTAATGAAAATTTCAATTATTTTAAGTACTTTGTAAGTGTTAAATTAATTTCATGGAAGTTATTGAAGAACCATCAGGAACAATTTTTTTACTTACTACTAAGCTATGGTAGGGCTGAGATCAAATAAAGTATGTAGAAAGTTAAAAACTTCAATGATTTTTTTTCAAAAGACAATTCAAAAGAAAACAAGTTCCAAATATGTATGGGATTAGAAAAACCCAAGAAATCTGGAACTCAGTAAAAGAAAACATAGATAGATAATTATTTTCCCAGCTTTGCAGAAAATATATTGTCATTCAAGTAAAAGATACAGGAAATAACTATTGTTTAATTCACATAAAAGTAAACCACAGTCTGGACACATTAAATGGAAAGTACCAGTATCCTTTTGCTGAGGAATTAGTCTCTGGATCACTGGGAAACATGAGAAGCTCAAAGAATATCTGATTCTTTCACAAAGCTGCACAGGAAGAGGAGGAAATACAATGTACCAAAAGCTATACCAGAAATAGGCTTAATACTTCTAAATATACCTATGAACAACAAAGGCAAGCTTAAATTTCTTTTTAAAATCTATCTATTAATTTTAAATTTTATTCTGCTTTGAAAACAACATTAGATTAAACGAATTTGTTTGTGGATGGACTAAGTTAATCATCAGTTTCTAATGCTGATGTAAAATTTTTCTGAAATCTGATTTAAAAAAGAATAATTTTGAAAGCATTATACACAGTTGTCAACTGTTCTTTGACTATCATGATAGCAAAATAGTGTTTACTAAATGAATATCAGAGTTGTCTTCCCTCCCTGGGCTATTTTTCAAGGTGCTGTCCATTGCCCCAAATCCACTTGGACTGAAAAAAAAATCTCTGAATATAATATTATTATTGTATATTTTTTCTCCTGTAAAATAGTATTTCTAATGAAAAATATAATATATATTGCCTATTCATAAATATTAATCTTTAAATTAATGTTTTTTTAAAAATGCATAACAGGAACTTGGACATCTCTAATGCAATCAGAAGGAATTCTCTTGGTAGGCATGTTCTTTTCAATCTTTCTTCTGAAATAAACTCAACATATTGAACACTGCACAACAATTTGTGATCTGGAATGGGCAAAATTGTGGCTGACCTCAGGGGACTTGCAGTACAATACAAACTGTCTCCTGACTGGCAAACTCCATTTAATTTCTCTCCTCTTCCCTAGGAATAAATGTTCCAATTCCTCTAACTTGCAACCTTAGGGAGTAACTTACCGCAAAAGTCAAAGTTAAAGGAGGTAGTAATTTAAGAGAGCATAGTACTGCAGCAGATTTGTAGCCCAATGTGATGGGCAAGGAAATGAATTCAGGTGTAATTAGGAAGATGAGATAGAAAATCCACTAGCAAAAGAAAACTGAAAATCACACATAGAAAAAAATAGATATAGCAATTTAAAAGTTATTGGAAGTCATATTCTCTATTAGTTATTTTGAGCTAGTGCACATTTCTCAATTTCCCTTGGCAAAAATGTTCTTTCTTGTATAAATAATAAATGCTCATTGGAGCACCAACTTGAAACCATTTCATTAAACTCATGTTCAGCATCTGCTTCTTCAACTCACGTTTAACTATCTCCTTAATTTCTGTGATAGGTTGCACATATATTCAAAATTGGAAAAAAATAAAGTATCTATGCCTTTCACTGTTAAGTGTGATTGGAAGCTGTGATAAGCAAAATAATCAGTTCCTTATAGATAAACTCAAATGATTGCTAATTAATATTAGAAAACCAATCCAAACCAAAAAACCAAATCCCTACACCAAAACAACAACAAAAAAATTGTTATTTTATTTCTGTGCTTTTCAAATGCCTAAGAAAAAAAACACTCAAGGATCAGCCTACACTAAAATGTACCCAAATAGACTGTTCTTAAAAGAATATTACATTTGATTATTTAATAATTTTTTTTTTTGTTTCATCTTCAGTAACTCCTTATTTTCTTACTTTCTTCAAATTTGATGGTAAATTTCCTCAATTTCCAACATGGATAGTGAAGAATTCACAATACCAAGACAATTACTCATCTCCGGAAAGAAGGAAATGGAGTAATCCACCAACTATTAAGGACAATTTCACAAAAAATGACAGGTGACCTGATACGCCAGGTGCTCTATTCTTGGTAGAAGATGATTGCAAGAACAATTAAGCTAGTTGTCATCCTCATTACCTTGGGTTAAAGCCTTGCTTGGATAACTGAGGACACCTCTATCTTGTTAAGTACTACTATTTACTTACTATGGTTTCTTTAAATAGCATGTAGTCCTTTGTAAAACTGAAAGTCAAAAGTTTGCTTCTTCAAGGCTGTATTCTACATGGTGTTGGCCAACTCAGGGTGTGGTTCAGATGACATCAGTATTTCTGATGTCCATCCTGAGTGAGAAAAAATGTACCCTACAAGTACTCCAATGACTGCATCACAGCTACAGCAGTGCACATACCTCAGCATGAGCTGGGGGAGGACACCCAGGTTTTTTTCAGGTTATTGATGAGAACTGGTCCAAATCATGATACGTTGTGTCCCTGTTTCACTGAAAAGGGCACAGCTATTGTCCTCCCTGCCTTGATTCTTCTCTGCTTCTACAAGGTAGTAGGTGTTTTACTGGTTATTCTGATATCAATGCACATTTCCCCCAAAGTTTGCTTTATGTCATTGCATTTATACAACCACTCTCTTGCCTGGGTGTTGCTTGGGCCAGCCTATTGAATGTGCATTATTTGGCCCTTGATGATTTAATCAATCATTATCTCTTCCATCTGCCTTTGCCGGTCACTTCTTCACATTATTTTTGGATACTACTTTTCAGGCAAAATTGTTTAATTCTTCATGGTGCTTTCAAGTTGCTGAAGTCACTAACCTTCAAATGTTGTTTACACACATTCACAAGTATGTTTGAGGCCAGTTTCAGCAAGTCCATTCCAGAACAGAGAGTCTATCAGTGGGAAATTAACTCTAAGTGAAAGGGGCTTGGCTCTCCTCATGACTTGTAGAGGAAATTTCAAAGACAATTAAAAAAAATCAGGCTCCCATCTTGAAGATAACTGAGCTATCCAAAGGTAAATGGTATGAATCAATGTCCTTACGAATACAGACAAAAAAATCTTGAGATTCTAAGTTAAGCAAAGCAATGCACGTATTCGAAATATACTGTCAAGTCACTCTTCTGAGAATTTCAGGCTCCTGTTCTATCTATAAACTATTTTTTTATAGTCAGCTGATTTGGAGTATCTCATCTTTTTGTCTGTATCTGTATTAATCAATCTGAGAAAACTTCTCAGTTCCTAGAGTATGTTATACCCACCAGCCATATACTCGTTCCCTACCAGAACAAGGCTCAGGAAACTAAGAGCTCCTTTTTCCCCTAGCTAATGATTTCTACTGAAAGTAAACTCAGACTGTGTGATTGAAAGAGCACCATACTACATTTTCCTTTTTTAAAATTTTGAGTATCAATGCCTGTCTTTTCCACCCTATCTTTTCTTTTTGAAAGTTACCAAAAGGAGTTTCAGTGTGTTTTATATTTTTTAGAAGTGCATTTGTGTTTTCTGTCTCTAAATACATCTAGAGCGTTCTCATTATTTTCTTTCTTCAGTTTTCTATTATTTCTGCAGTCTGAAAAGGATAAAAACTTAACTTCACACCCTTCTTTGCAGAACAAAATTGCATTTAAATTCTATTGTGGTTGTAGTCTGCAAGCATTTAATACACCAACAAGTGAACGAATTATACAAAACAGGCCATTTCAAAATGTAAACCATACTAGGACACAACTATATACTAAGAAGAACATTAAAATTATAGTTCAGTACCAGCCAAAAATAAATTGTACATACAATTTTCTGCATTCATTGAAAATATTATAATCAGGAACAGTAGATACCTGAGAAGAAAAAAAAGCAAACAAAACAGTTTCCCATTTCTTTCTAGTAGGTTGTTGAATTGAGAGAATAACTTTACAATATTGGGTTTTTTCTTCAACAGTAAATTAGAATGAATACTACTGAATATTAAATCTCACAAATTATTATACTTTATTAAAAACACATATAAATTAGTTTAAATGGGGGCTGAGATGAAAAATAGGCTAGGCTGTGCTTCTTAAATTTTTTATAATCTCTTGCTAGTCACTGTTTGTTAATCAATATGTTGTTGCCAAGAAAGTGAAAAGCAAACAAACAATAGCCATAATTTATGTATGGATCTATTGCATTTGGGCCCAATTGCTGTTGAACTGCAGAGTTTATGTTCTCTATCCTGGCAAGTTTTCCTAAAAAAACTTGTTTTGGAGCTGTTTTCATAGCATATAATTGCATCATTGATGAGATTGGCAAAGAATAAGGGAATATTGTGTTGGCTTATGCTCCAAAGAGTGAGAAGAATTAAAAAAAAATAAGGATAGAAGAAACAAAAATCATTATTATCATTGTTAGGAAAAAACAAGATGCTGTCTGAATGAGAAACTAGTCTCCAGGTTCCAAAACTCTATTGTAAAAAAAGAAACAGAAGAAAATTAGTAATCTTGGGGAAAAAAAACAAAACACCCAAAACCCTGAAACATAACAAATCCTCAAAAACCCCAAATCAAACCAAAACCAGCCATAAAACCACACAAAAAAAAAAAAAACAAAAAACAGAAAAGCCCACGAAAGAAACAAAAAAACAGTTTAAACAGAAAAATCCTATTTCTTATATTGCAAATAATTTCACTTTTTTTTCCCTTACAACTTTTATTTCTCCTTCAATCCTTCTTCCCTTTGTTTCTCATTGCCATCCACAATAAGAGAGCTATAAATCTGCACTGAGACTTATTTAAAAAACTCACATTCTATCTCTTTATATCTCCCTTGGATCACACCTACTTTACCTCCATTCCTTTTAGCCTTCTTTCTTCATCCCATCCCATCTTTCTACTGTTAATAATTTTTGACCTCAAATACTATTTTCACATTTGCTTTGGCTTCCCCAAACTTAAATAATAGTCTTAATCATCTAACTTCACCACTACTTAATTTCTCCTTGGTCCCATATTTTTCTCTGCTTTAATATTGCTCTAATTGACTTTAGTAAAGATAACTCCTTAGGGTAAATTCAATTGTGAGTTTTCACCTTTCATTGGTTTTGACCTATCTTTTTAAGATTATTGACACACTCTTCTCTTCAGAAAGATACTAATACTTTCAATTTTCCTTTTACCTGTTCAGATAATATAAAATATCTCCTTTCTGAAAATATCTTTTTGTAGCCCTCCAAAAAACTGCTAAAAAGACATGCTGCTTCAATACATCACAAAGTGTATTGGATTTTTTTCTGGTGCTTTGTTAAGTAGAATGTAATTTATGGCATTTTTTGCCAGTGAATTTTGATCACCTAAAAATCCTATATGAGTATTAAAAAAAACCTGTCTAGAAAGGAATTTTTTCTATTTCTCATTTTTAACACAATAACAACACAATTGTGGAAATATTTTCAAGTAAGTAACATCAAGTCATATTAAGCTTTGGTAATAGCACACATGCAACCTGTTTGTTTTTGAATTAAATATGGATTATATTGCCACAATCTGTAAACCAATAAAACCCATATAGAGAGATTCATAGATATCCTTATTGTCTGCTCTGATATTTGGAAAAAAAACAACAAGGAAACAAGAAAGGGAATAAAGTGTGTTTATTCTCTTTTTGAAAGCCATTCCCGGTGGGAGGGAATAACATTTCTCTGAGCTGTTACTCCACAGTCAATTGTTTATCCTTTTAACAGTCTTTAATGGAAACATATTTTTATTTTACATTATTATATAATATATAATATATGTTATATATATATACACCACCTGCCCTTGTTTCCACCTCCTTAAAGCTACTTTTTTTCACACTAAGTTGGCTCACTTTTTTTCTTGATGGAGGACAAGGACCTCCATCTGTGTCTGCCTACACTTAGAGTACAGGAAAGGTTGGTTTCAGTGAAAAATAAATTCAATGTAAATGTGAACTTATATAACATTCACTTCAGTGCAAAAGGAGTATGAAAATACTGTGACTGAGGTCATATACAGGAGCAATATGTGCAACCCAGGGTGGACACAAGGTCACATGCCAACATGCACCCAGACACTGGCACTAATTTCTCCAGCAGTTGTACACAGTGTGCATGTAGACTGCTAGCAGTAGAGTGCCTCACAGCAGACTGAACCACAGCCCTCCCCCTACTGTCATAGCAGTACTAATGTAGATTTATTTATTTATTGTCTTTAATCAAGAATAACTTGTACCCTTAAAGAAGGAAAGCAAGTGTGGAAGCTCAGCCTTCTCAGACAATGTTTTTGAGCAATGGGGTATTTTACTCATGAGCAGCTGGTGTCAAAATACACATCTATAATCTCTGATGCTATTTATAATAGCTAATCCATGATAGCTCACTTTAGCACATGAATTGCTTTGAGAAACACTCTCAGAACGTACGTGGTGGGCTCAGCTTTTCAGAAGACAACAAAACAATTACTCTTGATACTTGTCTCTGATGGTAAAGCATTTGTGGAGAGACCAGAATTTATATCCAGTTAACAAAATTAAATGGTCTCATCAGTTTTGAAGAGAATGTACCTTCTAGTTGATTGTCACAAATATCACAAATGTTGTGGGTTTTATTTTCCTGGTTCTGTTGCTTTTTTTAACTGTTTTTTTTAGTCCTACATTAAATCTTTTTTATTTGAATGAAATAATTAACAACTATTTGAAAAAAAAAAGAACGTGCAGCAGTGAAGC
The DNA here is from genome assembly GCA_003286495.1 of Chlorodrepanis virens. Lineage (NCBI taxonomy): Eukaryota > Metazoa > Chordata > Aves > Passeriformes > Fringillidae > Chlorodrepanis > Chlorodrepanis virens. The sequence continues at coordinate 64,623,223 of LTAT01000001.1, read as the reverse complement.
ATGCCTTTCCAATAGAGAGAAACAATAATTTATCACAGGTAACAGTTCAAAACTAAAGTTTAACCCTGAGTAGCAAAGAAAAAACCTTCAGAAATTTTTTTCTACTACTGGATCTTGGAACCTGTTTGGTTTTTTTCAGTGAAGCTAATACAACTTGTTCTAAATTGTTGTACTATTGGGACAAAGCTCATTTTCTCATGTAAAATTTACTAGTATTATGGGCCAGTGGTTATGAGTCATTAAGGATATGAGGGTTTTGATACAATGAAAAAAGAACTGAAAAAAACTGTGCTACAGAAATGGAAATGTAAAAATCATGCTATATGAAAAATAATTAAGCCAAAGAAGATAAAAATAACCTCACTCTTTTCATCCTCCCTAAAATTACCAAAATATGAATTCAAAATGTATTTGAAAAATGTGAAATATTTTGGCAACTACCCATAACAGCATCACTAAATTAACAAATAATGTTATACCATTGTGCCTATGCTTCCAAAAATTAGGAAAGCCTCAATTTTCTCCTGCTCCTGACTGTCAAATTGGTGACCATGAATGAAGAAAAAAGATGGACTCTGACTGAGGTGTGGTCTCTTAAAAGTATTTTCCTTTAATATTTGTCCTTTGTTTTTTCCTTTAAGAAAAGAGGGGGAAAGAAGTTCCATCAGTCTGCTGAGATCTATTAGTTCCAGAAGGAAACATTCTTACAAATATTGCATTTGTTATATATATCTGCAGCAAAGAAAAAAATCTCATGTTAGCTATCATGCTGTAATTATCAATTAAATTGATAATATACTGGAAAGAAAAAGGTTTTAAATTTAAATATTTTTAAAAATTAAAATTGGGAAAAATAACACACCAGTAAAAACTCTACTAAAAAGATAATTAATATGTCAAAATTCAAACCATTATCAATTGTCTTTCTGCATTCTTCAGCTTGAGTATTTCCACCCCTTGGTGATCTTGCTTTTTGCTAACATAAATTTGATTGTGAATGCAAATGGGTTTGAACATGATTGCAGGAATTTCTGTTCTTCCTGGTTATTTGTGATTACTAGTTGCATAGTAAGTGGACTATATCCGTACTACTTTCATTTTATTTTTCTTCATAAGAGTCAATTATTCTGGTAGCTTTTCATATCTCTCAGGACTATTTTGATTACATAAATTAAAGAGAAGCTCGTGGCCCATTGTGATAAAGGAATATTTTATTATGGCTGAAGATCTCTGTGATTTTGGCTGCATATTCACAAATGCTCTAATGACTGAACAGCTGTATATCAACCTCATATGACATTGGAATCTGAATTATTTGGAGAAGCTTTAGGCACAGAAAAACAGTTCTTGTAAGAAACATCAAGGCAATAGACCAGTTTAGTTGTGAGAAAAAACAATAAATACTGGGAGTTGTGGTTTTGTGCTAGAATAACAATATTTTTGGACAGTTTAAATAAAAGAAAATATTTCCATGGAATCTTAAATTTGTACTTATATGCATTATTGCCACAAAGCAAAAGCAATCACTTGATAAAAAGGGTATGTTTTTCCCTTATTTTTCCTGTAAAAGGAAAAGAGGCATATGGCATAGTTTATTTCAGAGCAATGAACATCACTGATGAGTTTGTTGAGTAGAACCTAGTCCATGAATATTGCCATCACATCTCATATTTTTCACGTCACATATGTAACACAAAGTTCTGACTTTGGTTATTAGTTGCCAATGTAATAGACTGATAATAAAGTCATAAAATATTTAGTTTTCAGGTTACTTTACTCACAAATTCCATTTTATTGTTATTCGTTGACATGAAAGAATATTAAAAGGGAAGATATATTTTTGTCCTTCATTCAGATACAAGAAATCAAATACAAATTGAACTGCTTCTAGTGCAGTTTTTCCCTCTGTCTTACTCCACAGCCTGCTTTTCAAAAAAATCAATTTGCTGTAATAATGAGCAATCATTGCTTACATAAAGTCATACCTTTCTGCCTTTGCAGACAGAGAGATAGGAGAGCTCCATAGCCTCCTTTTCATAGTTGTGTACTATATTTTAAAGTGGTTCCCTACTAAAGTCAGAAGTTACTTTTCTGTAGCTAAATATGTTATCTTGACAATGTGTTGTCCATGCTGTATGTTGGTACAGGATGAGGTAAGTGCTTTCTTGAATTGTGACTTCTTCAGTTTTGATATCACAGCACTTAAAAATCCCTACAATGGAGGGCTGTAACTTAAACAATCTATGATGGGAAGAAGGTAGAGTGTGCTCAAGAACTGCTTTTTACCAAATAATTTTCAGCCCTGATTTTAAATAACAATGTTTTATTCCTTTTTTTCTTTTAAATATTGCCAACAGTTACATAATGATCTTATTTTACCATCAAATGATTTGCCCTCTTAACATACTTTTTTTAACATAATTTTCTTAACTAATTAAAAAGCTTTAATCAATCTTAAGCAATAGTTCTGGGATGAGTAAATAGTACTGCATAATTTTCTTTTGACTCTTCTCTCTTGATTGTATTGCAAAAAAAATTGTTGCTACAAGAAGTGTCATCTTTTTAGTCTATTCGTCTTATGACATACAAAATAGGGCATTTTCTTCTCTGTTTCATTAATCTTTATGTTCTGACATAATTGCTAAGGTTAAAAAATAATTAGTTACTCTATTAAATATTCTATAGGTAGTTAAATAATTTGAAATATATTAGTAGGTTTGACAGTATATCTACAATAATGCTAGCCATTTTATGAAAAATCTTATAATTTAAATACTTCATTTAGTGACAAAATTAAATAAAGAAAGTCAAATTGCAAAACAGAATTTCGGTTTCTAAAGGCAACTGAAGCTTTTGTGAGTTTACAAATTGAGTGATTTGAACTGGCAATTTTATGAAATTATTATTTTCACTGCATGACAATAATGTATATACTTACAAGATTAAGGTTTTGTTGAAACTTTTTTTATTTTACTAAAAATGCCCAGAAATATTGCCATATTACCTAACAAAAATAACCAAACCAAAAAAAAAAAAAAACAAAAAAAAACAAAAAAAAAAAC
>LTAT01000001.1:64597905-64614192 GCA_003286495.1 Chlorodrepanis virens | reverse complement strand
TTCTCTTCTCTTCTCTTCTCTTCTCTTCTCTTCTCTTCTCTTCTCTTCTCTTCTCTTCTCTCTCTCTTTTTTGGACAAGTTGTATGTACACTGAGAACAAAATTATATGAAGAGGAATTCTCCTTCCATATCTTCCTTTGAATTTGTTGGATGCCACTCTGAAAGAGTCAAGAGTTCAAGATTTAATGTTCTAATAAAAGTATGCATGCTGAAGTGAGACCTCTGAAATGATACTGCATCATCAGTAAAGTGAATCCACCAGACATCCTATACCTTACAGTGAACAATTTCAAATCTCATCTTCCTACAGCACTCAAAGTGAAATGAAGCTGAATAGAACAAATCCCGATTTTTCACATTTGCTGTTATTAAAGAATGGAACAAAGTAGTGCCGAGGGGAATAAGAGAATAAAGCTATGGCTATTCAGTTGTGAAGAAAGTAAATTAATAATACTAACCTCGTTTCTTTTGTACATGATTTCAATTGATGCCCTGGAGAACAATTCCTTTGTAGGAAAAAAGGGTGGGGAATGGACAATGGAAGCTATTGCTGTATCTTGCCTCAGTGCTATTGACAAATTGTATGTCAGCATCAGATTATAGGATATCATATTTTTTATTTGAGCTACACATTCATGTATCTTCAGCTAAGTCCTTCTGATATTTCTTTTCCTCATAGCGTTTCCATAATATTTGATGGAAACTTTTGCAGTTTGTATTGTGAAACAAGGCTTAAACCCTGGAAGTGAGGAAATGTTCATGATGTAACAAGAACCATGAAAGGCAGACTGTTTTTTTAAAATAGTGTTCATAATACTTGATGTTTTAGATTCACATGAAATATGAAGTCCTTCTTCATTTTTTCTGGGCATATGCTAACACAACTGTACTTCAGAAAACCCTTATGTATTTTGATAAACTGAACTGTCTGAGGATGGTCTTCCACAAATTTCCTTCCTCATTTAAGTTACCAAGAGATGCCTGGATAAATAATATGCATTTGTTCTTCCTGGTGTGTTTAGACTGAATCTTAATTTTTACGGGGTAGGTTTTTACTAGATATTTAGAATTTGATGCAGGCATTTGGAATTGATTAAGATCTGAGTTACCTTAGCAACATTTCTTGGAAAAAAAAAAAAGAAAAGAAAAGCAAATCAAAAAAAACCATCCTCAACAGTGAAAATATCACAATGACCACAATGATAGTGAATTGAAGGGTTGATTTCAACCATCTAAAAGAGAGAAAAACAAAAGCAAGCAAACTTTGTATGCATGAGAATAAAATGGTTCAGTCTAATTTTTTCTGTACAGATATGTAGAATACACATCAGCAAAAAACCCCATCCTGATTTTTTGACAAAAGTAGAAGGCTAACAACTGAGCATTACTGAGGACACATCTTCATATATAGCAAGGATATAAACAAAAAGTACACTGCTTGAGAGAATATATGAAATTCATATAATCAGAATAAATTAAGTCCATATTATCTAGCCTGATTTTCAGCCAAGGCCTCAAGCCCGAATCACAACCAGATGCAACAGGAAAAGAAATATGCTTTACCCTGTTCCACTGATTTAGAAGAGCCATAATATTCAAAGGCCATTACTGTACTGAAAAAAAATGCAATCTTTACATATTAATGGTAGTCTTTTTTTTTTTTTTTTTGACAGAAAAGGTAAATATTTTCTAACAGAAAACCTTTATCTATGTGCAGTGGACAATATCATAAATATTTTACATAACTCTTCAGGGCCAGGAGGTCTAAAAGTATTGTTCAGTATATTTGCCTCTATTTTGTCTCTAAGATTGTTCTTTCTACCTTTACTTTAAAAATTACTATGAATAATGCAATTTAATTAGACAATTTTGTACTCATCCTTTTTTCCTTCATTAATCTGTAGATCCACTTCGGTTGTTTGTGTTTCCTCAGTTCAACAAATATTCTTCCTTGTTAAACATGAACAATAAAGAGACCCAAAGAGAAAGCAAATTCATTTGAGACACTTCTATAATTTATCTTTGGAATTTTCCACTATAATCTGAATTTCAAACAGCCATCTTTCAATTACTATGAACTCATTATAATACAAAAATATTTTCTCCCAGATTTGACCTCAGCCACACTGGTTAATTTACTTCAGCCTTACATTAGTTGTCTGTCATTAGCTAAGTGGATGCATGTCACAAATTAATGTTCAGGGAAAAAAAACCCGAAAAAACAATGTAAGAGGAAAAACACTTGAATGAATTAAACGGATAACTTTATATACATTTCTAAATGCTATGTATTGGGAAGGAAACTAATTGGGAAGCTATTGGGAGATATTTAAAACACAAAAATATTGAAGATGTGATGCAATAATAATTCATATTACTAACTAAAGAAGCATAAAAGATGTTCCAAACTGTACTACTTAAATAAAAAGGTATTACTTAAATAAAAATATAAAAGCCTCAGCTCTGCAGCACACTGGATTAAAATAAAACCTCCTTATGAAATTACCATGAAATTGAGTTGAAGCACATGCAGAACTAAACAGATTGCTTGGAAATCATTCAGCTACAAAACTGTTCTTTTTTTCAGGCCTCCTGAAATCTCAGCTGATTTCAAGGTAACTAGTTTCAATTATTTGCTCTGCTGTTTAAGCAAACCATGTCGAAGTCTGCAATGGTGTATATCTACAAGAGTTACTGTTGACTGGTGAAACATGGGATATCAACATTTCTCATGGGAAAAAGGAAAGAAGGAGAATCTAGACTAGCTGAAGAAAAATCCTAAAAGAAGAAAGTAAACTTAGAAAAGGTTCACTGACAGTGTTGAAATAATACAGTCTAATGGATGTAGCCTTCACATAAACTAATACCATTAAAATGTTCTTAATATGTTTTAGGTCTGACTTTCTTAAGACAGGTTATATGGAGTCTGTTTTTACTTTTATCTCTGTCCAAAGTAAAACCATAACAGGGGACTAACAATAGCATTCTCAGACATTCTTTCTCCTGAATCAGAAGTATAAATGTACATTTAGCTTATCATTCAATATTTATAGGGAGTCCACTTTGGAAGTGGGGGAATCATGATTCCTGGAAGTGTTGAAGAAACAACTCAACATGTCACAGGGCTATGGTTTAGATGGTATAGTGGTGCTCAGTTAAATGTTAGATTTGATGATCTTGGAGGTCCTTTCTAGCCACAATGATACAATGATTCTGTGATCCTCCTGGTTAGGTTTTATGACCTACATTTACTTTTGGAAAGAAGGTAATGACATGAAAGAGCAAAAATTTTCTCTAGTCAATATGCATTTCAGATTTACAGTATGTAAGGGACATATACATAATGTAATTGAACCATTACATATGCTGAAACATTATGTATATTTCTAAAATGTAAGCTATTGTCCAGCTTCAATATATATTGCACATCCTTAACATCTCATCTTGACAAATCGGGTCACATGAAAAAGTTCAAACAAAAATGAACTTGGATCACATGTAAAAGTTCAAACAAAAATATGTAAATATCTCCTTATTCTCTGCAGTGTTCTGTCACTATTTCTTCAGCCTTTGATGAGGCATGAGCTTCACTTCTTTCAGTGTTCTGCATTTCAGAAATGAATGCCAGCTGGACCCACTCTGATCATATCAAGAAGTACTTTGGAATCTGTATTTGGGACTTTCTTCTGCATTTACTGTTATCTGTGAGCTGCAGGAGTTCCATTTGGATAAGATATGTACAGTACTACTGAAAAGGTTATAAAAGATATGCTAATACAACTCACAATTCAAATGGAAAACCAGTGGTGGGGGAGGGAGGATTGGGGTAAGAAGAAATGCTTTTAGAAAATCAGTATAAAGCAGTGAGGGAACTGAACATATCAAAGGACTATTTTCTGGTAGTGGGAGGCCTAGGTGAATAGAGGTGGAAGCCCTACAGGCCTTTCATAAAGCAATTAAGTTTGATATTTTCATAGGGGAAAAGATCACCTTTTATACAGTTTTTACACCCAAATATCTGCTGTAGGCTCTGTGGGAACCATTAGAGAGAGAGAAAGAACAGGAAGTTGAAGTCTTTGAAAATAACCTTTTGGCAGAATACACTGAATATTCTAACTGTTCTATACTCCTTGGGTGAAATTCTGGCTTTATTGTTATAGTGATAGAAGGGATCATTGACTATTGTAAAGCTGAGATTTTCTGCCAGAAAAAAACTTAGGAAAACTCTGAATTTCTCCCTGAAGACAAATACAACACTCTTACTTTGAACTTTTTTCTTCCATGCAAATTATTTCTCTGGCATTACTGAAAACCTTATCCATTATTACTGTCACCTTTGTCAGCAAACATAAGTCTCACACTTCTCAGGGATGTCCCAGGAGAAATTTCTCTGTTTTTTTTCAGATAGAAAAATTTCAGGAGGGAAGGTTAGAAAAGATCTTATTCAACACCATAATGGGGAGTCTTCAGCTGGTGTTTTCACTTTGTTCTTCCCTAAATAGGCCATATTAGTTTATTCAAATTTTCTGACTATACTTAAAATAACATTAAAAAGGACAAAACCTGGATTACAGTTCCAAACACCTCAGTCTTTCAAGTTGAAATGTTGAGTGTTAAATGTAGAATTTATCTATAAATGCTTTTCTCTTTTTTCCTCTACTTTTTTCTTCCATCGCTAACTGTTCTAATTACAGTTGCAATGCTATCAGTTGTCTCCTAGTGTATTAGAATGTTTATTTTTATTTTTTCCTTGGCATGTAATTCTTCAAGACATTGTTGCAACAGATGCTGAACACCTCTTGAGGACAATCAATTAATTCCCTCTTGAAGGGAATAGGAAGTCAACATCCTGTGAACTTCCTATGAACTTAACTCCTAATAAAGATAAACTCACAGAAGGCAGTCAGCCCAGAGATGAATGGAGCCACTGCTTATGTGGTTTGAATTTCTTGCCCCATGATTTTGGTGATGCAACTTGTACTGGCTCTGATATTGGCTTTGGATAGGAAGGTCTGCTTGTATTATGCTCAAAGAACACAGACCTGAGGGTTGCAGTGTCAGAGAAAAAAGAGCAGGATGCATCTTCTCAGCTTCCGGCTGTCAGACACACACTTCTGAAATATTTATGGGCTTCATTGTTCTGTCAAGTATAAGGCAGTCTTGTTAACATTTGGATATAATCTAGGGCATATTTCATAAGTGCAACTGTTAAATATTTATAACTAACACTCATTACTTAAAAAGCACTTCACATATACATACTTCTTTAATTATTGATAAAGAAAGTTTGGACAGGCCTTGTTTTTATTGCCCTGCACTTCTGGAAATTAACTTTTCATGTATTTCTGTATTAATGTCCTAAGGGTCTTTTTTTTAATACGTGAACATTGAATGCCTCTGTTCTTTTAAACCATCATGTGCAAGACTACTGTTATAGACTATGTAACTAGATAAAACCTGATGGAGTTGAAGATGTTCCTCCTCATTACAGTGGACTTGAACCTGATGACCTTTAAAGACCCCTTTCAACCTGAACTGTTCTATGATTCTATGAAATTTAAAGATCTGAGAGGATCTCCATATTTATACTCTCTTGCTGGCAGAATAGGCACCTAACTTAGTTCCACTTCTGTGCTTCAGAGATGCCACATTGCAAACATTTACGTACAGATATTTATAGTCCCTTTCATTTTGAAGGCCAACTAATTTGCTAGTAAGTCTCACATAAAGTTCATTACAATTATAAAATGAAGAAAATTTGAGTCTCTCTGCTGTATATTTCCTTTTTTCAGTCACGTGTTGGAAAGTTACATAGATTGAGGTATTGCTTCAAATCTATAATATCAGTGGAAAAAATTATGCTTACTGAATTCATCATTTAATCATTGCTGGAAATATATATATCTATATTTAGCTGACTGTTAAACATTTTCAAATAATATCTCTGTTTAGTTAAATTTCATTTGAAAATTATAGTTTAATCTGTTTTCTCCATGTTAGGCTTTCAGGTAGAAAAATCAATGGGAAATTTACTTCAGGTATGAAACATTATTATAGAATGATATCAAACATTTATTTTAAGCAAGCTACTGCAAAGAGTCATATGAATTGTTAGGTGAAAAAAACCTTAGATTTCTCATTTTAAATTGTCTTACTTTACAGAGAAACTTCTATGTCAGGCTATAATACTTTTTTCCAAAGTGCAAAAGAAGAAAATATCCTGGTGTGAACAGCTGGGTTTTTTGTTTTTAAATTTTCTTCTCTTTTGCACCTTTTTCATAATCCCTTCTACTTTTCTGATGTAAGATACTTCCCAGTGTTTTTTGCAATTAGATACATTAATATTACAGTATATATTTTGCAAAGATGAATATCTTTAATTACATTAGCATTATACTGACAAGCCAGGAAATAGAAGTCACTGATTAAAGCACTGGCATACAAAAACCTAACAGAAGGTAACGGAAGCATTACAATTTTTTAAATGGAGATTAAATTGAAAAAGAAAAAGGGTGAACATTCAGAAGTTGCTTATCTGAAAGCTTGAAGTAAAGAAAATAAAGCCCTGATTTTGCACCACTTCTTGCTAACATCATCTTCAGATCTTTGGTAACTTTTTTAGCTGAGCTGTTATCTGCTCTAAAGAGGCAGAGATGTACAGAGTTACACAGGATAACCCATAAAGTAGTTTAGGTATCAAAAGCATCTTACCTGCATCAGCAGCAACCATAATCTGACTAATTTGCCATACTTTTCAGTGCATTATCAAACTAGATTGTTCCAAATACACAACATAGATTTCTTTGGAGCTAACGCTCATCTGTTTGCCCTGCGCTGTAGCACAGATACTGCAATATGAACATACATTCTTAACAACTTAAGCTGTGGTCTGAAGTTTCACTTGCATTTTGGTTAGGGTTCAGGCATGTTATAACCAATGAATACCAAAATGTGGGCTAGTAGCAAATATCAACATCAAGACCTCTCAACTTTGCATTTACAACTCTAAGGTATCTTTCTAAAATTCTTGCTTGTCTTAAAAGCTTCAAAATGGAACAAACCAATGTTGTATAGACTTATATGGTGTATCTCTAAAGAGTTACTCCACTGTGAAGTAATGTAGGCTTCTGAAAAGAAAGATATCTTGAAGAACAATCTGCAGTAGCCTAGAAGAAGGTAGTGGTGCAATTCCTGGTGCTTTAGTGAGCTTGTCTGCCATTGCCTCAGATGGCTGCATACTGCTGCGTATGTATGACAGATCACATAGACATATGTGTGAGGAAGACAACTGGGGAACAGAATTATTTTTCAATAAAAAAGTGTCAAAATTCCTGGATAGAAAAAAAAAAAAGAAGTATTTTCCTCACCATGTTAGAAATAACAGTTTCTCAAAAATTCCTGCTCTGGATTTCTTTGGAATCACAGAATTCTGTCTTGCTTTATGAAGACACAATAATCTTGGTTAGTGCCTTTGAACAATTATCTTTTGAAAGCTAGACATTCAGAGCTACAAAATGAACTGATTTGCAGGCTTAGTCAGGAAGCCAGGTTAAGTAATGAAAATTTGGGCCATTCAGACTTTCTGTTTACTCTCATACATTTCCCTGTCATTCAATTTCATTCCTCACTGTTTGCCTTGTCACTATGACTTGCCTATTCCCATAGCTGGTTTTATTTGAAAAAGGTGGTTTTATTTGAAAATATCTACAGCTTTTATACCACTCTGGAAGTATGTTCTATATGACAAAATCATTCTTGAAGAAAATTCCTCGCCAGTTCTAGCAGTTAATACAAAGTACAGGCAGCCACACCTAAACTATGTTGTGACTGGAAGGTTCTGCAACATCTTTACCTGGCATCTCTCTTGGCTCCCCTCTTTGTCAGGATTACAGAGAAAAAAGAGGACTAAAGGTTATAGTACTTGCATTATGGCATCATTTCTCACAATGGGTTTATGCAGCAGGAGAGAAGAAAACAGCACAATGTTTGCAAATGGCTCCTTCACTTTTCCTTATCAGGCTTTTTCAACAATCATTGTGATATGACATAGTAAAAAAAAAAGAATTTGTACTATTTTCTTCCTTTGTTATTTCATTCATCATATATGTATTCTCCTAATACCATTAATTTGTTCTCTTTTAAATTAACTATGAATCAATAACTTCAAGCTGTTTTTTCTCTTTTTTTAAAAGAAAATTGCCTCTGTTTCCAACTCGGGGATTCACTTATATAAATTATGATGTCATAAGGTCAGAAACAACATATCCTGTCACTAACTTTGTTGAAGGCTACTGACAAGGAGACTGAAATAAAGGAAAAAATAAAATGCAAGGAAAATCCAAACAAGGTGAAATTACATTTTGGCTGTACCTCAGACAATTACGGAGATAAACTCAAATGTCCCAACCTGTTTGTTATTTCATTATTATATTAAAAAAAAAAAAAAAGCCTAACTATATTTTTATGAGTAGATTTTGAAAACCACAGCTGACTTTTAATCCTGTTTATTGAATGAGCTTTTTAGGTACAATTTTTTCTTCATTTCAACATCATTCCATTTATTGTTGCACACAGAAAGTTCAGCTGCAGTCATTGGTCCAAAATCTACCAGTAAACTTTGGTTTTGAAGATTGATGTTGATAGAAACTATGTTATTCTGTTCTCACCAGAGAACATATATACAAGGCTGATGACTGCAATGAACACTAGTTGACCTGCACTGAGTAGCAGTTAAATCAATTACCTTTTGAATTTGTGAGGGGAACAAAAAAAAAAAAGAAGAAAAAAAAAGGATAATGGACCCACATTACCTGCACTCAACAGACAGTTCTACTGACCTTTACTTGCAACTCAAAAATAGCTACGCTGTCAATATTTCAAATTCTACGTGAATCTGAAAAGGCTAAAAACAGCAAGCATGTGAAGTTTGAAAATGTAATTTGGTTTTAGGCACATAACAGGACTTCAGTCCTCCTGTTAATCTGTAGCATCAGAAACAAGCAACACAAATAAAAGCAAAGGAATGAAAAATGACACAAACTCATGTGTTTCTTGTTCAGCATTCTGCAGAATACAAGCGCTTGCTTTTAATCATAATAAACTCTCATTGAAGAATAGATGAGTATACTTCTGTTATCCTCCAAAACCATAAGAAATAGCATAGGGGTAAAACTACAAAGATATAAAAAAAAAAAAGTAATTCTGTTTATCTGACTCAAAGTTAAACAAAATACCCCCATGCATCGATTAAGAAATTGGCTATGCACTTTACCCTGACAGCCAACACACATTGGCTCAAATCTTCAGATGTTACTTTCTCATTTTTTACCTTTGTGTCAGTGCACTCGTGTGCAAATGTTAAACAGTTATGAGTTTATCCTCTAATCGGGTCTTAGGCAGGTTAATCTGCTGTGATTTAGCATAATTTTCCTGCCCTATTAAACCTTGTGTTCCATACACAAATGTCTCTGACAACATGGATTGGAGAATGCTGCCTTCTGGGAACTTCTGGTGTTGAAGTTCTATTTTCCTTCTGGTCAGCATCAATCTGATTGCTTTCTCCATCAATTGATGTTTTGATATTTATCTCCATTGATATATACTTTTGTTCATATGATTCCAGAACTGAAATTTTTCTACCTGTCTACTTTTTGTTATTAACCTGACCAATCTCTTCATGCCTTCTGCACACAACAAATAGTGTGGATGATGAGCAGCAGAGTTTCTGATTTGCACCAAAGTTTTCAGACCTTTGAAACATACCTCAGAAAATTAATCTCAGTGAGATATCTAGTCTATAATAATAGCTTGAAAACCTTCCAGAGATAATGCATTCCTACAAGCCATGCTGTTAGTTCAAAAGATATTTGTTCTGGCTGTGAGCAGCAAGATCTCAAATTCTTCAGAGTCCATATTGCCCTAGCTCCTTTCTTCTGTGACTTCTGGTCCAGAAAAGAAAGCTCAGACTATTGTGTTTTGAATCTGAGACTAACGATTTGCAGTGGTTGCAATTTTTTCTCCTCTTTTGGATTCTGCTGGGTTTTGCAACAGATAATGAATGCCATTCCCAATCCAGAATGGAGGCATATGGTCTTCTTAATGCTTTCAAAAACTGCAGTTACATTCTTTGCTTAGGAAATGAAAATCATGATCGTACTAAAAAAACCTCCTGTCTTCCACTAAAAATCTCTCATTTCCATGAACTTTACAATATATGAATAAAACATTTTTAATTCAAAGTGAGCATTATAATTAACACTGAACTGAATAAATTTTCAAAGTACTCTGGAAAGAACTTATAATAATTTTAAAAGTGTAGAAATTTGATAACATGCTGTTAATGTTTCAACTGTATAAAAGCATCATTCTCTGAAGAAAAACATCCTTAAAAGTATGTGCAGCCACTCGAAAAAGGAAAAAAACCTCACATTTGAATACTTTGTAGCAATTTCTCACACATAAAAGCTCAAAATTTGAATGCAAGGTTAAAAACTATTCTTCAATAACTTCTATCAAATTATTTTTTATTATAAGCAATTTACAAATTCTTATTCTTGATAAAGTGGGCTAAAAGGCATAAAAAGACAAAAGTGGCTAGAAGCAGCACAATCAAATCTGGCTGTTAAAAGAAAGATTAGTTACTAATTTTGCTAATTCCTTTATTTATGGTACTATACAAACATCACGTATGAAACCAGTCATTTTTATTGAAGACAGATGACATAGGTAAGTATAAAACATAGGCCAATACACATTTTATAGACTTTGAAATGGCAGTTCATAAACATGATAATTTTGTAAACTCTAAATATGTTTCTTTAACAACATGGTGATATGGAAATAACATTACAATGTAACAAAAATGCATTATCCTTTGTATTCTGTTATGTAACTACGGAGATTTGTGCCAAATTAGTTCAAATAGTTGGCTTGAAGCAGCAGCAGAGCAGGTGACATCTATTTTGAACCAAATATGAACAAGTGCCAGTGGTGGCAAAATACACAAACCACTGGCATATTTGATAATTTCTTGTTACTTGCATGTCATAGCCTCTTAAAACTTCACTCTTTTAACAACACAGGTTTCCATCATGATCACTTTTTAATAGAGGAATAAACAAAACTCAGGCTCACCATAGTAGAAATAATTGCTACAAGCTAAAATTTCTGGGCATTGCATTAACATTCAAAAAAGGCCTTCTCATGAGATCTAAACATAGCATTCAAAACATGGTACCTTCCAATAGCTTGCAGGTGCAGGGACCATCTGCACAGAAAAATTCACTGGCTGTGGGCCATTACAATGTTACCATACAGTATCTGTCACTAAATTACAATGTCATGTTGGTAATATATTTTCCCCGCATTTGTGAACTTTAATTGTCTGTTTGATTTCGTATGGTAATATTTTACAAGGAAACACAATCATGAGAGCATGTACTGTAGATGCATAAGTAATTTAAACAGTCAAGCTGGATTATTTTTAATGTTCAATATTTAAATTTGTGTTGTTTGCAACTTTCCAGATAAACCCCAGGATGCATAAAGCTCTAAGGGTTAGAATATAATGTATTCAGTGTTCATTCATTCCAAGAATAATTGTCATAAGCAGACAAACAAACAGTAGCTCAAATAAACAAATAGACAATAAAAAGCACACTCTTCTGACTTCCAAAGCTGCCTGGTGTGCAGAACAGGATTTTTTTTTTTTTTTAATGTCTAAAATACCCAAAATACAAAAGAACTCATATTGCTTCAAGAAACACTTCAATAGTGCAAATTCAACTTTCAAGTAACTGTTCAGAAGATGATACAGTTCTGCTAGGATAAATGCAATCATTGAGTTCAGCACTGACTCATTATTTCAGCTTATCATGTGTAAATCATAATAGGTATGCACATCTTGTTCAATAAATAGCACCAAATAGAGAAGCCTTCTCATTCATTTTCTACAATACAGATCCCTTTCTCTGAAACAGTGAATACCAGCTTCACTCATGATTCACCCGTGCTGAGTTTATTATGTGGTTACAATCCAGCCATTTCAATATGGATCAATGCTTATGACTTCAATTTCCTCTCTCCTCAAAAATCAGTATTTATCTCAGCTTCAAAGCAATAGATAGACACTGGCTAAAGTTTTGACAGTGTGCCAAGACACATATGTAGCTTTGTAGACAAGGCATGCCTTCCCATACAGGTGTAAATTTTAGCAATAGGTTGCCATTTTGCCTCTACCTTTAGGTCCAGTTGAACTCGTAACTAGGAGAAACACATAAATACATAAAATACATAAAGAAACAAAAAATAGTAATTAAAAAATAAAAGGAAAACCCCAAAAGATAAAGGAAAGACTAGGTATTATTTCTTTCTCACTAGGCAGGACACTGGTATGGACTGCAAAATTCTATGTCCTACTCATAGTCTGGCAGGATCTCAAATTGTGTTCATAGATACTCATCACAGCTGGTGTATGTGGCATCAGTAATTACAAGGTCATAGTCACAACACCATAATCAACATTCTGTCATCACTTCCAATATAGGGTGATATTTTCAAGGTTTGTAATCTTTATGAAATTAAAAATTTATCTAGAATTATTATGATGCAAATGTCTCCAGTATAAAAGTTTGTGCTTTCTATTTCGGGAATAAAAAAAAAAAAAGTCTTCCATTCTGTTTCTGTATGAGAGCAGGAATCCTAACTTTAGGTAATGATTTCTCCTCACACTCCTATCTTTCCTCACCTTGAAGATTTTATAATAATGAAATGTGGCAAGTACTTAATCACCATTATGCATTTAAGATTTTGAAAAATAATGTGAAAAAAAAACCCACACAGAAAAAAACCTCTAACCCAACTGAAAACTAAAATCCTGAAAATATTTTCCTACTGCTTTCAGTTTCTAAGAATTGATTAAATCAACTGATTAAATTATTAGGTAATAATAATCAATATATGGTATTATAGAAGTAATTTCTCTTGTCTTTCTAAAATGTGTGGCTTCATGGGGAGATAAGGTACATATCCTGAAAGGTGCCTAGATATTTTTGCCATAGAACATACAGGATATTGATAACAAAAGCTAGAAAAACATTTAAAGTCCCAGGATAACTTGCTGTTCTTTTGCTATGACTTGAGTTCTGTTTTCCAACTAACTGGAAATTCTAAGAAAGGAATTCTTGCATGTGTTCCTAGAAGCAAATTCAGTAAAACACATAAGTGGTAAAAAAAAAAAAAAAATAGGTTGCAATAAGATTGCCTGAATTCCTGCAGAGAGGCATATGGTATTTTCTCTTTTTTTTTTTTTTTTTTTTAATTCCAACAATATCACAAACTAACTTCCTAGTTCTGTGCTTATTCTTCTGAGGGAAATAAACTACTCCATCTTTGTATTGCTGACCTACATTGGGTAGAGAGTAATACAAATACATTTCTTTATGCACTTTATAATTTCTTTATTTTCACATCTGAAGAAATTCCAACCTGCTTCAGGTCTATTATAGATAGAGTCAATAGAAATGATTTAATTCTTTTGGGATACATACTTCATCTCAAGAAAGACAGATATTTTATTTTTCCCCTTCATTCAACAGGTAAGTTGAGCAACAGTTTCTGTAGGACCAAGAGGAAAGTTGTAAAAGCAATGGCCAAGAAGTTTGGGGAGTCTATGCACCCTTAGCTATGTTAGAGGCAAGAGGGCTCAGGATTTTTTTTTTTTAACTGATTTAATGACAGCGAAATTGTGACAGAAGATTAGGGACTATCCAAGAGAAAATCTTTATCTTTCCTGTTTATGTTTTTCCATATACTTTCTTTAAGCATAGAATAATGGCTCTGTTGCAGATTTGATTTTGGCTTCAATGGATCTTGACTCTGACACAACACTGGAGTTGCCATGTTTTAATGTATATATGGAGTATATAAATATGTAGTAAGCATTATTTCATTACACATGAAATAAACATTTAAACTCAAGTATTGATGAGAGAATACCACTAGCCCTATATATTTCAATCAATTATACACTTAGCTATACTCACTTGCTCGTATGATTCTCTTTATTTTTCAAAAAAATTTATCAGTTTAAATCTGTTTTTCTCAAAGGCTTCTCTAAGAACCCCAGATCATACTAGAAAATTTACACAATAGCTTGAAGTTTAGATAAGCAAAGAATTATCTTTAATTATTAATATTTAATAGTATTAAGAATAATACTTAAATTGATAGAATAATATGTGAGGACAATGGATTTGAAGAGAGTTCTCAGGGCTTGACAGAAGGCACACACAGTATGCATCTGTACGCAAACTTTGAGACAAGGTGTTTTTAAAACACCTCTCAATTACTCCATCTCTGAATCAAACCAAAAAGTACTGTCTGACAAATATGTAGTAGCGGGGAAAGAGAAACAAATATTTTAAGGCAAGGGATGCATCTCAGGGACCTTCATCAGAAAATACATACTGTCTGAATCATGCAAACATATCAATCAACATATTGATAAAATAAAGTAGCTCATTGTGGAGGCTGGCTTTGGGAGCAAAGAGCTTCCAAACCAAGATTTTAGTGCTGTTCTTGCTTATGTTTCTTGTGTTATATTCATTATAAATTAAAAGAAAATAGAGAGGATGCCTCAAATTCTAACACCACCCACAGCTAAACCCAGAATGCATCCTAATTCATAATTACATATAAAATCCAAGTAGTTTTAATGTGGAATAAATAGCTGCAGCTTAGTACATATTCATTATTTTAGGAAAAAAAAAAAAACAAACAGAAACCTTTTCCCATAAAAATGCTCATTATTAATTAATCAAATTAATGGAACATACCTTCATTTAGGTCTATATAAATTTTGTTATTATTTTGTACCAATAAACACTCCAACCTGAAAAAAAGAAGAGTTCTGCTTAACAACTCACATTTTTATCTATGCTATATTCAGGGCAATTAATGAACTCAACATTATTTCTTGTTGTATTTGTAATAAAAAGAGTTTAATTTTTGGAAGAAAAAATATTACAATACTCTTCAATCTTTATTATATTTTAATGTTTTTATATACTATGAAGAAAAGGGAAAATGGAGGATTCCTTTCACTTGTTAACCTTTTGCCTTTTAAATAAAATAGGCTAATATATAATAACCACTATATAATATCTGCATGCCATAATTAGGCAATACATTTGACTCTCAGCTACATCCTATTACAATCACCTATTACAGCCACTGAACAAATTTATTATACAAAAGTCTTTTTTTGCTGTGTCAGGAACCTTAATTGAGCAAGAAATATTTATCTCTTCTGGGATTTAAAGAGTAAGAAGCATACTAAGTTTCTGATTTTTCTCTGTAGCACTCTGAAATATCACATTTATAGGCATTCCATGTTCAAATTTGATATTGCTCACACAAGTTACTCTATACTTATTTCCTCAAATATACTTGTTAGATTTTTAGGCCGAATCTCTGAATGAGCAGTATTAACAAATGATTTTGATATAATTGCAAATTATTTCATGGACAGGATTGTATTAATGCAATAACTGCCAAATTGTAATACCTGTGATTCCACAGCAATTTAGCTTCAAGTCAAAACTAGTTTTCTGAGTCTAAAAAACCCCAATATTCAAAATATTAAACCTATATTCAAATAAAAAGAAACTTTAACTTTCTAGACCAACGGAGCTTATATTACCTCTAACCTCTCTGAAACATTCCCTGAGAATGTTTCATATCAGTATAAATATATCCTGAATGAAAATACAAAAACAGTTTAGAAAAATCCAGCATGCATAAAAGAAGGAGCATCATGTAGTTTAGTTTTATTTGAAACACAAGAACATTTTTTTCTTTTCATTTTCAGAGTACTTTGCTTGTCTCCTTTTTTTTTTTTTTTTTAGATAGGAAGAATATTTCACTCCTCCCTGAGATGCTACATTTTAATGATTTGCAAGGAAGGGATTGAGTTTGTTGCATTGATTGATCTCTATCCAAGTACTTTGATGTTTGCTTTCAGAATAAAGAGAATTTGGGAAAATATTCTGGAGTCAATACCTTACTATTCTATTTCATAGATACATGTATTCACAGAATGAAAGAGATTGGGGGGAGCTTGTGGAAATTGCCTAGTCCTAATCCCTCTTCCCATAGTGGGGGGAACTGGAATAGGTGGCTCAGGGCTGTATCCACTCAGTTTTGAATTCCTGAAGAATGGAGACTGAGTAACATCTCCAGGTGATCTTTTCAAGCATTTGGCAGCCTTACAGAAAAAAAAAAAAAAAA
>LTAT01000001.1:64568715-64597866 GCA_003286495.1 Chlorodrepanis virens | reverse complement strand
AAAAAAAAAAAAAAAATTGAAGCTTAAACAAAATTTTCTGCACTTGAATTTTTTTCCATTGCCCTCTTTATGCTGAGAAGGGTCCAGCTCCATCTTCTTTACACCTTCCCTTGGTTACCTGAATGTGATGGTTCACATATCATCCCAAGGATACCTCAGACATAATATTGACATTATCTGCCTCCAAGGTACAATCACCTCTTGATGAGTAAGATGCATAACTAAAGTCACTCAAGCTCCATCTAAAAGTAAAGGAATATTACAAAAGTAACTTAAGTGGGGAGAAGTCAGGGAAGACTCCATTATAATTTCTGGCATCAACTGATGGGCTGAACCTGTTTTCTCTCCCATAGGTCACCTCTTAGGTAAGAGCCATACTCCATGGGTGAATGATTACCTTGAGCTAACAGTTGTTAGTGATTAGAGATAGTTAGTACATCCCTTTGAAAATGTTTTTGCAGTCAGATACTATCACCAGGAATCCTCAAACCATAAGCTGTCACAATTTTTTTTAAGAAAGAGTGTTATTCCATATACTGTTAGTGTTAGTCCTTCAACGGTGCTAGCAGTGGAGGATGGAGTGTGACAGGCTCAAATAAGTGTATGGAGACCCATGAGGAGGTCTCTCTGTTTGTGTGTGTCCTTTAATAAGTCAGTCACACTGCCCTTCAATCCTGCAGACTGTTCAGTAGAGCCCCCTTAACAGGATGCTGACAGACTGGATGGGCACAAGGATCTCAGCTTTCCTGGGACACCAACACAGTTATCAAACACAAAGGGTCTGAGGATATCTACTCTATTCACATGACACCAGCACATGCAAGACACATGCAGGCATAAATACAACCTGCTGTCACTCATATTTTCATTTCCAGAAAACAGGTAGATCTGTTGAGAATTTCATTTCTACAGTTCCATAATTTAAAAACATCTGAAGTGGTTTGCTTTTTAACTTAAGTGCAAACTTCCCCTGGGATAGAAATTAAAATGCCAAGCCAAATTTCATCAAAAAAAGTGGTTATAAATGCTGACAGGTACTTAGCTATAGTGTCTGTGGGTTTAGTTGCTTTTTTTTTTCTTGGTTGGTTGGTTTTGTTGCATGGTATTTTGTTTTGTGTGGAGGGTTTTAATCCTACAGGAACATAACACGAACTTTACAGTAAATATAAGCATAATTTTCATTTGCACTGAAAAACAAGCAAGGAAAAGACATTAGAAGACAATAGATTTTTCTAAGCATTTGGATGAAAACAGTATTAGCTTAGGTAAGAAATGGTAATAAATATATAAATTATGAATTCAGAAGTCAACAAACATTTAGTTGCAATTTTAGTAACATTTTTAAGAACATAGTACATCAAAAATATACATTGATTTCAAAACTGGTCGTTAACCTAACTTTACAGCTTTTGATTCCCATCTTATTTATCCTCTATCACTATTTCTAGTATCTTTATTAGCCCCCACAAATAGTTCTCTGAACATTTTTTGTTTCTTTATTTTCTTTAAAAATGTACAGATTTCAATTTTTAACCTTTTGATTCATCATAAAAAGTTTTCAGCTGAAGCATTATATATCAAGAGATCTTTGTGCACCCAAAAATATTCATTACACTGAAATGTATTCAAATAAATGTACAAGATCTACCTTGGAGACCCTTGCAAAATTTCAAAATTATAAATGAAAAAAATATAATGAAAAATGAAAATGAAAAAAATATCATGATGAATGAAAAAAATATCATGGATTCCCATGATTGTTTACCTCTAATAGTAAATATTTATTAGATCCATGGTTTAAATTAGTCATTTTTAAATTAAATTAATTTAACCCATACGTTATAGTATTTTTAATGCAAAATAGGCATTGGTCTTACCACTTCATAGCAAGATTAATGAGAATTCACTCTGTAAAAGGTGAATACGTTCAGAATTTATTCAAATGTAGGAATAATTAGAGTTAAGTAATAAAAATATCTTTCTGGATTCCAGTGCTTAATTCTTTCATTTTAGGGCATTGACTACTGAATGTATCTACATTCTACAGTCTTGAAGAAACAATGTTCCTTCCAAATCCGGTGAGACAGCCCTTGTGAAGCACCTTCTGACTTTTCTTGCAAATGAGCAGTTAATGTCTGCATGTTACAATCACTGCATTACATGGGCTAAAGGACTCTCCCTTCTTTTCTCTCCAACTTGCTGCTGGCAAGAAACAATGCAGTCATTTGCCATTAGCCTGAATGGGACATGAGGCTGTTGTAAATGACTAATCAGCATCCAACAGCAATCAGAATGAGCTATGTTGGCGTATGTAAATGCTGACAAAGCAGCACTCAAGTCTAGAAAGTTAAATTAGCATTTATGTTGAGATAACAATACGAATAAAATAAATAAAATAAAATAAAAAACCAAATGTTGCTCACAAAGAAGTCATTTTTTTCAACCCAGAAGATGATTTCCTGTGTCCTAAGATAGGTAAGGTCAACTGTTTTGAAGAGGTATAAACCCTGGTTTCTAAAGGATTCCCCCAAACTTTTGAATACCTTGTGAAGAGAGATCCCTCCTACTTTGACAATAAAACCAAACAAAATTACATGAAAAATATATTGCATATTATTATAAGGAAAATTAATTGGAGGGAAACAGAAAAAACGTTATATAAAAAACTTTGAAGCAAAAATAGTTAACAATCATTTTGGTAGCAAGCTGGAAAATTTAGTTCCTGTTTCTAATTTATTTACTTGGCTTTTTGCACAACCTTTTCTGGCTTTCCTCTCCAGTAGCATTTTCCCTTGCCATAGGAATATTCATGAATCCCCTCCTGATTTTTTCATTGCTGTCAGTTCTCAAATAATTATCCTTGTTTTGGCTTATCGTGTTGTTTTCTTTTCTAAGACTGTACAGTGGGGGCACAATTATTATTTTTATTAGTTATTTGTGAAACTTTGATAATGGCATCAAGATAATAGAAAATCTTATTACATAGTTTTTATCATTAGGGAATCAGCCATTGTCTAAGAAGAGAAGCCAGGCTCAAAGTATTCCAGATGATACAGAGTATATGTTACAGTATTTCTTTAGCTCTTATTCTGCATTTATAATGGATTTTAGGCAGGTCATAGTCATGACAAAGGAACTTAATTTTATCCATCATAATAAGCCAATGTATAGTATGTAAAACCTTCACAGCATCAGGCTCCTCACAGACTTTCTTCCTACAACATGAAAGGGGTGAAACCAATGCTAATAATTCTTTCAGAAGATAAGCTTTTTGAATGAATGGCAAAACTATGAAAACTGGAATTTCATGGTTTTCAGAGTACTATAGAGTTTTAAATTGATTTCTGTAAATCACTTTAAAAAAGTATAAAAGATTTTTTCTCACTTTTCCCCCCAAAGAAAACCCACTGCGAAGTTTGATTGTAGCTGTTGATGTAGCTTGTCTTTATAATATGAAAGCATATTCCTCAAACAGAAATACTTTTCTATTACTCTGAAAATAATGCTATGATTTTTCATTTTAAAACACATTCTAATTTTAAAGAATTAACTGTACTTAAAAATAAAAAAAAATTATTTGCAATTTAAAATAATAGGTAATGATATTTCAGTTAGAATGATTGTAGATGGGCTTTAGTTCTTTTACCACAGCACTGTGTGCTTTACCTTTATGGCAAGTTTTTTTTGTTATTTTTTTAACTTCCATTTCATATACTGAAGGAAAAATGTGTGTCAGATACTATCTATTTAGGCTCTGTCTTTTCAGTCATATACTATACTTTGAGAGACAAGATAGATGTAAGTCACCAAAAAATAGTGGAAGTTGCACTTGGTTTCAAAGTAAAAGATAACACCTGATGGCAAAATAGGTTTAGAGGTTATATGCCCATAATAAGGTGGCAAATAGAGACAAAGGAAAACTGCAAGGATTTGTTACAAAGTAATCAGTCCAAATAAACCTATTTGGTGTTACTGATATGCTGTGGAGTATCCAACCTCTGTCCATTAATCCAAAAGCCTTTTAAGAAATCCTGTCACACCTGAAGAAGCATTTCTGTTGTTTTAGATATTCCAGAGACTCAAACACAAAGAGGTGCCATGTTAATAAATTATTAAATTGAGCCCTGAAAGAGTGCTAAGAGAAAGACAACTGAGTACTTCTGTGGAAAATAGAAAGGAAAACTTTTTAAGAATTAAGAGAGCTATGCAGAGTTTTTTCCCGAAGTTTAATTAATAACTTATCTCAAACCTGAGAAGCAAGTGCTGTCCAGCAAAGATCAAATGTACACTTATTTATTTCTTCTTGTTTATCTTGAAGCTTTCTATACTCCTAATGCAAGTTGTATCCATACAACATAGACTAAGAGAACATCATATTTGGATTTTAAACATCTTTGATCATCTTTGAGGCACTTACTAAATGAAAAAAAGCAAACATATTTGAGGATTTTTATCGTTTCATTTTGAAGTACTTGACACTGCACATGCACTTGTCTAGAATTAACATGCATTTTTTCAGAATTCTCACAATTCCCTGATGTTTAAGCGACTGTTGCTTGACTTGTTATAGTTGAAGCCCTGAGGATCTCTTTTAGTAAGTGTGAAACCCCAAGGTGATTTCTACACATCAAACTGCAGCCCTTTGAAAAAGTTAAAGATGGTGTAACCTGTTGAACCATTTCAAATTTATTTGGGACGCAATTAAACAGAAGCATGTTGTCATAAGAAAACATATGAAAGCAACCCTAGAAAAAAAATCAACTGGTCATATTAATTCTTTATCTTCCTCTCAGTCCACATAACCATGATTCTGTGTAATCTGTACAGAGAAAGCTGGATCCCACCGATCTGACAAAACAGGGAAGGAACGCCAAAGAAAGCTCAAAAAATGTATGCAAAAGTACAAATAAGTCTGATTCAGAAATAAACATTAGAAAGAGAAGTTGTAGAACCATTTTCCTGAAAAGTTCTAAAAATAGACTCAACATTCCATTATGGAAACCCCTTATATTAGGGTTCCTTTATAAAACTGGATATTGTTTAAGGTATTGCTAAATGTAGAAAAATTACTTGTGACATTTTCTACAGGATCAGACACTTGGATTTCACATCTATGGAGTTTTTTCAATTACTCTGCAAAAGTGAGATAATCTGATATTTTATGGTCTGTACAGTTATCTCCAATGACAGATGTAGAGGACTAGCTCAGAGACACTTTTGCAAACCTAATTTTTCAAAAAAAAAGCAGAAAATGGTACAAAAATTGGAAACATTCTGTAATGTCTTGGCAAGGATTACAATTTATTTTTGTTTTTTAAAACATGCTATGGAAAAATGACAATACACAGAGAAATTTAAAACAGAAAGATCTCATGATAAAGAGTTTTAAATGGTAGAAAAGCATGTGAATTATGTCCTGTGAAATGCCAGTACTGTCAGTTAATCCTTTTGTTGTTTTTTTTCTCCTCCTCCCACCTTTCAAAACAGGAATGGATGTGAGCCTACCTCAGCAAAAAACTGAAATTAAATAGAAAGAAAGGCTCAAAACTTGGCACAAGTGTGGAACTCTGAACTTCTAAAGTCTGAGTGACACCAGCCATAAGTAAGCTATGCGACACTAAAATGATACTGGATGCTATAGATACAGCAGGAGCCAGATCAGGAGTGTTCCAGATCTTTGCTTTTTCATGGCCCTCCTTACTGAGTTTTGTTTTATCATGATCAGCCATAAGACTCCTCTGTCAAAAGACATCCCCAGACTGCTTTCACAAACTCAAACTTTGCACAACCCAAACATCCTTTTTTTTGTTGTTGTTTTGTTTTATTTTTTTCTCACAGATATTCTTGGTTTTAGCTGTGAAGTCTAATGTATAATCAGGTCCTAGATTTCAAAAGAAATTAACATACTCAAAGGAAAAAAAGCAATTGTTCATGGAGAAAAATGGTTTTATGACTTTAGGAGTGATAGTGTCAAAAGTACATTTTGACAGTTTTCTTCATTAATGAAAATTAACAATCATGACACTTGAATCACACCTGTCACTACAGTAAAACAGATTGCATAAAATCAATTATTTCTCACATGTTATCATCAATGAATGCGCTGCATTGGTTTACTGTGTGTTCCTTCTTTACCCCCGAAAAAACTCTCTTTTGTCCACTTGTACAGCTGTCAAACCAGCTTGTAACCATTTGCTTAAACATATTAACTGTAAAGAAAATGCTGGAACTACTTAACAGGTCTACCTTAGAATGGAAAACCAGCCCAAATATCTCTGATATGTTGACACTAGAAATAGATAATTTAGTGTCTAAGAAAATTTCAAATTTCAAGACACTTGAGAAAATGCTTTTGTCAGTTCATGGGTGTCGTGGGTAGCCCAAAGTGTTATTTGTTCCATATCTATTTCTACCACCACAAGAAATTCTTACTGCCTTTTTAAGACCCTGTGCCATGGCCAGAACCAGAATCTGAGGACAAGGGGTATTGCCAGAGTCCTTTTTAAAGTTGGAGCCTGGAAGATCAGGGAGTTCTCTCTGTCCTGGCAGTTTTTGGAAGGCTAAATTCTGCTTGTATTTCATTTCTCCTTATTGGTGGAAAGGGATTGCATAAAAAAAAGAAGGAGAGAACTCATTTTAGAGTGTTACCCTTTAACCTATTTTATATAGATTATATTATATTGTCTTACACCAAAACAAGGGGAAACTGTAGATTGGGGCTGGCATTTTTCACTGCAAAGGTAGAAGTCGCAGTTCCAGTCATCTGTCTCTTCCAGCATGCCACTTATGAAACATGCCTGCTTTTAATTCAGCTGAACCTATACAAAGAATGGAATATTAAATACATGCTGAAGGGGAAAAAAAAAAAAACAACATGGTTTTATTATGGTTTCTGCTTTTTAAAGTAACATGAATTCATTTTTAGATAAAAAATACTCTATCTGCTCCTTTACTGCTATCCATATTCATATTTTCTCCCCTATAGTGTTTGATTTTACTGAGTCTTAAAAAGAATTTCCCAACCAAATTGAGTGGAATAGCAACAAAACAAACTAAAATTGTTAACAGCCTGCACATTACTTAACACTCCATAGTTATGATGGATGATACAATGATGACAGATGAGTCCTCGCTCTATTCTAAATTCTATCAACCACATAAATTAGTAATGTCATTAATATGATTACTAGCTGCTCACTCACCTTCTACAGCAGCTGTTGCTTTATTCCTGGCTTTGGTCTTTTGATTACTCCATCTAACAGTATTAGAAGTCAGTACAGAATTTGCTTGCAGCAGAAAAAATCTAGACGAGAGAAATATACTAAGGAACCATTGATTACATTTTAGCATCTGATTTGCTCTTTAAATGAAAAATATGTTGGACTCATTCTAATAGTGTTTAAAACTTTGATTAACTTTTTAAAATTTTGGCTGGTTGGCTGCTGGGTTTTGGAGTTTTCTGGGGGTTTTTGGGTGGAGTGGAGGAGAGTCTTTTGGTTTGGTTTGGTTCCGTTTAGTTTTTTTGTTTAGTTTTTGTTTTTCTGGCATTTGCCATACAGAGTGCTTCATGTGGAGATCTGTGACAGCTCATTGAGAGAAATGCGCATTAGTTTAAGTCAGCCATTTGGTAGTGCCAAGCAAAGTAATTTAAGCAGCAATTTCTAAAATATCACTAATGAATATTTTCTTCCATTAGTTTCATTTGACCAGCTGAGGCAGACAGCATTCTGACCAGCATTTAGCTCTGTGAAACTAGCATATCAAAAAGCTTGTGACAGAGGCTGTGTCTCTTTGATCTGATCTATGATCCCATTGATAGTCCCACAATAAACAGCGTTCAGATCCCTAAGGATTTCATTAACTGTATTGAAGATATTGTATTAATTAATTCTAAAGAATTCAAGAAGAGTTGAGGCCATTTTTTATTATTCTTGCATGTACCAATCCCATGGAGAGCAGCAGAAAATAAATTCAAGCTTCATTGAATTTAATCACTGGAAATATTGTGTGGGATCACGATCTAGGTTATTAAAGAAAGTGCAATCATCTTTATAAAGATTTTTGAAGTCTTCAGTGGTACATATATTTATTGCATCATTCCTGACATTCTGATCCATAAACCACACTTTCAATAATAGAAAAGTTCTGGACATTTTTAATTTCTCAGAAAAATTATGAAATATTTCATTGCAATCTATTATTGCTAAGACCTTATTACAGTATATTTATGCAATGTATTAAACAAGATTTAATAGCAAGTGATGAAGGATTGTCATTAAGAGTTAAAACGGAATGATAGGGATAGTATAGATAAAGTATATATCATTAATAAGTATTATTATTTTTATTATTATTATTAGAATTCACGTTTCTTTAAAGGTTTAAAACTTGACATGGGCCTGGAAACCTCCTCTGAACTGCTAAGATCTTATTCGTCAAAATATTAACTCCTGATTTTCAGCATAGAAGACATGTAGCAGAAACACTTCACAGGCTGAATATTTATCTCTGAGACATCAAATCCTTGATGTCTCAGAGATAAATATTCTACAGAACAGAAATAGGCACAAAGATATTTCTTCTCATGATAATTCTATACATTTCTTCTTGTTCTGTGAGTGGAAGTTTCAAAATATGTTTTCTCAAATTGTTTAGCACTTCTAATCACTATTCACTTCGCTATCAGAGACATGGAATGCTATGAAAATGAAAAATCAAATAGTGATTGACAGTATGAAGAATAAGAAAAATTCCCCTCCAACCTCTTTTTACTGTGCTCCCACTTTCATTGGGTATTTCTCTTAACACAATGGTCATTTGGTAAGTTTTTTTTTTCAGTCTGGCAGTTATTAATGCAATGAAAAGCAAAGGTGAACAAAATCAACTTATTCCATATATCTCTTGCTAGTATATCTTCACTCTTATGGGGATACATGACACTAAGGTGGGAGGGGAGGGGAGAAGAGGGGAGAAAAATTCCTTCAAAACAAAACCTAATTTATATGTTGTGCCCAGTCAAGGAAGGGCTTTTACTCTGCCATTTGACATTGATTTGTCATTACTCTGAATTTTATAAATTAAGACTGACATTTTATAACTCACTAGCAATAGTCTTGAGAAGTGATATAAACATATACATTTTTTAAAATGTCTGAATGACTTGTACTCTCTCTCATACTGACTTTAAATGGATTGTGGAATTTCAGGAAACTGAAATATCTTCATTTCTCTATACATAATCAGATCCCAGTTGTTGGAGGTGGTTTTTTTTAATAAAAGCTGGTTCATAGAATCTTCTTTATCATTACAAATAAAAATCTGAATGAGAGAATTTATGCTTGTTGGAGAAAATCTTGTAAGTGCAAATGCATTTACATACAACTCAAAAGTTAGTCAGAATCTAAAGTTCCAGGTTTTCTACTGTGGTTAGCACAATGTAGACATGTAAAATAGTTAAAGAAAACCTTTATTCTTGTGACCATATGTGTGAATTTGAAGTAATTTTGCTAGCACCACAAGAATTTTCATTACTTCTTGCTTCATAATGATGAAATACCCTCTCTATATCCGCCTGTCTGTCCTCAAAAGCTGCTTCTATTTAAATTCCTAATGGCAGACACGTCATGCTGGGAAGCAGTGAGGCCACTCACATCAAAACACTTTAACCTAATGTGTTATGACTAACTGCACTGGAGGTTTTGCATCGAGGAACAATGTGTCAGCAACAAGACTAGGATACTTAAACACACTTGCATTGGGTAGAGGCTCAAATTAAAGCATTTTAAATGGTGAAGATTGTAGAATATAAAAGACCCTCAAAATATTACAATTTATTCACACTCATTGGAAATGTTGATGTGTATATAGATTTGTGATGGATGTCAGATTGTTCTAATTTCTTGTTTAGGTCTTTGAGGCGCTTCTGTAGAAAAATCTTAATTCTGCATGCTGTTGAAAGTGACTGGCCAGCATATTTAATGACAATCTCTCACTTACTAAGCAGTGCAACCAACAAATTTTTAAATTACAACCTATCTCTGTGGGGTTGTTGCATTGTATTTTATCTGTTTTTTTTTTTTTTAAATATTTAAAGAGTCAATATCAACTTGCTAAATTTTTCAGGTTTGCATTCTACAAATTAATTTTCCAATTGCATGATTTTTATCTTCCGCATCTTGGAAAATAAACCCCCAGTGCATGGATTCAAATTTCCAGTCGTGTAAGTCTACCACCTCAACTTATTTGTGAATCAATCAATTCCATGAATGTTAGAAATTTAAAACCCTTTTTCACAATGGATATTTACCAATCCCTAAGTGAAAGGAGGTTGTAGCCAGCTGGGGGTCAGCCTCTTCTCCCAGGTAACCAGTGAGAGGATAAGAGGATGTAGCCTCAAGCTGCACCAGGGGACATTCAAGACAGACATGAGGAAGAATTTCTTTGCAGGAAGGGTTGTTAAACGTTGGAATGGACTGCCTAGGGGGTGGTGGGTCATCATCCCATTAATTGTTCAAGGAAGAGCTGGATGTGGCACTTAGAGCTGTGGCATTGTTGACATAGTAACGATCAGTCCAAGGCTGGACTCAGTTATCTCAGAGGTCTTTTCCAGCCTAAACAAGTCCATGATTCTCTGAATATGATAGCCTACAGAATATTGTCTTTTTCTCAGGTAGCAAAAATCCTACATTCATAGCTAATGAATGGACACTCCTAGGCACAAACTGGGATCTCTCATCACTGGACACAAGATGACAAATATATTTCATGTCCTTGCACTTTCTCAAATGTGTAGCACAACATTTCTAAACCATTTTAACCTTCAGATTAAGAAAATAAATATCAATGAAAGGATTCCACTTTTTTTCAGAGGATCAGATACATAACCCATATACATATACACATTAATTAACTAATTTCTTTGGTTTTCTCCTAATTAATTTTTATGCTTTATGAAGAGAACAAAACAGTATCTGTGAATGTCTAAGTAAAATATACATGCAACATCAACACTATTAATATAATGCGAATGATTACTCTATATTCTTATGAATAAGCTACTTCATCCCTTGAGAAAACTGTCTGCTGGAAAACATCACCAGATCATTGTAAATAGGGGTCAGCAGAATGTAAATCAGAGCCCAAAATGAACCAACAGATTTCATAACATAAAAACTTTCAACATTACATTTTTCTTCTTTTAGATGGAGTTCAGTGGAGATGTTGTACATCTATGCTTTGTTAAAAGTTAAATTTATGTGAAGAGGAAATTACAGTTTTACATTAAACCAGAAACAAATCTACTTGAAAATTAGGAAAGAACAGTTCCTCTGGAACTTGGTCAGGAACTCTCTCTAATATATCAGAATATTTAAGAATACAAATCAGAGAGAAAAGACACATAAGCAGGTGAAATTATCTGCAGTGCAAAACAAAGAGGATCAGATTCTTGTGGGTCGGTCTCCAGAAGTCAAACAATTTCTTGGGAAAGGAAAAACAATACATGCTCCTTAAAAGTCAATTCCTGTTTCATTGAAAACACACTGCATAAGCAAAGAGTACTGTGCAAGGACAAGACTAGTATTTAATAACACCTAATCTATCTGAGACAGGCAAAATTATCACAGTTTAAATCTGCAGTTAAGATAAAAATGTAAAAGCAATGATGTACTATACTTTTGTAACACAGAAATTTGCTTTATTCACGGCATAGCTAGGTTTGCAGATGAATCACAATTCCTTCCACATCCAAGCAAAGCTGCAACACTGAGCCTTGTGACAAGAAAAATGAGTTAACAGCAAAAACAACTGTGTCTTGTGACACGTGCGAATAAACAGAACAATACATCTTGCTTTTATTTTTTCTTTTCGCTCTCAAAAAACAATGGACACAATGTATGTGAGGACCTAGAAACTGAAGTGCAAACATCAATCAGACTGGCATTTCATAGTGCAAGGCCTCCTAGCAGAGTCTTTGGTAACATCATGGTAGTACAGATTCTTAGTGAGAATAAAGTTCCATTTCACATCTCGCATTTGCACGTGCTTTGACTTCACCCATATCCTTCTCTATTCAGAAGCTTCATTGCCTTCTGAAAGCAAAAGAATTACAGAGAAACTTAAGTGTTTTTTGTCTATTTTCAAAACATGGATGAACAAAATATTTACATCACACTGAGAATTAAGTTGGCATTTTGCATTCCCTCTGGCAGGAGGAAGAAAATTAAGAAAATTGCTTTAGTAGAGTGTAAATACTCCTAACAAATAGAAGAAACAAGAGCATCAGATTTTGGAAATAACCATAGCATGTCTTTGGATATACACATTTTGTTGCTTCAGTACTAATCTAAGTATCTGGAAAGTAGTGAGACCAGATAATACCCTTAATCTCAAAGGCAGGAGCTGGAGCTGGGCATTCCATATGTGACACAGACCAGAAATATCTCCAAGCTAAAATGATCTACCTTCCAGCTGAGTATTTGGAGCTACTTCCTTAGTAACAATTTTTTTTCCTCTATTTTTTGCCTCATATTTCCAAAGCATCAGCACCCGATGTACCAAAAACTGCTGTCAGCTTTCCCAGAACATTTCCAAATTCTTTAAAGCCCGTGCTATTTACCCAGTTGGAAGTCTTTAAGAACTATATAATTTCCTTTGAATTCTCTTATAGTTGTTGCAGATAAAAGCTACAGCTGCCATTCACATTAAAATATTTAAATTTAAAATTTACTATTCAAGAAAGAAAGAAAAAAAACTGTTTTGCTCAAGTCCACCTTCTCACCCGCAGAAAAGATTATTTTTCCAAAAAATTAGATTGCAACATATAGCATGCATTTATATTAATAATAGTTGTGAGTCTTGATTTGAGAAGACAATTTTGGAGAGAATGGAGTTGCATTTTAAGTGTCATCCTTCATTTTCCACACTGAAATAAAGTGAGCCAACACTCTGTGTTCTAAATATTTTATTTCATGGGAATGTTCTTTTACTTCTTTTTTTCCAAGAAATGCATTTATTTTTTTTATCTACTACAGGTTTCCTTGGTGATAAGTTGCTGGAAGAACAAGAAACAATGATAATGGTGTCTGAGGTAATTTTCCTAGAAAAGCTCTATTTCCCTGTGTACTTTAATATTCAAAAATGTGATGCTAGTTTTATTGATGTGTATGAATGCAGAAATACTGCATGTAAAAGAATATAAAGACTCTCTTTTAAACACAAAAAACAAGGCAAGACCTTAAAAATATACTGAGAAGATGATAACTAGAACCACATAATTTGCCTTGAAACTTCAGTTTTGTTAAAACTGTGAAACTATGCATGAGGGAGACTGAAAGGGCTGCAGCCTCAAAACATTTCAGCCCTGTGTGTGTGTGTCAGAAGGGACAAGCCAGGCATTGTTCTGGTGAGGCAATTCCCTGTCCCACATGTCCCATCCCCCAGCCTGCATCCCACCCGGCAGTGGTTGCCAACCCATGGCAATGCTCCACACCTGCCCAACCCAGCTCCTGAGTGGCCACCACACAAGAAGCCCCACCTGGGGAAAGAGCCCAGGAAAGCCCAGGGGTACTTAAGCCAGAGTATCAGGCAAGTATCAGTCAACATGCTTTCACCCTGCTTTTTCTTTGGGATTTATACCAGCTGAGACACTGCTGGAAACAATAGTAGTAGCTAAATTCTTTTTCCTCTCTTGCTCCTTCTTCTCAAAGTCTGATTGACTTAGAATTGGATGGGTTGGAATTGGCTGAGTAAACGCTTTGTGAAATGCTTTATGTTCATTAAATGTCACTCTAAACTTTTGCCAAAGTTCCCTGATTTTCTGAAGTTTGCCAGTTTGTTTTTTGTTGTTGTTTTGACCTCTTGGGGAGTATATTGTCAGTATTTTCTCTTGTGTGTCTGACTCAAGGTACAGGAAGAAAAATTAAACCCTTTTAAGAGACTCATCAAGCAAGCTCTGGAACTTTACAATGTGAAGCTGGACATATTTTTTTAAACAGTAGAAAAAACTTCACAAAAGCTCCAACTTTACACATTCTTCTAAGAGAGACATTGGCTGGAAGAAGCGCTATTCCATATGTGACAGATTTAACATTTGAAATTATCTATTGTTTGCTATAGTTAAAGATAAAATTTTAAGCATTGCCAATGTGATGATATGTAGGAATGTCAATTTCTGAGTTAAATTAAATCAAAATGTTTTCTTACAAAAAAAGCTCAACAAGACACTAATAGACAGCCATTGCCATCTTCTGACACAAATAATGAGAACTGCTTTAACTCGAAAATGTTTTTTGTTGTCTTAGATAGCACGAGCTCTAACATCATTATAGTGCAAGGATTTCATATTGCCAGAGCTGCAATAGGTATGGCCTGTTAAGATCAGGCCTGCTTCTAATCTTTAGTATTTGGTCTGGCTGCAACTCATTGGGGGATAAGATTACCTTCTATACCACCTTCATTTACCCAAACTATATCCCCCTACAGTTTCTGGCTTTGATTAAATAAATAATTTTCTAGAGTTTTGCATTTCATTCAAATCCTTTACAGTTCTTAAGATTCAAGATTTACTTTCTTTTTGGTTTAATTTTCCTTTCTGCTGGGATCACTTGCATAAACTCAGGAAATGATCCACTAAAAACCTGTCTCTGAGCTGTACACACTGAATTAATGGCAATCAAATAGAAAATATATAGGCCAGTAAAAATAATAATTTAGTTTAGATCTTTTAAAGTCCACCGTGCAACGTTTAAGCCAAAAGCACCATAAATTGCCTGCTTAATAAAAGAGATATTATGGATTTATGATGTTAATATCTATAAACAACAAGAAACCCCCTAATTATTGAAACAAATGTATAACACTGACAGGCCATGACCTAAATGGAACTATAGATATGGACTATTCCTAATTTTTTTGGTATAACAAGAAGAATTACACACATTTTTTCTCAAATTTGAGACAAGGTAAGACTTTTTTTGGTTGCTATTTATTTTTGTTGAAAAATAGTTGTCAATTGTAAGGAAGCTCCAATGGATATTGTTTAACTTTGCATTTGTGAAATTTTCCAAATTATTTCCTATCAGGACCAGAATTGCAATGTGCATATCAAGAGCTAGGCTGAATTATGCACTACATTTTGTTTTAATTTAGCTGTATATATTATGCAAATTGTTTAGTCTCATCTAATATAAGATATCTTAAGGCTAGACTTTGGAGCAATTAGTGACTGTTTCCATAAACAATGAAGGGAGAAACACCTCCAGAAATTCATTCACCTCATCCCAGGAGAATTATAAAATTTTGTAAAGGAGGTATTTTCAGAGACTTTAATTCCCATCATGCTCAGTGACAGTGACCATTGGTTTTTACCACTGTTTTGCCTGCAGTAATCTGTATATATAATTTTTTTTTAATACTATGCAATTTTACAGAAAGTGTTCTTTTCATCATGGGCATGTTAAAAGGGACCTTCCACTACTGTAAGATTATAATTTAAGTGATCATAATTGTTTTATCAGTCAATGAGAAACAGCAATTTCTTTCAGCATGCTAAACATATTTCTTATCTACTGGGATTTAAGTGCAATGGCTTATGTCATTTCATTTTCTAAGCTCTTGCTTTGAAAGTGTCAGAAAAAAGAATACTTCACTTGGCACTTGTTGACAGCCTCTACATAACTCAGTCCTTGAACATTTGAATCATCTCTCTTTCAGCTGAATGTAGATTGTCTAGAAGATTTCCTGAATTTTAAAGCTGTGTCGCACACATTTGTAATGATTGAACAAGGTCAGGCTCTTTCCTTTCTCTCCCTTTTTATTTTTTTTTTTTTTTTTTAGGGCATTCTTGGATGTAAACTTTTATCTTTTTTTCTTCCTTTTTTAAATATTTTGAGTGTTATATTGTCCTTTTTTTTTCACAGACACCATAGAATAATTTTCAATTTTTTTTTCAGCTATCACATCGTCTTTGAATCGTTGTGATTACAAAAAAAACCCCAATCTTGCTGTTTAACATCCAAGCAAAATTATTGAATTCACAAAAAGGTATAGGTCTAGTTGTAAAGCTAGAAATCTCTGACTTGCTAAGTTTTCAGTAAAGCAACTTCATGGAGTTCTGTAACTGGGATTACTTAACTAGAAGACCCCTAAATAGAAATGTTCATTAAAATACTTCCAAAATGAAGGGCGTGTTCAGAATTAATGATAATAGAAAGAAAATTATAAATGTAAAATTCATATTGAACTTTGTAGTTAGAGTCTAAATTCTATGCAACCACAAATTCTTGAATATTTTTGGACATCAAAACACAGGAGAAATCTAAATTTAAAGAATCCTTCAGATACTCTTGACATAAGAATGAAAAACATAACATTTTATTTTTCCCTATATATTGAACATATTTTATCATAACAAAAATGTCTCCTCAGGACCAATGCTAAAGGTTATCTGCAAAGTAACTCACAGCACTCAGATGACATTGAAGAATATAAGCTAACAAAATCTCCTGCATGTGATAGTAGGAAACAGACATCTGTTGGAAACGTTTAAAGTGGTTTTCTGTGATGGTATAAAAGCTGTCTTTTGACATAGGTTTACACTTTTTGAGCTATAGGACTCAGATATCTTCCAATAAGGCAGTTAAATAATGTGGAAGTGTAGCAAAGCATTTAGTTCTGCAAATTAGATAAGTGTTGTGGAAAGTGCATCTTCTACCACCCTGTGGCAGTTTAGAATCACTGCATATTAGCATACCTCATTAAATATATTCAGCTTAATTCATTCTTCCTTAATGAATTTACTCACCAAGCAACACAAAAAGAACTCAAATTTAAAGATCTCCGCCCAATTAAACACGTGCAGATGCAACAAAAAAATTGCATTAAAAATACATGCTGTATTGGAAGATTTGCCTTTTTAGCAAACATTGCCATTTTAGGAAAATAATGACAAATCTATATAATAATGTATTTTTATTTAATTTCTAGTAACCATTGGATTGTTATAAAAGTCACAAATTCTGTTCTATTACCACCTAAAAATAATTACTTTAGAATAACTGTCTTGGAATTGTCCAGCTCTGAGGTGTTGAAGCAGTCAGTCTTCCATTATGAATTGATATTACTTGTTTTCATTCTCCTGTATAAAGATGTTTTTTTCAGATGGCTTTTAATGGCATACATTATGGTTTTCAAACTATGTGTCAAGGTCATAAAGGAAAAGTATTACCCAGCATCATGTTTATTTTATTCCTGTAAGATAGCATGCTTATAAAACATAATAATAGTCATAAAGTAAAATTAGCATGATAATAATTTCTATTTTCTATTCTAGTTTACTGTCATTTAATTCAAGTTTACAGGCTTTATTTAGCAGATTACTAATCACACAAAAATATAGTCTCAACAAAACATTAGACAATCTGCTTTTCTCCTGTTTTTTATCAGGAATCTCGGTCAAACTAGCAATTTTAGAATTACGTTAATAAGTCCTTCACTTATGGAAATGTACCTTCTTGTTTGCCATTAATGTATTTCATTGTCAGAAAATGCTAAGAACATGACAGTAAATAAATAAAATACTGTTCTCAAAAGGATGCTCCTTTTTCTAGAAATTAAGTGTAGAATGTGCATGAGGCTAGGTCTGGAAAGGAATTAAATCAGCAGTTCAGAGCATGAAGATACTTAACCTGCATTTTATTACACTGGAAACATTGAACCAAAATGTTCTTTTTTTTTCTTGAGTTACAAGCTAGCTGTTTGCATATTTTTTTAGCAAATTCTGAATACTTTGAAGAGGTTAAGTCATCTGTGATATGCAACACTCTGTTTATAAGCTTAAAGAAGGGGATGAAGTGTGAATTTGATATGATTACAAGACTATACTTAGAGAAAGATAAGGATATTAGTAGTTAAGCCATATATAAAGCTTAAGATAATCTTATTCAAAGGAAGAAGCTTCAGAGGTGTTAGATGTGATCTTTTACTTGAAAAGACCTCAGAGTTAAACATTGATAAGGATCTAATTTTATTGTTCTAAGAATAATAGAGATCATTATTATTTCATTCATATAGTACTATGTCTATATTCATTATAGACAGGATGAATGAGCTCCTAAAGCCGTAAGTGATTTTCTTCTCAAGTAAATTTGTCATCTCACCCTCCCTTTCCAGTGTTTGTATATATTGGTTTTTATCTAGATTAATTTAAATATTTTTTTGTATACTAAGCAAAATAAGGTTGGTATAGAGATTCATATTCATGTAGAGAGACTTCTGTGATGGCTAGGCTGGCACAAGCTGGTGGTTTGTATGTGTCTGCATTTGTACTGCATATGGTGTGAAACTACTCATGTGTTAAACTGCTGAACAATGTGACAAATTACATTTACCATGCACCTGTGGCTACCTCACCTGCTTTGTAACCACTGAACCCTGTCCACCAGGATTTATTCTAACATTCTGATTCTCTAAGCAGCTTCACACAGCATATAAAATATCTAAAAACCCTGACTGAGAATTGCTACCACGTAGTGCTTCCCCTCTGATTTATGTTGATGTGAACTTCAGAAATGGCAAGGAATTGTGCCTTTTAACTAATATGAAGTATAATAGGATATCTATCACAGAAAGATGAATTTCAGCTTTTCAGTTCCTCAGTGGGCTGTAGGAGCATAGATTGAAATTAGTGTTGCAAAATGGATGTCTTGAGACAATTTTGTCTTTACCATGTATTTTTAAGGGGTTACATCCTTATCTTGTTCTGTTTTCTGAGGCTTCCTTTGCATTGTGTTAAGTAATAAGACACTGTTATTTTGATTTCTGTATAAAGGCCTCCTGTCATTACCATCTGCTGCCTTATCTTCACAGATACATACATAAATTTGAGACAAGATGGAAATGAAGTACAAGCTGCAAGAAGAAAAGAAGAAAGGAAGTTTATTCCTGAGGTTCAGAAGGAGGAAAAGGGTGGTCTTTCAGTCTTTTTTTTTAATGTCCACAGAAGTCATGATGCCTGTGAAAACTGAAACATCACTTTTTCTTCTTTTGTGTTTCTTCTTTTTCTGCTTTTTAAAGTTGTTTCTTCATTAGTAAAGACCAATTTACTAGAGCAGTGCCCATTCCATTTGATCTACAGCCATTCTCTGGAGAGTTAGAAAAGGAGGATTTACGTGTTGATTTATTCTTGATTTTGATATATGCGAGAAACAAGAGGTGTTTTTTAAGGTAGCAGCTCACACATCCAAACAAACAGCTCTACCCTTCTGACTTGCAGATGTGCAATCTCCCTGGTTGTGTATACTTGAGAAGCCTTTGAAACAGATATTCTTCTACAAATTCTGTAGAGGTGACACTTCTTTCTTATCTGCTTAAATATATATGGCACTGAAGAAATCAGTCTGGAGTTTTTCCCACAGTCTTGCCCCCTTTGTGAGCTGCTGCAGGCCTGCAACTTGACCTGTGGTTTGTGTAGTGCTAAAGATGCTATTCTTCAGTTGCATTAACTTCATGCTACCATGCCCTGGTTTTGATTGATAAACCAGGTAAAGTTAACTGATAAAGTTAATTCTCTTTGTAATAGTCAGTATGGTACTGCCTTTTGGTTTGGGAGCAAAAGCAGCTTTAATAACACGGGAGTTTTAGCTGTTGCTGAGCAGTGCTTATATAGCCTCAAGCATCTTTTCTGTCTCTCACCCAACCCCACTGGTGAGGCTGGGAGTGCACAAGCAGTTGAAATGGGCACAGCCTGGACAGCTGATCCCAACCGACCACAGGGATATTCCATGCCACATGGCATCGTGTTCAGCATATAAAGCTGGAAGATGGAGGAGGAAGCAGAGGATGCTCTGACAGTGCTTTGTCTCCCCAAGTGATCATTACACATGATGGGGCCCTGGTTTCCTGGAGATGGCTGAACACCTGCCTGCCCACAGAAAGTGGTAAACTAATTCCTTGTTTTTCTGGGCACACAGCTTTTGGTCTACCTATTAAATTGTTTTTATTGCAAACCATGTATTTTCTCTCTTTTACACTTTGACATTTCTCCCCCATCCCACAGAGAGAGGAAAGGAAGGGAAGTGCAAGAATGGCTAAATTGTGGGGCTGCTGACCAAGGGTAAACTGAAGTCATAATATTTTGATATTTAACAAGTACAGAACTGAATTGTTCATTCATATATATATGTATATATAAATATATACCTGAAGTGCATGTGATTAGCATTGTCATGACTGAACAACTACCAACTATTTCTGAGATATTTAAAAAATAGATTATAATGAAAAATGAGTCAGTTATGTAGATACTTGATGCCACAGATACTTGTTCTCAATTTCTATGGTACTTTATACCAGAACTTACTTTAAAAGCTAATCTGGAACCTCCTTGACTGAGAAGTTCAAGTGAAGTTTTAAGAAGTCAGTACCAACTTATGATACTTGATTATAGTTAAGGGGGAAATCGCACCCATCTTTCTACACCAGAGGATGTGCTAGGCTTTATGTAAAGGGGACTTAGACACAGGTGAGTCAGAAGCAGTGGTCTAATCCATATAAATATACATTCATGTTTTGATGATGCATTGTCCTGTATTCCACTCTGATATGTGTGTAATGAGATGTCTCTTATTATTTCACAATTATTCCTTTATTAGATTAGAAGTTCCATCCTGATATCAAGAGAAGTTTCTTCTGTACACAGAAGTTAAGGCTAGGAAAAAAAAAAAAGAAAAGCATGCATCTGAGCTAAGTATGTGTATAATAGGATAGTAACTATTTTTTCCTGAGGTTGTACAAGTAGAAAAAAATATTGTAGCTTCTCAGAATGTTATTTATACAAACAGGGATAACCATGTTCATCGATCCTAAAATATTACTCTTTACCAGCTCAGAAAACCACTTGTTTACCATATGTCCTTAATTTCTTTGTTAACACTCTGAATAGCTGTTATTAATATTTTAATCCTTTTGAAGGCATTAAATAGAGAATAGGGAATTTCAGTTAACATGTGTTTGCCTGGCTTGTAAATAAACTTTGCTTCTGGCTTAATGTATAGCCCAACAGAATATTTCATTGAGGTGTCAGGTGGTTAGAACAAGAGTTTTATACCTTGAAAGAGGAAAAAATGTTTTCATGCAAAACCTTTTTACAAGATGACTGTGTTGTCCTGATTTGAACCAATTTATTTGATGTAACTGGTAAATCTTGACTGATTTATATTTTTCTGTTGAACTTACTGGTTAACATACACAAAATTCTCTTATCAAATAGGATATTACAAAGTATTAATGATCAATGTATTACTTAAAAGTCAAAAATGAAATGCAGTTTCAAATATAGTTTTTCAGTATTTCTTTAGATTTTCTAATTATATTATAATGTTAATTTAAAAAAAACCCAAATATTGATATCAAATATGAAACATGTACTCCAACTGAATGTAAAAGAAAATTGTAATGGAAGCTGCAGTTCCATGAAAAAAAATTATGACCATTTGGGCGAGACTTTAAAAAATTAGTTCCCTTTACACAGCCAAAATGAACTAAAGAAGCCTGAGCATAAATGAGAATCAGCTTTTTAACATCTACCTCTTCTGGTACATCAGGACCCAAAGCAAGTCCATGATACAGGTCTGAGGTCCATCCAGCAAGCAGCACCAGAGATGGAGATGGAGATTGGAATTGCTGCACAGCTCCCCTGGTGTAAGGACTGATGCCTTGGGCAGGGCAGTTTGGCATTCTGGACCAAGGGCAGGGTGGAGGGAGGAGCTTGGGCAGGGACCTTGAAGCCTTTGAGTGTCCTTAAGGCCTGAACAAATAGAGAAGTCTTTCAGGATATAGACATGTAAGACCAAGACTCAGTCTGGAGACAAAGTTGAAATCTACTTCTCTAATTAGATCTTCACAAGTCATCTCACTGCAAAAGTTTTTATGCAAAATCTGGTCTCTTCTAATTCTTCTGTCGTCAAGACAATGAAGTTTATATACTGTCAGAGGATTACAACACATTTTAGATCCTAAATAGACCCCTGAAACTAGGATGAGGAGTAGCAAAAATTCAGACATGCTGGGATTTTCTTTTGTTTGCTTAAAGCAGGTGTCTATATTTCTACAGGTTTTCAACTTTCATTTGTAAAAGCATTTATCTCTCCCTATCAATTCTATGAGGAACATAAACTCTTTACATAGTTGATTTGGATCATTCTACTGATGCTCAGGCTTTTAGCTGGAAACCTAAAATAAGCAATCCAGATTTTCCTGTACTGCAGATGTTACAAATTTTGTGTAACAAAAACTGAATCACACAGAATCATGGAATATTCTGAAGACAAACATAAGACAAAGAAGACATATAATCTCTTGTTTGGAATCCTACTTCATAATGGATGTTTTGAATGAATAATGATGGATGGTTTGAAAGCTCAGATAACATTCCACTACTATTGCAAAATTAATTGTCTGTATCTAGTTGCTGTAGACTAAAAATGTCATTACTGACAAGGCAATATTCTAAGAAAACAATCATATTCACACCATGACCTCTTCTCTGTATTTTGCTGTTAGGAGTCATACATTTCTTTAGATTATTATTCCCTCACACTTCTGTAGTCAATGTTTTGAAGGATTTTGTATTCTATTTTCTTTTAATCTCCCGCTTGTGTGCTATGTAAACCACTAATCTTGCTACTGGCAAGGACACTTTTATGCAATACAGCTGCTGCTTCCCCTATTGTTACAATTTGCAGTGGAACCAAGGTCTTGTTTTGAGTTTGCATCAGGATCATTTGCTCTGTTTCCTTCAATGCAGCATTGTTTCTTATGTTTGCCAGCTTGTCTTTTGATCATTAGGACATAATCGCTATTTGTGGCAGCTCAGTGGATGTACTTGTCACTTATCTCCCTATTTTGTTTCTGTCATGCTATCCATATTTGTTTTTCACAGTACTTGCATTTACTTCTCACAGTTACAGATGTCAAAGTCTCTTAGGCTTGCTGTTCATCAACTTTCTATATTTATTTATATAATTTCTTAAAATTGTTGCAGCATCTAATTTTACAGAGGGCCTGACTAGGGGGAGAAGGGGAGAGGGAAAATTATTTTTTTTTTGGTAATACCTCAGGTCCAGACAATTTTGCTTCCCCTTCTGACATCTCAGTAAGCTTTATCTTTTTTTTCACTTAAAATTTTTAAGGCTTTTTATGTCTTCTGGGACAGAAGGCCTCTCCAGATTTAGAAAAAGGGTAGATAAAATAATACTGTACATTTTTAAACTGAGAATTCCTAAACTATATGGCACTTGACAAGCAGGAAAATGAAATATTATTTACTAAAAATTGGTGGTCCTGAAGGAAGCAGAACTTGAAAGCAGTATATAGATATAAAATTGGAAAAAATATTAATAGTAGAGAGAGAAAAAAAGCAAGAAGTAAAAATTGATGGACCACAGACTATGAGGATATTGCAAAGCTTCACACTGTGTGTGTTGTTTCAGATGTGATTTTTTTTGTTTTGTTTTGTTTTTTTGTAACTATAAACTCATGGATAAATTGTACATGGATATATTTAAAACAACTTTCGCAACCTGAAAAGGTTAATCAAGTCCACATGGCTTGGTCTCTCTTTCTGTGAACTGTACTAAGAATTCTAACACCTGATACTATAAGCCTCCTCCAGCTCAAAGTCAGCATCTTCTCCTGATATCCTCGAAAAAAAAAAAAGAGAATTCAATATATCAACCTACCTGAACTCCACACTGTGTAACCTGAGGATAGTTGGTTGCAAAAAGGAAATGCAAGGATTTGTGGCTCAGGCAATTAGGCTTAGTTTCCAGGGATGCACTCTAACCATTGTGCCGACAGTTTTCTCTCCCATTTCTTGAAACTGAGTTAAATAATCACAGTGCATGCAAATCTGTATGAGTATACTTTTAATTTGTCCATAAGTGACTAAAAGAGAGTGATAATTATCAGTAAGGATCAGCAATGAAACTTGAAAAAAGTAAAATAGAGTGGTTTGAATTCATCTCTGAAGGATCTCATGCTCCAGCCACACCAAATATAATTATGTCCTGGACTTGATCATTTGAGCTGTGGCCTTTGATTAGCAAGGTCTTCAGTTTCTCCAAGGAAGGAGATCCCACCACTTCTTTCATCTCTTATTCTTTTTAATGCAGTACTTTGCTGTTGATTTTTTTCCCAATGTCCAGTCTGAATTCCCCAAGACACAAGTGGCCTTTGCCCTTTTTCACACATTCTGCTGCTGAGAAGAGTCAGGTTATATTGTGGAACATCAGTCACATACCTTTAGAGAGCTTTTAATTTGCTGCTGCTCTTGTCAAATTAGAGTGTTTTAGCTGTATAAAAGTGAAGTTGTATGCATCACATTTATTTTCCTGCTATTCAAGATTTTAATTTATTGAAGTTTTAGAAAATACTTAAATTTAAAATTAAGGGACAATATCTGTTACTAACAAATATATTACCCAAAGTTTTTAATAAATTCACATTATGAGATAACAATACCAAATCGTTTTTTTCAGGTATTAATGTACTTTGAGGAGACCATTTGAGAGACTTTTTAAATTTATTGATCAAATAAAAAGTAATATAAAAATAATTAAGTCACAAATAAAAATAATTAAGTCATGAATATTGCATTTGTACAGAAGTAAAAAAATGTGGCTAGCATATGCATTATTGAAGACTACTTTGGTAAAAGCCTGTCATTGAATAGCTTTTTCTCTTTAAATTCACCTCATTTTCATGTTAATGTCTTTAGAAATGTCAGTTCAGTACCTCTGCTGTTACAAACTTTTCAACAAGTAGCCATAAATAATGAATTAGTGGCAATATTGTTTTAATAACTTATTTAGGGCATAATTAATTTACAGCTTTAGGCATATTTAAATAAGGGTCTGCTTTTTAGTTTGCAGCTTTCAACAGAGCTTGTCTTAGGCTGGTAAACACAATCTGGGTGAAAAAGGCCCAAAAAAAGGCAAGAGAAGGAAAAATCCCACAGTTGTCATGGCCTCATTTTGAAAAGCCTAATCTATAGGAAACATATGCTGCAAAATAAATTACCTGCGATATCTGAGCCCACACAGCAAATTCCTTCACCCCCTCTTTAATTTGCTATCAACTTTATAATAGCCATCTCTGGGTTCTTCGTTGCTATTCCCCAATTCCTGCTTTTCATGCAGAGGATTTAATGGGGTTATAATTTCATAATTAAAGCAGATAATTTTAATTTCTCTGATGACTCTTTATTATGATAATCTTGTTACGATTATGGTGTTCATTTGTTGCTGTGAACGATCATTTGGCTTTTGTAGAAGCTGTCAGTGCTACTGAGCCACTAAATAATTAAGCAAGCAGAACATTCAAACCAGCAAAGTCTTGCTGTTAATGGAAGACCAAAGTCAGAGTTAACTCTCTGTAAACCTATTAAGGGATTCAGACAGAGAACATACCAGATTTACTGTCAGTCATCAAATAAGAGATAAAGCTTCATTAACTGAGTATCTAATTTCACATTTAATGAAGAACCGGCCTCCTAGATTGGATGACAGCGCAGGTTTTCATAGGACGACAAACATAAAACGAAACACTTCAAAACTAATTAGTTAATCCAACAGGAGGTCCAAGAAGTGAGG
Organism: Chlorodrepanis virens; assembly: GCA_003286495.1. NCBI lineage: Eukaryota > Metazoa > Chordata > Aves > Passeriformes > Fringillidae > Chlorodrepanis > Chlorodrepanis virens. The sequence continues at coordinate 64,572,220 of LTAT01000001.1, read as the reverse complement.
TCCCGGAGAGGAATATCCAGCAGAGGGATAGTCCTCACTAAAATGTTGCCTCAGTTGCTTTAGTTGTCTTCTGCAGTGCAGAATCATGTGTGTTTTAAAGTGAAATAAGCGAATTATTGTTTAATTTTCTTGTTTGCTGTGTTTATGTGCACATGGGTCTCCTTTACATTAAATTGTGTAGTCAAAGATGACTGAAATAATAAATCTGGTACGTCATCTGGTACAATACTTGCCTGTGCAGTGTACAAAGAGAGTGCCTTTGCAAACATTGTATACATTGTGTCAGTATAAATATTTCTATTTGTTTAAAGGCTTTTTCAAATAAAACACTTTGGTGATTTTTATGAAGCTGCTTTTATGTTTATGGAGGCATAAACCACAGAAAATTCAAAATTTCAAGATTAACTTTCTGTTCTCTATTGTAGGATGTTTAGGTGGGTCAAGTTTTTTTTATTTAAAAATAATTTGATACTAAACTAGATCTTGGGCACGTGGGAATGATGGGAACAAGACATCACAGATGACACGGAGGGAAAGAGACGTGCAATAATAAACGTTTTGGCTTTGGAAACCTGGCCATAAATATTTTCAGGTCTTGTGGGAAGTAGAAATGACAAAAATATGAAGATTGCATTTCCGCATTTATAAAAACATAGCTGTAATAAATGAAAATATTTCTTGAGATTGTACATATTCACCAAGATTTTAAATAAAATTTTACTTACGTGACATTCTTAACAAGCTCATAATGAAAGGAAAGATATTGCTACTTAGAAATAAATGAGGTAAACATGTTAAAAGCAAATGTAGCATTTGATATATTATGATAAAAGTGTACATTTGGAATAAGTATTTCAGTTGCTGTCATAATTTCAATGCATCAATAGCAACAAAGTTGCTTATGAAAAATCCATCCTTTAATCATATATTAACTGGATGCAGTTTTAACTTTTTTGCCAACCTCCACTTGTAACTACATTCCAAGGGAATTACTGTAAGGCGTTTACAAAGGAAAAAGAAACACATAACTAACATTTAAAAAAAATATTATATACATTTCTCTGAAAATATTTATGTGTCAACACAAAATAGTTTATATGCAGTAAAGCAATCATAAATCCCTAAAACTGAAGGTCAAGCCTTTTGGTCTAGTAAATGTCTTGCATGTCATTATAACAGATCATTTTGTTGTGATGTGTGTTTCTGATAATTTTATTGTTTCTTAAGGAGTTTCATATATTTTATGATCTTCAGCATTTTCATGTTCCTAATAAGGGTATCAAGTGTCAATGTTTACTGCTGTCTTGAGGACACTGTATCTCTTTTCCTGTTTTAATTTAGCTTCTATGTGGTTTTGCTATGCTTTAGCCACAAAATAAATCTGCTAGTGAACTCATACATCAAGAACCTGAAAACAAGAAGAGAAGTTATTTTACAGCTTTTTTTCATTTTATGAAAAGTTACATTAGTGATGTGGTGACTACTGTGCATCTGGGACAGGCAATCTCCAGTCTATGAAATAACTGATACTGATATAAGTATCACAGATAATGAAGACTAAATACTTTTCTACTGACTGTTGATAAATCACATTTGGCCCATTATAAATTATATTTCTCCATGTGGATCCTAAATTAAAATAGAAAATACCTTCTCAAAACGAAAGGATAGCTGTCTCCCATATTTTGCACCTTGCAGTCCGATTGGCATTGGTAAATCTCATGAGTGATTGCTTATCTGAACTAGCACTATAAGAAGATCCATAAAGCAAACTGCACCTATAAATGTTGCTTCCCTGAATTATATGCAGAAAGAAACTGCTGAAGACAGAAAACATCCTTTCTTAATTGTGGAACTTTCATTCTGGAGGTTGTTTAGAGATCTCAGTGTGCAATCTTGTTTTGTTATCTCTGGAATGACTTTCCCAAATGCCTAAGTATAAACTGAAAGCCTAATAACCCCAATGGGTTTTCCTTGAAACCTATGTGGAGGTAAACACATACAAAAGAATGGCACAAAATAGACATAGAGAAGACTGAGCTTTATCCATCAGATTATTTCCATCTATACTAAATAATGCTTGTGTAAAATATTATCACATTTCAGACAGCTTTTATCCTTATTTGATAGGACATGTTTCAAATGACACATCCAATCACAATGTCTGCCTGTCAGGTATTAAATTCTTTGCTGTTAATAGAGATCATCACACCCTTATTCATAGGAGTTAGAATTGAAATGAGGAAGAATTCTCAAGGTGCAGAGACTATTCAGCATGCATAAGGGAAACAGACTACAGCTTGTGGGTGATGCATTTTCTTGTGCATGAATTAGCATGAAGGATAATTCACTGAAAACATTCACAATCAATTTTAGAAGAGTTATTTAAAGCCATACAGATGACTAACCACTAAACTTTACTTAGCATGTAATGGCAGGAAATACTGTGCTTTCAGGAACAAAATATCCAGAATTATCACTGTTTTTTGTATTCTTAAAAGTAGAAAAAAACAAAACAAAACAAAACAAAAACCTGCTGGTACACTAAGTTAGTGGGTATAGCTCTTATATGTAAAACCAAATACAAGATGTGAGACCAAGGCAGTAATTAGACAGAAAAAAGAAAGACATCTAGAAGGTTAGCAAGGCCGTATACAGCAACCCAGACTGTGACCCTTCCTGCAAGACTGCCCCATAGAGGTTTTTTGGATCCAGGACCCACCTGAGACATGGCACAGCTTTATAAGCTTAGCTCAGAGTACTAAGAAAGGCCTGCCAAAAAGCCTGTTGACAGATATGAAATCCAGATTACAATTTGAGGGCCACACGATGGTTATGTTAGGAGAAAGTACGGAGGAAAATCTGACAATACAAAAAATGTGAGGGTGCTGCAGCCCTATGCCCTAAGGTCCAACAATTGTAAGCTTTAGTGAGTGATAAGTTTTTCCCTCAGCCTCCCAGTTCCCTACGGTTACTCATTATGAAACTTGTGCTCTGGACATGCTCCAGCACCCCAATGTCCTTCTTGTAGAGACGATCCCAGAGCTGGACACAGTATTCAAGGTATGACCTCCACAGCGCCAAGTAAAGGGGGACAATTGGTGTCCTGGTCCTGCTGGCTACACTATTCCTGATACAGGCCAGGATGCCATTGGCCTTCTTGGCCACCTAGGCAGACACTGAATCGTGTTCAGCTGGCTGTACACCAGCATCCCCAGGTCCTTCTCCACCAGGCATCTTTCCAACCACTCTTCCTCAAGCTGTAGTGTTGCCTGAAGTTGTTGTGACCCAAGGGCAGATTGGAGCACTTGGCCTTGTTGAACCTTATTCAATTGGCATAGGACCATTGGTTCAGATCCCTCTACAGAGACTTCTTACCCTCAAGCCGTATCTTACTGGGGTCTTAGAAGCTATTTCCTGAAGAGTCCAAAATGTGATCTCCTGAAATGCAGAGATATTTTTTATTTAAATGCAGTCTTATTTTTTATTTTTTCTCACTCTTCTC
>LTAT01000001.1:64550175-64568705 GCA_003286495.1 Chlorodrepanis virens | reverse complement strand
CTTACTGGGCTCTTAGAAGCTATTTCCTGAAGAGTCCAAAATGTGATCTCCTGAAATGCAGTGATATTTTTTATTTAAATGCAGTCTTATTTTTTATTTTTTCTCACTCTTCTCAGGAGACCACATTGTTGCATCAGCCAAAGCTGCCCTCAGCCTTCACACTTTCAACTACTGGGGTTTTTTTGTAAGTTTGAAGACCAGCATCATGTCTTCATTTATCAGTTCCTCAACCACATGTGACAGAAAGATGTTGTCAACATACTCCTGAATTGCTTTTGTCTCTCTCTGCTATCCTTCCAGAAGAATTCAGGATGGTTTTGCCACACATGAGGATCAAAGCTTGTGACTGTGAAATATCTGTTTCTTCCTGATTAGGCAGTCTGCAGCAAATAACTGCAGTATCACCTCACCCCTGCTGCTCTGCTTGCCAGCCCCAACTCATGATGCCTCAGCTTGCTCATCATCTCTCTGTACACAAACCTCCATGCATTCCTGCTTCTCTTGCACATAAAGAGCAATTCCCCTTTTTCACCTACTCAGTATAATTATAACAATAAAAACCTTGCTTCTGACCCTTGCTGCACAAACAGCTTTCAGCCCTTTCTCTCCTCACTTGCAGGACTGATGAGAAAAACCTCCAGGCTTCCATGTTTCAGAGGTTTCAGGGATCCTTTTCTGCAAGCAAGTCACAGACCCTATTCTGTAGTTAGGACTCTGCAGATGGAGCAGGTGCTGTGAACTTCTAGGCTCTACTGTAGCAGGAGTCTCTGTTTCTGTTCCTGAAGCTCCAACTTTGAAAACAGTAAAGAAAAGAACTTCTGAATTAATATCAGGAGGATAAGGAGGATATATCATGCTACTCTAAATGAGTAATTGGATAATGGCTATGACAAAGAAGGAGTGGTCAAAATATTTTGAAACTATTTTTGTATGGGAATGTTGTATACTGGAGAATATACTACAGAAGTCCTAAGGCATTTCAAGATTCATTGATTTGATGGAGTATGGTTTATAGAAATGATATCTTTCATAAAGATATATTCACTGACGGAGAGAGAGCAAATGATTTTTGAAGATGTTCAGAAGATGCAAGCTCCTAGGCATTTTAGTTACTGAGATTAGGCTTGTCATGAAGCTTAGGATCTTTCACTAGACCTAACTAAAATACACAATTAAAATTGTGTCCTTTTTCTGAGGCTTAGTTAGACTTTCATTTTCCCTAAACCATCAGGACTTATTTTGTTAGTTTTCTAAAAGGAAGATTTATTTAATCCATCCACATGACAAATAAAATCTTACCACTTAGTAAATTGAGAAGCTAATGGACAGAAAAGAAAGTTTGAAGCCAGTTCCTTCATAGGGAAATGCAAAATTTGGTGAAATAAAAGGGAATATCATCTATCGTGAATTATTAAAAGTGAATTAGAGTAAATACTAAAATGAAATCATAACTTCTTGTCTCTTTCCTGAATAGGTATACATTTTTGAATCTCACTCTGTAGAAGTATTGTCTGGAGTCAGTCACTGTACAAAACCAAACACAATTTCTGCAGCTAAGCCATAAATCTTCAGTTTTGCAAAATTTTTTGATTGTGGAAAATACCTGTGAAGTTATATTAAATAAAAATTGTTTCCATTTATAGTGTTAGTAGATTTGATGACAAGCAGGTATCTTATTAATTTGACTTACATGCTATTAAAATCTATGGGATCATGCATTATTTTAGCAATATAAAATGGAACACTTGGCTGTAGGCAGAGAGGTCTACAAAGAAATACATTGCAGTTACAGACAATAAAAACAAAACAAAAAACCCTAAACTAAACCCAACTAACCAATGAACCAACCAACCAAAAAGCCCCCATAAAACCTCAATAAACAAAATGCAAACACTCAAAAAGAAGCACAGTGTTTGGAAAACAGACTTATTGGTATTTTAGACCTTGATTTTATTAAATGATTTTTTATCAGTGGCAATGTTGTCCAATCATGGGGTCATTCTTAAAGGATAAAAACTGCTGGTACCACCTGTGGGACACCTATAGGGTTGTTAATTTTTGAATGTGGAACAGTGGATTTTGAAGATGTTCTTTCCTGCTGTGTCTACCATCTTGCTAATACAGCCCAGAGTACCTTTTTTCCTCCCCGGGCCACTCCTGGCTCATGTTCATGTTCAGCTCTCAGATCCTTCATTGAAAAGCTGTTTTCTTGATGGTTGACTCCAGCTTGTATTGATATGTTGGGTTATTCTTCTCCCAGTACAGGACTTTACAATTCCCTTTGTAGTTTACATCCCTGACGGCCCACTTCTCCACCTTGCTGAGATCTCTCTGAATACCACTCCTGTCTTTTACTTCTTTCTCTACATGCCTCCCTATCCTTAAAAGAGGAAAATGAAATAATTGGTCCTTTTTTAAGATCTTAAATGTAAAACACTCTTGTAAGTAATGAGCGTGAGTTTCAGACTGAGTAGTAAAAAATATGACCCTGTGGCATACTTTTCATTGACTGATTTCTGTAGTACAGTACTGGATGCTGTGAATAGCATTAGTAAAGTAGAAGCTTTGTCTATTTCCTATCTATGAAACAAAGATGCTTGTCTTTTGAATTCTGCTCCAGGAGACAGGCAATTTATTTCGAATTTTTATAGGTCTAAAAATTTTAAAGATAAGTGCCTTTTGGCTCTTTATTGCAATCCTGATTTAAACTTCATCTGGCTTTTGTTCTGCAAAATATTTTCAGCTCATGATATGGATTGGAAAAAATACTTGAATTCAAAAGCTCCTTCCCCTGGTTCCAACCCACGTGTCTTTAGATTTATTTTAGTTCTTGACCTGGAAAAAGGATAAATTACCAGAATCTATTTAGATAAATAGGTGGTTAGTGTTTATCTCCACTTATATTACATTGTTTCATGCATTACTTACCATAACATACATAAAATGCCACAAATTTGTACACTGTAAATTCAGATGCAAGATGGACTTGTAGAAGAAAAATGAAGAAAAAGCAAGGTGTGTTAGCAACATCCAAAAATTGTTACAGTCTGATTCTGGAGCAACAAATTACAAGCCATCATCATCATCACATCTCTCCTAGCAAATTATTTGAGAGGCTGACCTCCACTGTAGACTCAGCCCCCTCATTCTTTCCCTCATGGAAATGATTGTTCTTAAAAGCTGCTATGCACTGAAAGTGTGAAGGAGGGCTTTATTTACCTATTAATTATTTGAAATGTGGATGTAACTGGAAAAAAACATTGGAACTGAACAGAGATAAAAATACTTCCCAGATAGCTATAGAGGAGTCTTTAGAAAACTGTAATTTTTAAATTAATATTTTGTCAGTTTATAACATTGACACTTATTTGTCTTAATGCTGATACTGATCATGGATGTATAGTTCACTGACTACTGATGAATTGCATTGATAAATCATGTTAATAAATCCACATATTACAAATCCTAATCTGTTTTAAACCATGTTACTTGATATATGTAGAAAGATACTTGAAAATCACAGAGATAATTCTTTGTTTTGCAATAACTTTGACTTTAGTTTCCCAATGAATCAAATACCTGTGTGCACTCAGGCATCCCTTTGAACCTTTCTTACAATGCATCAGTAGATCTTTGTACCATTCTGGGTCTTGGATAGCAGAAGGGAATGTACACAGATGGGGAGGTACAGATCTAGTCGAATAATGTTAGTGATAATTTGGTAGTAAATTGTTTCACCTTTCTCCAGAATCATTAGTAATTTCTCAGCCTCTCATTTGGAGAGAAAGCAAGCAGCCTTTCTTGACTGCTGGTTTGTAGTCTCTGCCCAGAAGAGAACTGTGAAAACGTAGTTCTTTAATGAGGCTTTTCTCTTCATGCTCAGTTTTTAACCATGGTCCCAACAACAAAAAGAACAAGAGAAGTTTTGTGCAAAATTTTATTTCGGTACTGCTGAAGACATACATGTAAAGAAAGCAATCAAAACTTCTTCTATTTAAAATGATGTATTTTTGCTTTAATGGGAAGAATACTGATTTTATTTATTTTCTCCAACATTTAATCAAAATAGCAGATATTCAACAATGGTTTAATAAATTTATATTCTGCATGCCTTTTTTATTTGATGAGTAATGAGATCTATGCCATAAGCATAGGCAAAATTTAAAGTAAAACTGCTGGAAAAAAAGGGTGGTTAGGGAATATTTATGGTAAGACATAAGTATTGTAGCAACACTTACCTGTGAACTTAACTGTAAAGTGACTTTCAGAGCCTGAGGTTATGGTTGAGAGCTCAATGTTTTGTTTACTGCATAAGCTAGCTAATCAACAAAACCAATTTTGCTGCACATGCTACAGGACATCTCTGGTTCTGCTTGCTGAGAAAGAATTTGTCTTTGTGGAAGTATCACACATCATAAACAGTGTGATAGCTGCAGTTGATATGCTGGTGATTTTACATAAATTCAGAAGAGTGCATCTGAAGCCATTTGCTAGGGGTTTTTTTGTGCTGTAGTTAATGAACCACAGAAAGGTATTGTGGGAGTTAAGAGAGCTGATATTGGGTATATTTTAACATGCTTTAATGGATAAAGACAAAAATTACATTTCTCACTAAGCGGACAATAAGAAATTCTCTGTGCTGTGATGAAGCCATAGACTCTTGTTGAGACTAGAGTAATGGCATTTAGAAGCTTTGCATTCTATTTTGCTAAATATTAGTATTATGAACTTCACATGCTCTCTACCCCCAATAAAGGAGAATGATGTTAGGCTACAGAGATAGGCAAATGAGTGAGCCACTGACTATGACCTGGCCTGATATTAAGCTGACTGAAGAGGATGTGAAAAACTACTGGTAGTGACATGAAAAAATTTTTGGATGTAATAGATAACAGTGCAACAGCTGGCAAATGTTAATGATTGCACTATGAAGGACCATCACATTTCACAGTTGCTTAGGGGGCAGTTATGTGAGAACTGACTAAATATCACAGACTGCTGGCAGGGGTTACTGGGAACCTTTATAGAGGCAGAATTTTCTGATGTCAACAGCACCTTAATAACTAGATTTGTAATACCATAAAGGTCAGAGATTACCTTGATAATGGTATAAGAAATAGAAAATTTGGGTATATATAGAGCAAAATTGAGACTATAGGGGAAAAGTAATTAAATGAGAGTTACATACTTGAGGAGACCAAGAAGGGAAAAGGGAGCTATGAGGACAGCTAGAAGGAGAGTCAAGAAATGGGAAAGAGATAGCAAGTTATGTGACTGATTCTATTTGGGGATACCCATTGGGCAGCCCTGCTTGTGATCTCTGCAGTCTAAGTCTGGGTAATAAATCAGAATTTTCTGGCTATACATTTTTCCACAAGTAGAAATACCAGAGATCAAAGTGCTGACAGACACACAGAGACATCTCAGTGACAGGGTACTGGTGCCCATTTCAGGTTTGGCAACAATGATATTTATCTACCACTTCCTAAAAGAATTTGACTGCAGATATATAGACAACTAACTTTGGAAAAGATAAAAGAAGAAATCTCAAGCAGAACTTCTCAGTTCATAAAAACAGTATAGCATTTTTAATAGACCGGGGGACAGAGGCATATGCTCCACACCCTCCATTGATGGAAATCTGTAAAACATAAATAAACATTTTGTAAGAATAGGAAAAATAAAGTTGACAATGCATTACAGGGATGGCGTAGATAATGGCTTCAAATTTCTTTCAATCTTATTTTTTCACAAGTATTATTGTTCTTTCTTTTTTAAACAAAATTCACTAAAGAGTTATAAAAAAATAAATTGTTCAGCTATTCTGGACACCTTTATCTGATGATGTATTTCATACCTGTCCATTCATTTCCTTATAAATGTTGGTTCAATATTCATCCAACACATTTCTATAGTATGACCTAAAACTTAATTGCAACATTTCAGTGTATATTGACTTGCTGAAGCAGAACTTCATTGATTTATCAGCAGGACTATATAAAAGATGAAATTACTCACCTGGGAGTATCAATAGAATGTCAGTGAAGAATACATTCATTTTCTGCCTGTAATATCTCAGTCCTGAAATAACACATATAAATAAGACCCAAACACAAAAAGTACAGCTTTTTCTTTTTTCCCTGTTCACCCATGTCAGCTTTTATTTTTTTACCTTCTCATCTTTCAGACAACCTGTTATGCAATAAACGTTCTCACTATCTTCACAGTGTTCCTGAACTTAGGATTTCTTTTTGTTGTACGTCATTGTACTTTTGGAGGTATTTTATCCCAGCTTTTCTTCTTCATGCACGCTTCAAGAAAAGGCTGTTAGAGAACAGCCCTTGGTCACGTTAGAAGAAGTATTTTGTCTAGACAGTGAGATAATCACAGTTAACATCAATGCAAACAAGGAAGAATATTTTCAGAAAGGTCCATTAATTTCCTTTTGAGATAAAAAGCTTGTCAGAAGAATTTTAGAGTGCAATTGAAATCCGTATGATTCTAAAAACTTTGTAAAGTAATTTTTAACCAGTTGTTGAAGATCAATAGCAAAAGCACCAGTATACAAACAGTGCCATAAGTTTTCAATCAGATGCCTGTGAGCAAAGCTGAAAGCTGCAGAAATGATAATCTTTTTTTTTTCTTACTTCTTTTACACTGAGCACTTTCAAAGCAAATGATCTTTTAAAATGTTTCCCCTACGGTTTTCTGAACAACTCAGTCTCCCACTGGCTTTGCTCTGATCACCTAAAAACCATAATCACAGCCTTTACCCCTTAAAGGCTATAAGGAGCTGCTGTGTGCAAGGTTCCCAACTACATGAATGGTTCTGGTTTTAAATTTCTCATCCCTGTGGCTGGTGTTAAGTTGTTTTCAAATTCCTTCAGAAGTTTAACTTTTTCGTTTCCTTTTGTAAGCATATTGGTTTCTTACTTCTTCTATAAGATGCAGGTGCGTCAGGCTCTGTCAGGCCTAGGCAAGGGTGAAGAGGATCTGGGACTGCCCTGTCCATACTCCAGCTTGTAGAGGACACCATGCCATAGCACCTGGATACCTGAAGGAAGCTGCAGACCATGGATAGCCCACACAGAAGCGAGCTTCTGTCAGAAGCTGAAGCCCAGGGAGAGGAGCCCACACTGGAGCAGGCTTCCTGGCAAGACTGGTGATGCATGGGGGACCCAATTGAGCAGTCCATTCCAGTAGGACTCCATTCCATGGAAACGACTCAGTCTGAAGCAGTTCTTGAAGCACTGGAATCTTTAGAAAGGACCTATGATGGAAAAGTCCTTGCAGGACTGTATCCCATGAAAGGAATCTCATGCTAGAAAAGAGTAACAGCATGCCATGGTTAACCTCAGCCATAAACTAAAAACTAGACAGCTGTTCACCCATCCCATCCCATCCCATCCCATCCCATCCCATCCCATCCCATCCCATCCCATCCCAATCACCCCTGTCCCTGCCCAGTGAGATGAAGATGCGGGAGATAATCAAAAGTTTAAAATCACACATAATGAATGGTTTTGTGACATCACCACAAATATTATGCCCACCCCTTCCCTCTTCTTCTATCAGCTTAAAATGCTGAGCATGATGCCAAATGGTATGAAATTATCCCTCTGGTCATTTGGGGTCAGCTGTCCCATCTGTGTCCCCTCCTAACTCCTTGTGTATCCCAAGTCTCCTCACTGTAGGGGTAGTGAGAGAAGCAGAAGAGGTCTTAGTGCAATAACTGAAACATCTTTGAATTACCAACAGTTTTCACACATATCCAAAGCATAGCTCCACTCTATTTGCAATTAGCAATAGCTTAAGTTATTTTTCCCCAAATCAAATCTTTTTTGCATGTGGCAGTAACTGGCAACTGATTGCCCTGTGCTCTTCTGAACCTGTAGGCTTTTAATCTTATTTTCTTCCCCTGTTCCACTGAAGACAATGAGTGAACAAGCCAAGTCTAACAGTACATGCGCTGTATATATGCAGAATTATTTTTTTTCCCTAAAAGAATAAAATAAACCAAATCAAGTAGATACTCTTGGCTTCCTTGTTGAATGTGATATCTTTCTTTTTCGAATTCAGATTTAAATAGGAATTCAGAGAGGAATCAAATCCAGAAACAGGTAAATATAATGTAGAAATGTGAATACTCTCTTCTTTAGTTTAACCATGCCCCTGCTAGTTATACATCAATATCCTGATAAGAAGCTATATACATAGATTAAATAATTTGTATAGGTTAATTTAAAAACAGCTCTTTTAAGTTCTGTAACACCTTAAGCTAATGAATATCTATTTAGAATCTCTCTTTGCTTTTTCTTCAGTTGCTGTTATAGAAATAATAACAAATCCCTGTGACTTAATCATGATACAGCTAGTATTATTTTAAGATTTTTATAATGCTGTTCTACTTACTCTGGGAAAATTACCTGGAGATATACAAAATAGCCAATAACCATCCCTTCCTGATATCTTAAATGAATCTTAATTTTAGAAAGCATTTAAACAGAAGTAGTGAAAAGACATCTCAAAACCAGTAAACAATATGCATATCTTGTTTTTCTGTAAATCTAAACAGCTATATCTCAAAAGGATAATTTCCTTCAAAATCTCCTAAATCCTTTTTCTCTTTCCTGCTATGCATTTTACCCTTTACACAGTTGTGATAAGTGAACTCATTCTCTCTGATTCTTCTGCCTCTCAAAATGTCTTCTAAACTTAATAGTTTTCTTTCAATTTCTTCTTTTCTACTCTGAGCAAATTTTGTAGGTCATTGGAAAAAGAACAAAACAGAAAAAATCTCTCACAAAACCCCTCAAATATATTTCTAATTATAAAATTTTGTCTTGAGAATTTTCAAAAATGAATGATGTGTCATGGATGATAAATCAGGAAGCTTCATTCAAGTGTGACACTGATATTCTCATGCTGTTGTACATCCCCTTTGACACTTGTCTCCACACACAAAGTATTCAAATTACGGAGTTGCAATGAATTCACTGAAGGGGAAATACCATGTATTTCTATATTTCAAACTGAAAATTTGCTCTAAATTTCTTGTCAACAAACTAATTCTATAAACATTGCATGTGATCTGCTACTAACTTATTCTTCAAAATGAGAAAAAAGGCTCAGACTCCTTGTCTCTGATAATTTTTTTTAAATGCTAGCTGAAAGAGAATAGTCCCTGTGGGTGACAGCAAAATTAACAAACCCTGATGCGTACATGCGGAACAAATTCCTTGTGTGTCCTTGGAGCCATCATTATACAGGTTCTCAGCAGAGTGCTTTCTTTTAATCTTTTTGCAATCTAACAATGAGATACATACCCTTTATTCTGTCCTAAGGCATAAAAGCCTTTGCTGTATGTGAAAGCTACAGCAGTTTGGGCCGGGCTGTGGATTTTTTTTTTTGATTTGGGTTGGGGTTTTCTGGTGCGTTGTTTTTTTTTCCCCTCTTCCCATGAGGATTTTGTGACCTATGCAGGAAATACAGAATTCAGGCCAGGAACTCCAGGTGAAAAAGGCTAAAAGAGTGTTTGCCTTTTTCAAGTTAAAATTAGCATCCCAGAGTAAGATACCCAGAGAACCTAATCTCCTAGACTGTTTGTACCTGTATGAATTTGTTTATGATACAGTTAACCAGTACAAACATACTTGCAATAATATTTCCCTCCTCCCTCCACCGTCGTGTGTAGGTCCAAACATTTGTGATAAAAGAATTACATCAAGAAGACTGACTATTTAGTTTCTTAACTCATTTATTTATCCTCAAAGTCTCATTTTGCCTACATTTGAAAGAGCCTTTCAACATTTCAGAATGTAAACATTTTCTCTCTTCTCCGGTATAGGAAACTGAGCTGCAGAGAGAACCAGGAGTAATCTCTTCTATATGAAGGGACTGCACAGAATGGATAATTTACCTTAATTCACCATTTCTTGAGCCAGTAGGTACTCTCTATTGGAGTCCACCTGCTTGATAAAAGCATTCATAATAACATAAATAAAGAAATAGCCAGATATACTCACTATTGTCCACAAAAGTCTTCTTTGTATACAACACCTGTCATATGCTTTTTTATTACAGCATCTGTAAATACTTTGAAAATAAAAATTCAATCTAAAGTTCAGAAAGAAAAAGATACGAAATATGAAACCAATAGTTAAGAAACGTTTCAATCTGAAGTAAGTAAATGCAACTGCTGTTGGAGCAGGAGAGCCAATGCAAATTCAGAAATGCCTCAGCGATAAACTGGCAGTCCTGTGACAGGACTTAAAATAGTGATCCATTCAAGAACACTTAAACCTTGGTTTCTGTGCTGGCATAATTAATTAACGATAGTTTTGATGTTGAGTTTTATGATTTGTGCTGGGAAATGGACTGAGACTACCAATTCATTCCTCATTAATCATTCAAAGATAATTATTTTCAGTGGCTACCATGTGGACTGGATTTGAATGAATATCTTTAAGGATAAAAAGGAGTCTACTCCTTAAACGAATTGCAGAATCAGAATTCTTGCTCATCATTTTTATCAGATTTGGTTTTATCATTCATAAGAAAGCCAAGTTATATAATAACAATGCATTTTGAAATACAGAGATAAAGAGATTGAAGATTAAGATGCAAAGCGGGGGTCAAAGAACACTTTTTTAAAATTCTTTTTCTTAAACTTTACTATACTTTCATTTTAAGTCCAGACAGACAGACAGCTGCTATGTAAGCAGATGGTTAAGATTTTTTACGCTATCACAGTCAAGAATGCATTTAATAAATTACTGTGTCATTTTTTTTCCCCAAAAATTAATTTCAGTAAATTGTACAGTCAATATTTCAATCACATCACTGGAATTGGTGCAACACTTGGCAAGCTAGTGTTGCTAATGTGCAAAGGAAGCTATGACAGCAAGATTTTCTTGTGCTGGTAATCAGCAGTCCTGAAAAAATACAGAAGTCAAATAGATCATGATACATTTTAAAATAAACAGTTCTACTTGAAAAATTATATCCTCATGCAATTGATTTTCAACAAAGTTTGTACAAACAGCATGAAAAAAAATCAATTATATTTGCCTAACAATGTGACAGACATTTTGTTTCATCGATGCTGAATCAAATAAAATGAAGACATAATTTAAATAAGTACTAGAAAGTAGTAGAAAATCCTGTGCAGGCAAAGTTATCAAATTCTGTGGCTAGAGCAATTACATTCCTGAAAAGTTTGCACTTGAGAAGAGATGTAGAGCTCTCAAGCTCAAACATCATCAACATTGAAATGACCTTCTTTGTCTAACAGATATTCCACTTACAGAGGTATTTCCACACAAACACTGCCCCAGGCTGCTGCAGAGAATTGAAGATAACATTTGTATAAAGAAATGCAGTGCCACCATAAGCCCAGCAGGCTTAAAGCTGTTGAAAACTTGGCCTGTGGTATTCATTAGAGTAAAACCTGTTTTAGACCATCCTGAATAAAATGCAGCAGTAATAAAACAGCTCTAGTCTCAAGGTACAGAAGTGCAATTTTCTCTTTGTTGTGAGCTATAATTGGTGAATATATTAGTATTTGCAACTTGCAAGGAGGAGATATATTGCCTGCTATTGTCTTCACAAATATTTGTAACTGCTTTGCATCCTTTGCTTTCATGAAGGGTATGACATTCAAGTGCCATGAACTGGAAGGCAAGAAGTGTGATATTGTTCTTAGTCAGAAAACTGAATGTTCCCCTAGCTAGAGGACTGCAGCCAGGAATCTTTCCCAAGGAAAAAATTAGAGATGCATATTCATTTATCTATGAGAGGATTTTCTATAAAGTGTATCTCTTCTCTATAAGTGGCACAGAATGCAATTAATTAATTATTAGCCTTAAAATGAAGCAGAATTTATCCAAGAGATTAATAAATGGCATGCAGCCTTGATACATCGCCAAAGCTTGCTTTAGTTTATTTTTGAATGATAAACTGCCTTTTCATAAATACACATTCATTAATAAAAAGCATTAAACAAATGTTGTACAGAAGTGAAAACAAATCTGTTTGCCAAATTGGTTATGCTTGAGGCAAACATGATGGTAGGAGTTTTGTTTGGTTTTATTTTTGATTTTTTAAATAAAGCAGGAATAGTACTCCTTGTTTCATTTTCATTTGAGCATTTTTATGGTTGCTTTCTGCAATATGCTTTTGCAAGTAATAATAAAAAAGTTCTCTACCTTTAAGAATTGCTTTCCTGATTTATGCAACAGGTATTACATTTAAGCAATGTTAAAATATGTTTTAAAAATATATTTTCCTTCTGCATTTTCCTTTGAAAATTGACAATAATTTAAAATACCTTTATTACACATTCTCTAGACCATTAGCAACGGTATAGAATTTGGTTTTGTCCAATAGTCAGCTGGCAACAGATTTTATGATTATGAAACCAGCCCAAATCACAGAAAAATCTAGTCCCAGAGGAACAGAGAAAAGTCATAGTCTTCAAAATGTTAAGTTAAGCACACATATTTTCTGTTCATTATATTCATAGGATTAATGTGGTCCAGAATATTTTAAATAAAATATAAAACATTTTAAATAAAATATAGCAACTTTCATCTCTATATTCAGGTATGCCCCCGTGTTCATTTGCTACTAATCTACAAATTTTAGCACCTATTCAACAGCAATAAAATAAGCATGATATGCAATTCAGTTGGTCAGAGTAATCTTTTTGCTGAAACATAAACAATCACATGCCAGCAGTCTTGTCACATTGCCTTCTTAGCTTCTGTTGAAAAGAAAATATTGAAGTGAATGACAAGCAGATATGAAATTGAAAACTTTAGGGGTTTAATACAAAGAAAATATTTCATTAGGACTAGATGATGATGATGATGATTATTATTATTATTTATTTTATATTCTTCTTTTTATCAGCTGAAAAAAGAAAAAAAAAACTAGATCTGAAAGAGTAGTTTATTGATTATAATGTTACTTTTGGATTAATTTCTGGAAAATTACCTAAGAATTTAAAAGGAGAAAGAGGAAAACCAACACACAATATTTTTATGAAATATGAAATTTCAGTGTGACACAGATTATATATTTTGTTTTTTTTAAAAGCTCTCATATAATGAATAGAGTCCAAGATGTCTAAGAGGGCCTTGACATAAGCTGTAATCATCTTCAAAGTTCTTCAACTGATAGAAAATAAGGGTTGAAAAAGTGTACTTGGTAAGTTCTACACTTGCATCTTCCATGAGGATGACCTGTCACGATATTCACAAACATGGATATGTGGCCAGAACAAGGCTGTCTATGTGTCTCAGGGAGTGAAAAGATGTAAAGTGTTTTGTAGACTGTGCCAGGGGAGAAGTGGTGCTGACAGAAAATGCCATAGCTCCATATCAGACTCCTATGTGGGAATGCTCTGGTCACCTCTTGGCAGGCATTTGCCATTCCATAGCTAAATATGGCCTTGTGGTTACATCTTTCCTATTGTTTTCACTTGCTCATCTTCCTTGCCAGGTGGTCTACTCTGGAATTGAGAGTGCAGCTCTCTGCAGAAAGAGTGGTGGGTAGAGAACCAGTCCCAGAGACAGCATTCATCCAGCATCAAAGGATGTGCAGAAATAAACCAATCCAGCCAACCAACCAACCAACCAACCCCTCATGAAAGATAAAAGGTTTAAGAACCACCACCACAGGCAGGATGGGTTATAGGTGTGTATGCTAGGGAAACAAAATAGTACTACATCTATAGCAGGTTGCTGTTTCAGACAAGAGCGAGTCCTCACTACAGGATTTTGGATAAACTAATTGCAGTATGAAATCACCATAGTGGAGTAACTCAACTAAACAGCTAAATCTTGTGACAAGATTGGTTTAAATGGATTTTATCAACTTAGTACTGACAGAACCTAAAATACAGATTTTTTGGTCTTCCAAATAATATGTGTTTTGAGGAGGGACATCTGTTTTGGGATAGAACACCTGCTGTGTAGTGCTGTATATCTGACTTAATTGTTCAGATGATCCTCTGTAAATCTTCTCTCATATTAGGTGAAGATAGGAGGGAAAAAACAACAAACAATGGAATAAAAAATTATAACCCCACCAATCATATTTTTATTGCAAGAAGAGCAATATGTTTTAAAATACCAGGTCAAAACTAACACTAATTCTTGGTTTCAAATTCTCTAAATTTTTATTTACTGTTCTGATAAACTGCTTCTCTTTGTCCAAGTGTTTCCTTTTCTTTATTTTTCTTCTGAGAAAAATGTCAGTGGAGATACTCCACA
Source organism: Chlorodrepanis virens (assembly GCA_003286495.1). Taxonomy (NCBI): domain Eukaryota; kingdom Metazoa; phylum Chordata; class Aves; order Passeriformes; family Fringillidae; genus Chlorodrepanis; species Chlorodrepanis virens. The sequence continues at coordinate 64,554,429 of LTAT01000001.1, read as the reverse complement.
AGGAACACAAGACCTGTGGGCTCTCTAATGTCTATTAATTGGCTGTTTGCCAGATGAAGAACCAAATTTTATTTCATTAACTAACTTTCATTCTCTGAATCGTAAAGCAAAATGCTTTTTTCCAAACAAAAATAGTGTTGGGGACTCAAAGACATTTTCTGAAATAGCAGTCATGCCCCATAAGATGTAATTATCAAATTTCATTTAAAGAAGCAACTCTGCAGATGAAGACATTTGTTAAAGTATTCCAGCTAAAATATTGAAAGACTATAATGACAGGCTGCTTTTTAAAGCATTGATTTCTTCATTCTCTTCTAGGACAGATATGGTGGGACTGTAATTCAAAAGGTACTTGCTTTGCATGAGTACATGCTGTAAATTCTTTAGGAGGCATGTGGAATTTGTTTTCCAATAAATTAAAAAGCTTTGAATAAATAGTATTTCATGCATTTATATACAGGAGAATAGTAGCATGTGCATGGGATTTCTGTATTTATTTTTGCACTCTACAAAACAAGGATGAATATTTGTCCTTTTACATATCTCTTCTCATGAAAATCTGGGAACTATTTAATTTTTGTTTCTGGCATTATTTTGAAAGTTTTTCTATCTGATCGTTCTCATTAAATCTCTCTTAACCCATAGCAGGAAACATGAGCAGGAAAAATGCTGTAATTTTAGTAAGTTTTATTGCACTGCAAACAGTTGAGTCTGTCTTTCATGCAATCATTAAGACCTAATTAAAAACTCAGAACATCTTTTACTTATCATTATATTTTATTGACCATTTAAAATTAAATTGTGACTAAGTGAATTAAAAAAAAAGCAACTCGAAATTTAAAAAGCTTCTTAATTCTCAAGATTCTACTGTTGATAAATATGCCATACAGTTAACCATATTGTTTACTGCTGTTTGTTCAATGAGGAGGAATTATGGACATGACATAAAGCTCTACAGATCTTTTACACTTCTTACTGTTTAGCAATCAAAATGACCATCTGCTTACTTACTAATGTTTTCCTAGTCAACTGGAATATTTTAGTTTACAAAACAAACCAATAGAAAAACAAACAAACTTTTCCAAATGCATCCTCCTTGTCCATCAACAGCAGGGGTAGGTTACATATAGATTTTTATGCTTTGTGAGCTTTTGTACTCCCTGTGAATAAGTATTGAAGTGTTCATCTGAATGATTTGAGAAGTCTCCTGTTTTGGAAGTTTGAGAACATTTAGAAAACTGTTTTATAATTGAGATATAAAACTGTCAAAATAATAACACCTAGAATAAAATTTTCAATTGTCCTTCCTTTAAATTAAAGCAAAAATAAGAGCAACTATATTTATGATATAAGCCGTTGATCAAATTCTTCATGGTATGCACAGGAATTTAGAAACATCACAGATCCATAAAATACATTGTCTATGTATTCCTACGACTATTCCTAATCAGGAAATGCAAACAAAACCATGTCTATGTCAAAGTAAAATTTAGCAAGAATATATGTAAACATAGAAATTAGTAAATGGACAGAACTCTAGGGATTAATATTTCTTAATCCTACAGGTACCATCCTGGGAGCTACCCCATACTGCAAGAAAAAAGTGCCATAAAATAAAAATTATTTTTTGCTCTCATATAAATTACAATAACTAAGGAATGTAATTTCTCATGCCTCCAATTCAATGCCATTACATAGATGAACTTCAGGGAAATTATTAGATTGTAAGAAAAAGCCATCTAAACATGAAATAGAAGCAAAAGTTAAGATAGCACAAAATAATTTAATGCTGAATAGAAGTAATGAGTCAATTCGAAATTTGTATACAACATTTCTACTTAGTAGAACACTATTAGCTTTTGCTCATTTTTGGTACAATGTGTCAACATTTCCCACTCCTTTCTAAGCATTATTTCTCTAGTTAACTCTCCTAAAAGGAAAGCCTGTGTCTAATCATGCAGCAGACACAGATTTCCTCAATTCTTACTTTGCCTAGACTAACTTAAAGGCACCTCATTTTCATTGTGTTGATTTCTTGAAATCAAGGCCATGCTGGACACAAGCACATTGGCCTCCTGCTGTAGAACTTATCCCATTGTATACAAATAAATCCTTTTAAATAGTCAGGAAGTGCAGGAATGGTCATCTAGGACAGCCTTCTTTTATATGTTGTCAAGTTAGATGGGATAGGTTTTGTATATGGTTTAAGATACTGAAAACAGTCTTGAAGGGATCACAAAGATCTACTTGGAAGCCGGATTACATGAGCTCACTAGGAAAACGTTGTAAGGAAGTGTCATTTGATCTAGGTGAGGATTTCATGGCAATCAAACTCCTGTCACCATTAAGACAGCAATCTTTTCAGAGTGGTGTAAGGCAAATTAGCTTCCCTTTTAAAAAAAATTACTTAGTTTTTTTTAAAAGACTGTCTCTTCATCAATATCTCTGCAACAGAAGAGATAGCTGGAGGTTAGACATCATCTATTTGATTTGTGTCCTTGTATATTTTTGTTTATGGCTTCTTCCTTTTCCTCTTATCACGTGTTCCAGTGAAAACTCCTTCACCAGCTACAATTAAAGAAGGAACAGATGCTCCTTTCACCAACCTTTGCAAAAAACTTTTGGATAATGGGACAGAATCTCAGCAGCAATAACTCTAGCTAGCTAGAGTTATCTAGTTTCTCTAGTTGATTGATTAAAATACTTTTGAAATTTTATTAGTTGAATTGAATTTGTTCACTGAATTTACCTGCATCAATGAAAAAAACCACATTTGTACTGGTTAAGCCTTTTATCAATATGGAAAAATATTGACAAGATTTCTCCTGAATTTTAGAGCTTTTCTAGTCTTACACATTTTTGTAGTTCAGTTATGAATCCATCTTGCTTATGTTTGAAGAAAATATCAGAGTGATTATCGGTGTTGTGTAAGCACTTCTTTCAAATACTTTGTCCTTCATATTTTATATCACCTTGTTGCTTCAGATCCTCTGAAAATTGAGTTATGCATAAATTTCATTATTTTGAAGTAAAAATTCCAGAACAATTTCACAGGCAACAAAACCATACTCCAGAACATCCCTTATTTATTTCTTAAACTTCAACATTAACTACAAAAATTAGTATCTAGCAAGACTAAAACAAATGTTTTGATTATGACTTCCACAGTCATATTCAAAGTAGCATTAATCATTCTAATGGTATAGAATAGTAACCACTGTGATAGCTGTGGATGTCCTTCATTTTCCTCCTTCCCTTACTTTTCTCCCTTCTTTCAGCCAATTTTCATGAGATTGACTTATCCTAATTTAAGTTTCTAGGTCAGAAACCTATAGCAGAGTTTACAATTTTAATCTGCTTTCTCCTTTTGCAGGCATTAGAAATAAACAGTTTCAATAACTGATTAGTCTCAATGCAAAATAGAAAATCTGTGGTGAAACACCTCTGGAAGGTACTTATTTCTCTCTAATAAATACAGAAGAAGCCCAAAAATTTAATCTCAAACTAAGGATAATATTGTTCAATACATGATTTAAGGCTGTTGAGTACCTGCTATCAGCATCAGCATAGTGGGCTCAGTGTAGATGGATCAAAAACAGGTTCCCATATGTGAAGTACAGCCAAGTCTTCACCTACAGAATAAACATAACTGAAATTAAAAAAAAATAAATAAACTAATTAAACCCAAATAATGTAAATTATATTGGATTTTAACTTACACAAGCGTGTTTAATAGCAGCATCTCTTGTATAAAATTGTTGTGCAAAAAATACTATAATTAATTATCAAATTGCTTTGCTTTTATCCTGATAGTGTCTACATATCATTCAGTATTTGTGATTTACTATGAGACTGGTGGCTTGTGTCACTTGGAATTCTTTTAGCTTTTTCATTTCCAGAGTAAAATTGTGCATGCCAGATTTTTTTATGGCTGATGATTAACACAATGCAGAAGTTCACAAGATCTTTAAAAAGGAAAAATCTTCATAAAGGTTCCCTTTCCTGAAGTAATCATCAACCAAAACCCTCCAAAAACCACAAGTCAGCACAAAAATTATTTACAATATAGATCTTTAAATAAAAAAGTGTAACATTTTATGGTTTCTGCCTTTAGCTTCAATAACTGCCAAAAGGAATTTCTTTCTGTGTGTAATTGAGTTGGAAATATGTTTTAGTATTTCAAAGACAGTTGTTTTATCTTGCTCTGTAAGCAAAATATATATAAATTCCTTTTTTTTTAACAAAAAAAAAAAA
>LTAT01000001.1:64528828-64543252 GCA_003286495.1 Chlorodrepanis virens | reverse complement strand
ATGTGTGTGTGTGTGTGTGTGTGTGTGTGTCTATATACACAGAGGTGATTTTTCTCCTTTGATCATTTGGTCTTTGCTCTCTCAATATTTGGCTTTAAGGAAACAAATGTGTTACCACCTTTTAAAGGGAAAGACATAAATAGTTTGAATTAATTTTATCTTGCAAGAAAATGGATTGTAAGCTGGATGTGTGGCCTATAACTTATTGTATGACCACAGGTATTGTTTACATCTCTGTATCAGCATCATGAAGTGCTAACTCAGGTCATGGCTGAAATGGAATAATTTAGAAAACTCAAGAAAAAATCAGAAGTACAGTCAATTCTGTCAGCTTTATGGCAGTATGTCTTTTTAAATAGTTAACGCAATATCTCAAGACTATTTTTCAGATATACAACATTAATTTTTAAGCTATGGAGTCTAAAATTTGAAACATGATCTTTAATTTTGAGAAATATTCGGAATCTGCATTTTGATTTAAACAAGTATTCAGAGATATCAACCCCATATCTCAGGACAGACATTCCAAACCAGAGGTATTGTGTGAGAAATTTGTACTGAAGGATTATTAAAGGAATTCTGGCAGCATTTTTTCTCACTTTCCCCTACTTGTAGCAGACTGAAATCACGGAAGCAAGGGAGTAATAATAATAATAATAATAATAATAATAATAATAATAATAATAATAATATGCTGAGGGGAATTGTTATCCATATTTTCACACTGCCTAATTTCTCATCTACCATAGTAATTATTAGCAACCTTAGAATAAAAGAGAAATACCCGGAGTACCTATTTATTTCATTTAAAAAGAAGCCCAGTTTATTTATATACTTCCATATCTGTTTCAAGTTGGTAAATAGAACCAAGTTTCATAGATTTCTCACCTCACCTACCGAGATCCTTTTTCACTGAGATTATAAATATGTTTGTCTGTTATCTTTGGAAATTTGCATGAATCACATTTGTGTGTTAAGCTGTGTTCTGCTGATAAGTCAACAGCCCTCCAGATTTTCCAAATCTTATCTAAGATGTCTCAGAAACTCAATCTACAATTTAAAAAAAAAAAAAAAAAAGCAGAGAGGGAGGCAGAGAAGAGACGGCTTACTGACATTGTGGACCTGATGCTATCTATCATTTGAACTCTCTCTAATGCATCTCTTATATTTAACAGTACCTCTTCTTCCTCTTTGCTTCTCTAGCAGCATTATCCTGATATGTCTCAATATCACAGGGAAAAAGTATCTTTACATGCTGCCTCCTCATTAGTGACCAGAAGTGGAAAAGTTTGAAACTTTTCAAATATGTTTCATTTTAATTAAAAACCGCTAACCTGACACAAAAACTTGTAGGAGTCATTTGACTTTCATCTTGCCTCAGAATTACTGCTTTTCCTTAAGCCTTTTCAGCACTTATCAGGTAAAACTGTAGTGAAATTTCAAATCACTACCTTGGGAGACTCATCCTTGCCCTATTTTCTTTAAAATGGGCAGAGACATGCAAATTTGTATACGTGCCTGTGCCATGAGACACAGGGACAAATGCTGCACTCTATGATGTGATGAAGTGTCAGCAATTCCATCCTTCCCATACCCTGGTAAACCTGTCCTTCTTCAGCCCTGGCTTTTGGTGCCTATAGCAAGGAAATCCTAGGTCATATGAGCTGTCATGTCCCCAGTCAATATCTGTGTCCAGTTCTCATAGTGATATACATGAAAGGGGAACAGCTGAGGGAGTGTTGGATACATGTGGCTTATTCATGTGACAGCTGTGACCAAATTCAATATCAACAAGCATTAGCTGACTAAGCATTCACCAACAGTGAGCCACAAGACTTCCCAGGTAGGTGGGTGGTGAATCTCCAGATATGAAGGGACAAAGATAGGTCTCAAAGACAGGTAAATAAACTTTATTTCAGAAATACCTAATTATTTCCTTTGGTCACTGCTGGGCGTTAAATTACATATCCATCTCCAAACCACTCAAGAGTCGAAAATAATCCCACCAGAGTGTGAAGGGTCATTGCTGATGTTGGATGGCAGATATTTTAGACAATACTTCAGGAAAAATGAAGCGTAAGGAAAAAAGCTGTGAAATTTGAATTAGTAATGTCTGTGTTGCTCTGGAAATTAATATTCCTCATATAACCAGCTTCTTGCTGATGCCCCCTTCCTTTTGAAAATAGGCTATGAATTCTTGATATATATTTTAGGGTTTTTGTGTCCTTTAAGAAATTTATTTAGAAAAAAAAATATTTTATGTGAATTTAAGAGAGGTGTTTGTTCTGACAACTCATTTTTGGGGGGAAATCTCTAAAATCCATTAAGTGCAAGGGATTCTGGATCACCTTCTGTATGGACAAACCTATGAAAAACATGGTACCATGAAATATCAGTAGTGCTAATTTAGAGAAGTGAAACTACTAGAGCAACTCAAAAGCAATATACTTGCAGTGGCTGGGTCACCAGAAAGGTGTGTATATCATGAAAGTGAGAATTTGCTTTGTATTCTCTGTGTTGCAACAGCATAAGGGAATGCTGTACACTTCAAAGTATGCAGAAATAGTACTAAAATAGTATGCAGACTCAGAGAACCCAGCATGAAACAACCTCTACTATCTATTGGGGTCAGCCACTGAATAAACAACAGCCTAGAATAAAATGCCATGTTTCAGTTTGAAGGGCACTAGCCTGTTTCCTATAAAAGAAAGGCCAGGAATAAACTGACATTTATGTTACGTTTATACAACTAAAAATTGGGAATGAATTAGAGAGGTAAGTTGTTTGATATATATCAGTTTTTCTTTTCTTCTAATATAAAGGTGTAAAATTGTTTATGCCCTGGATGAGATTTCCAGAATTACTTGACCTGTAAATTAAATTCTCCTAGCCACGCACCATCCTTGTGATGCATAAATAATAAAATGCTACATAATTTTTGTGTGTTTTATGAATACATCTCAATTAGCTAATGAAACTATTTTTTCCTCCTTTCAGATATGAGCAAAATAAATGCTGCTCACCATGCAGATAACAAAATCGAGGCTGGTGAGGTAGAAAATAGAGTGACACAATGTCACTACTAGTACTAAGTGATGAAGATTTAAAGACAAATCTCTTCATATATTTGTAAGTATTATAACTATTTTCAGCTATCAGAGTATTGTATTTACTGGTGTCTTACAAACAGAGCTGTTGCAGTGTGGCCATGTGAATCAATGTGATAGTAATTGATATTTAACTTATTTGTGATTCAATGCTTTATATACTGCTGGTCAAGGTTTGCTTTATATACTGCTGGTCAAGGTTTTTTTAAGGCAGAAGAATAAAAAAGAAATAAATAGCTCTTTGTTCTGGATTCAGCCAGGACAGAGTTAATTTTTTTGCAGTAGTTGGGTGGCAGAATGACTAAGGCATTATTCTATACCAACTTATTGACAGAGGCAGGGGGAGAAGGGATTCTCTTCCAGGGCTCCTTCTCATGGAGAAACCTGTCAGCAGAGACGATATTTGTTTATTGTCCTGAGCTTTCCCTGTAAATCATTCCTTTGTCTTACACCTTTTGTAATTAATATTGTTGCTGTCACAGTTAGTTTCCTTATCTCATTGCTGTTTACAGTAAATCGTTCTTATCTCAACCAGTAACCTTTGCCTTTTGTGTTTCCACGTAGGTGAGGGGAGTGAGCAACATGCATTAAACTGAAGAATAACAATCCTAAACCATGACACTCCTGTAATTTAGCAGCCAAGTGAATCCAGCAATAGTGTGAATGTCAGGAAAACTAACTATACAGGAGATCTTCTGGAAATTTTTTGCATCTGAAAATACAAGACAGAATTAAAACAAACAAATTAAAAACATTCACGAAAATCTGTGAAAATCCATTACCTAAAGCTTGGGTTGCGTTTTTAAATTTTTGATAGCTTCTTAACTCTTCATTTGGTGTTGAAATATTTTTCCATGCTTATGAAGAAAGAGGGTAGTAGGACAGTTTGTACACATGCCATAATTATATATCATTTTACCTTTGATCATATTTTTCATAGTAAAACAATTAAATTGCATGTACACATTTCCTCTTCCTAATAACTAAAAAAAAATGCAATATATTTTAATCTTCAAATTCATAGAAATTAATTTTATACCAATTAAAGGCACAAATTACTTATTTGAGAAGAAGTATTATGAGAGAATACTGGAGAAAGTGAGAAAGTATGAAAGGATATGAAAGACCAATTACCACCTCCAGGGGATGGGTGGAGAAAGGACATTTTACTTGTAGCCAGAGGACCCGGAGTTGTCTTTCATCATTTATGCATCTGATATTCACTATGTGAACTCTACAGTTACTATGACTGTCACTCTCCTTTATTACCTATTGACACAGTTTCTTAACCTACATTTTCTGCCACTCTCTTAATTCTTCATCTTCTTGTTTTGCAGCTCCAGAAATAATTCATCTACCTCCTCAGACTAAGGGCTTGTTTTTCTTCCCTTCTCTTTGAGATGTCATTACTCGGATTGGAGGTGACACCTGAAAAGACAGAAAATTTGGATATTAGTGAGGAAACAGAAAATAAGAAATTAAGATTATAAATTGAATCTGAAGTGTTCATGCATTACAGTTTTGTAGGACAGCAATGCAGTGTGCTGATGACATTTCAAATAAAACTTTTTTAAGACCATTCTCATTATGTCATCTGTAACAGGCTTGTTTCCCTTAGGAGCTAAACTTTTTTTTTTTATGCAAGTCACACAATTGAAAAAAAACCACAAAAAACCTGCAAGTTAGAACCAGAACAAAAATACTGCCTTTATTCCACAATATTAAGGGAAAAAAATGGTGGTTTCGTTGTGCTTTTAAACATAGATTAACATCTCAAAAATTCTCTTTACAGTAGAGCAAAAGACAAAGTTTCATAAAAGAATAAAAGACAACAGGGGAAAAAGAATTGTGTGTTGTATCATTTAGTTGGCAATACTGGTTTCAGAGTAACTAACTATGTTTGGATTAAGACACTGAAGGATGCTTATGGCTGATAATTCTACTGCTTCTTTCAATAACAGAAATTATGAAGTTAGGCTTTACTATGTGAAGTGCTTGTAAAGAGAAGAATTTGAGGAGATAGTCTCTGATGAAATAAGGAAACATCATCCCCTCACGACAGTGGGCTGAATTGCTGAATAAAGCTTTATACAGGTCCTTAAGCATTATCCTATTATAAAGCACTTCTAACAAGAAGTCTGCTAATTCAGCATCACAAAGAAGATCACAGTGCTTTATTAGTCTACACAATTTTGGGGAAAAATAAGGAAAAATATGAATATTATTCATAAGTAAGAAAACTCAGCTAAATTAAAAATCTATACAAAGATACTGGGCTTTGAAATAAGTTACTAAAGCTTTTATAGGATGATAGGTCTTGCTTCGCTGCAAGATGTTAAGAATAAATCTACAGATATCTGTTGTTATGCTGCTAAATTAAAAGTACTGGCACTACAGTGAAGTAAAATTAATTAATATTCTAAAGTTATATTCCATATATACATTTATAGCATGGAAGTTTATATTTAGTTTTTAAGGAAGACAAAAGCTGTGACTAAAAAAAAACCAGTAAGTTTTTAATAGTATTATCTTTAAAGACATCTAATAAAATCAAAACTCAGTGTAAAATGCCAAATGGATATCACTTTCCTCTAGTACTTTTTGCAGCTGAGCTTATTGAAATATACAGTTTTAGGTGAGTCTAAATTTTTGCAGTTGATTTTATGAATAATATGTGGTTTTAATGCCCTTTTCCTATTTAATTCAAGTTATATTCAGATTTCTTTTTGAATTAGTGTTTTCCTTCACTGTTGCATTAGGTCCTTAATCTTAATTTCATTTGAGTGACAGTAAAAACTCAGTCCCTTGAAACTGCTTTGCTTATTATCAGCTTCTATTCAGAGTATGACAGACACATGATAATGAAATCAGTGACATTCTCTTTTTATTTTTGCATTGTACAGGAAAGATGATAGTTTTTGTTTGGTTCAAAATTAATAAAGACCATAGTCATTGCATAAAACTTTTATAGGAATATAAATCTGTTTTATGGATTTAAAGTGATCTATTTAACATATACATCCAAGTTTGGATAAAAATATGAAATGCAACAATTTTTTCAGCCATGGTACTGGACTGACACACGAATACAAAGTTATATTTAGTTTGGAACTTAAAATGAAAGTCATGGCGTTGATATCTATCAACAACTTAAAGCTTTGACTCAATTTTAGTTGTGCATATTAATGTGATTATGTCAAGAAAATTTGGAGAAGACAGAGCTGATAAGTTTTAGGAAAGTTTTAGTGCTTTTCTTTCCTGTATTATTTGCAGGCAGGTAACCCATTAAAAATATTTGACTGGACTACCTGTTACTGTTTGTTCCATTTTTGGTTATACAGGTCAAACAGCAAATGAACCAATCAAAGGTTGTTAACCATACCAGTGAAGTAGAAGGTGCATTCTTTATTGCCCTTAACAAGTTTTTAAGAGCAGAAAACCCTCTCCTGATTATTTCTTCATGATCCAGTACACTATAGACCTGTTGCACAGTACCTTTCAAAGGACTTCATGGCATGAAAAATTGGGTTGCATCCAAAATATCAACAATGTAGATGAGTTAGAGGGTAATTGTACCCAGGATTCTACCAGGTCCTTGGTAAGTAGCAGTCATCCTCTTCTTGCAATCTGCTTCTGGAGCATACATAACAAAAATCAAACAAGATATGTAAGTCTCTTATCCTGTCTTTTTCCAAAGAAAGTGCCCAAAGTGTAACTGGCCGTGCACAAAGCTAATGGATAGCAAGAGTCCAGACAGGGCCTTACTGTCCTAAGCCTGCCATTGGGGGCCAGTGTAGCGTCAGATATGATCAGTTACAGCTGTCAGGGAGACAGATATATAAGGCACAAAGCAGAGAACAGTTTTTCTGCAGCTGCTTCAGAAAATAGTCTTTTGCAGTGAGTTGAAAACACTGGCATAGAGATTGGGAACAGGCTGCTACTGTGAAGAATAAAACCCTCTCAGAAAACCCATCTTCCAGACATAAGAAACATTAATAAAATTCTGCCATAAAATGCAACCAGTTTCTGGGAATATAATGTTCACCTTAGGAATGGAATTGAATATCTGCTGCAATTTTCTGAGCATGGCCAAGTTGACCTTGGCAAGCAGTGAGTTATCTAACAGAGGGAGGATGCCAAAGCTGAGTTAAAACTGAATAACATGTGTGTTTTGCAGTTGTTTCAGTCAAAAACTAATAATCATTATCTAATGATTCAACAAGAAAACTTCCAGGTAAAATCCCATCTGTCCCCAGAAATGGCTTTGTTTACAGATTTGCTTCATGGCTTATGCTGTTCAGAATAATTGTCTTTGCGGTGCCTAACGTAAGTCCTGCATCAGCAAAACAAGCCCTTATTTGCAGAGTTTGTAATGTCTAGCTCTTACTATAGTACACTGCAATGGTTACTATATGTTTGAAGGGTGTTATTTTATGTCCTGGAGCATTAATAAACCAAAGGAACCAATGGTATCCATAGTAACAAAGCCCCAGAAACAGTAGGTTGAAATAGTATTCCCAGACACGCTAAATTCCTTCTGAAGCTGGGTCGTTGTTTCAGCCCTACCTCTACTGTACTATTAAAAAACTGCCAGCATTCTCTAAATTAAGAATCTACTTTCAGATTAAAATTTCCATTTAAGCAATCACATTGCAGTACACTGTTAATAATAAAAGCATACATAAATTCGCAAAATATCTGGCTTCACTGTCCTATTTATCTTCATGCAATAATTAGGTAATGAATCAATGTCCACTTCTCTCAGGTGAATCTAAGAATGCGGTACTGTGAAGGTGAAATTCGATTAAATTTTTACTCAAAGGTTAGAGAGAAACTTTTTTGTATAGTTAAAGAAAACTACTCATCTTTTATTTTAAATTGTACGTTGATTTATTTTTAAATTTAATCATATGATGATTCCTTTAAATCCATGATGTTTGGAGAAAATATCTAGACGAAATGAGTTCCACTGAATTCCAGTTATTTGTTAAAGAGAAGTATTTAAGACTTTTTTTCTTTTTGGCTTGTTAAAAAAGTGAAACCAGCTAGTTTTCAGGCATTAGCTGATTTGGCAATTTGAGAAGAATTTAAGAAATTGATACTATCAAACATATGATAGTTATATTGATATAGTTATAATAACAATCTTTTACTGAAGCATATATCTGATATTAAATGAATTTTTTTTTTTTTTTTTGAGAAAAACAATACAAAATGCTACTTCTACTTTTTCTCTGCAAGGCTATAAGGGAAAGTTTTTAGTACATAGCCCCAGATTTTAATTTGTTAATTTGGAAGACAAAATTTTATTCATTGACTTATATTAAGGAGCCCATTATTTCCTGGTCAGCAAATGGAAGAAGATCTGAAAGATTCAGTGTTCAGTGTAAAGTTAATGTTGGTGGGTGTTTTGATAGAAGAATGCTTTGGAAAAGCCAAACCCTGTATTTGAAACCTTAAGAAATGTATTATCTTCTCTGTTGTTTGCAACAATCTTAGTTACTCTTCATGAAGTGCTGTTTTTTAATAGAACAGGATGTATAAAAAAAATAAACCAAACCCCAAATTGTTTTGCCCACGTAGCTTTGCATTGATAGCTTCTGTTCCACTTTTGCCTATGCAGCAGAATTATGGATTTTCTCCAGTAATTTTAATTTTGTGTTGACTACTCTGCACATTTTTTTACAGTTTTCTCCGTACAGTCTTTGGATTAGGAAGGTTATTAGGTGAGGATGATGTGTATCTCAGCCTTGTACTGACAACACTCAAGATGTAACCAGTATGTGAATAAAAATCCCAAGGCTCTTCAATTCCATGCTCACCTGCAAAGAGTAGACTGACTTGCTCATCTTTTGTCTTCACAAACTCATCCTTGAATAGGAACTGGGAGAGTAACTTTAAGGTTGCGTTTTTAACATTTATGAGCAGAGATTTAATGTGCAGCAGTGTTTGTTTCTACTTCCTACTTGCTGATTTTTTCCTATGAAGCTGTGTAAAGAGATGTGTCTTTACCTTACTTTGAGGAAAAGGTGTGAGGATGAAAGAAACAATTGCTAAGATACCTGACGAGTAGCACAGTTTCAAGCATAGACCGCAATTCAGAAATACCCAGAAAATATATCAAAGCTAAAGTATGAGATGCATCTTTTTTCAAAGCTGAATTAAAATCAGATTCTGAAAAATGGAGAACAATTTTTATGTGGCTATCTTATTAATTTTGATCTCATTTTGAATTTGCAGCTGTTCTGCATTCCCTCACAGACCTTTATATGTGGAGTTTATATCATGAATTTATTTCTACAATATATTTGAAAATGCTTTCATTTGTGAGAAGGTTTCCTGTGTAAATACTGGAGTAACACTTTTTGAAAAGTGATTTAGAGGTTTATAAGCTAACATCAGATGATAAAGGATAAAATCCACAAAGGGCCTTGGATAGAATTTGGGATTGTTAGCCCCTTGAACATACATAAGAACCTAAATGGTTCAACTCCTTCATGTTTTCTCTGGGAAATTTCTTATATGTACTAGGCAGGGCTAATTCCTCAAACCCTGTGCTCTGAAGGACCTGAAGAATACAGATACACCGTATATAGAGAATATTTGTTTTGCCATCAAAATCCAGACAGACTTACTGGATCTGTTAGTGTTTTTAAAAGATTATGTGCTCTGATGATGATGATAATGATGATTGATGATGATGTGTTTGTTATTGTTGATTTTATATAGTATTTGAGATTTAATATCTATATTTATCTATTATTCTTATTAGCATTGAAAATTCATAGACCAGCACTAGTTCCCTCTAGGGTTGTGGTTTTGGTGTGTTTTCTTGTATTTGAGCAAAGATTACACTATTGTTAATACACCTGAAATCTTTAGGATCTAAAAAAATAATTATTAGCAGTGCAAATCTAATTATCACAATCCTCTAAATTATTTTCAAAAGCCAAAACAAAGCAAATCTGAAACTATTATAGCCCATCCATCATCAGAATTTGCTTAGTAATTTCTTATAAACACAGAACAAAAAAGGTCACAGTGAAAAGCTCCCAAATACTGCACAGCTTCAGAGCTAAATACTGGGCTTATTACTACTAGTTCTGACTGCCTGGGTAAGTCACATATGTGAATGTGGTAACTGTTTAGAAAAGAAGCTTCAGCTGGTTAAATATTATGACTTAAAAAGTGTAGATTTATTTAGAATGAAAACAATAAATACATTTCCCAGGAAAATTAAAAAAAAAAAAAAGAGAAAAAGAAAAGAAAAAGAAAAAAGAAGCTTCATTTTATGGATAAATATCTTTTGTTTTGACAAGCCTCCTAGTTTTACATAATGAGTTGACATTTCTTTCCTCATTTTTTTAAGTTAATATCAGTTTTAAAGTTGTTTTCATGGTGAATAATCAAAATAATATGTTCCTAAACTCTAAACCAAGCACAGCTCAACTTCATAGGAGTTTTCTTTGGATTGTTTCCAACTGAAATTCCACAGCAAGTGACCCAATATGTGAAGAATTATTTTGCAGTGGAAGCCACATCCACTCTGCTGTAGACAAACTGAACTTTCAGAGATATGTTTTCTGTTCAGCTACCATGTTTTTTTTATCTACATATAAAAAATTTACTTTTAAATGAATTTTGTAACTTTTGAAAGTTGTCTTGTCCCCTTCAGGATTTAGGGCATCTTATTTATTCATTCAATAGCTCTCTTATATTCAGAACTGAAAGAGATCATGACTAATTTCCTAAGTTTCTCTTGACCTCATGCCTTCTACATTCTTCAGATTTACAGTGAATAAGGCTGCCATATGGCTGCATCTGCAGCAAACTGTTCTTGGGTAAAGTAATTTATTGCACCCATGGAAGAGTTGCCAATTTTGCTATTAGGTGGGATTAATTTTGCCTAGAGAAATAAAATAATTTTCAGAAAAGTTTTGCCTTGAATTTGCATTTAACCATCTCCTCTTCTATCATTAGCTTTGTGTTACTTTCTAAAGAAACTTACCCTCTTACGTGAACAATTTAGTACGGAAGCATCTGTGGTTGTGATGTGTCCATCATGAATTTCTAGTTGACATATGATTTTCAAGGATAACTAGTCATAGCAGAAGTAAGACTGTAAAACTGATTTTTCAGAATTGAATTTAGGTTTAAGAAATGAGAAATGGGAACATTTTGATTTGCAAAATGAGGAAATTTGATGTGTGAGCCACTTGGAGAAAAACTGAGATGGAACCTCAAAGTATTACACTTTGCATAGTCATTTCTCTAACTATAGTCTTACTTCAGATTCACGCCACTTTACATCAAGATAATGAAAATCTCCCATCAAAACTATTTTTCCTTTATCACAAACTCTTTTGCTTTCACAGGCCATTTTACAGTACCTTCTATCTGGTGGTCCACAACAAATTCCCAACATGAATTTGAATCTATTTCATTAGCTTTTTTTCTTCCAGAGAAGACTTCTGACTAGCCTCCAGCTATGTACACTTCTCCCAGGTTACTTCTTTTCTGTCCTTCCTCTATATATAGACCATTGATTTCCCAAGCCTTTTTTTTCTCCATAAAAATCTAAATTAATGCTAGCATGTCTGTCATACCATTCAATATATTGCTTGATATAAGAGAATGACCTTTTCTGTTTCCTTCTCAGCTTAGTGAAAAAATTTCCACTTACTTTAATTAGAAGTGGTTTGAGCTCTAAATTCTCACTAGAAATGACTGTAAAATTTCAATTATCCTTCAGATATTGACAATTCACTCAAGAAATTTCATAGCAAAACCAGGCTGCATTACCTACAGAGTTTTAAGAAGCAAAAATAGACATTTAATTTTTTTTTTCTGCTGCAGGTAGTGGAACTCATACTTTAAATTGTTTTAATGTAGGTTTCCTACCTTCCTGTCATTTACTTTTGAGAAAATACAAGCCCATTTTTCTAACTTTCCTGAGATCATTGCAGATAATGATGACAGATAATTGTTTGTCACTTTAAATGATATTATCTTGCCAGCTGTCTCAGTGGCAAGAAAGACTGCGAAAGAAAAACAAGATAGATAGAGGTTTTTGTTCGCAACAGAGCCATTTTTATCCTACTTAGTAACTCCTGCTTAAAAACTTTCCTTTAATAAGAAGTACAGACTATCTGTGCTATTGATTTTGTATGCCTGGGCCTCAAAAATCACATTACAAGATAACCAGAATTTAGTATAATTTTCACCATAAATAGCATTGGACAACACTGGTGCTGCGTTCCAGCAACAACTAAAAATATAGATAAATTTGATCTCTGATAGAGATCCTATTAAAATTCAAGTCAGAAAAAACCCTGCTCTTGTCCCTATTTACAAGTAAAACCAACATAATTGGCTTCCACACATTAAAACACTGCCCACCATTAAGTCCAAAGATGATCTAAGAGCAGTGTCTGTTTTTGTTGGGATTTTACAAATATCTTCATCCACTTGTAGGTCTAGTTAAAAGACGATATTTCAGATAACTGGAAAAAACATTGAATAAAGGTTAGATGGCAGGAACTGTTGTGCTAGGAGAAATGGTAATGGGTTTAAATTGAAGGAGGGTGGATTTAGATTAGCTATAAGAAAGATGTTTTATAAAATGAGGGTGCTAAAAAACTGGAACAGGTTGGCCAGAGGCTGAGATGCCCCATCCATGGAAACATTCAAGATCAGATTGGACATGGCTCTAAGCAACCTGACATAATTGAAGATGTCCCTGCTCCTTATAGGGGTGTTGGACTTGATGACCTTTAAAAGGTCCTTTTCAAACTACTCTATGATTCTATATCACAGCAAAAATACCTATTTCTCTGTTTATAGGATGGTAGACAATGTACTGGTGCTCAAAGAAATCCTCAGCTTAAACACTCATGTGTTTATGAAGCTTTGATGACTATTATAAGGCTTTTACTTGTGCTTCAAGATTTTGTTCAGATGTAGAGGGAAAACCGAACATATCTCTAAGGAGAGAGAATGATGTGCCCTGAAAGGAAAGTAACAAACACAAGTATAACATTAGGTAATGACAAAGAGTTTTCACTATGAGATTTTATTTCCTAACATAACTTACAAGGCAAGAAGAAGATTGCAACAAAATCTAAAGTTTTGATATTTAAATTAATATCTTTATAGCTTATCTTATTTCTTGCTACACTTTATACTTCTATACTGTGCCTTACATTTTCATCAAACATGACATTAAAAAGTTCATAAATGCACTCATAGGTATAAGCCTCAAAGCCATCCAGCAAAACCAAAACAAAACACAACAAAATTAAGACTATTGGGCGTCCACAGTTTTAGAAAGACTTAATGTTTTCAGATTTTCAGTATTCTAATGTAATCTTCAACTGTTTCTCAACTCATCCAAGCAATAGACATGCAACAGGGGATCAAACCACATTTACAAATTTACAGGAAGAAATCAGAACATTACTGATTGCTTAAAGGTATAAAAGCTTGAACCCTGAGCATTCCTCTGAGGTCTGTCAAGACAACTGACAGCTCTACTGCTGAGAATTTTTGTTGATCATAGAACAAGCAAGGTAACTATTAATACTGTGAAACTGTTTCTGAGTGCCTTTTGGTGGGTAAAACATTAAAAATCATAAGTTCTTAGCTTCTCTTTGTGATTGAATGTTGAACTTGATCAGGTATCTAGCTCTCCCACCAGTGGAATAACTTTTTTTCCAAGATGACTTAAATTGCTAGCCCATTTGAAGCTATTCTATATTTTTTTAAAAACAAAAGTAATTTCCATTCATAATTACTAAGTTAGCTAAAGTCTTTCAGGGTGAATGTAACTTTTTTTTTTTTTGCAGTTTTCCTGTATCTTCTCATTATAAAAATACTGTCTAAAGAAAAGACTAAGAGAAACTCAAGCTGCATACTTTTTCTACTACAAAATGTGGGAAGATGAGAGGATGATAGTAGGTATTTAGCAAATACTGAGAATATATAAAGTGCAGTAGTCTGTAATGGGTTACTGTTGACTTTTTACCATCTTCATCAATAAGGGTGCAAAAATAGGCAGGTTGTGTGAATGACTAACATTTTTGAAAATGTTTATTGAACACCACTTTTGTGTTTCTGAGGAGCTCAACAATCATAAGATATGAATGTACGTTGTGACAGTCTCTAGGTCACCTGGTTCATGATGTCTGATAGGCAGTAATTCTTCCAAGCTTTTCATCCTCACTTTGATGATGTCACACCTGTATCTCTAAGTATTCTTCTAATTAGCTTGATTTGGGGAGAGGGTAGTAAACTAATATTCCCAAGACTACAATAATCT
>LTAT01000001.1:64505381-64517384 GCA_003286495.1 Chlorodrepanis virens | reverse complement strand
TCTTGTTAAATATTAACTTTTTTTTTTTTTAATATGGGAAGTTGATTGCACTTCTTTTTAATTATGTCTTTTAACTGCTTGCAGTTTTTCAATCTCCTTATCCACACTTTTCATATTGATTTATCATTTCCTACCTGGGATCGCCCTCTGCCTCAATCCTGTTGCGCATTCTTTTATGTGTGGAAATGTTTACACTTTTATAAAAATTACTTGCAAGATATCTTGTATACCAACAATCTGTAGGTTTTGCAATATTTGTGCAATTTCTGCATCTAGATAATTTAATTATTTTCCCTGCTCTGCAGGCCACAATGTGGGCTGTCTCTACAGTAATCATTACTTTGTGATAAATTGTGCTTAAAACTATATGAATGAAAAGAATACTTCAATATTTTCTCACAAGCTCTCTTGTGTTCTGCTTTCCAGTTGATGAGCTGTTTGGATTATACTTATTAATTATATATGCAAAGTCAGAAAATTGAACAATTATTTTCTTACTAATTCCTACGTTTTGTAACTTCATTTTCCTTTTGGAAACACTATGTATGTTATACGCATTTGTATATACCCACATATATATTTCTATAGTATTTCTACTTTTCCTTCTCTTGTGGCATCCAAAAGCCTTTAGACTTAGGAAATAAAAAAACCAAAAAACTTACTTCTTTATATTTTATAGAGCTGAAATTTTCAGAGAAGTCTTAGATCCCTACTTATCCTTAAATTCCTTCTGTGACCAACTTATATTGATAGACACATACTGCAAAAAGGAACCATTTTCAAATTAGTTTGGTTGTCCTCTTAGAGGGTGGAAAACATGGTCTAGAGGGAAGGCCCCTTGTGTAAAGGGCATCTACTGGTAGATTTGTCTATCTCTTGTGACATACTGATACACATATAAGATAAAAGATACAGAAGAATTCCTTATCTTGTAATCAGCCGGAAGGAGGAAAACAATTTTATGGCCTAAATGCACTGTTTTCCTTCATGCTACTCTATTTCAGCTATCATTTTAGTGTTAAAGTTGTGGCTGGAAATATCTAAAACTTGCAGTTCCTGATTTGAATTGAAAATATTCTATCAGCTATTTAAGCTTAAGATGAAAGAAATGTGTGACATCAACACCAGACTAGAAAACAGAGATGCTGCCTGGGAGAAGAAAGATAACAAATACAAATAAAGATTACCCTTTAACAGATCACTTTCTGATGGGCATTAGAGGAAATTACAAGCAGTAAGTTTATATGCATGAACCCAGTATTTTCTAAATTCACAGCACTCCTTTGAAGTGTAGGAAGGAAATTAAATATCTGTCTCTTATCAGTGAAATCTGAGCTACCTTCAAATATTGTCTACATGTTAGGTTGTACAGAAGGTTGGAGAATAATAATGATTACTCAAAGGTAATTGTGTTTAAGAAAAAATGGTTATCAGTACAGATAAAAAAAAATATTATATAAGACCTAAAGGGGTAATGAGCACTGAAATACTGCAAATGAGAGGGCATAAAGGCAGTCTATCAAGGGAGCATAAACTAAAGAGGGAAGAATAAAGGTTTGCAGTGTTGGAAGGTAGGTCATCCTGCCCTCTAGGAGCATATATATAAATACATACCTATTAAATTAAAACATTCAAACCTACATGAGAAGCAGGAGGCGAAAACTAGACTTCTGAAAAGGGCAATGGCTTTCTGAGTAGCTTTGTTTTCATGCTACTCTCAATAAAAATGAACTGTTGCATGCAACATGAAAAAAAGAGCAAATCCTAAATTTACAAACAGAGCTGACATCCTTGGATCCTTTCAGGATATAAAGTCTGTTTACTAAAGGGACAGATGTGAGCATCACACAAAAGAAAGGTATAAAAAGCTTTATTATAATATTTTACATATTTGAAAGAGAAAAAAATCCAGAATAAAAAGGCAGACATGGGTAACAACAAAAAATTAAAATCATTAAGTAAATGATGTCTGAATCTTTCTATTGCCTTCTCTAGACATGAAATAAAACATGACTCATGTAAATACAACCTCCAAAAAGTCTGAAAATCTCATTTCAACTTCTTGAGCAAGGAAGATCTACTAATGTATATTTATCTCATATCTGGTAGGTTGGGATTTGTTGGAAAATGGAGAAACTATGAACACAGTCTGTATGACCGAAAATCATACAATGGATAAGGTTTGGAATTCAGAAAAAATATTGAAACAGCTCCCACTATCTTTTCAGATAACGGCTTAAGCAAAATGAGAAGCTAGATCCAAATGACCTGTGAAGGCACTTTGGAAAGCATTTCAATATAGAAACCTTTGTAGAATCAAAGCTGAGAAATAGACTGGGTTATAAAACTTTTATAAAAGATTCATTTGAAATACTGCAGGAGCAATTGCTAGCTCTAGGGAAGCAACTTTAAAAGAAAGTTGAAATTACTAATCTATTTCTTCTTATAAAAAACAATGCATTACTGAAGTAATCCCATGTGGAATAGAGAGCAATCTCTAATAGAAAAGTTAGAGTAAGGCTTTATAATCCAGTAAAAACTCTAAACTCCCCACCCGCTCTTCTGTATGGAAGTGGGAAACAATGAATTTTTATCTACCTTTTCAAAGTCTAGAACTTAGGAGTGATATTGAACCCACAGCTTATTGAATGTCCACATTACAGAAAAAAGTATTTTTTTGACATCCTGCTGGACACATAAACTGTTGATTTAACTTGGTAACAGTTCTATAGCAGTCAAAATCTTCTTTGGGGAAGACCGTGGATCGCACCTCTCTTCTTGATGTTTAAGTTTTGTGATAATACTTGAAATATCCAGCACAAGCAAAAGCTTGTTTATATGCCTCTCGCTTCTGAATCCTCTTTTTAAACTGGACTTGTCTAGGCAGCAAGACCATCTTGAGGAATACAGGTCTTGGATGCACTAAAAGGTCTGAAACAGAAACTAGATAAAATCTGTTAGGGGTTGTGAGCCTTTGAAAGATGTTTCTGGACAAATAGCCATTTTAGACAAATGATCACAACTGCACAATGATTAGGGAGGCTGGGCAGCAGACTGTGAGGCCACACCTTGAGTGCTGTGTCCAGTTCTGGGCCCCTCAGTTTAGGAAAGATGTTGAGATACTTGAATGCATCTAGAGGAGGGCATAATGTTTTATTTACAGGTAAAGTTCTTAATGTTATGTATAACTAATTCAATTTACCTGAACATTCACCATCATTTGCTAAAGCAAGGATTTGGGTTATAAAGAATTGAATAACAGCTGTAGAGCTGACAGCTCTAAGAAATATTTCTTAATATTTTTCTGTCTTAGTAAATTTAAAAAAAAAAAAAAAGGAGAAGAATTAAAACCTTACAGAGCAGTTTTTCAAAAAATTAACGGTATTATTCATAAGACAACTTATAGGTGGATTTGTCAGCCAATATGAAGATCTCTTTCTGGGGAGTCAAGGAATGCAAAAAATGGCATACATAAACTGTTTCCAGGGGAACGTATTTCTCAGATGTATCTCAGATGTATTCTTTATTTCTTCTCTACTTCCAGAAGAAACTAAACAACTGATATGAAGTGTAGGAAGATTTGTCCTAAAGAATCACAAAGAAAATGGAGGCATGGTAAGCTGCATGGAGACATCATCTGCATAATAATCTGTAGAAAATATGTAATCATAAAGGTGCTCTTGCTGACATAATTTAGGACCTGTAAACAGCTAAGAGTAAATAGGTTCAGTATATTTTTTTCTGCCTGCAAAACTGTAATCAGATCTGGCTATGGTTTCAAATGAATTTTACATAAATGAACACCAAAGAGCAATCACAGTGAAAAACACCATGGAGAGGTGCTCAGTAGTATTTTGCATACTTCAGCATAAATAGGTAGTGATGAAGGACAAAGGGACATCTGGTGACTATAGAGCTATATACATTAATCTTAATATTCTGCATTGCTGTCAAAAAAAAATCAAAGCTACCGAGAACTCAGTCTATCCAGACCCAACTGTCACTGTCTATTTGAATAAAATATGCAGATTCATAGACTTGATCACACAAAAAATCAGATACTGAATAAATTATTTTTTAATCAGATTCTGTGCTTATATTTCCTGAACAAAACAGCCAGTCACAGCTGCCTTATCCAAAGCACAAGAAGGACTTAGCTGTGTTAGTGTTTTAGCCTGTGTCTCAATATGGACTAGAGCAGCATATTTTCCTCACTAAAATACCTTGAATGTAATTTGTAAAAAACACATTCTTCATCTGTACTGAGAAAAAGCCACACCTGAACCATATATTGCCTTCAGTTTAATAAGACTAGCAAGGCAGTTACAGGATATATTCCTTCCCTTCACTCAAGTTCAAGAAGGAAAAAAAAAAAGTAAATGGTAGATAACCATTCTTTCATATTTTAAGGTCTACTTTCTTCTGTACCCTAGGTTGCATGTATGCAGTAGCTGAAAAGTTATTCTTAAAAGCACCACTATTTAATTCATTGATTCTCATGTCTCCATTCTCTTGAGTGCAAAAATACCCTACTGCTTATATAAGGAATAGCAATTTCTTTTTTTTTTTTTTCTCTCTTTCAGGTAAAACTCAAGCAAGCATCATTTTCCCCAGATAGCTTTAAAATGTAGCATTCCTTTGCAAGCAGTAATTTGCCCATTTCTGCATTGCAGTGTATCTTGCACTGTAGGAAATATAACAAGCTTATAGATTAAAAATTTCTAATCACTGATATTGGTGAAAAGTAGCACAAAATTAGTTTTCTCTGTCTTCTCCCTCATGCAACCCTTCAGCTCATAATGAATAGCAATGAGGAACTACAGCTAAATAGAACAGTCAAGCTGTGATCTCAACTATTAATACTCATAAGCAGTGATTACACAATGCTAAGCATTGTAATTTCAACATGATTTTCTGCTGTTAGGCCACAGAATATGCTGCAAAAAATCTTTAAAAAGTCAAACCGATAAGGCTCTAAAAGAGTCTATTTTCTTTATTTCTTTTTATCTATGTAGCACATCAAAATAAAATTTCTAACATAATTAAAATAAAATTTCAAATATTAATTTTAGAGAAAGATAATGAATAAGAACACTTAACAATAGAAAAGAAATAACAAAAATAATTCCACAGTATTTTTGCAATATCTATATGAGTGTTGTTAATTAAGTCTCTTGGAAAATAAACTGCATTCACATATTTTAATTTTTCTCAATTATTAATTAAATACTCCCTCCAGGGTCTGAAAATCTGGTTCACTGTTTTCAAATTTCCTAGAAGTAAGTAAAACCCAGTTCTGACTTTCTTTAGTCCTCATTATCTTTTCCTCAAAACCTTAATCAAGTGCACTTTTTCAGAACTTTCCAAATTGGGTGTCTTGCTCATAATTAAACCCATTTGCTTGCCCTACCAGACTCATGTTCAATACTTCCAAATAACTTGTGTCCTTTCACAAGTACCCTGCTATCTCTTTCACATATCCTCTAGTTTACAAGTCTACTTAAAGAGCACAATAAAGTTGAAAAATAAGACAAAGCTTCATGGAAAAATCATTCTTTATAATGGTCTAAAGAAATATGCATATATATTAAAGAAGGAATATACATATATCACTCTCTTCCCAATATTTTGTCAGTGTTCTTTCTTTTTTTCAGATGTATTGTTCTAAACCCATCAGGGCTTTCATTTTTATTGCACAGAATGGATTGCTCTAAGCAGTTCTAGTGCTTTTTTTCTGTATTCATTCTCCTTTTGACTTTTCTTGGTCAGCCACAAAACCTGTCTCAAGTTCATCTTTTCCCAAGAAGATCCTTTGACCTATCAAACCTGTTTTCTCCAGGTGGTAACAAGCTCTTTTTCTATTGTTTTTCCTCTTTTTTAATAGGTCACTAGTACTTGACAACTGTACATTTTTCCACTTTGAATACTGATGCGGTTTCATGCGCTGTTAGCTGATGATGCTTCTGTAAGGGCAGGTTCCATGATTCCTTCTGCTGCCCTTTTATTATACCCCTCCTTTGAAGCCTGGCTATGAACTGTGCCCTTCTACAGACTCTACAGATGCTGTCAGCCTACAGTAGTAAGGATTTAGAGAGGAAATACAATAAAATGGAACTGTAGGCTTTTTGTTTGTTTGTTTTCTGAATATATGGTCTTATACACTTGTCAAATTCGAGTTTTTGTTGTGTTTGTCACTCCAGCCAGCAACTAAGTGCCACCCAGCCATTCACTCATTCCCCTCCCCCCTTCCCCTGTGAGATGGGAAAGGGAATCAGAAAAGGGTAAAACCTGTGACTTCACATAAGAATAGTTTAAGAATTGAAACACATTAAAATATTACTATGGTGATGGCATGAATATTATTATCATTATCATTAATAACAATAATAATAGCAACAACAATAATAACAATGGAGGGAAAAACAAGAAACATGAGGATTTTGGCAGTATATTATTTCTTAAATAGTATTAGGGACAAATAAAGTAATATTTTCTCTCTGTAATAACAAAAAAGGATGATCTTCTCAAGATCAAAAAATACTTGTCTACCTTTGTTTTTCATAGATACTCTTCACAGAGATTATAAATCATAACAGAAACTTTCAGTTGGTGGATAAAACCTCTTGGACACTAGTCATGTGTAGTATATCAGTGAGATAAAAATTGTACACATCTGATTGTCAGTAGTAAATACCCTTTAGTAACATTAAGACTTTCAGAAGAAATTCAGCTCTTCTATTTTGAGGTATATTGGGGAAACAAGACTTCCAGCGAGTACTAAGGCTTGACACAGCCTGCTTTAATACTGTATCTTTTAACTTTACTATTGCAACCTATGTGTACAGTTGTAGAATAAAATTTTTCAGCGTGATGAGGATGTCAGACTATCCTTGCCCCTTTGGAAATGGTGGTATGGGACCTTATTTAGTCTCCTGTTTTACTTCTTGCCATTTCCAAGTCTACTTAAGAACTTCTCTTAATCCTAGGCTCCAAAAGGAAATGTTAGTATGCTCCTACAGGGAGCATTTGCTGAAAGTTCATCAGCTTTTTTCTTCTCTGTGAAACAGGACTAGTGGAAATTGGTGACTTT
The DNA here is from genome assembly GCA_003286495.1 of Chlorodrepanis virens. Lineage (NCBI taxonomy): Eukaryota > Metazoa > Chordata > Aves > Passeriformes > Fringillidae > Chlorodrepanis > Chlorodrepanis virens. Next base: position 64,510,294 of record LTAT01000001.1, on the reverse strand, counting down.
TAGAATTGTTTTTACATGTTTTACTGATTTTTTTTCTTGGTATTTTGTAAAGAACGAAGTCTCACTTTGCTTATCAATAAGTTTCTGTGCAAAGCCACTTTCACCTACTCATAAATGTTCTATCGATATACATTATACTAATGTACTGATATAAGATTTCCTACATGTTGTATTGAAATTAGAAGTTAGAATTATGGGACAGTGCTTAATAAGAAAGAAAGTTATTTAGAAAAAGGAGAAACAAGTAATGTGTTTGATTGTATTAACTTATTTAGGTGACTTTTTATTTTTACATTTAATATAAGCTTCCTTTACCCCACTTCCCTTTAGCTCAGCATGCTGCCTGTGTGAGATCACAGTACAGACTGCATTGAGCCAGGCTTCATGTACTGCACAGGCATCAGACTTCTAGAGCAACATAATGTTAACTACATTCAGCTCTTAATTCCCCTGAGAACAGCAATACTTGAGACTATAAATTTGTGTCAAGATATATTGGTTACATTCTCTTTTTTACCTTTATACCACAGTAAGTTAACATGCATATGTGTTGAAACTCTAGCTGGTGACCTCCTCTAGTTAATAAAGCTTGACATTTTAATAGGATAAACAAATGTTTTATTTGTACAGTGTGGAGTATTTTACCAGTGATCTGATGAGATTTTGTTAGGTGCTTGTTCTTTATATACTGGAGGTAAAACTCACGTTTGCTAGATGACCTATTAATCTGCTGATTCATTGAATGCATGCTGTAATTTAAAGGTCAGAGCTATCCATTAAACTTATCAACATGGTGCAAGATTCTTTAAATCAAAAATGTTCCTGAGTAAACTTCATTAATTCTATGGCGTGAATGCTAAAACAGTAGTAAGAAAAGTTAATTCTCCAAGCTGATGGATTGCAGCCTGTGGCTCTTATGGCTACAGACCTTCAATAGAGTGGAGTCATAGGTAGTTCACTTACAAAGTAAGTAGGTAAATTTCCTCTGGAACTTATAATTTATTTCCCAATAAATAATATCATTAGGAAAAATAATTCAAGAGTTGCCTCTAAAAATATGAGGTATAATACCATTGTTTTATTGGAACACATAGTATATCAGACTAGCAGAATTTAGACTGGATTTAGCTTTCACTTTGGTTTTGTGAGCTGTTTTAACTAAGATATTGAAGTTGAACCAATAGAGAAATTATATACCTGATATTATCAAATTAAAATAAAATAAGGGACTGGTGAATAATTAAAAGATTCTATGTTTTATTACTGTGAATCATTAAAATATTCTTTGTTTTTATTTCTTAGGAAAATTAAAGAGCCTCTAAAAAGATGTGGCAAATAATTTTCTAGGATTATGTAGCAGCTATATTGTTTAGCCATGTAGAAGAGAAGACTGGATATCAGCTTCATTTTTACTGTTATATTAACCTGCTATATAATACTGTAATTCATTGTGATTGTCCTAAATGTCTAAATCAATGCTTACAGAATATGTGGAAAGGCTATCTTTTTGATTTTTTTTTGGTGTTTTTTGTTTTTTTTTTTTAATGAAGTTATTATATAGATAGAGTTCCAAGTATGCAAGTAACAAAAATATATTGACAATTGCAAGTCCACTGGCAACGTTTAGTTGTGGGTGACCTTTAAAAAAATATCTTCTGCCTCCAGGCACAGACATGCTATTTACACTAATCCTCTTAAGTTTCCCTTATGGCTTCAGTATGCTGCTGCTGACCCTAACACCACCTTCTGCCTTTGGACCTAATTTCTCTACTTCAGATTGTTTTCTCAACTTCTGATGGTAGCTGCTAACAGGGCAAATTTTCCTATAAGTTTTGCTAGGACTGTGCAGCTGATTTCAAAAAAATCAGGATTGGCATTACGGAGTACAGCCTGAGAATTAGAGGAAGGCATTCCAAAGCAAATTTTCAAATTGCTTGGAGGTAGAGTGCAGACTATAAAGGGGCTAGAAAATTCAATCAAAAGTTATTATGATAGACAAAGAACATTTAGGAAAGGATAGGGTTTTGTTTGTTTGTTTGTTTTGTATTGTTATATCTGTTGTCTTAGTGTTATCAATAAGTTATTTTCTAACGATAAGAGAACAACTTATTCAAAGTTGTACATTAAAGATTAAAAATGAAATCATTTTTCATTGACATTAATTTCCATGGAGTGTGCTTTTTCACATTTTGTTTGATTGTAAAAACCTAAATATAATTAGTTGGAAATCTACACACAGGTAACACTGTTAAAAAAAATATAAACCCAGATAATACTGTTAAAAAAAAAAGTCTTAGAAATGTGTAATGCACACTCACAGCCTAGACGTCCAGATGTCTCCTATAAAAGAAGCATGGCTAGCAGACAGAGGGAGGTGACTCCCTCTTCTCTCTCAAAACCCCACCTGGAATGCTGCATCCTGCTCAGGTGCCCCCAACCCAAGAAGGACATGGACCTGGTGGAGAAATTTGTTCAAAACATAAATTATCTTTTCTAGTTGAAAAAAGTTTCAAATTCAGTTTGCTTTCATTAGTTTTGGTATCTTTATCTGTGAATTACTCAGTTTAGACTGTTTGAGCTACATCTCGAAAAAGTTAAATATGCCTAAAAGTGAGATGCTTCAGTATAGATATTGTCAAGCCCCTGTTAGGAATAGAGAAACTCAGTTAATGTGTCCAAGTTATCCAAACTGCAATGGAAATGCTGAATATCTCATTACATAGATACCAACTAAAATCACTTGGTCTGCAACAACATAGCCATAAGGAAATTCTAAAGACAGGGTCCAAATTAAATATCAACCTTCTGCTCTTTAAATGAGAAATTTATTTCCTCAAAATATCTTAAAATCATGTTTTAGACTCTTAAGACCTATGCTATTAAAATATATTGAGAACCAAAAGTCAATAATTTATTTTCAAATAGAAACAAACTTAAAGTGTGAATGAATAAAAATCTAAAATACTGCATTAAAAAAAAGTACAAAAAATTCAATTCCTTAGTAGGTCAGGATGCAGTCCTCTGTGTCATAGCAATTAGAGTACTGGCTGTAGTGAAGTCTTGTTTATACAGATATCTGTCTTTTCATTGAAGTCTTGTTTAAACAGATATCTGTCTTTTCATTGATCAAATTTAATTTTAATGCAGCAAATCTTCAGTAAATTTGTATTCAATAAAATAAATTGTAGAATCTTTTCCCCAAAGAAATAGGATGACTCAGTGAAGACTGTTGTGTGACAGCTTCAAAGTAATTAAACTTCTGTCCCAGCACTAGCCATCCACTTATTTTTGTGAAACTAGAGTCACATATCTTTCAGATTTCCACCTCTGTGTTAAATCTGCTTTAATCAGTCAGTGGGTTCAAAAACTTCTCCAGAAGGGAACTCTCAGAAAGAAATACAGATTAAATAACCCCCTTTGCCATCATTGAAAACCCAAGTGATACTTATGCACTTAAGCTACCAAAAAGATTTTTATCCTACATGGAGCAAGTAAACATCACTAGTGTATTTATTTGAAGCTTTTTCACAGTGGGCAAATTTTGTCAGCAAAGGGCTAGACACACTTGTCTGTGTGACACAGTCTTAGCACAGGAAGATTTAAAGAATGCCTTCAAAATTGGTATATGCTCTGTTTCATTCTTCTTTCTTTCTCGGGGATAAATGATTTGGGGCAATGGCCTTCAACAGAGAGCTTATCTATTTAAATCTGAGATTTAACTATGATGATTTGCACGTTGTCAGGAGTAAAAGAGTAATGATTTCTAAGATTGGGTGAACAAAGTACCATGTGTCTATCAATATAAAAGAAGGTCATAATGGAAATTAAGCTTCACAAAAGCAACAGGGGTGATAGTACAGATATTTGAAAAAAACTCTTTCCCTATGTCTTAGTGGCTTGGAAAGTAGAGAGTCTGAGTAATAGAAAGGAAAACTTGAAAGAAATACAAGACAAGTAACTGAGGGTTTATTTTGCACAGATGGGAGAACTAGGAATCAAGGTAAAAAGCATAGCACTTGAACTTAGGAGGTTATAGGCCAGGACATGTGAAAACAAAATGTGTATCCTCAGAAGTTCAGCAACTGCTGATTTAAAAACTCTCTCTCCCAAATTCATTCTCCAGCATTTAGCAAAATGAACTTGCACAAGCTTTTTTTCCCAGTTCCAAGGTCTAGCTTTTAAGCCTGAGGTTTCTGAAGCTTGAAAAATTAAACTTAGAACCCTCACATATCTATCCCCACTGGCTGATATGGAATCCAGTTTTTTAAAAAAATATGCTTATGATCAAATAAACTATCTCTGTCAAAGCAAGCTGAATAAAACCCCAGAAAATCAAGTTTCCGTCTTTGAAGTAGATGTTCCAGCTGTAAAGATATTTAGCTATATTCACTTCTCAGCAGTCTTTCTAACCTCATAAATCTTGAATTCTTTCCTGCATAGTGACATAGCTTCAATAGGAGGAGTGAAGAGTAGTCCAAAAGACATGAATAACTTATAGGCTGACAGTTATGGCACTTAAAAGTAAGTGATAGTTTGTAAGGAGTCAGATCCTGTCACTGTGTATTAGTCATGCTCTAAGAACCCCTCTCTTGTTGAGACATTGCCTTTGTCAAAGATTGCTAGGTTCAATGCCCTTTCTAGATGAAAAAAAAAAAAATCTTTAACTTCCTAGGAATATTTTTATCAGGAAACTAATACTCAGGCTGAATACAATGTTGTGGATATTTTGTTACTTAATATTGTTAGACAAGAAGTAATAAAAAAAATAATAAAAAAAATCATTCCCAAAAAAACCAAACAAACCAACTCCTAAACAAGTAAACAACAATAAAAAGGACATAAAAGAGGGGGACATAATGTGTCTAATTTATTGATTATGGAAGTCAGTGAATGGCATGGTCTTTGTATACATT
>LTAT01000001.1:64467990-64497214 GCA_003286495.1 Chlorodrepanis virens | reverse complement strand
ACAAACAAAAAAACCCAAAAACCCAAACCAACCAACCAACAACAACAAAAAAACCCCTAACAAAATGCAACAACAAAATAGAAAAGTGTCTATGATGCATCAGCATAATATCTCCTGGAATTTCTTAATTTCTCATCATATGCTGAAAAATGGCATTTATACTGGGTTTTAGGTAAATATGTAGAAAATACTATTTTTATATGTGTGAATGTGCCTATCTAGTTTTACATAAAGTTCTGGTATAACACACATTCTTGCAGATGAACTGGGTGTCTGGATGCTATTAAATTGTCTTTTCAAGGCAAAACCTGTACAAGTGGTCTTCATGAGGAAAACGGCTGTCAATGTTAAATTCTGATGGAATAAACTTTCTTGTAGTCAGTACTTGTTTACTTTTATATGCTAAACAATACTCGTTTATTTTATATACACAGGTGGTCCTTTGTGTAAAACCTAAGTGTAAAATATCCACAGGATAAAAGAGTAATTTCTCTTAGAGAGCCTCTGTGCTTGCCTTTTTTTATGCCTGCAAATTTCACCAGTTTTGACTGTTACTCAGAAATTAACCTTTAAGGTGAATGAATGATCTTAACATTTCTTATTCTTCCAATCACTTATGGAATACAAATAGATATTTATAACAAAATTATGGTCTTTTTGTTTTCAAGTACACTGGTTTCTTTAGTGCAAAAAATCATTCAAAAAATTACTTTTAAAAACTTGGTCTATTTTGTGTCACTTGTTTTTGAGGCAGTTATTGATGTATTTTACCAGTACACAAAAAATTTGCAAGAATAATCTTTGATTTCTAAAGAACATCAAGAATAAATGAGAGAATGATAAAAATATTCTACTTTGAAATAATCATTTGAACTGTACACCTGATACTAAACTGGCCTGCAGGGAGTAACTGAACACGGTGTGCACATACTGATTTAGGAATGATACTCCCCAGCATAGTTCTCCCACTGAAACTCCCCAAATCACACTGCTGCTGATTTGCTCCCCTTCCCTCATCTTCCACTCACCCTCCCCCTAACCCAACCCTCCCTCCCATGAATGGCCAGAGAGGAGATTTGAAGGCACAGTAGGCAGAGGTCATGGATTAAGAGAAGAATGAGATAAGAAAATTAAGAGTAACATCAACAATATTAATAACGAAAGTGTACAAAAGAGAGGATAATTTATATGTAAAATGCTCCGGAACCCAACCTTCACATGATACCCTCTCTCCCTCACCAGCAACAAGTGAAGTGGAATCAAATAACATCTGGGTCCTGGCCACACCCTCTTCTCCCTGCCCCCTCCTGCTGTGGCAAAAAGTCAACCCTGACCTTGGCTGAGACCTGCATAACACACAAAATTGGATGAATTACAAATAAATGACATATCCATATTGCTAAATAAACCAGGCTAAAAGCACACTGCGTCACTGGACTATTGATTCTCCATACAGCTTGTTAAAACATTGTCTGATACAGTTTTGATCCACAGCTGTAGAAGCCAGATAATAACATAGTTCAGGGGACAGAATGTATCAAAGAATGTATCCAATAGGTAGTGCAGATAAAATTGGTCTGGTTTGACTTCCCAATCTTCCAAAATTATTCCACTATACTTGCACAGGCATCTCTACATCCTTTCACTCCATCTGAGGCCATGTCTTCTGTGCTGTGCTACGTGTGGAAAACTTACTGGGAGCACAATTAAAGTGGAAAGTTATAGACACAGTTAAACCACATGGAAATTTTTTTGGGGAAATGTGTTTTCTGCTTCCTGTATGGAATGTGGTCAGCATGCCCAGCTTCCCCGACAAAAAATACAATCTAAGGTGGATGAAAAGTGGAATTCCAAGGGGAAGTTGGTGGTACTTTTTAGCTGATAAGCCTTGCAGCAGTTGACAACCAAGAGAGATAAAGGAAGATGGCCTTCTTTTGAATCAGCAATTGTGGCAAAATCACTTTCCTTGGACTGATGTGTATCCCTATCCCAAGATTATCTCAGATATAATACTGACATTACCCACTTCCAAAGTATGACTACGGCTCACTGAATAAGATGTATGACTAGAATCAGTCACTCTCTACCTAAATGCAAAGAAACACTATAAAAGTAAGTTAAGAATGGTGAGAATTTAGGAAAGACTCCAGGGTAACTTCTTGGAACCGTTATAAGGCTAAATGTGTCTTCAATTCCACAGGGACACCTATTGAGTAAGAACCATACTCTACAGGCCCTGAATGATTATCTTGAGGTAACTTTTGTTAGGGATGAGGGCTTGTCTCAGCATTGCTTTGAATGCATTTTTTCAGTCAGATACTATCATTTGCAATCTTCGAACCTTAACTTGTCATGATATAATTAAAGAATGTTATTCTGTAAACTCTCTTAGTGCAAATCCTTCAAGGGTGCTAGCAGTCTCCTGTGATGAGTAAAGGTGTGGAGACCCATGAGGAGATCTCTCTATTGGCATCTCTCCCTGAATAAGTCAGTCAAATGGATCTCTGATCCAGCATACTGTTCAGTGGAATCCCCGCAATGGGACACTGACAGACTGGTCAGGCAGAAGGGTCTCAGCTTTCCTGGAGTGCTGACAGACTAATCCAGCACTTGGGATCTGAGGAAGTGTCCCCTTTTCATGTGACTCTGTAAAATATCAGCCTGGCAAACTCCCACACAGATCTTACACAATTCAGATATTTAAAACCAGAAAATAATGTGTGCACATGTACATACATGCCTGTATGCGAATATAAATGTACCCCCTTGTGAATATAGGGACACAATACGCGATCCAGAGGCGACCCAGAACCAGTGCAATGTCACAGGACTATACTCAAACTATTTCTTTTAGCCTCAACGCTAAAGAAAAAATCCTGGCCCTCTTTTATTTCACAGTATTGACATAATTCATTGTGCTCCACCATTATTTGCCTAAGGAATCTCATTGAAGTCAGTGGAACTGTTTGTATACTAACTGCCCATGAGCAGAGACACAGAGAATTCCCTGAACCATTTCTGAATTTAGAACTGTTGAAAGTCAATGTCAGAAATAGATTCATTTCCACCAATTCATTTCCCAGCATTTCTTTCTGATTCATTTCATGTATGAAGGATACAAACTTATTTCGCCACATTGATGAAAATTCCTTCTAACAAGAGAAAAAAGACAACCCTTGAACAAGCTCAGAACTTTTTTTTATTCTTTTGTTTTGAAAGAAATTTCATGTTATTTTATTTACTGAGGTTAAAATTACATCAAAGGCATAAGGTAATGCCAAAAATAGTGAGTATAGGAGAGGAAGTCACTTATAAAAAATGAAATAGCATTCCTGTTTTCTGAAGCCTGGAGGGAAACATCCTACTATAAAAATAAAGAAAAAGGCAATGGAGGAAAGCCATTACTCAGGAGAAGTGTCTTTCTAATATACATTTATTGGTTTCTGCGACCAGACTGAATTCTGACTTTGAAAGAAGACTAGTGAAAAGAGAAAAATGTGTTCTTTTAGAAAAGGGATATTGGTTTTTGGAGTATAATGATCTATATTTTCATCCAGATGCTAAACTAAATTTTCTATAGATACTGGTATATAGCACATTTATCATGCCCACATTTATCAAAAAGCAAGGTGTCTCCTTTCTATTTCAAACAGGAAAATAATGCATATTAGATAATGCATTAAACCTAACTAGATATTTTTAGAAAGCTGGACATGTACAAATCACAAATGTTTATGTGGAAAAATTAGACCAAATGTGACAAATTAGACCCAATTAGGCTTCTCTTTTAATGAGCAGTATTCTGGATTGTTTTACTTCTTTTTTATGTGTTATAGAAACTATGCATGCCAGTCACTATAACAGAGCTGGACTAGGTTTCTGCTGAATAAATAAACCAAAATATGGATTCCACTATAAAAATACCATTTAATAATAAATAGCACTTCAGCTCAAGCTGTCTGTGTCTGAAGAAGGACCCTGAATGAAGAAATCCCCAGGCAGTCATACTCTTATGATCTAAGAATCCCCACCCCTCACACAAAATTTGAGTCAATAGATGTGTTAGGGTCTGGTGTATTCCTGTTCTTCATTGGGTCCCTTCATAGGTGAGCAATTTCTTTCCTTATCTCTGGGCTGCAGGCTCCTCTGGTGATTGTACCCTTCTTATCTTCAGTCTTGAACAATCTCTAGTGCCTTCTTTTATTTAACTAGGTAAGAGTTCAGCATATCTAGGTGAAAGCTCAGAGCTTGGCACCTAAATTTTCAGCAAATTGAGCTGCTAAAGCCAGGCAAGTTATGCTAAAAATATTTTTTATATAAATAGTATCCCAAATAACACAGAGTATGTCAAAAGGCTTTCTCTTTGTTTTATAGAAATTTGCAATTTATCAACATAAAGAAATGCAAATAATGCCTCACTTAATTTAGTAGGGGATTAACACTTCGACTAATACCTGACTAAAAATCTTTGGACTAATATCAGGGTGTCCAGTGTATTAATAAAGAACTTTGCAGCATTTCCAAGCCATTGCTTAACTAAGAGAAATTATTTCCTTTAGAAAATACAACACTATTTCTGAATGCATAAAAAATTCTGAAAGCCTTGGAAATTCTGTATGATTTATATTGCATTTGTACATTTTTCTGATGAATTTCTTCTACTCAGTAGAAAGTATTACATTAAATGAGACATTGCTTGGTCTAAAATAACAATAAAAATATCATAGTTCACAAAAACAACCATTTGTACTAATTAATCCACCAGGGAAAAAAACCTCACCTCCTACACATAAATAATATGTAATTTAATGAAACTACAGGACACTGGAGAGAAGGAAGTGCTTGTTTCTTTGTTTCGAGCACTTAGATTATTTATTGGATCTTGATGTTTAATTTTAAAATAGGTTATCTTATTCCAGCAATGTCTTTTCCTTTTATCTGCAAAGACATAAAAAAATACAAAATTTCAACCTGAGGACAATTCCCATTAAACCCAACAAAATCTGAAATGTAATGGCAAGGAAGAAAAATGACAATGAACACATAAAAATGTAATATATGGTGAAATGGAAATAAAGGGGAGTAAGAATATATTGTCAGATATTTTCCTCACTCTTTGCTATGTTCTCTTGACTTCACTGGAGTACAGCAGAACTTTTTTTTTTTTTTAATTATTATTACTAGCTTAAACATGAGCATAAAGAGATAGTACATTTTAATCAATGTTCTTTAACAGAAAGGATTATTATGATGTGAATTTGCTAGGTAAGAAAAGACAAGATCAGAATCTTTCTTGTTTGTCCAATGCTTTTGATATTTTTATTAGACCTTAAGTAAGAAACTGAATGAATTTCACATTAATACTAGATGCATACATTGCAGTCAATTTTTGCTGCTGGAGAGAATCCTGATATGACCTGCTCCTCTTCCACTGAGTGCTAAGAACTGGGTCTTAACTAGGTGTAAGAACTCATCAGACCAAAAATATTGGGATCATACTCACGTTCATTAATCCAAGATTCATGAATACATTAAAAATTTCAAAATATTATATTAGCTGGAAACTTTTCAAAACACAATTTTCATTCCTATTGCTAACTTATGTGTCCACAAATATTTCCCTTCCTTTCCCATATAAAGAGAAAATTCTCTTAGAGGAAAAGAAAAAACACTGTCCAGGTAAAATAGTTTTTTTCTATATCTCATAACCTGCAATCCTCTAATGTTACTTGAAGAATGTTTTTTCAGGAATGAGAGTATTTTCAGAACTTGTGCTTACAGTCGACCTTTGCAATATTTGCACAGTACTGTGCCCAAAGGACAGTATTGACAATTCTATAAAATTTACTTTCAAGTTGTAAGACTCAAAATAAATAAATAAATAAAATGTAAAACAGGATAGCTTTTATTTTAAAGACATTCTCTGAAGCAGATAAAAATTTGCAATTTTATAGTCAGCAATCAAAAAGTAAGCACACATATTTTTACTGAAGTTTGATTCATTCAATAAAGTCTGGAGGATATGTAGAATTTGTAAAGGCTATTTACAACACTGTCAATTTATCTTAGCAATGGAACTAACTGATTTATCACAGCTATGTCATCATTAATCTAGTTCCAGTTTTTCTAACGGAGCCAGGACAGACATGCAGGCTGAGTGGATCTTTGCAACAAGTCAAAATACATATATTTTGCAGCCCCACTGATTAATGTTTGCAGGTTCAAACTCTCGGCACCGTTCTACATCTGAAAATTTGAAAATATGGTAAGGTGGAATGTTTAGCAGACTTGCAAATTAGCAAATATCTAAAGACTTATAGGACTGGCCTTTTAGATAATTTGGTGCATCAGAGAATGTGTCCTCTTCATGTGCACTTTCCTAAATTAAATTTTCCATGCTGTGGCCAAGATTAGAAAAAGAAACTGAAGAAGAAAAGAAAAAAACCCCAAAAAATGGAAAACAAATAAACAAACAAAGCCCCAACTATTAGATTTCCTTTTTTCACACAATATTGCTAATATCTTATATCAACATTGCTTGTAGAATCTAATTTAGCAGCTTTCAAGGAAAGAATAGACCATGATACAAATAATCTCCTCTCAAAATAAGAAATTAAGATAATAAACCAATAATCTGTATGAAGAAAATAAAGTCAGGCAATAAAATTGTACCTAGAAATATTATATGACATTTTAAAAACCCACAACAAAATCTAACCGGCAGATAATCTAGAATTCGTGGCATTCCTGCAGGAAATAGTCTTTTTTCTGCCAAAATCCCCTAAATTATGCAGCTGATATCTGACAGACTACAGTGAACCATTAGGTAAGATAAAATTTTAAGGTAGAATAGTTGCCTCTAACACACATTATTTTCTTGCATGCAATACATTCTTCATTGAATTTCACTGTCAAAAGAAAAAACTTCCCACAAAGCAGTGACTAAGTGATAGAAACTTCAAACAGGGATAGATGTTCTCCTAAGGAAGAGAGAACTCTTAATCAGCATGCTGTAGCAGGAGCTAGCTCTGTGCATCATGGATGCAAACGGGTTGAAGGATCTGAGATAGTTTATCAACTTTTGTTTAGCTTACAGGCATAGCCAGTGGCATGAGGCATATCATCATGCACAGAACTGAAAGTAACTCAGTGGTATCACACGCTCTTTAAGACTGGTTGTTAGGTACATTTGAGTATCCCAGAACCACCCTCAACAGACCAGCGACCGCTGATTGTCCTAGCTTTGACCAAGGGCAGTGGGAGGTGAAGCATGGAGCTGTGTGGATATGTCCAGGCTCTTATTCTATGAGACTCACATCATCTCTGCAGGAGCATAAATAAGGGATTCTCACTTCCCTGAAGAGGGACCCCAGCTTCAAGTGGAAGAACAAGGGGATGCACAGATCCTCTACCACCATATTTCTTCCTTTCCAGGGGAGTAAATGGTGAACAGAGTGGTGGGCTTTGTCTGTATTTTTTGTTTGTTTGTTTGTTTTCATCTTGGGCTTGGAGAAGTAGCATTGGTGCAAACAATTTGTCCAACATTGTTCATTTCTTTCCTCACCTTAGGGATGGAGAAAAATGTGGGTGCAGATGGGTTTGTCTGTGATTTTCTTCTTTGTCTTGGGAGCTCATAGCACCAGCTCACATTGGATCAGTCAAACTCTGCGAGCATTTTGCATAGAATAACTCTGGTTTTGTATACATTTGTTAACACTATTGTTGCTGTTGCTGTTTGTTTTCTTATCACATTGATGTTTCCAATTTTTTTTTCTTTATCTCAGTTTGGATAGGGGAAGGGGAGTGGCTTCATAGAGCTTGATTTCCAGCTGATTTTAAACCACAATACTGATACTGCTCAATCTCAAAATTTTCCCGTTGTGCAATTTTTGTCCTGTTTAGCTGTTAAGCTTCAAGGCAAGACCAGGATTGAAAATAGATATCAAACAAAGACTCATCTGAAATGACAGTAGGTTCCTACAACACATGAAGCTTTTTTCACCTCCATCATCTCCAACCACTCTTCAATACACTGAAGGAATATAGCACATTTTTACACTCTAGCCTGTTCCAACACATACACCTATTTCAGGTAGACAGTGACACTGTTCATTGTGGTACAACATGGTGTCCAGTAGATAGAGACTTGTGCTTTGCACCAGCATGGATATTAATTTCAAACACAGGTGACCTCACTCAGGGTGATGAGTGTAGAGGTTTTATGAAAGACAAAAGCATAATTTTAAAGCTCAGTTTCTGTTCTAACTCATTCAGCAAAACCATACTTAGCATTAATTTGAGACATATAGATGTAACATTTTCCCTTTTGACATTTGGGTAGATTTAAACTCAAAGGCATTCTCCTCCACAACTTTAGCATGGAAGAAAATTGTACAACAGATCAAATATGAACCATGAGTATTTAAAACTTGTTCTTTTCTTTCTGTGCTGGTCCATTTTACATATTTTTCAGTAGCTACTAAAGGTGTTGTCACTCCTTTAAAGAGACTGATGATCCATTTGGAATTCAGAGTGTGTGTTATAAGCATAGAGTGATTTATATGGAGAGGTATGAAGGTGACATATTTTGCCCTGAGGCACAAATGCCCAGTGAGATCGCTTAAAAAGGGACAGCCCATCTCTAATGTTATCTAAGAGTGAACGGAGACCACTTTCCTTTTCTCAGATACCATCTTTAATAATCTTCGACAATTTTTGAGAAGCAGACTACACAAGGCAACCATGACAAATATAAAAATCATGTGAAGGTGACTTTGCAAACTGCATCAATCTTTCCTTCACCAGTAACTGTAAGGAACTTGATTTTGTGTCATTCCTTTTTCAGTTCTCTTTTTGTGTCTTTTCTTGAAGGCAGAGAAAGGGAAAATAAGCTGTTCAACTTTGCTGAATAAAGCAAAAGAAAAAGCCCTTCCATATTTACATTTGTTTTGTCATATACTCCATTTAAAATCTAAAAGTGCAAACCACTTGAATTTTATGCTTCACATCACTGTCAACTTGAATATAGATTTGTCTAAATTGATCTTCAGGACTATCAGGATTCATATTGAATATGCTGTTCTGACTAGGTTAATAATTGACTTTTCTATCAATAACAGCAACATATCATCTGCATGCAACATGATGTGTTACCATTTACTGCCTCAATACTGTCTATTTTTATAATTTCTTGCAAGGTTGCCATTACTATATTAAGTAAGATAGCTGAAAGTGTATCAATCATTTACTGTTATTTTACTGAGTGCAAAATATAGAAATGGATCTAAAGAAATAGAAAATATTTCAATTATGAAAATTATGACAATTATGAAATTATTAAAATTTTGAACTAACTCTGAGTGTATGTTATGTACAATCTCACCATTTAGTTCCCTCCATCCTAGCCCTGCTTCTCCATGAACATGCAATAATTCAATAGAATTAATAACTTCCACTATAAAATAAACTCTATGTGCAGTATAAACATTGCCTCACTTCCCTAAATTCCTCCCATATCAAACTCTAACAATGGCTAACACTGCCACTGTAGCTCCCATCAAGCCATGGCATATGCATCCTAGTTTTTAATACGACAACATGCTGCATTTTTTTTTCTTTTTACTGTAAGAGTATTATGTTAAATCATTAGGTAACTAAGGATAAACTGAAGACATACTAGAAGGGGAATTGGGAAGGGAAAATTGCATATTTGTCTCTCCAGGGCTTAGTGCTTGAGGGGATATGTAGATATCTTTTGATGTTTACAAGCTGATGTGCTTTGTTTATCAGACATGCAAAGTATACCCACATAGCTTTGTGATATGTGATAAATTAACTGAAGTTGATGCTCATTTTGTCATGGTTTAACCCCAGCCAGTAACCAATACCCAGACAGCCACTCACTTATTCTCCCACCAGCAGGATCAGGGAGAGAATTGGAAGAGTAAAAGGTAGAAAACTCATGGGTTGAATTAAAGGCAGTTCAATAGGGAAAGCAAAAGCTGTGCACTCAAGCAAAGCAGAACAAGGAATTCATTCACCACTTCCCATCAGCAGGCAGGTGTTCAGCCATCTCCAGGAGAGCAGGGCTCCATCATCTGTAGTGGTGACTTAGGAAGACAAACACCACAACTCCAAATGTCCATCCTTCCTCCTGTATCCCAATTTGTTTACTGAGCATGGTGTTATATGGTCTGGAATATCCCCTTGGTCAGTTTGGGTCACCTATCCTGGCTGTGTCAGCTCCCAACCTCCCATGCACCACCAACCTCCTTGCCATTGTGGGAGTACAAAAAGCAGGTGAACACTGCTCAGCAGCAGCAGAATCACCTCCATATTATCAGCCCTGTGTTCAGGATAAATCCAAAACACAGCCCCATAACAGCCACCATGAAAAAAATGCACTCTTCCCCAGCCAAAACCCACACACATATACATACAAAATTAAGGGCTACAAAAATTTTTACAAAAAATTTTTAAATATCTTTAAACATCACTTTCCACTGTCCTTGCGATGCCTGGAAATGTTCTTATATTAGGCAGTGTAAGAAATAATGTTTTAAAGAGATTGAAATTAAGTTATTTAATAGACATTATTGAAGTATTGTTCAAAATTTTGTACCATAAGTTAATCATAGGGCACTGATGCTTGCCTTTAACACAAAAA
Source organism: Chlorodrepanis virens (assembly GCA_003286495.1). NCBI lineage: Eukaryota > Metazoa > Chordata > Aves > Passeriformes > Fringillidae > Chlorodrepanis > Chlorodrepanis virens. Next base: position 64,486,548 of record LTAT01000001.1, on the reverse strand, counting down.
ATTCTACTTGGAAAGAACTCTTTTGAAAAAAATTGCCATTTTCATGCATGCAAAAAGCAGTATAAAGATACAAATATATGTGTGTTTTCATATATGTATAGATATGCACGTGTGTTCACATGTATATGTGTGTGTCTATATTTATACGAGTGTCTTTAGTCATGTTTTGATAAATTTAAACAATTAGCTATGCACATGATATGAAATTATCATGTTTCCTTATTATACAAGTGAAAAAAAAAATGAAAGTGTGAAGAAAAAACAATCTTCATCTTTCAATTTTTTCCTACCTTTCTGTTGCTCACTGCTACTTGGAAACAGTAGAGAAACAATGATATAAAGTTGAGGGACAGAGAAAAGGAATATCAGAAAATCAAGCTGCACAGGCTGAACATGGGGCAAAGCACGTTTTCTGTTGTGAAGATATACACATAAAACAAAGAACAGGAACTTGGACAAAACTGAAGAACAGAGGGCTAAAGAAGTGGTCAGGAATGGATGAATAACGATTTTAGGAAAAACTTCAGGGCAGCTGGATACAAGACAGGCATTGCAGATGAAATGGGGTGTTTTGCAAGCTTGTGAAAAAGCTGAGTTGAACTAGTCTTTTCACTTAATGACTGGATATAGTTTTTCATAGTCTATTGCTGAGTTTGAAGGAGAGTATCTTGGTAAAGAAATGTATTTGAATTATGTCAAACCATGTAAGTTCGTGAGATCAGTATCAGCTATCTCTGATCCTGTGAGTAAAGATGAATAGCACCAAATATCAGGAAGCTTTTGTACTTCCCTGTTCTGCAACTAGAAGTTGGAAGGCATTATTTTAATACTTCTCAAGTTCTTGATGGGCATTTTAGTTTTTCTTTGATGTACAGATCTTTTTCTGATTGTGAACAACAGCACCTTCTCCTTCACTCCCCTATTCCCTCTTTCCAGAAATACAAGGTGTCAAACAGTCGTGTTGTCCTGTGCTGTTGGGGGGTCAGACATTCATCACAGTTTTCTGTAAATAAAGTCTGTTATTTCACAAGCAGAAGTTTGTCTTCTGGTAGATATGGTTTTGCTTCTGTCTTCACTGTATGCTACATAAAGTATCAAAAAGTAATGTAAATAATCACCCTCCTTGAATAAAGGGATATTTCTACTTATTGCAGACCTGTCTCAACAGAAATAGCAAAGCTCCTGATGAAAGTCAGTGAGTTAAAATGTTACAAGGAAGAAAATCAATCTAAAAAACTACTCTTTATGTTTTGCTTTGAAAAAAAAAAAAGCAGCTTTTTGAGATAATTTTCTCTTTGAGTACATGCTTACAAAAGTTATTGAGGGACTAAGCTTATCCCAATTTTTTATTCTCTTCAGTCTGTTTGGCTTAATATTGATTACATCCATTTTTGCTCATAATTGTCTTCTTTTGTCTAGTAAGAAAGGCTTGATATGACACTGAACAACCTGAGGAAGACTATTGCCCCTTAACTCATCAGATTTATTTGCAAGCAACGTTTTGTCATTGCTTTCTTTTTTTCTTATTAAAACCAGAGATAAGATTAAGAGTATTTTTTATTTTCTTTTTCCTTTGTCTTTTTCTAGTCAGGGTAACAATGGTGCAATCTATCAAAGAAATGTTTACTCTCAGCCACTGTTCTTGTTGTGAGCCACACTTAGGTTCTTTAGGATGAATTCAATTGCTTAAGGCTGTAAAACACCTTTTAAAATCCTCCCTAATATCACAGAATCACAGGAGACATAAGGGTGAAAGGGACCTCTGTAGGTCATCTAGTCCAAACCCACCTTGTCAAGTAGTGTCCCCTGGAGCACTCAACTCAGGGTTGTGTACAGCTGGCATAACTCTGTCTCCAGAGAAGCAGATTCCACCTCTCTGGGCAACCTGTTCCAATTCTCTGATATCCTCACAGTAAAGAGGTTCTCCCTCATGTGGAACTTTCTGTATTCCAATTTCTTCCCCCTACCTCTTGTCTGTAGCTCAGTACTCCCAAGAGGAACCTGGCTCCACCATCTTGGATCCTTCCTTCAGATACTTGCATACATTGAAAAGACCTTTGTTCAGTCTTGCTTTCTCAAATCTGAACAGGCACAACTCTCTAATAAGAGAGATGGTCAAATATCCTCATCTGTTGCAGCATATGCCACAGCGCATACTGTAGTTAAGACTGCCACAATATACAGAGTACCACCACACAATAGCAGAACTCTTCAACCTGTACAAAGTAACATCACACCAGATGTGTGATGTTACACAGCCCCACTTGTTCTTTAGCCCAGCCTTTTATTGGCCTCATTGTTCATGCATTGCGGCTGTGTGCCTTCTGTTCCCTTTGGTGCACCTGGGCACTCCAGATCTCATTACCTTCAACTCTGCTCACCTGCTTTTCACAGCTGTGGCCCTTTAGGGATGAGGCTCTGCCACAGCCCCACTCCCAATTTCCACAAACTGTGCGCCTACGCTCATGATATTCATAGCACCCTTGTCTCTCTTGTTCTGAGGAGCCCAGAGCTGTTCGCAGTGCTCCAGCCACGGCCTCACCAGGGCTGAGTAGAGGGGCAGGATTCTCTTCCCTTTACTTGCTGGCAATGCTTTTCCTAGCACACCCCAGGACACGCTGCTGGCTCATGGACAGCTTGTTGTCCACCAGGACCCCCAAGTCCTTCTCTGCAGAGCTGCTTTCCAGCAGGTCAGCCCCCAACCTGTACTGGGGCATGAGATGCAGGTGCAGGACCCTGCACTTGCCTTTGTTGAATTTCAGAAGGCCTTGCCCTGTCCATCTCTCCAGCCTGCCAGGGTCCTTCTACAGGGTTACACAGCACTCTGGGGTATGGGCCACTTCTGCAAGCTTTGCGTCACCCCCAAACGTGCTGATGTTATACTCTGTCCCTTTTTGTAAGTCCTCAATTAATAAATTAAACAAGACTGGACCCTATATTGTCCCTCGGGGAACACCTAATTACTAACCACAGCACTGCAGACAGGCTCTCTGTAGCTGATTACAGCCCTCTGAGACCTTCCATTCATACTGCTCTCAGTCTACCTCACAGCCCATTTTTCCAGTCTGCACTTAAGTTCCTGGCTTAAATTTCAGGTGCCCCTCCAGAATGGTTTAGGCATGCCATCCTCAAGTCATATCATAGATTCATGGAATGTTCTGGGTTAGAAGGGGCCTTAAAAATCATCTATTTCCAACCCCACAGATATGGACAAGAATACCTTTCACCAGACCGTGTTGCTTAGAGCCCTATCCAAATTGGCCTTGAACAGATCCAGGGATGATCTGTTCACAATGTCTCTGGGCTATCTGTTCAAGTGTCTCACACCATCACAGTAGAAAATTGCTTCCTAATACCTGTTCTAAACCTACCTTCTCTCTGTTTTTCCCCTCTCTGTACAGTACAGTATCATTTTGGAAATGTAAAACTGCTTAAAAACTAAAGAAAAATGAATCAATTATATTCACCCTACTTTCAGAGGGTGCTTTTCCCATCAAGCAGTCCACTTAGCAAGAAAGTAAAAATTTAGTTAATGTGTGTAAATTGTCAAAAGAAAAAGAAAAAAGAAAGCCTATTCAAAATTTTCTTTATTTATCAAGGGAACTATAATTTCCACACTGCATGATGGAATATAGGAAACTGTAAGAAAGTTATAAAAATAATTTTACAGGAACCCCAGGAATTGAATTATTTCATCTGACTCATGGAGGAAAAAAAACCCAAAAAGAAATGGAAAAACCTCATACCAGATTCTGTAGTTAAAAACCCCCACTAACTACACTAATTTTCATCCTAAAAGACACTGAAATATAGCAATTGTATTATTAAGGAATAAAAATAAACTTCTCCCAAAGTGAATAACCCAATTTTGAGAAACATCATGATTCATTCTTTTCATTCCTTTCATGTATTACATACTTAATAGAGAGAATAAAAGCAACTTCCTATTTAACATTATACTTAGGTATTCCTATAAAACGACTCCCTACTCCACTCCCTTTTCATCCAGTTAATAATTTGAAGGCTCAATTTAGTTCAAAATTTGTTTATGCCACAGTTTTTCTGATTTTTCTATGAGAAATTATTAGAAGATGATTCTGCAGCTAGTTTGATAAAAGAAGATGATTCTGCAGCTATCTAGATAAAAGCTTTAAACCTAATGCTCTCCAAAAATCAGTTTCCTTTTTAGAAGGAGGGGTAAAAAATAGAATCTAATGGGTAGGAAGATTGATTTTCTCCAATGTGAGTGCTTCCCTTTCTACAGTCCACAGTTCTTCATGAGCTGCTCCAGCATGGGGCCCTGAAGGGGAACTGCTACCTCACGGTGGTCTTCATCACAGGCTGAAGTGGAATCTTTGCTCTGGCACATGGACCACCTTCTCCACCTCTTTCTTTGTGACCTTGGTGTCTGCAGGGGTATTTCTCTCACATATTGATAGAGAAGTCATTTGACTTTCCTATCCCGGAAAACTTTGCTACACAAAACTAATACAAGGTTAAAGTTTTCATTCCTGAAATTCAGGGTTCTGGCCCTGCTTTTTGTACTGCTTCCTCCTCTTAGTATTGTGACTTTCACCTTCTCATGGTCACTGCAGCCAAGATTGCCCCAGATTCTAATCCACAGCTCATTCTTCCTCATTTGTAGATAACAGGTTCAGGTGACAACATTTCCTTGTCAGCTTCTTGAACAACTTTTTTGGGAAATTGTCATCAATGCAATCATAGGTTGCTTGTGCATTTATATGTGGCCGTTTTAGCAAATTTCAAGGTGAAATGTGTATAAAATGTAAGTTTTGTCAAAACTAACTGCAAGTTATGGGAGAAAAAAGATGACAGTTACTTAAAATTTTATCACATTTGAGGGGTTTTTTTGTTCACTTGGAAGTATCTCACCCTTAGGTCCTAAAGGACTCCATTCAATAATGTCAATATTGTAAACATAAACCTGATACTTCTGCACCTCTTTGAAGAATCAACCTTATATATTCCTTGTTTCTGTTTTATCAACACATGTAAGAGGTGAATATTCAAACTTTAGAAATGAAACACACCAGATACCTACTGTTATGTGTCTTAGATTTCCAATCTATACTGCTGAAAGTATTTTTATTTTCTACTTGTGGCCAAAGGCATGTTAGAACCACAATGTAAGATCATATTTCCTGGTAATAATAATAATAGTAATAATGTAACTTCTCGCTCAACAACCAAATATTCCTAATTCTTTTGACAGAGGAACATTCAGTCAAATTAATAGAAGACCCGGAGAAAAAATATACAAAATCACTATTTGAAACCTAGAGGGAAAAAATATAATCAGACCTAGACTTTACTAAAAATTTTATCTTTCGTAAAGACATGATAATATTATATGTGATAGTCAAAAAAGCAATTAACTAGACTCATGATAGTTATATTCAATATACAAATAGATTTTTGTCCAGTCTGTTATGAATCACTGCCATGCAAAATGTCAAGCCTAAGAAAATTTTCTAGTAGATTAGGGAAACAGCAAATACTGCAGTTTTCAAATACCATCCTGAAAGTTTTACCTGCTCTGAATTCGAAAGTCAAAATCTTATCTGAAGAATCGGAAACTATTTTATAAAAAAAATAACAAGTTAATAAAGCTACTGCTGAGAATAGACTTTTCATAATAAAGTAAGCTTTATTTTAAACTGCTAAATTAATTCCAAAGACTACAGTTAATTTTCTGAATGTATTGGAATACGTACAATATTTGACAAGGAGAATCTAATTAAAATGAAATATCATTTGAATAATATTTTAATCTTACTTATCTCAATTGGCTAAGTACTAACACATCCTTTAATTTACATTTCATCCACTGATTTCATATGCAGTTTCTCACAATGAGTAATGACAAACTTAGAGTAAGACACCATAGCTTTGCTGTATTCTTGCCTACTGTCCTATTCACAATAAGCATAAACTCTTTATAAAAAAGGGTGTGGTTTTTTTTTTTTTTCCCATAGAGTGAGAACAGATTTAAGATATCTGCTAGGGTATATTTCACAATAGTTTCTTCTCAGCAATTAGAAAGCCAGTTTAGTTGTTTCTTTCTTATAGAAATTCAATATTTTTCTATCACTCCTTCTAATGTTGCAGTATCTACTGTGGATCACTTACTTAGAATTTTAAGGAGTTATTACTAGCTTTATCAATTTTATGCTGACTCCTTCTGATGGGATAAAAGTCTGGCTTTATCAATTTTAGTGATTTTTCATTTGATACAAACATGGCTAAAATAATTATTAGAATATTATTTGGGCAATTTCAGTGATAAAAAAATAAAGTCAGAACTGGTGAAATTTTAATATTTAAATAAATATGCTTTGGAATATGCATGATTTTTTTCATTATTAGTGAAAGTTCATAGGCTATTCATTTACTTGACAGTACTTTACTTTGGGTAAGGATCTGTCTGGTCCTGATCTGATTTAGTTCATATTTTAGCTGTTCATATCCCACCCCAAAGAATTCTGTTGTGTTTTGTCTTCTTGTTGCCTAAGCCCCATGCAGTCCAGCACAAGTAAGACTAGCATTTGTGAGTTTAGGAACCAAAGGAGCATTTCAAGAGTGAGCATAGCACAAGGGGAGTAGGGAGGGGTTAGATTCTGGGAAGTTTAACTTGAACAATTTTTATAGTATTAGTAGCAGCATTTTCCGTTTAAAACTAGGGGAAAAAAATTTAGATATGATTGCAAATAACTTTGTAACTAAATCTTCACCAAACACTTCCCCACTCCTTCTCCCCACCCCCTCCCTCCCCCTCCACCGGTGTTGACCATAAAGGTTTTGGGGCTTTTTTGGTTTTTCATATGACTATCAAGTCAGCCATGAGTTCCCAGCTACAGCCCAGGTACAGCAGCTGGTAAAAAGCCTAAGCTACATTCAGTGACTTGAAACTACTTCACTACTCCATCAAACTAACCTCACATATGATAATATAATTTATAATTAATCAGGTAATTATATACTTAATCATAATCATATTTGACAGCTTTGTGGTAATATCATCATATTTTTAAGAATATTAGAAAAAACTGATAATTCCTGAGGGAGGAAATTTTGACACTTGTGGAATACTTATTTTTTTCCCTTTTTTTTGGAGCAGCAGCTGAACAGAGAAATGTTTATTTGTTATTTTAAAATCTTGTTGAAAACTGACATAGGTCATTGCTAATCTTGAAGTACATTCTACAGTTGTAATATATTCATAAATTGGCTACTGAGGAATTATGATAGGCATAGATATTTTAATCTTATTTAAAATTTCAAGCAGGTATTACAGAAAAAATGAGTATTTCAAAAAGATTAGTACTAAAATAGAAAATGCATTGAGTAATCTGTGAAAAAAGAAACACCTTCAGAAATCTAATACCCTTTAAAATTTCAGAACAAAAGGAAAATGAACATGTAAACAAAATAGACAATTAAAAGGATGCATTAAAAGAAACATAGCTGAAAAAACCTTTATTCCATTTACAATGGAAAACAAGAACTTTCAGTCTCCAGAGAAAGGGACTGAAGCAAGAGAATTAGGAGGGAAAAAAAACGGAAAATATCTAGGTAAAACTTATGAAAAAAATGAATGTTGGAGGTGGAGCTTTAAGAGGTTGTCTTCAAGGGTTATTTGTGGATTCAGGCATTCAATAATCTCCCTCTGACTCTGGATGAAGTTCCTGGAATTTAACTATGCCACTGATTTTTCATATTCCAGTGACAGTTCACCACTCAGTGCAGTCATTCTTTGGTTTGCCAAATTTATTCTGCACACTGTATATTTCAGACATTTGGTAAAGAATTAGAATTCTTGGACTTACATACTAAATTACTAAATACTTACATACACTAATTCAAATTAAAGAATAAGCAGAAATGGTTCTGAATATTTCTAATATGATATTTTGAGATGGAAGTTTTTGCAAGTTTAGTCTAAAAACCAGCGACAACAAAAACATGCAATATGTAATTTATTTCTTAGACCCAAAGAGAATCCTACTTGCTCCTTTTCCATTACAGTTTTATTATTCCTAATATCCATGTGTCCTTCCATTAGGTTAGGGAGTTAACTTTCCTTAAAATGATATTCACTAAACTAAGATCTAAGAGAAACATTTTGTTTCATTTGAAAGGTTTTACATTTGGTTTTAAAAAGTTAGGAGAGGCGTGCTAGTTTTGTCTGGGATAAAGTTAATTTTGTTCAGTATAGTAGTTAGTATAGGAACATGGTTTGGATTTGTGCTGGAAACTGTTGATAACTCTGAGATGCTTTCAGTGTTGCTGAGCAGTGCTTACACAGATTCAAGATCTCCTCTGTCTCAGTCCACTTCACCAGTGAGGACACTGGGGGTGCACAAGAAGCTGGGACAAAACATAGAGACAGCACTTGATCCAGGTGAATCAAAGGGATATTCCAGACTGTATGGTGTCATGCTCAGCATATAAAACTGAGGGAAGAAGCAGGGAGGGAGAGCAACAGTCAGCATGATGGTGTTTATTTTCCAATGTCACCACTATGTGTGATGGAGCCCTGCTTTCCTGGAGATGGCTGAAAACCACCCTAAAGCTGGGAAATGGTAAAGATCCTTGTTTTGCTATTGAATTGTCTTTGTTCTCAACCCAAGGGTTTTCTCACTTTTTTGATTCACTTTGCCATCCCACTTGGTGAGAGTGACTGAGCAGCTGGGTGGACTTAGTTGATACCTGGGCTTAAACGGTGGCATTGAGTGACGCAGATATTTTTAACCACAAAAATGGATTATTTCTTTACTTTTAATATGTATAACATGATAGTGATTTAGAATCAATCAGAGCAAAATGGTCTTTTCAAGTTCCTGAAAGAAACCACAGAAATTCTTCTTCTGTCTACCAATAATTCTGTGTTTTTCTGACACACTGGTTCCGGGTCTGATTTGATCCCATGAGCTCTCTGAGGGAATGATGGTGGTTTTGGTTTTTTAATAGTCTTTAGGAATGGGTAATGTATAAAAAGAAATTTGTTTTTGACTGCAATCTTATTTTACTTTATTCTATTAATAATCCCTAGGAAAAAAAACCCACTGAAGTAAATGCAGAAGAGCTGTTCACATCTTTTGGAACTCACATTTTTTCTATCTCCAGTTTAGAAAAAAGAAAACATTATAGAATTTTGGAAAGACTGGGATTAGAAATTAAGAGATAGAAATCAAACTTTTGTCTTTATTCTTCACTCTTACAGCACACATATTTTCACTACAATTGGATAAAATTAAGGACTACAAAAGTTAAATGTATAAAGACACAACTTTCTAATATTATGCTCATATGCACACTAGATAGGTTTGTTAATTACAAAATTTAATTATAGTATCCATCTTTCATTTTATTCCTTGAAATTTAAATGACATTACATGAGCTCATCTATCATGTCACTCTTGCTTGTCCTCCTTCTTGGGTTTTATATGTGAAATGAAATATCACTCTAAGAAAAAAAGGAAATTAAAAAATCTTTGACTAGATGTATTTCATACACAAATAGAAAAACTGTTAGAAAATTATCTGCTGAGCAATTTCCAACTAAGACAGGGATAAACATCAGGAAAGAGTACATGATAAAGAAAGAGTACATGATATAAGAAAATGGTAATGATTCTCACTATTGATCCATGAAGTAATTTATGCAAGGTAAAATTTTCAGAAGAATGAGGATGATAACTCAAAAAGTTTAGGTGCAGAAGGTGTAGAATCTCCACAAAATATAGTGATATAAATTTGTAAATATTAAGATAACATCATCATATTATTCAAAGGATAGAGAGAAAACTTTTGTAATAATTTTTGATCTGAAATACAATTTATAAGCAGTCAAAGTAATAGATGAAAAACATAAAGGAACTGTTGGGCTGAAGGTAAAACTGGGAAAGAGAAATCATAAAAGGATTAGAATATTTGCGCTAAAATAATTTCTCTCTAAAAGCTGAAATTTTTTAAATTCTACTTTAGATCATTCCAATGCCTATAGAAGCTTACATCTGTAGGTGGAACAGTAAATATAACATTCAATCTAGGCGTTTAATGAACACAGCTAGAATGTGGGAAATTAATTCCTGGAGGGTTTATAAACAAGATTCTAAGCACCTTGATAAAAATCTCAAAGTTGATGCTGCTTTGAGTGAAGAATTGGAACCAATGACTTCCTAAGTGCCTTCCAACATTAATTTTTATATGTGTCTATGGTAACTGACATAACTATTTGTGTAATTTAATAAAAATGCAAAGAATTTTATAAAGAGATTAAGAAGCTCCAAATACATGTTTTCCTTGGGCTTTACTTCATTTTAGGGTCTATTCAGAATGTCATTTATGACAGTGGAAGGACTTTCAGCATTCTTTTACAGCTCTGTGTACAGCAGTGTTTTTAGTCTGCAGAATTAGCAACAAACCTGATGGCAGAGTATTGCACAAGGAAGCAATGCTAGCTCACGTCCTAGAAACTCGCTTATGATGAGCTGTGTGTGGAAAAATTGATCTGCTTTGCTTTGCTGTATCTTCTCTGTTTCTAGCTGTGGAGTTTGGGACAAAACTAGTTCAGTGCATGTCACTGCTTCATAAAATGTAGACACACCTTCTATAGGTCATCTCAGCCTTTTTTGTTCAGGAAATAAGACAACCTTACGCAGCTTTGAATTCTTAATGAGCAAAAAAAAAACAAAAACAGAAGAAGTAAAAATTGAACTTTCATTATAATAAAATTGATGATTAAAAGTTTTGCCACTGACTTTACTAGAATTACACTTCAATAAAAATTCAATTAATAATGAAGAAGGGGGGATGTGAAGGACAAGGAAATTGAACATGTCTACAAAAAAGTCTCTAATTTTCTTCCTACCACTATAAAATTATATTTTATTTGAATTATGTTTTGGCCTGACAGTATCTCCACTCACTTCCTCTTTATGTATGTACAGAGTCATATGCAGAACAAGATCCATGTCCTAGATTTGGCCAGGACAGGGTTAATTTTTTACAGTAGCTGGTAAGGGGGCATGGTCAGAGCCCTGTATTGTTGTTTAATAATGTTATGATGAGCTCCTGAAGACAAGTGTAACTAAGGTTCACATTAATAGATCTTTTGGGGTGGATTAGAGTGAAACAGCATTGTATGATCGGTGTTCATAAATATACATCTATATGTGTAGGGTTTATTTTAGAACAATTTGATTGCAAAGGAAAGCAGGTATGTTGCTGCTTTGGCTATTATCTATAGTGATGCAGCAATATAAAAGCATAAAAGTAGCACTTAAGAAAATTAATAAACAAATGAAAGAAAGAGAAAGGTTAAGACTAGAAAGATTTCATCATGCTGTGGATCCAGCAACAAGACTGGATTGCTGCAATTTTGATGTCTGTTGGTCAAAGTGATGGCCAGAGTCTCAGTCCTTTGGGGTAGTGGGAAGCCTGTGAAACACAAAGTTAATGTGCAGTTACACTTCCATGGGAATGCTCAGGTACCTCCCTGCGGTGGGGGAGTTTTACTCTCTCTGTTGCAACACTATGGATCTGCTCCAACACTGTGGCTGATACACATGTCCTCTGGTGGAAGGCCCCAGAAATGAGTCTGAGGCACATGTGGGGTCTTTGATGGTCTATGACAACTTCTAGGACATGAGAGCTGCCCCTCACATCAGCAAAGCTGAGCCAAACTTTTATCCCATCAGAAGGAGTAAAAATCTTAGGTCTAAGTGGGAATGTTCTTTTGGAATGTGACCTTCCCCAGGAGAGCTGAGCCCATTGTGTGAGGGAGGATAAAAAGCACTAGCCTGCCTCTGCAGGGTATTCTCTTTTCTGCTTTCTGACTTATCTGGCTCCAAACCCAGAGCCTCCAGTGGTGGGTGCTCATTCCCTCTTTCTTATGTGGCTCAGAGGTTTCACCATCACACCCACTAAAATACTCCTTTCCCCACATCCAGGTGCTGAAAACACATCAAAGCATTCTGCCACCTCTGCAATTGGCTCATTGTTTTGTCACGAACCATTAACATTTCAGTGTCTCAAAGATACCCTCTAACATCACCTGCCAGGGGCAGGAGGAAGGGAGGCAATTCAGAGAGCAGTAGGGTGATGCTGTTCATTGTACCACACAAAAATATGGGGACCAGAGCACAAGGCTGAGAATTTTAAATGCTCTTATAGAAACGTTAACCCAGAAAAGGGGCAGATAGGTGTAATACCGTGGGACTGTATCAAATATGGGATAATGCAAACCATAAATTCTCATGAAATTGTGTTGAATGTTCTTAATGGTTTGCAAGACAGAGTGCTTTTTCAGATAAACTTATTGTTTTCTTTTATACTTAGTAATATTTCTTTGAAATATTCCAGAAATTCAAACAGAATTTTCTCTAGAATGGATTCATTTATAAGAAAAACAGCCTGGAACATAATTATGTAAAATTATAAGTAATATTTGGTCTCTTATGAAGGCCAAATACCATTTTCTTTTCAAGTATTAATACTTTACATTTTAAAAGTTTTTTAGGATTATTATTATTTTATTGAATTGGAACCTCCATACTAATTTTACTATTTTTTCTGATTTAGCTTTTTCTGCTAGTCCAAAAGTAATAATCTGATTGTTTTTAAAAATTAAGTAATAGGTTCTGAAAATAAGATAAAGGATCTCAATATTTATATTGTTTATCCTTCTTCATTTTTAACATAAGAAATTGCAAATTTCTTCAAGAAAAAAAATTACACTCAAGACTTTTTCTTTTTCTTCTGACTTTGTATTGCAAGTATTTAGGATTTCCCTTAGACTCCAAAGGGTAACATTGTAAAGTATATTTTCTTAAACCCTATGTTGTAGTATATGGCCCTATATCCAGTAACACATTCCCTGTAGCTGTACTGCTCAATATCTCTTTTTTGGCAGGGTGCAGAGCTTGTTTGTATCAAAAGTGGTAGACCATATGTATGCTTTAGTTTTACTAAAATAGCAATACAAGTTAATACTGTTCACTTTAATCTACGTCACATTCATTGTAGAACTAAGGTGTTTATTACGAAATCTTTATTTGAACATTGCTATACTGTGAACAATTATCTTTTTCTTTGATTATATAATTCTTATGGTGCATTTAAAGCAAAACCTCAATAATTGGAAAGGATACAATACCATCTATAAATCTTACACTGCATTTCTTTTCCTTCAATAGATGCACAATATTTTTTCATTATATACTAGGACCCTGTAGAAATGGTTACCCAGTATAAAATATGTTAAGACGGCACAAGATAAAACTTAAGCATTTGAAGCAATATCACAGTGGTTCAGCATAATGCACATACTTTTTCAGAGACCTCTCTCCATAGTACTTTCCATGATCCCAACACCTGAAACTAAGTAATCCAGAGATGCCTTACTTATAAGGTTTATGCCTTGGGTAGATTTTAGAAAGTGATTAATTCCTATATGCATATCCACAACCTGATTTGTTTGGGTCTGCTCTTTGCCAGAGTGTCAACGGGCCAATGGGGGGAAGTAGCTTGTACCCATTCTATCAAATTTTCTTCTCTCAGACAGTGTCAATGGCATCCCTATGGTCAGCCTGAAGTGGCAGCCTTTAAGCTACACCTGAATATCATTTGTTATAAATGCTGACTAGCAGCTGGTCTAACAAACAGTATCTTAGGGAAATGTGTTGTAGAAAACACTTTGTTTCCCATTCTTGGGACATTACCACGCAAAAACAATTTACAAGCTCATCAGATCTCTCTCTGTACCTCTGGCTCTGGCACAAACCACCTTTTGGGGAAGTGGGGGAACTTGGTATCTGAGAAATGTCATAATGTACTGCAGAACTCAGATGACTCAGTAAAAAATCTAAAGTTGTGTGGTATTTTCTGAAACTCCTGACGCAAGCAGAGAAGCAAATAAACAAAAATGATAGCTGTCTTTCCACTATTACAAAATATCTAAAGCTGTCTGAAAAATACTAAATCTATCTGAAAAATATGCGAAGGATGCCATTAGTTACTGAGCTCTTCAAGAAATTATGGGTTCTTTTCCCGGTCCTTTGGTTGGTCTAAAGAAACAATCACCTCTTTCAAAACTTTTCTGAAACACTTAGTGGTGGTTCTGGTACTTGGTTGGAACACTGCTCTAAGTACTTTTCAAAATGACTGGTATGCACATGATCCAGAAAGGATTTTTAATAGAATGAGTAAAAGATGATCTTAAAGACTTTTAATGAAAAGTCTGATGGAGTCAATGGCAGGTACATCTGTATTCCTAATTAAATAATGTATCGAGTGCTTTATTTCACCTATAAAAATTATGGATCACCTTGTGTTGTATTGAATGTTCAGTTTCTATTTGATTTTATGTATGCGTAATACATTTCTCAAAATATATTACATTTTCCTCAAAACAGAAATAAAGAATGAAACCATAAGCAGTGACAAAAAACCCCACATTCTTTCCCACTCTACACTTGTGGAACTGAAAGCATTTTTGAGAATTACATTTTCATTTGTCTCATTTTTTACTAATTCAGAAAACAATATATTTTGGATTTGTTGCGTACTTTCAGAATTACAGTCTTACTTATTTAGTGCCATCTCCAGTTATGGTTGAGTTACAGAATTAAGGAATAGGGAAACAAGAATATTACTGCTGTCACATGGCAAAACACAAGAATAATGCAAAATATAATGTCATTTAAATGCAAGGTTTTGAAAGGCAAAAAAGTGATTGATGGTAGTTTTAAACTCTGCAAGGCAGGCAAACAGTTGGGTATTTACCAGTAGTTCTGCAATTAATTAGCATACAAATATCAGTATTTCCCTGTGTGGAACATGTGGTATAGAGCAATGCATACACTTTATAAGTCACAAAAAATAACTCAAAATCTTCTTTACATTTGGTCCTGGTCTGTCAGTGCTTTTAAAATAATTCAACTTTCTAATTAAATACACTAACTATAAATTTGTGAAATATTAATAGTCCAGCATATATATTTGATGTAGCTATATTAGATTAATAGTATTTTTATTTTTTATATATTAAAATGGAATAAAGATGCTAAAAAACTAATAGTATTAACTCTCTTGTATGTACATGTAATAATGAGATTATCAATTGTCATGAATATACATTTAAACTATGTAAAATAACATATTGTTTATGAAACAGAAATGTTCTTTTGAACAGCTTTCCTTCTGTGCAGCACTGCTGACTAATGCTATTGTTTACATTTAGATATGAACTTTCCATTATGACATGTATTCTCGGTAATAATCAGAGACTGTTTCTGAATTTTAATTATTCCTTAGTGTTTTGGTTTTTCAAAAACACCAACCCCCTCCCAAAATAACCCTACCCACCCCCTCAAAAAAGATGATTGATCTTTTTAAGAAGAGCACATCCAAACTTTTAAGACAGCTCTGCATATTAATTTTTCCCAGATTAAGGACAGGTATAATATTTAATTGTATGAGGTAGAAATCATATATTGGGTCAGACCAAAACTGGATCTTGTTCAGTGTTTTGATTTCAAGGGTAGCTGTTTTGCTAAAAAGGCACTTAGAGCAATAGACAAAAACAATTCCTGAACATACATCTCCTAATATCCTTTTTACCTTCAGCTGTATTCAAAACTTCGGGGACCCGAGCCCAAGCAGACCTCTGACGTTCTTTTCATAGAAACATAGAATCACTGAGATTGGAAAAGGCCTTGCACAGCTTTACACAGGACAACCAATTTCTGTGAAATACGACCTTCTGGCTGGGATCTGATTCCTAGTTCCTGCACTGGAAGACAAAGAAAACAGTCCATTCCTTGGTTTTCCTTGGCATTTATGAAAACACATTTCACACTCACCCGAGGCATCTTTCCTCTTGAATGAAGACCCCTTGCATATGTAATCATTCCTTCCACAGAAACAATTTCACTTAGACCTGAGAAAGGAAGCTCATTCCTGACCAGCACCACTTCTTGCTGTCACAGCACCAAGGGACTGAGAGCCATGGGGGACTCCAGTGGAGTCCTGGGATCTGTGCAATGTGGGGGGAAGTCTCGGGAGGTGGGCAGGAATAGCTGGGCCTGTCAGTGCCTTCAGAGCACAGACATTTCTAAAAGGTCTTTTGTTCACTTGCATTAGTTCTAAAAATCTTGGCAAATATGGAACAGTTTTAGAATCCACAAGATGACAGAGTAGTCAGAAAGAGAGAATTTTATGAAATGCTGAATGTGTGACAGTCTGAACTCATGACTTGGGATGCTTCTCATTTATTGAATTCCACTGAAGTACTGACTAGTAAACAGTCATGAATTTAGAGAGTATAATCATCAGAGAGTTAATTCAGCCATCGTGTCTTCATGATTTTTTTTTCTGCCATACATTTGTGGAGTTCAACAAAGATAGTGTTTAATAGTGATAATTACACTGGCACTGCGCTGACTGCAACGTTGCTAGAAGCTAGAATAAACAGACTTTCCAAAGATTTTAAAAGATATAAGGTGAGATCTTAATTAAATACTCCTACAGTTTTCTCAGATCTCCTGTAAATACCTTCTGGGTTTTTAGAAACAGTGATAACTTGTTTTTCTTTCTATTTAACAAGTTTTCATTTGTGCTATGCATCTTTCTCTAATTTGCTCAAGTTAAGGTCAACTGTGTTAACCTTCTTGTCTTTTATCTGAGTCTTCTCAAGAAGGATGAATCATTTAATTTGCAATTCTGCTTTACAGTATAAATACTGTATTTTCTTAACCAGGCATAATAAAACATTTCACAGCAATTCAATATATTTTGTGTTTACTTATTCTGACAGTTTATTCTAGCTCAATGATAAACTCCAGAGGAAAGGGGAAATTTCCTTCTTAAATACAACTCAACATCTTCACATTTGTATATGTGCATGTCCATGTTTGGAAAGAGATATCTGAAGTGTCAGAGAGAGAAAACAGAAAATTAAAGATATTGCCATGTAGCTTTGAATGCCCCCAAAAGAGCAGGAGTCCGTCTACAATCAGAAAACAGACCAAAGAAAAACCTCAGAGGTAACATAAGAAACTCTCCTACAAACAAAAAAGGAAATTCTTTGAAGTTTATTCAGCCCAGGAAGCTACTGAAAATTGTTAGATTGGAAGAGGCAATAGAAGAAAAAAAATACAGAATCACTGGAATGACACAGTGGGAAAAGGAAAGTTTTGTATTTCATTGCTTCAATTAAAGAGTTATTCCTATTTTATGATACTTTTTAATATCACCTGTGTTCTGATAGAATGTTAACTGTAGGATTTGAAACTCTTTTGATAATTTTCTGTTTTCAGTTCAAGAAGGAGGGAGGTGTGAGTGTGTGTAAGTGTATGTGCCTGAGAAAGAAGAGGGAGGGAGGGATGGAGAGAGATTTTAGAAAATATTTTTGGAGTAGAAATAAAATATAGTCAGCTCAAATTATCTGTAGTGTGCTACTCTTGTTAGTTACATAATCTACAGCTACTGTTGAAATCAACATGGATGTAAAAGAGTTGATATGTAGAAAAATAATCTTGTTATGGAGGACATAATCATCACCCCATACATCTCAAGGTGTTTTATTTCAGTGTAAATTCATTTTGGTCATATGGACTGAATACATATTTTCAGCTGAAGATCATTCAGTGCATTCCTGCAACTCATTTTCCACTTCTCTGAAATGAGCCCAGTTCTTAGGTGAAGACAGTGCTTCACTATGAACTGAAATAGTTTTAATAGTTTTAATGACAATAAGCAGTTTGTTTCAAAAGATTCCTCTGGTCTAGACTAAAACTTTGATTCAGATATGCTCGTAGTAGATGGTTCCTATTCAGGATTTAGGATATTATTTGCATGATATATAAAGTGCTTTGGGATTGATGCATGAAGGGCATTTACTTAGGATACTTGCAAGTGACAGCATATTTTTGCAAACATATTGTGCAGTGTGTCTATACTTGTGCTAATACTGTGATTACTCCTACTGATTTCCCACTCTAGTCGCAAAAGTTAAAAATTTGTATATATATAATAATTTCAGCTATACATAACCAACATACTTGATAATTCACATTCCCCTTGTTTGGCTAGAATGGAGAATATTTCCTTCATTGCAGCCTGTATGGTGCTGTGCTTTAGATTTGTAATTAATTCCATGTTGGTGATACAATTGTTCTAGCTACTGCTTATGCAACACTGAGGCTTTCTTTGCTTCTCAGCCTACAATACCCTGAGCAAGTAGAATGAAGATAGGCAAAAATATGGGAGGGGACACTGTCAGGAGAGCTGACACTGACAGGAGAGCAGACCCCAATGGATCAAAGGGATAACCCATACTGTATGACACCAGGCTCAGCAATAAGTTTGGGGCATAATTTTTTGTAAGGGACTGTAGTACAAAGACTGAGCATTGGTCTGTTTCTAGGAGGCGGTGATTCATTGTCTTTGCATCACTTGCTTGTTTATATCAGGTTATGGCATATGGTGGTGGGCAACTTTCAACTTTTTTTTTTTTTTTTTTTTTTTTTTTTT
>LTAT01000001.1:64456107-64466511 GCA_003286495.1 Chlorodrepanis virens | reverse complement strand
AAACCAGGTAATAGGTAATTAAAAAAAAAAAAAAACAACAAAAAACCAAACAAAATAACTATGTGTTCATTGTTCAACATTTCCCGGATTGGATGAGATTTCATCAAATCAATTCCTAGTATGGGAAACAAAGAATAAGTGATAATACATATATTTATACAAGGCTTAAACAACAGATGGTATTTTCAGAGAAATACTGAAAAATTTAACTGAGGGGTTTCTCACAGGATGATTTAGTTTGATCTGCAGGAGTGAAATGAAAAATTCTCATTACAGAGTTTGAAACAGAATTAGAGATAGTATTAACTTTTCATTTTAGCATGAACAAACATTAAAAAAACTCAAGAGATTTTAATTTCTACTTACTAGAAAATAAACCTTATGTTGTCAATTGTTGCATATACTTTTGAAATAAACTGCTGTAGAGAACTATTTTTCAGGCACACTCTCAATTTTTATTTGTTTTATTTGTTTGCTTTTTTTCCCGTAAATTAATGCTTAATAGAGTGAAAAAACCTGCAAAATCTGAATTAGTTTTTTCTTCACTCTGAAGTTTAACAGTGACAAGTGAAAGCCCTACCCCTGGGACAAAATAAAGCAAATAAGCCAAAGATCCAGTGCAGACTAGGATCTGTGTGCCTGAGCAGAAGTCATGCTGAAAGGGACTCGGAGGTCCTGGTGGAAAATAAGCTGCACACCAGGTAACATTGCACTGCTGCAGTAAAAAAAGGGGCAAATTGGACCCTGGGCTGTGTCTGTAGGAGCATTTCTAGTGTAGGTAGGGGACTGGAACAAGAGGGTTGGAACTAGAAACATCTTGAAGGTGTCTTTCAACCCAAACCATTCTGTGATTGTCATCCCACTCTATTCAGCGCTTGTCAGGCCACACCTGGGAAATTGGTGTTCAGCTCTGGTCCCACAAAACAAGAAACACATGTACAGACAGTAGGGGCCCGGGAAGATGATCAAAGTACTGGATAAGCTGCCCTGTGGGGAAATACTGAAGATACTTGGTCTTTTGGCCCTGAAGAAGAGAAGGTTCAGGAGGATCTTCATCAAAATATTCCGGTATTGATGTCTATAGAGGGGATGGAGACACTATCTTCACAGAGTCGCATGACTCAGTGGTTCATTCTGATGGATAGCTGGCAGAGTCTTGTGTCCAAACTGATGTTCTTCTCCACAAACAGGTCTCTTTTACCTTTTATGTACATCTACTTCAACTTAATCAAATTATCAAGAATAACCTTTCTGCTCTTTTGCTTGTCTGACAAAATTTATCTTGTGTTCATCACTATTATTTGTATCTCATGTTAAATTTAGTATTGCTTTAAATGTTTTCGATGAAACATAGTGCTGCTCTAATATATAGAGAGTGAAGAAGTCATGAACATCTACAACATAGGATGAAAAGCAATCTGCTGAAATAAAACATTGATTTATAAGTGTAGTGTGTTAAACATTTTTTTTTCCTAAATTAATCTCATTTTTTTATTTGTGAAATCTTTGTCTTTTCTCTTAAATTTCACAGGTTTTGTGTCACAAAAGTCTAATCTGAGATGAGGTTGCACAGAACTTTGTATCTCTTGCTTAAACCAAATCCCAGTGAGGATTTGGATAAGGGTCCCTTCAAATATTCAGGACTGTAAAACACCTTAATCTATGGTATTCATGAGCCTGTAATTTTTATTTTTTTTAATAACTCGATTTTTTTCTCTTCAAACTAAATTAAAAATGGTTGAAAGTACTTCAAAGGTAACATTAAAATGATCTGAGCTAAGGATGATACTTCAAAAATTCCTATTAATGACTATTAATAGTTTGGGGGTTTTAACTTTCTGTAGGAAAAATATTTCTCAGCATACTTCCATTCCCCTCAACAGTCTTACTTCATTACTTTTGGCAGTTTCCCTCCATTTTAAAATGAATCTGTATTCATACTATTTCTTCTATTAAGCTTTTGTAAACCTCAACTTCATGCTCACTGATCCTTTTTTAGTCCATGGAAATGAATTATTTTCCCTCAGTATGCAGATCAGCCCATCAATTGAAAATCTGACATCATCTTTTTAATCCTCTATTTCTGAACTTTATACTTTCTTCTCCGCCCTTCAAAGGAAAGAAAAAAAAGGGGAAAAAATATTCCTAATAAATGACAATGAGTAGCCCTGAAGAAGAATTTGGGTATCAAGTAAAAATCACATTATTTTCTCAGAGAAATAAATATAAATTTGGTGATTGCCCTCAGTGGCAGCAGATTTCCGCTGTGTTCTTTAGAAAATTACATACATTCCCACATACAATAAAAATTTTAAAATGGAAGTTTTCTGTTGGATCATCATAGCTGCTGGTTTAGAGTGTGATTATTGATATTACTTACCATAAGGAATGATGCAAAAATCGAGGCAGCAATAACAATCTCAACAGTAGACCAGTGTCTTTTGTGCATAAGGATTATAAAAGTAGGGTTTTTTTTGTAAAAAGCTTCTCTTTTAACTGTGTCTTTCTTGAATCTCTTTCTCTCTAGTCCAACCAGACTCAGTATTTCCAGTTGGAACGTAAAACTGGTAAAATTAAATTTCTATTGAAGTAAAAATATCTTTTATTTTCTTTTTTGAAGTGAAGTGAAAAAATATTTAAGATTTCTGATGTCTAAATGTATGCATTTAAGGGACTGCAATTAAATGGACTTGAACATTGCAACTATTTGGAGAAAAACCACACAGCATGGTTTGCATGACACTGTTCACATAAACATATGACACTGTTTAAATAAAAGGTTTGAAAAGAAGTTTACATTTTCCTCACATTTGAAAGCTCAGTTTTCTTTTACTGCAATCAGTCAGATCCCACTGACTTCTTGGGCTGACAAATCCTTCCAAACTCTCCTTGGATCCCTGCAGGACCTGTCTGTGAGTCTGTTGCAAGCTGACCTTAAATCCAGGCATCTGCCTCTCTGTTGCTGAGAAAGTTATCTCCTTTCAATGCCCCTGTGTGTTTCTTCAGGCTGTAATTCAGAGGTTTCTTTAGGCATATCAGTGAAAATATATCAGTGTTATAAAGTACCTTTTTCTCTTTACAGAGGTGCTCTTAAATGTGTACTACACAAGACAAGGTGACCCCCTACTGCCTAGCATTACCCATGTTGGGATGAGTCCATTAGAAAGTCTGGAATAAACAGGTTTAATAGAACTACCATCCAAGACACTGTGTATCAATTCTTGCTCTCAGAAGTGGGCATTAAGCTGCACTGAGCTGTGGTGCAATTACTCTCTGATGAAAGAGCTAATTTGCTTTTCATTTCTGTAACAATTCACTTACAGCTAGTTCAGTTTGCAGTGTAGACATGTGCAAGGCACACAAACACTTCTGGGGGTTCCAGCTGGAAGCTTTATAGTAGCCAAAAGGGCAACTAACTGTCCCACTTTTAAATTCAACCTCCACAGAATAATTAAAAGGATTAAAATAGAAAGCAGAACTTCAATATGTACAGTTCTTGCCTTAGGCAAGGTTGACCTTTTACTTACAGACACCTCCACATCCACCACCCCCTCCACTGCCCCCTCCTTACATTTACTACCATTTCATTGAAAATCTTCCAGGCAGGAGTTTAAGAGTGTTCTTACTTGTCTTTGGAGAAAAGAATATTCCACAGCGATACCCTTTCAACATGAGATAATCTAACCATGAAATGCAACTCTCTGAGTTTACTAAAAGATTCTATTCATGTGTCACTATTTTAGCTTATCACAGAGCTATTTGCAAATGGCATAATGAAAATATTAGAAGTCTAAGTTAATGCAAATTTATTAATTCTCAATTTTAATATATGAAGTACTGGTTCATATTTTCCTACGTCACAGTAATGCTATAGTTATCTTGTATGACACACAGCTTAGTAGTGATGGTGTTGGATCAAATTAGTAATACTTTACAGGGAACAGATTTAAATTATATATTTGCTTTGAGCAGAGTTTTTAAAGTTATTTTATTTTTATATTAGGTGAGCATCCCATTTAAGATATGAAAGCACTTTAGGAAAGCAAAAACAATTTTTCAAAAAGATAGAAGTGAAACAAAGGAATTTTCTTTTTTAAATTTTTACCTTTGTGGGTTTTGTCATTTCAGTGGTAAAAGTATAATTTCATATTTTCTTAAATGCCCTCTGTTAAATGCTCATAGTTCCAGTGAGCAGACAGCTGAGAGCACCTTGTTCATTGGATGTAGTAATATATTCTTCAATGGGTTGCTTGTGTTTCTCTGTTATTCCTATATATATTTGAAGTAAATATTGGTTAGAGAATTCCAAGAAAAGGCCTGTGAAGAAATAGCACAACTATTTGATCTGTATGTTTGCTTACTAGGAAAAAATGCAGTAAGCTTAATAGGTGGATATTTTGCTATCATAATCTTGGAAGCATATGCTAAAATAAGCTGTATTTCTCTTACTGTAGTCAATAAAAAAGAGGTTTCCCACTTTACTGAAGAATAGAAAGAGTCAAATAGATCCTAAGTGTTGTTAGCATCTTACTAAGAAGACTGTTGACATTTTTCATAAACAGAGCTGTCACTTATTTACATAATTTTAATGTCTAAATTTCACATTTATGAAGGTGTTTTTTCTAGTGGGAATATTTTTATGGTGTTCACTCCAGGTGTTTCTTAAGCACAGAGATAATTCAGACAGACTTGCAGACATGCAACAGGTTTCATGTTTTGGGCCAAGCTTCAGAGGTTGAAAACAGGACACAAGACACATACTCCCATATTGTCCTCTGTACTTTCTGCTTGATACTTTATATCCTTTCTTAATTATCAATGCCACCACATTTACTATCCTTTCAAAAACACCTTTCAAACCTCAAAGTACTTCTTTCCTTTATATCTAGGCTCACTCTCCCACACCCTTATTAGTAGCTGCCTTAATAATCTTACTTGGTTAGTGTCTCCCCCTTTATCAGACATACTGATAGCCAAATTCTCTTATCAGTATTTCTTCAAGAATGAGGCATATAGTTTTGCAATGTTTTAAATTAAATATTTTCATGATAAACCTGACATATGGGAAACACCCAAACACTATTAAAGCTTTCCTAAATCTTTTTGTTTACAGTCTAAGTCCAGGCAAAAGAGATAAAAACCTATGTATAGGATTTTAGAATCCTATGGGAAAAAAATAAACCAAAACCCTTAACTGTTAGAAACTATAAAATTGTGGTGTGGTATTGCATATTTTTATCCAAAGTACTATTTTTATATATATTCTGTAAATTGCTAAAAGCATATAGCTAGAAGAGGGGTAAGTTTTTTCTAAAACATTTATCTTGGCATCATTTATGTCAAGACCATGTAAACTAAAATATTCATTAAAAAGTTATAAATTGATGAAGAACCATTGAAAATTGCTTTTCTCTATAACTTTCTTCCTGTTAAATTTCCAGCAACAGCTGCAATTTTCTGGCTTAGAACATTTAAACAGCACAATTTTTTCAGTTAAAACAAAATAAAAAATCCCATGAGATTACACTGTAATAGTTCAAAACCAAGGGATGTTTAGGCTTGCCTGGTGCTTATGGCTAAAATCTTCCTCAAAATCTTTAAAAAAATGTCATGCCTAAACATGAAATATAAATTATGGCACCCTAACTGCACCTCTGACCATATCCTCTCACTCATCACTTCATGTGATTCAAATAAAAAAAAGACATTTTGAAATATTTACTTCATTGCTGGTTTGCATGAAGATATTGACCTTAAATATCTGGATTTTCAGGGTTGGCTGAGTGCTTGCCAAGCATATGTCAACTCCAGCACCCTGAAGATACTGTGGATGTTATTGGTGTTATTTTTCAGGTCACCTTTTGGTGTCTGCTCTTTGAAAACATGTTCTTAACTTGACAAAGGCCTTGTCTGATGAATATCTAGCTTATGAGTTTTTTTTTTCTTCCCCAAGGGTAAATTAACCCTAAGCTTTTTAATACTTATCAAAAGAAAACCAGGGTTGTGTAGTTTATCAGTGCTAAGCTAGAGGGATTCCAACTGACAATACTCATCAAGAACAAAATCTAGTTGGCAGGAACCTCACTGTACAGTTTGTATACTGAAGATGCAAAGAGAGTTGTTGGGCGTTTTGTTAGTTACCCAATTTTAATTTTGTTCTTCAAAATGTTCCAAAAGATAGTTTGAAAAATTATCATCTTAGTATCAGTGGCAAGCCTTAAGCAGACTTAACAACCAGGGAGACTGCTCCTCCAAGAGATCATTTATGGGGATGATTTTACAAGTCAGTTTTACATAGAACCCCTTTGCTGTCTCTCTCCCCTAAACACAAAGGTCTAGAGCATGGAAACGAATAAATAGGCTCTGGTTTGCTCCTTCAATCACATTCCTCCACAATTAACATTTTAATTCAGCCTATCATTTAAGAGTTCAGGTTTCTCCTCTGAACCAGTATGTTTTCAGCAAAGACTTCTGAGACTTCTGAGTTAGACTGTACTGTCTCCCAAGGTCCCTTTCAACCTCAGTGATTCTGTGGTTCTGTGCAGTATTGTTAGATAGTATATCAAAATATTGATAGATTTTTGTTATAGTGTCAATGAGCATATTTTTCTTTTTATACTTGATAGAAAGTCTGCATTTCTTCGGAAAGGAATTAGAGAACCATAAATTCAGGATTACATTTTACAGCCCACAGAAAGAATGAATCATACTTGATTGTTCTTTAATGGAGTCCCTTTCTGCGGCACCTATCTGATATCAGCCATAACAAAACCAAGATCCTACATCAGCTGGACTATTTATGTAAGCCAGTCTTCTAGCTTCTATGCTGCCAAGAGCATTTACTGTGATTTTAGCTTAGTTTTGGCATGAAGTTTCTGTTTTGTTATTAATCATATTTATGGGGTTTGCTTTTCCTTTTCTTAAATCCATAACAGCATTTTGAAATTTTTTTCTTTCATGTATTTTTTTCAATGTAATCTTTTAGTTACTGAAATTTTTGTTTGTAAATTCAGCAAATGACCTGAAAAATAGAAACTTACCTTTGCTCATAAAAGTACCACGGCCTCAAGTGTCTCTCCCAGGGAAAAGGAAAGATTTTGTCATGAAAGAACCCCTCAGAAAGAGTTAAAGTACTGACTTGCCCTGTTCTTGTCTTAGAAGTAAATTCTTTTGTTGAATAGTTTGAGTAACTGATGCAAATGACTGTCTCTGAGTTCTTGTACCCAGCCAAATAAAGACTGTAAGCTCTTGTTCAATCTTAAATTCAGTCTAGGAAACCAATCTCTTTTAACAGAGAATGGTAGAAATATGAAGCCTAAAATAGATTAGATACAATTAGGTCTAAATGTCAGAAATACAGAAAAGTAACAAAACACCATTGAATTTACAAAATTAATAAGACTGCATGGTATTTAGAAGTAGAAATGTGAAATTAGTTAAGGTAGATTCTTGTTTCTGATAAGTATTTCTGTCCAGTGGTTATAAAATTTGTAGTTGTGGATCTGTAGAACAGTCTTACTGTAGTAACCAAGAGCAATGTATTAGAAACTTTGGCATCTTGTAAATCCTCCTTTGTGTACTACAGAGCTAAATCAAGGGGAGATAGTAAGGCAAGAATAATTCTGTGGCAGCCATTAAATGACTGTGTCTAGCTGGAAAAAACTTTTCTAATATCACTCCTGCACAAAACCCCTTTTGCTCTAGCAGCATAAAGATTAACTCAAGATCTGGTGCAATGTGCTATGATAGATAGCATGAGTCTTGACACTGACAGTTACAAATGACTGATATTTTGCATTGCAGTTTTTTTCCAGTGACTCTTCTTCTCTTTTTTGTTGGTTTTGTTTTTAATTTTCATTTCACAGGTATGCAAATATTCTACTCTTTCTACACTGGATATTTTCAAAGTCTGAGTTTTCTTGGAAAGATTAATTTGAAACCATTCCGATTTTTTCCCAGAGGCATTAAGGGAACACATACTGTTATACATCTTTTGTCTTTTTTTATTTTTTAAGCATTAATACATTTTTTCCAAAAGTTTTCTTCCTTCTAGAGAAGACAAATGACATTAGGCTGATACTTTGCCTAATAAAGTAAATAAAGGAAATATGTTTGCTCTTTCATAAAAAAAAAAAAAAAGAAAACAATTTGTTCAGGTAAGCCTCAATTTTTAATTCACACTCATTCACTAGAGATTAATTATAGCTTGGCATCAAATTATCTGAAAATCTATTCTTCACTGTTCATATTCAGCCAAGGCCATATGGGTTGAGCATGATTTTTTGCCTTGCAATTGTTACTCTATAAAGAAGCTGCATATGATTTCCAGAACCCAAGCAACTGGATACTTCCTATATCTTGTACTATTACTTCACGGAACTAATTCCTCTAATTTAGTATGACTGTATTTTTTTTTTTTCCTGTTGGATTCTTCAATTATTCTTAATGCAAATTGCCTGAAGGAAATTTCTGGAATACCAGGAACTGAAGTGAGAGGCACCTATCTTGTATTATCCTGATGTTACAGGCATCTGTACCATGTACACAGCTGGCAAGGAGCATCTGAAGGGATCAGAGGTGTACAGTCAGGTTCTGTGAGTGAGGTACCATTTATACTGTTTCCACACAGCTTACTGACAGTATGTTCCTTAGTGTTTAGACTACTGATTTCTTTCTGGTTTGGTGATTGTTCAGTTAAGGGGAGATCTAGGTTCCTGAATTATTAAATCACTTTTAAAATTCTATCCTCACATGTTATCAATGTATTTCAAATTTAATTGTGGTTCATATGATATTTTCTTTGCAGCAAAAAAAATGGAACAGAATGGAAAATACTACAGATATACAAATTCCAGTACTGCTACTGGTGTGACAATGCTACAATATGATAATTCAGATGTTCATTATTCTCAAAAGCTAAAAATAACCTGCTTATTAATGTGTCATTGCTCTTTGTTTCTCATAACACTATTTCTCCTTGTAATAAATTCATCTTAAAACTATTAGACTCATATTACATAAAAAATTGCTTATAAATCTCATATGTATGTTGTTATTTTGGAGTATTAGAATAAATAGATGTAATCATTAATAATGCAATTTTAATTTTAGAAGTCTATCCACATTTACTATATTATTATTACTTTACAATCTTTAAATTAAAATGCATTTTATGCTATCTACTACTAATTTGCATTTAAAATCAGATAACCTGCTATGCATATTTAACATAGGGGAACATAATTAACCTCTATATGCTTAATATCTTCTTCAGCATTCCAAGCTAAGCATGTTCAAAATACATAATTGCATGCTATTATAAAATAATTAAATAGATTTTTTTTCTATTGTATATTGATTAGAACAGGAACCTATGTGATTTATCAATAACTACAGAATAATTCAATTCCTAAGTGACAGTTATCTGGCTTACTACACTTTGAAATAACAGATATTAAAAGAGGTTAACTTAACAGGAAAGCATCTGTTCAACCTATTAATAAAAACAGATAATCCACAGAAAATGCAAAAGAATATTATGGATTCCAAATTTAAATTATTCTTTATAAGTTTGCTATTTAAACAACAGAAGGATAGGTAGAGGAAGTATAAACAACGCTACTATTTGTGAGTGTTGTAAAAAACATAGCCAGGAGTATACAGTATATTAGATTACATATACAACTATTTTAGCAAAAGTATTTCACAACTGTACTCTACTGCAGATGTAGGTGGGTGGGTTTTTTTGAGGGCTATCTAAAATATTAATATGATTTATACAAATATAGGACATTCTAGTACGATTTAATTTGAAATGTTTCTGATAATCCAAAATGTAGAGATATTTAAAAGCTATCTATCGCTTTTTCTTTCATCAGCCTTTAAACAAGAAATCATGAAGGCTTACAGGGTAAAGAGGATCCAGAATTTTCTCTTTGAAGGAAATGACCCTTTAGTGTCACTGTATTTCATCCCTCTCTGACTGTTACAATGCCCACCTTCTTGGGAGTCTGTGTCTTTCCTCCTGGTCACTGCCCCTGGTCCTGTAACCGCCACATCTGTGTGCATGAGGAACACAGTGGCCACTGACAATGCCAGCATTTCTTTGTCTCAGCAAAAATCAGTTTTGTTTTACTCAGAAAAAAACCTTTCCCTGTTGTGGTGTTGTTTGTGTATTTTGATTTTTCTTCCTGCAGAAAAGGCAAAGTAATTGGAAAAAGAAACATAATCTGTACAAGCTGGAAATGAGATCCGAAGAACCAAGATTATTGCGCCTGCTGTCAACAAGGAGGGAATAGAACTCTGCTGCCATTGAGAGAGGACCGTCTCTCAATGTCCTCTCGAAGCCAGATGTGTGTTACACGTAGTAACTTTTTGCTTGGTGGCAGTGGGAATCCATGAGTA
>LTAT01000001.1:64410330-64438636 GCA_003286495.1 Chlorodrepanis virens | reverse complement strand
AAAAAAAAAAAAAAAAAAAAAAAAAAAAAAAAAGCAAGCTAAATAGTCAGGAGGAAAGAACTAGAAATAATGAAATAGTAAATGTTTCTAAGTTTTCTAAAAGTATAAGGATTTATTTGAAACTTTAAAATGGCTGGACAAATTTTGAGTTAAACAATACCTCCCTAATTAAGCTGAATTCAAATCTTTCTCAGCTTACCTGGGTGCTTGGGTTTTTTATCTCCTTTATTGACAGAAATATAATTAAACACTCAGAGATTCTGGATCTAACAACTTAGATCATAACAAGATTGTTATGATCCTGGGAACACATAATTTAAAACTGAACAATTACTACTCAGAAAACAACTTGAAGAAATGTAGATTTCATGTCTAGATAGAGAAGGGCTAAAAATAAAAGTTATACAGTTACTAAAATTTATTGTATGCATTTAATGGAATTGTTGTTTGAATTGAAACAAATGGATTTTGGTAACAGCAATGATTAGATTTCTGTCAACGTACAGGGAATTACTGTAATCTCTGTTTATGTTGATCAGAATTGCACAGACATTCTGATTCATGGTCTGTAGAAACCTTTTTGAAGTACTCTTTAAAATTTAAATAATCTGGTTTTTATTATTTTCCTTTTTTTTTTATTTCTCATCTGAAAATTACTGTCGACATACAGAGGTGTCTTTACTTTCTACTGTTGCACATAACTCCCACTGACATTAAGATGAGTTAAGCCTAAAAGGAATATATCTCTTAGGATTTTGAAGATATCTCTTGCAGCCTCCTAGTATTTTCTCTTTAGTTTCCTTTCATAACTTACTATCAATTGTACTAACCAATGAAGTAAAATCTTTATAGATCTTGTACTTCCAGTAGAAATTTCTTACAGCATAACAGTTCTTGGTGTATAATAATCTTGAGCAGCTCTCATTTTCTTTTTTGAACAGGCTCATGTGTTTTTCACACCAAGGTGTCAATTTTATTTGACATAATGCAGTATATTGTACCTGCAACCTGATGAAACACATACTTCATGAAATTTTTATAGGTTTCTATTTCTAACAGTTTGCACATTTTAATTTCTCGCTAAGTCTTTTTACTAGTGACAATTGCCCTGAATGGCTGTTAAAAGCCTTTGCCCTTCTTTATTTATGTTGCATTACACAAAAGTTAGCTGATGGTAAACTAGTTAAGACATGTTCTCAAAGTATAAATCTGAGCCTCAATCTTTGCTCTTGAATGAAAGATGGGCTTTATTGATCAAGCTTTAAGATTATCTGGTTATCATCTGATGGAAGGAGAGTAGACAAAAACTGTTGTATTAATCTCATCACTCTCTTTAATGTCAAGAGAAGTTGGTTTTCTTCATTCTGTCCTCCCTCTGCTATCCATAAATGTCAGATACTTCAAGATCTGTTTTTTGAAGCTAGCGCATAGGAAGGCATTTCTTTTCCAGAAGAATGCAAAACTGATAAATACAAGGAAAAACCTTGTGAAAAGAAATTAAAAGCAGGTAGTGTTGGTCTATTGGTCTACTGCATATGAAGATAAACAGAAAATGGCAGTAAGATGAAATTTTGAGATTTCTTTTTTATTTTTTCCAAAATACTAGAATTAATTTATGCAAAATTTACTGTGAATACAGTAAAAGATTAAAAGAGACTAAAATATTTTCTTTCTTAGGTTAACAAAGAACTGAGAATGGAATTCCTCTATAAATAGCATATTTTCTTATAGATCAATTTCATTTTAGTTCCCAGAATGACATATTCCACATAGTTTAAATCTTTTACTCCTTTTGACTTTATTTCTGTTTCCTTTCATCTGTTTCCTTTCTCATCAATGAGAAATCATTGAGATAGAAGTATCTGATTGATTTTTTTATCCTTTCTTCATTTTCATATAGTTCTGCAACAGTACACAGATTCATGGTGCTGTTGAAGGGTCAAGTCTTTCTGGCTATTCAACACTTTAGTTTTGGAAGGTGAAAGTTAAAGTCAGAGAAATATATAATGTCAGAGAAATAGAAAATATTATGACCATTTGATAGATGTTTGGAACGTTGCCTATCCACTCTGGTTACTCCATATTGACATGGAATAAATATATTCATTATAATTCTGTTGTTCTAGATGGCTAAAAGGGTGATGCTGACAACCATGGTGGATATCAAGAGTTTACCTCTGTCAATTAATATGGTGTGGAACACAATTAATATGGTGTGGAAACTCTGAATTTTAAATATAGATATTGTAGTAAAGCACCTTATCTTGAATTTTACCAGTGTGACTAATAACTCAATAGGATTAAAAATATCACTTTCCTTCTCTTTCATATATCCCCATAAGAATAAAAACAGGGAAAAACAGCACAAACACCTGAAAACCAACAACATTAAACCATGAAACACACACGAACAAAAAGCCCAGATACTTTTCAGTATTTCTTCATCCTATTGAACTTAATACAAGACTCTCACCATTCATTTCTATGCTCAATGACGTATCTTATCCTGTTGATGAGAATATATGATGACAAAGTGCAATCCCAATATACAAATAATTTCTGCAACAGCTCACACAAAAGAAATTGAGAAATGTAGGCCCTTCATGACCCAATTCAAGTTTCTTTCCTACAACTCAAATCAAAACTGTCTTATATGTGTCTTTTTTGTCTGCCTTGTTGATTTCTCAAGGCAGAAACTCTTGAGAAATTCAACTAGGAGCCAAAATAGAAAAATAAATAAATAAATAAATTTAATAGCTTCAGGAAGAAGTTAAAATTCTGGTAAAATATTTATGAGACATGACTCACATTGCTTTGAATGGCAAAAGAAACTTAGGTAATTTATTTATTTCTGTGATACAGTAGAGGAGATATTAATTATGGTTTAGAGTGGGAGATTACTTACTGGTTTAAATATATTTATTATTCATATTGTTATGTCACAATTTTTTTTTAATAATGGAAAGTTATGAATTTTTCACCTACTATTCACTTCCTCAAATATTACTTAAAAGATTACCAGGTAAGCATCTCACCTAAGAACAACCCAGGACACTAAAGAATCACTTTACTGTGGGTTTGTGCAATTAATTTTTAACTGCATTTAAAATTTGAGAGGAAGTTCTGTGTCAGTGACTTCATCCTTCAATTGTTGAGACTTAGTTCATGTTAGGCGTGACTGTAAGTACTACAAATGTCTTTATAATAATAGCAATCTGCATGATATTCTGTCCTCAGTCCCTTATTAAAGTTTAGTTGAAATTTGAGTCTAAATGCTGATTTTGAGGAAATAATCCCTTCTTATACTAAAAAGTAATTATTAAAAAAAAAAAAACAGCAAAATTTTTATTGGCTTTGACTCTTACATTAATTTCCATCCAAGTGCCACAGTATTGTGGAAAGACAGGTCACCCTTCTCCACAGCCCTGTCCTTATTATCACTCTTCATTCTAATCTTGTCGAGTGGAAAAACTATCTCAAAAGCATAGAATGGACATCTACATTACTACTAAATAGCCATAGCCAGGCTCTGCATCCTTCATAAGGTCTCTGATTAGAGCCTGGAGTAGAAATTTAGGCTTCTACCAACAAAGCAAATTAGGTGTAGCAATGCTCAGCTGTATTTCAGACTTGTACTTGCATTCTTCATTAGTGTGACTGATAAAAAAATAGTGCTGCCTTCAGAGCTGTGCCCCAAGCCATGTTATATCTTGTCTCAGGAGAACTGTAATGTCAGGGTTAAAATCATTGGTTTTCTTGATGATTTCTTTTGCCACTAGGAAGATTTCATGCTTTCTGACACATAGCCTGAGGCAGAAACTAAAGCATTATTCTAAGCACAGGCTCACTTTTATAACAAGGAAGACCAAGGCCCATTTGGAATTAAATCTGGCTAAGGATGTCAAGGGTAAGAAGGCTTCTTCAAATATATCAAAGACATCATTCATAACCAAACTTTTGTCTTGTGACAGTATTTTTTCCAAGATATTTTTTTCTCATTAATTGAAGGGGTTTTTTGTCCTCATGCTCTATCATGTACACAACATGCAATAACAACATAAATACTTTAAGGAACAATGCATGGAAAATATGTGATCATGACATATGTTTGGGGTTGCTCTACTATACATACCTATGTGCTGACCCTCAAATTTTCCTGCCAAAGTTCTCCTTTACTGTATCTGAAAAACATATGTTTATCTATTAAAACAAGGATTTTTTCAGACAAGTGGAAGCAACAAAATATTCAAAGGATTCAAAACATTACAAGGCTAGGGAATTTTACTTTACACAATTTTTCTGTGTGAAGAAAGTAGAAGATAAAATTGGATAGCTACATCAGCTATTTATTATTAACAGCAGCAATTTATGATTAAGTATTCAAATAGCTGCACTTATGTTGCATATAAACAAGAGCTATACTCAGGAAAGAAAATTTGTAAGTTTAATATTTGTTTTTATCTGTTTCCAATAGTTTTCTGAAAGGTGAAAGGGTACTATTCAATCATAAAAATAGAGGGTAAAAGCCTGAACCATCAACACTTTTAGTTAGATCACTTCACATTAAAAGCTACAACTGAAACCAGAAAATAGGAGTGTTACTCTATGCTCTCAAAACCATCCATAATTAAAGCTTTCATGAGTAGTAGTTCTGCCATGTTATGATTCATATCAGATACATTTATTCTGAAATAAAAAATATCAATCTGGAGCTCACTTTTGCTAGATATTAATTTGTATTAATTACTCTCCTGGGGATAAACATAAGGATGAATCAGACATAACTAATGGCAATAGTGGTGCCCCTGATACATGTCTGTCCAGACAGTAAACCTTTACCAGGAAGAAAAAAAAAAAAAAGAAAGTATAGGTTTTAAGCCATTTCCAGACTATTTGATATTTGATTCCATATTTTCCACATATCATGACATCATTAGGGAGCAAAATATTTAAGAAGCATGAAGAAAAAAGTAGAACAAGTTAGAGGAAGTGTAATTTGGTTTAGTAGTTGAGTCTGTCTGGTTCAGGAAAGTTCTTAATTCTTGCAGAGAAAGCCATTGCCACATGGTTTTTAGGGAAATGGAATTTGATAGGTCCAAGGTGTACTCATCTATCACTTCTTAACTTTCAAAATTAAATGTAGCTCACTATGTGTGTGTACATGAAAAATTTTGATGAGCATGTGTATATTTAAATATTAGAATCCAGAAAGTTGACTAGGTTTTGGGCATATTGTCTTGTCTAGTAGCGGAGCATATAAAGGTGGTTGAGGTTTTTTACTGACATCTGTCCTTGGTATCATTAATCCCTTTAGGTAAGAAAAATTTCTTCTCTATCTCTTAAAATATATTTACTGTATTACTCTTCCTGTGGTGGTGAGGATATCTTGTGTAGTTCCTCTTTGCTTTCCCCTTGCTTGATCTGACAGATCCTGAATCATTAAACAGAGACAGAGAAGGAGAAAAAAACGTTTTTCACTGGAACCTAATGCACAGATACATATTCTCACGGTTTTGAGGGTCTTTTGGTCAATTGCTTCTGGTTTTCTGTTAAGCAGAAAGCAATGGCCTTAACAGTATATGTAATGCTGGTTGTATTCACAAGATGCTGATCCAAACATGACAAGACATGTACTATTTAAACTTTGATATCCAGTATCTTCTCCAGAGGGATTCAAAAAGGCACTTAAAAATATGAGGAGAATCTCTGTATTCTCACAGTCAGAAAAATGCTCCTTCCAACAAGACCTTTACATACCTTCTTTTTTTTTTTTAATAAAAGAGTCTGATTTACAAACTAGAGACAGACACATTCTTTTTTATATAGGGAAGAATCATCACAATCCTTCTCACTGCTAGGAAAGCATTGGTATTTCTGGGTTAAAGAGACATGCCTTTTGCTTTGCTGACTGGTTTAATAAATCTATAGACTACTAATTTGCAGTAGCTTATATTTCTATGAAGGGTTGAAAAAGAATTGGATTTAAGTCCCATTTAGACAGTGTGGATTAGAACATTCTCCTCACAGTAGGATTTGTGATTTGTCAAACTGAAGAATTGTTTCTATGTGTGCATTTCCCTTCTTAAGGAAGTATTCCATCCACTATAGCATTATGCAAAATCACGAATTATTTCCTTTTCCCTTACTGTTATCTGAGTAGGTCTAATGTGCAAATTTATTCAGAAGAGAGCTCATTGTGAGAATCATGAATCATTCCCTCCCTCTTGAGAGGGAAAAACTTCTGAGCTGGAGTGTTTGCAGAGAAACAGAACAAGACATGCCCCAAAAATTTTTTCTCATGAAAGCAGAAATACTGAAATTGACTAGAGATAAAGAAAGAGATTGCCATTTGAATTGCATTGCTTAGGTTAAGCAGCAAGGGGTAACTTAGACAACATTTTGACATTGTGTGTATTATTGAAATGATCAAATGATAACTCCTCCAGTCTCGATGACCCAGAACCCTCCTGTCTGGCTACTGGGGTCCATTCCAGTACCAATCATCCCTGCTGGGATCTCTGTCCAGGCTGAGGGATGCTGCTTCCAGTTTGCAGGTTCAAACACTAATGAAGTTGAACATGTATCCCAGACACTCACAGAAACACTGAGAAGACATTGTCACAGTCTCTCTGTGGTTACACAGATGGCCACAGACCAGGTGCTGCCTTCAACAGCACATATATAGAGAACTCAGATTTAATAAGGAGGTATAAGAATTTAGGACTGACTGCAGTGAGCAAGCACAGGGCTTTCTGTCTCACCTCTACCAATTGATCCTTTCTTTTTTTTTCCTTCCCCTGCACATGCCATCAAAGGTCTATACAACTTTATTAATTCCAGTTAGAGTCTCCCCTTGTATACAGTCTTCCTTCTTGCAAAGTCCATGCTGGAATTTCTGGAAGAGCTGCTTGTAGTGTATGCATTGTGTAACTAACAAGGTTTTGTTCTTGACATTGTCTCATAAGGATTTTTTGTTTTGCTTTGTTTTTTGTTTTGTTTGCTTTTGTTTTGTTTTGTTTTCTTTTTATGGTTTGTGTCTCTGTACATTTTGTTTCTGCTTTTGCCTTATTTTCCTCAATTGACAAGTTTGATTAAAATAGGAAGCTAGAACCCATCTTGGACTTAGGAATCTTCTTAGGTAACTAAAAGTTAGATACAAAATACTCAGCCAGATCCCATTTTGTGATTACAGCTTGAATCTGATTGTATTGCAATATTTTAGAACTGACATCTATTTTTTTTTTCCCTCTGAGACAATAATACTTTGCATTAATGGAATGCCTTTCATCTAGAGATCTCAAACGACTTAACTGGAAACAATAAAGCTTGAACTATTCAGTAACATTCTCATTTCATTTTGGATATTTTTTTCTCACAGTTCTATCTCAGTCAGGTGATTTAATTTATGTATGTGTTTTTATTTTCCTTTACAAGCTACATGAAGCCGATCTACCTGACTTGGAGTTTATTTCGCTTCTCAGTATTAAATTTTCAGTATTAACTTTACTTACATGAATAGAAATGCAATTTAAAATACTATCCTACTCTATTGCAGTCTTTCCATCTTAAATTGATAATCTCGACTGGATAGTTATAATAAAGAAATGCGACCAAAAATATTATAAGGAATATAAAAAGAGTGAAGAGAGTATCAGTGTGCTTATTCTGTTAAGACCAAGGAAAAACAAAAGTAATCAGACTGCTGACTATAGTCTAGCCAGGGGTAATAATCCCCATTTCATCAGGTACATTTACAAAATTGTGTTTCACATTCCTCTAAAGCAGCTTTGCACATGTCACAGCACAAATTAGTGAAGTCTAAATTTCAGCTCAAGGCTCCAAGTGTCATTTAATGGCATACACTTGCTAACTGTAGCCAAAAGCAGACTTCCATCAGGGACACTGAAACTCCTCATTTACATAAGAATGGGAAGTTAATTGTGCTACAGATATTCTGGCTTCCCCAAGGAATTCATTAAGCATGCTGGACTTGGTGAGAATATAATTTAACTGACATTTCTAGGAAACCAGGGAAATTCGACTTCAGAAATACAACCTTTGGAAGCAAAATAAATTGTTTAATATTAATTTGATTCAAACCTTTCCAGACTGTGTGTGGCATACCTATTACACTCTCATTTCTCAAGTAATTTTCTAAATATATGTAGTTGCTTGGAGTAAGTTTTCTTCCTTTTCAGTATAGGATCCTGAGCTGATCTTATTATTTGACAAGTGGATTTACACTTACATTTGCTGCTGAGGAATTAAAAGAAAGAAAGGCTGGGTGACATTTTGCATCTTATACGCATTGTTGTTAGTAAGGAAGTACTCAGAGTATTTATTTTAAAAAGTACAAAAAATTGTACAAGGTATTTATTTCAGTATTATAATATAGCTATATAACTTGCAAAACCATCAAACTAAAATGCTATTGTAGGTAAGATACAATCTCCAACAAAAAGGTATACACTTCTTGTATAGAAAAAAAGACTCCTATTGTGAAGACCTTGCTTTCACAATTTCCCCTGCAAGGGCTGTGGTCAACTGAAGTAGTTAAAAAATATTCCAGTGTAATAGCATTTATTTCTCACAAAGCCTTTTTTTCTTATGAAACCTTCCTTTTTTGGAGTGAATTACTATTAGACAGAAAATAAATATTTACTTAATGGAAAGGAGGGATCAGTTTATACGTTACAGACATTTTATTTTATTCAAGAATAATTTTTAGGTTTTTTTCTGGAATAAGGAGGAACTATGAAATCATGTTTTTAATTATCTACTCTGATGGAAAACTAATGCATTCTTCTTTCATTGCACTTATGTATATATACAGTATATCAAAATATTTATATATCCATATATTGAAGAATCTTTAGCTATTTCCATTTAGCTTTGTATTATGCATGCTCATTCACTGCTGAAAGTTTCTAGTCAGCTAAAGTTTCCCCATGCAATGCAATGAAGACAATAGTAACAATCTGTTAGCTATTCCCTGCAGTAAGATTTTAAATTTTTTAACAACACATGGCATACCAGCTTAAAACTATATGCTTCTTATGCCTATTTTTTACAGAGACTTTAACGTCTAATTTTTTAATTAGAAGTTATGTAATTTTTATCAGTAGACTTGTAGTACTATTGCTGTCATTAGAAAGAAGCTTTAGCCAGCCACTGCATTAAATTGACTGAATGTTAATAACCCTAAAATTTTGCACAAAAAAAAAAAGAAAAAAAAAAAGAGGAAAACTTTTTTTCTTGCATTAATTGTTTTTACTACCATTGTAACTGTGAGAATGTATGCACAAGGTTGCATGTGTGTGTGCATATTGAGTGCAGAGGAAAATAATTATTTATTCTTTTATTGGTTCAATTTTCCAATTGTATTATACCCACTTATAACCCACTGCAGTTTCATACCACAGTATGCAATCAAATAGAACAGTTCAATATAAGAATAATATAGATTACTATATGGCCTTACTGAGCTAATTTCTTTTCCTGAAAAAATCCTATGATAGGGATAAATCAAGTGTACCATGTAAATTTTACTGTTTCAAATACATTTACAAGTTATATCTATAAACTTAAGTAGGGACAGCTGCAGTAGAAAAATAGTTATGTCCTTAATTTAGGGAACAAGGTGTATGGATTGAAGGATAGTAAAAGAACAATATTCGTTACAAATCTGAAAAGACCAGGAGGGAAATAACCAGCACAATAGCAATAAATAGCACTGGCAAAATTAGATAGCAATGCCGTTGACTGGCATAAAGAATATTAAGTGGCAGAACAGAGAGAAGTCTTATGAGTCCTTTTCACTGAAGTTTAAAGTCTAAAAAATAAGATGGGTAACCACAGTGCTTGACATCTGTGAAAATCTCTGAGAAAACAGGTATTTCTTAAACCTGCTTAAAGGAAGATAATCACTGTGTTATAGCATTATCAGACTGTCAACTTTATAAGAGTGATGCAAGAGGGATTACAGGGTATGGAATAGTACTGTATATGAAGGATATTCCAGGAAAAAAAACCTCTTCAATATCTTTATGGGTGGCATTCATAAACAAAATATTACAGTTGAGCTATCAGCACCCTAAGCAGGGTGACTGTTATACTCATGAGATATTAAGTGAAATTAGGGAAGCTTCAAAATTAGTAAGAGTAGCGGTAAGTGTTCTAGCTGGCCTAGACTGGACTAATGGGCTGGAATAATGCTTTGTCAGCAAGAGATGCAGAGAGGCTGCTTTCTAGAACTAGTCTTGGAAACCACAGGTAAAGATGCCATTCTGATCTGGACTCTGGTAATAGCACCCAGGATTCAGTATAAAAGCTATTAGTGGAATAATAATATAATAAGCACAACAAAATTAACTTTAGGATTGTAGCAGAAGAAAGAAGGCAAAATAAATTGAGGAAGTTTATACCTACTTTCAAGAAAGGGACTGTAAGAAAATTAGGAAAGGGAAAAAAATAGCTCAAGAAACTCCAAGAAATAGTCTAAGTATTGAGGGGTCTAAAAGGAACCAGCAGGGTGTTTTTGTAGAACCAGATAACAATATGCACCCCAACTCAGAATGAAAGTGAAATGTCCCCCTCCCCACCTCCTCCAAAACAACACCCTATCACCCAAATTGAAGCCCTCACAGGACTTCCTCAGAGGAAGGCATCTCCCAGGATAATCTCCAATGCTTCATGGCCTGGAACTGTAGGGCAGTATTTCTGGATAGTTAGGATGAGATGTGAAAGGTGTTCAGCTGCTGGCAGATGAAGAGCATTCCTTCCACCTACTGGTAACTCAGGAATCACAGGGATACCTAGCACAACTGTAAACAAAACTCCAGGATATTATTTTGCACGTAACTGGGCCTTCAATGAGTGCAAAAGCTGTCAAGTTTTTAAGAAGTGGTCAAAGGATGTTGAACTAACATAAAAAAATGGACAAGCCTAGTGGATGCATCATGGTGTGCATAGTAATACTATCAGCTGAGAATAGAACAGAATGCCTCAGTCCAAAAACTATGAGTGTATCAAGGAGGCACCAATGGTTAGGATAATAATTTCCAGCTTTTCCCTGCATGCTGGCTTTGGCTGGTTCACAGTGGCTACTATGGGGCCATGTGTTTGGATTTGTGCTGAAAACAGCGTTGATAACATAGAGATTTTTTTGTTATTGTTGAGCAGGGCTTACACAGAATCACGACCCTTTTGTGCTTTTCACACTGCCGCCCTGGCAAGAAAGCTGGGAGTGCATGGGAGGCTGGCAGGAGACACAGCTGGGACAGGTGACCCAAACTGACCAAAGGGACATTCCATGGTCTGGAATGGCATCATGCTCAGATATAAAGTGGCGGGAAAAAGGAGGAAGGGGGAACTATAGAAATAGAGAATCATAGAATATGCTGACTAGGAAAAGACCCATCAGGAACCTCAAGTCCAATTCCTGGCCCTGTGCAGGACGTCCCAAAAGTCACACCTTGTGCCTGAAAACATTGTCCAAACATTTCTTGAACTCTGTCAGGCTTGGTGTTGTGACCACTTCACTGGGGAACCCATTCCAGTGCCCAGCCATCCTCTGGATAAAGAACCTGCTCCTCATATCCAACCTAAACCTTCCCTGACTCAGATTTATGCCATTTCCTTGAGTCCTGTCACTGGTCACCAGAGAAAAGAGTCCCTGCCTCTCCACTTCCGTGTGAGGATGTTGTATACTGCAATAAGTTCTTCCCTCTGTCTTCTCCAGGCTGAACAGACCTCAGCCACTCCTCATACAGCTTCCCCTCCAGATCCTTCACCATCCTTGTGTCCCTCCTTTGGATGCTCTCCAGTAGCTCAATATCTTTTCCATGTTGTGGTGCCCAAACACATACCATATGGGGTGTAAATAAAGTACAGTGCATCTATGCCTTAAAGTAGACATGGACATTAATGAAAGCTGCCTGAAATCCTATTTAAGAAGGTGTGGAAAGTCACATTACTGCTTGTTCCATTCTTTTTTCTACTTATATTTAGCTTTTCAATTTTTAGATAGAAACATAGTTGATCCTCCTTTAGGTAGAAGACATCAATTTTGTTTACTTCCAACATCTTCAGACAGTTACACTGCAGAATATTACCTCTTGACACTAGTCCAGACATTTTAAAACAAAAAAAAATCTAAAATATTGTAGCACTTTTTCATATTGAAACATAAAATTATGATATATTTCTCTGAGTGTAAGAATATCAGGTTTAATCATCGTTATGTTTTATGCATTATGTACTTGTATATGAAAAGGATGCCAAAGGAAGCAATCACCTTTTCTTGCAAATTAAGGAAGAATTGAGTTTATTTCATATTAAAGTGTTCTAAAAATGTCTCCTGTTTTTTCAAAGTGACATTTCAATCAAACTTTAAAAGGCATGATTGACAGCCCCCCAAACAAAACTTTTTCTTAGTGACAAAATGACAGGACAAATCATTCTTTATTTACCAGATGACATATTTTTTGATAATAAATGACTCATATTTAGCTTGAAAAAAATGTATCTAAAAGAAACCTGTATTGTTAATCTGCCCCATGAAATAGTTATTTTTGTAAGAACATCATTGTACACCTTGAAATTCTATATGTAGAAGTCTCATTACTTTATTTTTTTTTGTCTTTGTATTCAAGTTGCATTTGAAATTCTACATTTGAGGATACAGTTTCACAGCTTGATCTGAAAAGCAACAAATAAATGATATGCATGGGGCCTTTCTTCTGGGAACACAGGGTGACCCACTGAGTTACTGCTAAAATAAATAAAAATGAATTACTAATTCATACTCTAAATCATCCATCCGGTACCACCCTTACCAGAAATATTGATGCAAAATGAGGAAGAAGGTAAAGAATTTGTAAAGGATAGTCCCTGTAAGTGAATTTTTAATTTCCATGACTATATCCTCCTTGGATTCATGCCTTTATTATACCATGCATCTTGTTATTCTTGTTATATTATTTGATTGATTTTTTCAAAGCACTGTTTAAAT
This sequence comes from Chlorodrepanis virens, assembly GCA_003286495.1. NCBI lineage: Eukaryota > Metazoa > Chordata > Aves > Passeriformes > Fringillidae > Chlorodrepanis > Chlorodrepanis virens. The sequence goes on along the minus strand of LTAT01000001.1, from coordinate 64,425,624 downwards.
GTTGTGCAACAACTTGATCGCTGAAGAGCTGCATGTTTTCGATTTCATTTCTCCACATATTTCTAATGTTAAATACATTTCATCGCTATAGAAGTACCTTGAAGTAGTGATCATATTTCCGTAATCCCTTCTTCTTTACATCAGTCAGAACAGGTACTTTTTGAAAACTAATGTTTTGATTGGGGACTAAAATCAGAATTAAAATATGCTACTTATTTTGTATTCATACATTTTGGCCAGTTAAGTTTTAATATTTACTAGGTAGGTGAAAGCAATTCTCATTATACAAATAAAAGCATAAACAACTCCCAATTTATGTATATGTTAGAATAGAGCTCTAATAAATCTGTCTCACGACTTTATTTGCTTGTGTTTATTTTACACCAAAAAATACACCAGTAACTCTTAATCCCTAAAGCTATGCTTAACTTGTACACAAAAAATTATAAGGTAGGATGGGATAATTCTGTAAATAAAGAGCTCAAATCTGTTGTCTAAGAAATGTTAAATTAATTGCCTAAATGTAAGTCACATTTTTAGTGTCCTTGAAAATTAGATATTTCTGTCTTGTTTTACTTAATCCATCAGAAAGTTTTATATTATTAAACCTTTCTACTTTGAACATTCTCCAAAGTCTCGGGTGCTTCTGTGCTGCTAAACTGAAGTAAATCAGAGAGTAAAGTTCAAGCACTGGGCTCCCTACTTTCAATGTTTCTTACTTCTTGGCTCATGTCCTAGTTCTCCTTTGAATCTCAATAGCTATTATTTTTTCCCAATAATTCTCCTACAAAAACAATCTTTCAGGTTAATAGATATAAAAAGACCTTTACTTTGAAGTACCCTTCCATCTTTGTTCCATCTTTTTTGCAATAGCTGAAAAAGACCTAATGAGAAAGATATTGAAAAAAATACCAAAATGCCATGATATTCGGTGAGTGAATAGGAAAAAAAATATATTTTCATACCATATTATCAATTAAAAATAAAAATGAATGTGTGAGAAATGTGTAAGAAAACACTGGTGAGAAAATTTGGTCAGTTAACAAGTAGAGGAGAAAAATTATCTTCCAATAAAAACTAATTCATAATTTAAAAATAATAAATATGTAGTACTCTGCACATCTGTCTAAACAGTGCTGATTACTCATTCAGATAAGATGAATACATATTGTTTGACAAGGCTGTAAACCATTGGACTTACTGGTACTAGAAAAGACTGAAGAAAGTATTCAAGTAGATTTCATTATAAAATTTCAGTCTTTCTTCACTGAAGAATCCTTTAATAATGATTTCCTGCAAATATGCAGGAAATCAGGCAAGAGAAAAATTAAATGCCACTTCATGCTTGAGATACTCTTTTAACTAAATAGACAAGTAGGGATGATGTATATACAAAACCAATATTTAAACAGAGAGATTAATGTGCAAATTACAGAACTATTTTATTAGGATTTTTTTCAAAGGAGAAGCACTATTTCTATTATATGAAATAAAATCAGTATTGTTAGCTTCTGAAAGACTTGAGTCTACCTTTGGCTTCAATATATGAACATTTTCCTTTTACAATTCATGTGATCTTAAATGTGAAAAATGATACTATATAACTCAGGAGATATTCACTAAAGTATTTGTAATTTTTTCTTTTTATGTTATTGGTAGGTAGAAAATTTCTGATCTCTTAAGGATTATGGGTATTTTAAAAAAATCAACATAACATACATATATATTACATACATATATTACATATATATTCTCTTTATGGTACGTTGATAAAAGCTGTACTTTAAGTAGTGATTTCTTTCTACTTTCATTTGTTTTATACAACATGGGACCATGAATTTTCTTATAGTAAACTGCATTTTTTAAGAATTCATAAAAACTTACGTTAAATTTAGTCATTAAATACTTTATGAATTGTGAGAAATATTTTTAAAAGTGAATTAGAAGTAGTCAGCAGCTCTGTCCTCTTTGAGACACAGAGATATTCTCAAAGAAATACAGAAAATATAATATATACAAAATAAGAGAAAAAGCATAGAAGACATCTTGTTAGCAGTGTAATACAAATTGTTTGGGGTAAAACATAGTTTATTATGAAAATAAACCTGGGAGAATTCTCATGCTGCATTGGTTGATGGATTATAAGAATACCTAGGACTTACATGGGGAGCAAGTTTCGTGCTGTTCCACCCCATACAAAATTAATATCACTGTTGTATTACTACGCTATTTACATTTTTCAAATGCCTGCTGGGAATTGGAAAGGATTAGCAAATCATCATTAGGAATATTTCCATCTTAGGTAAGACTTGTTTTGGTTAGACCTTTTTTTTTAATAACTCTATTTCCTCCCCTTTTGCAGTCAGTGGTTTCAGAAACAACAGGTTTTTGGATTTTTTTGAAAAGGATAATAGGTTAAATCATTCTGAGTTCTGAAAAAACATCACAACTATCAAATACATCTGAGTAAGAGATTAAATCATCTCAAAAGAAACTTTCACACATTTAGTTTATTTTTTTGTTTTACTTGGCAAACAATTTGGATATCTTATTTTCTGAGAAAAATAGGCTTAATTATAATTATACACATTAAGAGGGTTCAAATTTATAAGCAGAGAAGAAAAAATCTGCTAATTAACTAAGCTACAACATCAGCCCAGTTGTATAATTGTGATTTCCTGAAATCCTGAGTTGAAAACAGATTTTGAAAGGAATCCGTAAGTGATGGAGAACACCGAGAAGATTGAGCTCCACTTTTGTCTTCACATTTCTTTTTTTTTCACTCTGCCATAATTTCAGCCTATTTCAGTGCATTGATGTGTTCTATCTTCGTTAAAACATCTCACGGGCTTCACCGAACACTCCAGGAATTTAAAAGAGGCAGTTGTGAGAAAATTATACTGACTTTATCTTTGTCTGTTCCCTTGGATTTTGATTGGAAAATTCCCATCAAAGGATACAGTACTCTACTTCTAGATTATATTTTTAGCATAAATATTTTTCACAATTAACATATTTGAGACCATTACTGAAAAATAGTCCTTACTCATCTAGATAGTTTCATTTATGGTACTACATCCTGTGGAATGAGACACACAAATCCATACTCAAGTTACACTTTCTTGAGTGGTTGAGATAAAATTTGTTATGGGAAAAACTACAACACAATTTATGGATATAATAATTTATCGCTAATCCAATTGAAGAAAAAAATTATGGGTATTTCAGTTAAAATGAAATTTATACATCAAAAATCCATAGTCCTCCATTAAAATAATTACAAAAAGCAGAGAGAAATAAAAATGCAATTTAAAATATAATATACAGCCATGATATCTTATTGCTGCTCTACTTTTCTGACTTTTTTTTAGTCTTTCCCATTGATGAAGGATCCCTGAGCAGTCTTCCTGAGAAATGCAAAGCAGAGAAGCCTCCCTGGCTAAATGTGAACAACTCAAACTCCTGGTAAGACATGATTAAGATGCTGATGGCGTCACTATCTTCCTCTCCCGGTTTTCTTCAGTTATGAGTTTGTGTTCGTCACTTTGTCAGTTTCTCTCCCATTCCTCAACAGGTGTCAGTCCTCTAAATTCTTAGCAATCTTAAACATCAAGAGGGGTCTCACTGTCCTCCTGAGTCTTCCTCAGCTCAGGATTTTTTTTCCCCCAGAGATTTCAGTTCTACTTAAAGTCTTTGTGTACAGTTCATAGAATGACAGTGAGAGCAGACCTCTAAAAGCATCTCCTAATCTCTCAGGCTTTCACCTTTTATGGTGCTGGAAAGTTAAAGGCCCAAGAAAAAAAATCAAAATTATTAGCAGAGCTGATTGCCCTTCAGAATCTTGATCTCTTTTTCCTCCATGTCAAAGTGATCCATCCCTTGTTTAGAAAGCAATATCCCTAAATGTTTCCACTGGGGAAATCAAAGACTCCACTTCAACCCCTGACTTTTATACTCAATATCAGTCAAAGTCAACAGCCCGGTTGAAAACCCGTATATTCAGGGCCACTAGTCATTCATCATTAATGACTCTTGATTGTTCCATCACCTTTTCTCAGTCTTTTTATTTGGTGCCAAACTTACACTACAAAATTTTTGTACCAAAGCCCAAAGGTAATTTTAGCACGAGGTAGAAATAGCAAATGAAGGTCACAGCAAAATGTACAGTCTCTGAAGCGAGATAGAATTCATTGTCTGATAAATGACACCCCCAAACGCTTCACCTTTTCATCTTTATTAAGATATATTTTCCTTAAATTCTGTATTTAATTTCACAATCTTTTATAGTGTATTTTACTTGAGCATTAGATATAATACAAGTATATTTAAAGTACAAAATTTGTTCCCTAGTCGACTTAGTAATATTAGTATTGTGTAATATTAGTATTATGGATCAACAAAGTGGAAAATTCAGGTAAGACAAAGCAATGCTATTGGTATGATTTTCTCTTTTATTAAATATGATTTTAGAAATAAGATTTATTTTACTTGGTTTTAATTGGAAGAAGCCAAAGTCTTTACAAATTCACAATATTGTTCTTTAATAGCTTTATCATGTAGTTGCAATTAACTTGAGTCAAGATTTTTTTTTTTTTAGGATGGAAACATTAATAAAAATATAATTAAAGATTACTCTTCTTTGCAGAGATATTTTTTGTCTTTTTTTTAATATCAGAAAAATATATGATACTATGGCATATATTGAAAACTGTACTCCATTGTCTGTGAATTAATCTCCCAGAACCAGAAAAATCTATTGACAAATAAAGCATATATTGATACCTCATACATCTATAATCATTGTATAATTTACTGAAAATATCAACTGACATGACAAATAAAAAAAATAATAGATTTTTTTTCTCATCCTAAGAAACTTTGGGTTTCACGACCAACGTAAAATTGATGTAAAGATTTACATGAAAAGATTCTGACTGCCTCCCTTTCACATTCATTTTCTATTAATGAGAATCATTGTATGGTATATCTGACTATACATGTTACTGTACAATTTGTTACAGTCTCAAATTATTGGTAGAGGCATAAATTTTGATGGATGGTCTTCTCTTTTAAAATAAAAATTTCAGCGTATGGTTCAACTCTCAAGCCTTTTCCAAAAATTATGCAGTGTTCTTTTTGGGGCAGTGATTATCTTATTCACGTTATATCATCTTATTTGCATAGCTTCAACTGAGAATATTTTTTGATGTTCCACACATTGGACTCAACGATCTCAGATATCTCTTCTAACCTTAATGATTCTACGAATCCTAAATCCACAAGCAACTCTGCGGATTTTTGCTAAAGGGTATCTTAGAATTGTGAGAATCTTCTGGCAGAAATAAAGTTAACAGTAATGGCTGCGTCCAAGGTGAATTGAAATAAAAGAAAAATTGAGATGAACTTTTTCTTTTTCCTCCTGCATCTGAAGTATTAATTATTTGCTCTTTATCCTGTAGCTACACACAAACTACTGGCACTAGCCACCACTTGTTAAACATGTTTGCATGAAATAATTTCTTATTTGACACAGTGTTACAGAACATTGTGTTTGAACAGACAATTCTTAAATAACTTATATGACTTGGCAAAATAAAAAGAACAGATTCAGGGTAATATCTATACTTCATCAATCATCTGAAAGAATTATTCAAGCTTGCGATCAATGCTGTTTCAAGGCCAGAGTAGGAGTATTGTGTGACTAATAAAATAATGGCAGGTTCGATAAGCAAGCTCTTACCTACACAAATTTTGCTGGGGAGCACTAACAAAACCTGTAAGTGGGCCAATTATGTGATTAAGTAGCCAAGCCTGAAATAGCTGAAAATTTATTTCTTGCATGTAACTTGAATTATGTCAGGAATTATGTGAGGTCTTTTATGGGAAGCACTTTTTAACATTATCACAACCATCAAGAAGAATGATAAATTATGCAAAGCTCCCAGGAAAGACTGTAAATAAGAACATGTTTTCTACACAGCAAAGATTCTGATTCTCTCTGATACATATAAATAAATATCCCATGCATTTCAGGGAAGTTACTTACTTTTAAAAAACAACTATATTAGAAAGGAGAAAGTGGAAAAAAATTGGGAATAGGAAAAAAAAGTAAGAGAAGCAAGGAAATGGAAAGGATAGGAAGGAAAAAGGGAAGGGAAAGGAAGGGAAGATAATACCCTCCAAATACGTTTTGATATGAGCTGTGAAGTAGTCAAGTCCATATAAATTTAAGACTTAACTATATGTGCATACCACTTTGGTATGTGAAATATTGTCTTGTGTTGTTCTCTGAAGGTTTGATTGGTCTTAAAATCATCACTTTTAATTATAGTATTTATGAAGATGAGTGAGAATTCCTAGTTTCATAGAAGTGTCCCATTCTGTTCAAGGAAGGCTGTGGGTTTTTTTCACATACTTGTCTCTAGTAAATTCAAAAGCCAGCATTGCCATTCACATCCCCTTAAATCCATTCTATAATCAACCATGCAAAATAGACACATCTGAAATATAGTAGGATTGTAGATGGTCCAAACAATCCAATGTGCATTTCTCTTTTTCTCCACAGACCACAAAATACACTCAGGGCACCTCTTGAGGCTAGATAGGATAAATATAGGGCCCAGTGGTGGATTTTATAATACGCGTTATCCACCCACATAAGTGGAAACTCTGTGTATGCAGAATAAATAACAGACCAGTTCTCTTAATTCTTCTTTCAGTTCTGAATTCTTTAAATTTAGTTGTAATCTGATTGTATCCCTGGGAAGAGGGTATTTAGTGGAAAAAAAGATTTGCATGTATTTTTCTCTATTATTTATTTCTGTTTATTGTCAAGGAGTTGTCTGCAGCCCTGGGAACACTTTCATGTTTTTAATCCTCGTTGAAGAAGGAAAAATCATTACATATCTAATAAAAAGGGTAAAAAAGCTGGAAACAAACCCCATTTTAATTTTTCCTAATGCCTCCCAAGACCTCTTGGTAATCAGTGCATTGTAGCACATCTCTAGATAAGAGTTTAATGAGTCCCTGTCCTATCCATCAGGAGCAGCTGACTGGTACAGTTTTTGAGCAGTGGTACAGTTTCTGAGCAAAAGTAAGTAGGAGCTTATGATGCTTTTCTCTTAATAGAGAAGGCTTTATGACGGAAGTGTATATGTTCAAGGTAACTAGGTTTTGCTCTGGAATATTTTGAAAGATATAAAATATGAACACTAAAGAACTATGAATATTCTTGCCATAGTACAGAAAGGGCAGTTTGTGAGACAGAATCTCATCTTTAGTGCCTTAGTGCTGTAAATTCCATAAAGTTTGGAACTTAAATTATAGTTGCAGCAACTGCTATTCTGATACCTGCCTAAAGCTTAAATCCCACTGAATTTTCATGAGATGATTTGGAACCTTGAATTAAAATCCAGAGAAGCATGTGTATTATTAATTCACATTTGATGCTGAAATGCATGAGAAAGATACATTCAAAAATTTTAATTTAGAATGTTAACCTGTTCTAAGGAAAATAATTTATGATGATTTCATTAGATCTTGAAGTAATATTAAATCACACAACCAGCACAATGAGACTTACTTTCACTTTCATGGAATGTGATAAAAATGGAAATAAATATTATCCACACTTTTAAATTTACCAAATGATCAGTCACTATTTTAGTTAGTGCTATAAAATTTTATGAGCAGTGATCATACATATATATATATAGGCATCCATTAATTAATTCCCATTCTAGACTGCAATGGAAAAGGTAACAAAAGAACAACCTTGTCATAGAATTTTATCTGCATGATCAAAATCACTACTGTGTTTAGAAAAGAAATATCAAATTAGGAAAATTCTTTTTATAATGATGAAAAAAGCCAATTCTTTCTAGGTTTTCAGTTCTTTTGAAACATGAAAATTATTGGAAAAAAATGTGATTGTGAAGATACCTTTTCAAGAGAAAACTCTGAAGCTTTGGCAGATACTTCAAAACATTTTTCAAAGACAGGAGTTAACTTTGAATATTCAGTTAGAAACATACTGAGCTCTATAAAACTTCTTAGTGTCAAAAGAAGACATTTTTAGCAATGAAAAGCAATCTCCCCATATCTTCTGTCATATGAAGATGTGAACATGAACAGCAAATTTTAAGGAATGTAGGGAATAAAACAGTTTTTCCTTTTGACTGTAATCTTGGTGCTGTGCCTTCCTGATTTTTAACACCTCTCTGTCACAACATCTCAGAAGTGTTCACAGCACTTATAAGAGATCTGAATTGGTGACTTGATCCATAATAGCATCATGACAAGAATAGCAAAAGAAAATATATAGATATGTCTATCTTAACTTTTTGAGTTATTTTCAAGGAATGATCAAACAAAAAGTATGAACAAAAACTTCCTGATGTGTGTCTGCAGAGATAAGTGTCATCAGAATCACCAGATTGCTTCATTAGGTTATTTAGAGTCAGGATTTTTATATAATTGGAAATGGACTGCTATAAAAATATGTTTGAAACCACATAATGCTGATGATTAAAAGAAAAGTGCAGTTCAAGACTCAGGTCTTTTTTTACCTATGTCAAGAAAATCTAAGATATTAATTTCTCTGGTTCTGCAAACAACATGAGGACTTAAAAATATGGTTTTTGTCTATCAGTATCTATACATTCATTTTCTTTTCTGTTCTGTGATTCATCATTATCAAAAATGTCATTGTCCAAAAAACAATGTCATAGATGCTAAAGGATCCATTAGACACGTAAAGAATCTGACAGTCATTTTATGTTCCTTTATTTCATTAATCAGGAGAAAACACACTGTGAGTTAATCTACTTTGCAATAAGTGTTCCTTTTTACTGTACTAGAAGTCTAGATGGCTGCTATAAATACACAGTTATTTCCTGGGCCTCCTCAGTCCAGCAAGAGTTGACAGCCCATAAATTATGCCTTCTCCCTTACAATTCAGCTTCCTATCCTGACCAGTTTTTTGTGCAATTTACTTAGATTGGCTACAAAATTTTTACTATGTCTCTGAATACTGTTTGATGGAAATAGTTTTAATCCGAATTTCTGTTTCAGGTGCCACTGAAATATGATTTCTTCTATCTCTGAATATGTATTTTCATAACTATTTCTTTTAGAATGATACAATTTTGTGTGTAATATTGTTTTGTTGCATGATATTGGAGAAGCTCCTATTTCTTGCCTTATCTTTTTTACTAGAGCAGTACATATTTTACTTTTAAAGACTCTACTTATTTCCTACTAGTACAAATATTCAATACAAACAAAAGATAGCTTTTTTCCTGTTTTTGAGAAGTCCTGGCTACAACATGACAGTCTTCTCATCCATTCAAATTAAAATTTCAAATTGTGATGTAGCGGTGATTCATTAACATTTTAACTTTGCCTTCACAATCAAAAAATAAGTCAAGCCTGGTAGTGAAATACTCTTCTAAATAAAGCTGCCATGCCATTCTGAAATAAATGACTAAAATAATATTCACATATATAGCTGGTTTATTTAAAGCTCTCAAGAAGTGTGTACTCTCACCACATTTATACCCCTGCACTTACTGGTTGCATTGTTCTACCTAATGAGCATCACACACATAAACTAGAAAACTCATTCATTTCACTTATGTGACCTACTTGTGTTCTGATTTACTTTAGCAAAAGGATATTCTGCATTGTACAAATGAGCACAGAAAACATAATGCTTGAAAATGATGGGTTTTTTTTGTTTTATTGGTTTTTTTTCTTTTACTTCTTTTTTTATTTTCTTTTTCTTCCCTCCTCCCTCTCTGCTCCTGGATCTAAACTCATAATAACTAAGTAACTAAAAAATAAGGAAAAAGTATACTGATCAGAAAAAATGCTGAAGAGTATCTGTCCCTTCTATCTAGTACTATTTTATATAAGGTTAAACTGGAATATAGCATTTTGAAAATAGGCAGAGTACACAATAAATTAAAAACCTCATGTTAATCATTGAAAAAATGAGGCAGCCAAGAAAAAATTATGAAGATCTATATGTTGGTTCTTTATTTAATTCAGTTTTTTTCCTTGTTTTGTTTTTTGTTTTTTGTTTTGTTTGTTTATTTTCATGTTGATTGTTAGGTTTTGTTTGTTTGTTTGTTTGTTTTTTGTTTGGGGTTTTTTGTGTGATTTTTGTTTGGATGTTTTTTTTTTCCTTGCGGATTTTTACCGTGTTTTCATCATAGTAAATATTTAGTACAATTTTAAAATATAGCTTATTTATCATCATATATGCCCATGTATTCTTTCGTTTTAATACATTTATTATATTAGTGATGAATAAATGCATTTCAAAGTAGGATAAGCTTTACTGAAAATTTGGTTTCATGTTTACTGAAAAACAGCAACAGACTTTCAATGTTTATTTAGTTGTACTTTTTTTTAGGAACACCCGTCTCTTCTTGAATACTCATCAGATTTTTGAGAACAACTTGATGGAAATAAAGATTGAAAATGAAAAAGTCTGCATTTCTCTCTTTTTTACCCTTATAAAGTATGACAGAGAATGATATACAAAAATATTAAATATTCAATGCTCGTTATTCTCAATACTGTGAAAATTAGAATCCATAAATCTCTAGCACACAGCTGTTGTAAGTATTTAAAAATACAAACCTGAAATGAAATGTGTGTCAGCTTAATGATCAGTCTGAAGCAGAAAGATCTGAAAAATACTCTCTGTGATTTTCACCCTGCCAGTTTACCATGATTTATACAGAATATGTTAGGTCTTATTTCCATGAATCTAAGCATTGATAAATAATATGTCCTTGTTCTCTCCTTCAACAAATGGAACATTTTGGACCCCAAAAACTTGAAATCACTCATAAAATGAATCTCCATCAACAAACTTTCCTGAACATATTAAATTTTTGTTTCTGTCTGTCAAATGTAGTTCCCATACTTCTTAAATCAGCCACTATTTTATTGAAAAAGTTCTTATTTAAGAAAATATTCCCTGTTTTTCAAAAAACTTTGATAGATTCTTAGCACAAATCATGTAGCTAATTGCTACTAACTTCTATGGAACAGAAACATGATTTTTATATTTAAGCTGTTGGAAAAATGCATCTGTGAATCAAGAATTATTGAACTAAGACCCTTAATTAACATTTTGATGGCTTGCAAAACACTATTTGATGGTACTGTCATTCATGTTGTTTCGACTCTTCTTTATATTATTACTGCTATTACCAAACACATCTAGGAAAGAGTTTTCCAACAGCCCGCACTGTCATCTTTCTGTTCAAGAGCCCCTTGAGAATTTTACAAAGCTCATAGTTTCAATATGTATTATTTATTTATATGCTGGCTGTAGAGCATCAAAGTTCATGGTCCAGTCTTCCTTACAATTCCAGACAGACAAGAATTAGCATTTATTCATTGTGTATATAAAAGCAGCTAAACTTGCAGGCAGACATAGAAAAATATTAGAACTCATTTTTCCTTCTGTCAAACGATTACTTCTGCACAGCTGGGTAAAACTCAGTCTCACCATTTCATTGGAAATATCTGCATTAGCAGATATATTTATTTTCAAACATGATGACTGCTTTCCTCTTCCCCTTCTTAGCTCTCTTGCTGAGGCAACAGAGAGAAAAAAAATGCAGTTAGAGTCATTAGAGTCCACATGCTGAAATAGTCTCCTCTTGAAATTGAGAGTATTTATCAATACACTGTTTGAGAAGATATTCCATCAATTATTATAGTCAGATTGCATCTTAGACTGAATATGTGGGGAGGAAAAAAAAAATCTTTTCTTTATTATCAAACTTCTGAATCATTAACACTTCTAGCTGGCTCAAAAGAAATGACAAAACAAGAGTGCCAAGAATGAAGTATAGCTCACAATCCATTTTACACTAGGCCAGAGAGATTTGGCTCACACCTCCTGTAGACTTCACTCTCTAATGATTGTATTTTCCAAACACACTGTGCTTGGGTGCTCCCCACTCCACACACCCCTTTTCTAGGCCAGGTGTCTGCATGCTATCCTGCCACAGTGATTTATGCCTTCATCGTTTGCCGGTCAAAGTATGGTGTGTGAATATTACACCTCACAGCACACTTCAGTCACGGCAAATGCCAACATTTGCACTTGAACAATCTTCCATGAAACCTTGAGACTCACTATTTATTGGACAAAATTAATGTCCTCATCATTAGCCACATATTTATGAAAGGATTTCCTTCTCCTACGTCCTCATAACATTCCCACCAACCACATATCTAAAAATTCAGTAATACAGTTATATTCTCAATTCAGATATTATCTATTAGATGCTTTTGTTTAAAAGCAAAACTAAAAATTAAATAATATGAAATTTCTGATTTTATTCAGAATTTTTTATTTCCTTCCCATTTTAATTTAAAAAATAACAAATGTCATGTTTAGCTTAATCTGAAATGCTTTGTTTAATCTTAGAAAAAAAATAATTTATTATTCAAGTATTTTAATTGCTTAAGATGTGAGAGCTTCAAAATTAAAACCACTATCAGAATAAAAAAAATCTTAAAAATACAAATTTCCTAAACATTTTTTTAAATTACTTTTTTATTAATTACTATTCCACCAGTATTACCTAAATGAATCAATATTTTGGAATACCTTTGAGGTCATTTTGTCACTAATTTTACCATGGATGAAATGCTTTCTCATGAAAATGTATTTTATTACTAGCTTCTGAAAACATGGGAGATTAAAAAGATAGAAAACATTTAAATATATTATATATTTACAAAAAAAACCCCACTACTATAATTTAATTTCTTATATAACATATTCCTTTTTTTTAGTGTCTTATCTAAATATATATATATTTTTTTATGTAGGACAATACATGAAATTAAATTTCTCATCAGCTCAGTTGCACAATGTTAATGTCTCCTTTATGTTCAGCTTTCACCATGAATCAGCTGGCATAGGAAGGCTGTGAATTTAAAGGAGGTTGCTTGTCTGTTTTTGCAGATGGGAGAACAGTTTCCCACAGTTCTGTATATATGCCAATATTCTAATATACACCATTTATTTTCTCAAGTATTATGGTGTGTCATTGATTCAATGAAGCCCCATGAAGTACACTATCCTGATATTTGGGGAGAAAAGAACTCCCCAAGTTCCATAATGCATCTGGCCAATCCTATATTGTTATGCCACAGGGAAAGACCTTTTCTCAACATTTCAGAGACTAAGCTCTGCCCCAAAGCTTCAAAAGTGATTGCTTACATTATGACTGTGTAGTGAGTCACACATTGTTTGTGTGACTCACTATTACTAGTCATAAAACAAGGTGGTCTGTGTTTCAAATCATAGAATTATGCAATGGGGTTTTGGAAGGAATCTTTGGAGACCATTTAGTCCAGCCCCTCTGCTAAAGCAGGTTCACCTAGATCAGGTTGCATCAAATGATGTCCAGATGTGGTTTTGAATAGCTTCAAAGTGATTTGCAGAAGGACACTCCGAAACCTCTCTGGTCAGCCTGTGCCAGTGATCAATCACCCTCAGAATAAAGAAATTCTTCTTCATATACAGGTGGAACTTTCATAAGAGAAATCATCCAGTCCCCTAACCTTCCTTCCCCTTCACTAGACCCTCTCCAGTTGTTCCATGTCTCTCTAGTACTGAGGAGCTCAGAACTGGACACAGCACTCCAGACGTAGCCTCACCAGGAATGAGCAGAGAGGCAGGATCAGCTCCCTTGACCTGCTGGCAGTGCTCTTCCTAATGCACCCCAGGATACCATTGGCCTTCTTGGCCACAAGGATGCACTTCCAGCTCATGGACAGCTTGTTGTCCACCAGGACCCCCAGGTTCTTGTCTGCAGAGCTGCTTTCCAGCAGACTGTCTCCCTCCTCTGTGGGTACAGGGGGTTATTCTTCCCCAGGTGTGAGATGCTGCACTTTTTGTTGTGAACTTCAGACAGTTTCTCTCTCCCCAACTCTATCCTGTCCAGTTCTCACATGAATGACAGCAGAGTCCTAAATCCTTATATCCTGTAGCCATATTTCAGTGTTTTTCTTGTTGAACTCACTACATGCTTGTGAATACACATTTTGACTACTTCCATCAAACTATACATATCAAATTATTTTACTGCCTTTTTCATTATCCTTTTTATAAATTACTTTTATTCTTGATGACATTTTTTTACGAGCTACTAGTAAAACCTGCCTTTTAATAACCTCTGCATAATATTGGAATTTAATTACCTTCTGAATTGTTAACATGACTTTAATACTCATTTATTCCTGAAGTTTAAAAACATTAAAAAAAAAGTAAGGTCTTTATTTTTAAACTGATACTGAAATGGTGTGTAATTGTTTATGAACAATAACACTTTCTGTCATACGTCTGAGTATATTTCTGCACTCATGCAAGTCGTCTGTGATAACAGGCTTAAGTCTGTTTTTTATATTTAGTCTCTGAATTTGTATTCTGTGGTATTATCTTTATCAATAATAGAATTGTGGTCCAGTTCAATTTAGCATCCATAGTGAACATAGATGGATGTCAAAAATGTGTGCTATGGTACCTGTTGTGGGTCTGTTCAAAGTGGATATACTTGAATGCATAATAAGATATACAAAAATTCCCCAAACAAACAAAAAACCCAACACTTTTATAAATGCACTGTTTTTGTCCTACATTTATATTTTAATGCTCATTCAGGCAGACGTCAAATTCCTCTTGGTTTGAGGATAATAATTTAAAAATTAAAGGTAAAATCCACCCTTAGAGGACATTGTGTCTGATAAGAGGAAGCACACTTTTAAATCCTTGGTGTACATAGCCTCTTGCTCCTGCTTATATATGCTATGACTTCCCAGCCAACAATCTAAAAACCTTCTAATGAATAGCAAGTAGAAGTGAATAGTGGCTAACTGACTAAAAAAAAATTCCCTTAGGAAAAGCAATATGCAACATCTATTATCTGAAAACTCTTTTACATTTTACATTGTATGAAAAGCCTATAAAACATCACTGTGTATTCATGCAGCCAACACTGCAATCCATCAAAAAATTAATGGCTTTGTTGGTATGCATTGGTCCAGTGAATATGCTGCTATTGCAACAGTAACATGACTGTGACTTATTTGGAAAATAAACATAAAAAAACCTCAAGCCCAAACAGCAGCAGTAAAAAGTCCCCCCTCATCCCCCATTAATTAAAAAAAAGACCCAAAAAGCGAACCAAAAACCAAAAAAATAAACCTAACAAACAAAAAACCCAACCAAAAAAAAAAACAAAAACAAAACCCCAA
>LTAT01000001.1:64354943-64399139 GCA_003286495.1 Chlorodrepanis virens | reverse complement strand
TGTTACAACTGTAATATTAATTGTGTCTTTTGATATTTCCATAATGACAATAAAAAAAAAAACAATGTGACAAGGTCAGCATGATTTGATTGTTTTTCTGTTGTACTCAGTAAAGGAAGATTATTCTTTTTCCCTCTAAACACCTAAACATGGGATTTCTCATCTTGATCACAAAATCACAGAATCTCAGGGTAGGTGAGGTTGGAAGGGGCCACTGGAAGTGATCTAGTACAGCCTCTGTTCTCAGGCAGGTTTCCGTAGAGCGCATTGCTCATGATTGTGTCCAGTTGGCTTTTGAGTACCTCCAGGAAAGGAGACTCCACAATTTCTCTGTGTAACCTGTTCCAGTGCTCAGTCACTCTCACAGTGGAACTTCTTACGTTTCAGCTTCTGCTGGTATCCTCTTCTTCTATTGATCATCACCACCAAGAAGAGTCTGGATCCATCTTCTTGGCACATCCCTTCAGATACTTATTTGCATTAATGAGATCTCCTCCTAGATACATTTTAGTAAGGCTAACCAGGTACAACTCCTTCAGCCTTTCCTTACAAGAGAGATACTTTTGTCCCTTAATCATCTTTATAGAAGTAACCTGGACTTGCTCCAGGATCTCCAAGTCTTTCTTGTACTAAGAGGACTGCCTAGGACTCAACACAGCACTTCAGGTAAGGGCTGAGTAGACCAGCAGGATCACCTCCCTTGACCTGCTGGTTATGAAGTAGAATTAATTGTTATATAATGTACTGCAGAGATGAATGGTCATTGATATTAGAATTTGTTGGTTGCAATTTTTAGCCAGTCAACAAACACATTTTTTGGTATTTTCATTATTTATTAATTAATTTATTTGTGCCTTTTGTTCACTGATTTTTTTTTTTTTTTTTAGTATTCAGAATCATGTTGTGATTCTCAAAGAACGAATAAAACTAAATGAAAGTTCGATTTTTGCCATGGAATGATCAAGTATAACGTTTAATAATCATATAAAACTCCAATATCTTGTTGGATCATTGCATCAGAATGTGTTCATAGATGAACAGACAAAGAGAGGCTCTTAAACTGATTCAAAACTATATTGTTTTCCCTAAGTAATCTATATTCATCAGAAACAGGTATTTAAACAGTAAAGAAAGTAATGAAGCGCTGGTGACTGAACACCTATTGGTATATTTCTTATTATTTTCCTCCTTAAATCTTAATGAAGTGTAATTACAGGTTCTTGTATTTTGTCTTCAAGATGCATTATTCTAACAGAGAGTAGTGACAAGTAGCTGTGTCTGACTTCATGAGCAGCAAACTTACTGCAAATATGCAAATGAGGAACAACAAAGAAGAGCCTGGAGATATTAACATCTGTGTGAATGAAGCAACCATTTCACAACTCAGTGGACCTTAAACAAAGCAGACATTGAAATCTGTTCAGCACGTGGGATAGATTTTTAAATATGTTCAATTACTGCTTGTTGCACAGCTGTCACTAGAGCAGTTTCTGTCACACCAGGGATTCTGCTTTAACATTATCAGCATATAAAAACGGTGTTCATGATAAATGGTTTTTCTAGCATGGCAAAACAAGTATTTTTCACTCATGTGTGAGTTAGAGATCTGCTTCTACTTCCATATCTCTGGCAATTTAGAGGACTAGAGATAGAGAAGCATCTGTTAGGAGCAAAATAGCTATTTTGGCAATTGACCTAGTGACTAACTGGCTAACTATCTCATTTCTGTGCAATAGTTAAGAAAATATATTGCTTTTGAGGAGATTATGAATTTTGAATGAAAGATAATTCATCCCTTTATGAGGAAGGGATGAAGAGAGCCACTCTTCTGTTCTATGAAAAGGTACATTTCACTGATAAAATTTTCCACATAGTGAAACAGAGAACAGTAGAAGAACCATTTAATTTCTTAGAATGTTTTCATTTAAAATATGTAAAAACATATACTACATGTTGGTTGAAGAAAAAGCTTGAAGATTCAGTTAAATAATATTTTAAATAATTATAATTTTTCATAGTATTCAGCTGTATTATTAATTTAACTACAACAATATTGCTAGTAAAACTCCTCATATGCATCACAGGGAGTCACATAAATCTTATTTTATGTATTAATGCCATGAATAAAAATTGTGAATATATACTGCTACAATATTTCCAGTGATCCTTTAATTAGAATAGCTGAGAGTCAAATGTATTTTTTGGTAAGACTTTAGTAAACCCTTATGATCACCAAATCAACCCTTATCTCCTCTAAGTACCATTCTTAGATATTGGAGGAGCAGTTTGAACATGTATTAATAATAATTCCTGATTTGGAAAAGCTAACACCAAGAATAATTTATTTGTAATTCTGTCTGCTTCACTCGGTCTTTTATTGACTTACTCCTAGGTATCTAATATCCTCATCTGCAAAGTACTTCAGTGTCACAGCATTGCAGTGCCTGTCACTTAAAAACTCAAATACTAAAAATGACATTGGCTAAAATGTCTAAAATCTGAATATAACATGCAGAGAATTGAGCAACTTGCACAGAATCACAGAAACAATCATACAAAGGAAGGAGCTGCTTGCAGAAACAAGAAAATTTGACCCAATGAAGCAACCATATTCTTCTTGAAAACCTTTTAGCTTTGATAAAAGTGCATTTTAATTTGTTTTGGATGCCATAAAGCACCATACAATAGAATGTAAACATAATATTCAGAAGAAAAGAAGAATAAACCAAAATTTCTCTTGTGTCTTGTAGAATTTGTCTTCAAAGAAATCTATCTCCACTACTGCATTTCTACAAGATTTTCTTTTTGCTTTTTAAAATTCAGTTTGTGATGAAACTCTGCTGCAGTGAAAAAAACCCATTGACCTGGTCTTCTCAACACATTGGTAGTGTCTGATCAGGAAAGGTTTGAGCTTGATTTTATCACTGCTATACACTTCTCAGCAATAACTAATTCTGTCAGGTCAGTGCATTCATATTTTGTGACCAGTTTACAAGTCCTAATGGTGAGTTAATGGTTAATGTTTTTTGTTTAGTTTTATTAAATAGACTATAGTCTTTCAGAAAGTAGAGCAGATAACAGTCTGATTTGTGAATTTGGGTCTTAGAATCTTATCTTACTTCAGCCTCTCTGACCTTATGAACCAGAAAACTACAAGTGCAAATATATTAAGATGTGTGAAGAAAATACAAAAAACACTTTCTTCTTTGTTTTGCATGATACCAGAAATTATGAATTCAAGAACATTGCAGGTAACAGACTGTAGTACTCATTTATTAATTACTTAAATTATATGTTGGAAAAACTGAAGAGAGTGGAAGACTAAAATTTTTTCTCATACAACGTTGCAGATTGTCAGCTTGAAGAAGCATCTGTATTGCATTTGTAAATACTCTCAATTTAAGAGAATCAGCATACAACTATAAAGCACAATGCAACTAAGGATTACCATAGTGTGTAGATCAGTGTTTCAAAACTGTTCAATTTTTGGGTTTAAAATATGTGTGTAATCATTAACAGTCAATCAGTTTTTGATATGTCTTATGGATGTCATCTCTGTAAGCATTCTCATCAAAGAACTATTCATACAGTCTGTAGTTTTTAAGAGAATTCTAATTTTATTGGTGAGAGCATCCAATATATATTTTCAGTTCCTACCTACCAGTAGTTATTAATGTTTACAATTTTTTCAAGGAACTACCATCCTTCATGGCTCATTATTTAATTCAGTAGATTTAATTGCACTAATACTTTCATCTAGGTGGCAGAGCGCAATGAATTGTGCTTGGTGCACTGGTGCACTTGAATATGCTGCAGGGCTTTTATACCTAATCAGTCAATACGTGAATCTATGCCACATTTTAAAGTCATATAGGAGGCTTGCAAGAGCTTTAAAACAAGACAGATTGATCTAGACAAATAAACATGCATGCACAACCACAAAAATTTTCAAAAATGCATAATTTCCCTCAAAATAGAAGCAAATCATTGAAGAAGCATCTCAAACCCCTAGGCTGTGTCATCCCATCAGCTTTTGAGTAAAATTCCCTATTGAGAATTCTGATTAAAAATGGATGATATTATATATAGTAGCTTACAAAAATAATCACAAAGATTCAAAGTTTTAGAGGATTTTGCAAATAAGTACCTTCATAAGAGATTTTATAAATCCCAAACAATCTTTCCTGAAGCCTCCAACCACACCTATGAGGCCAAAGACCACTTCAGTTCCACTGGGGCTTGGCCCCTTTCCATGTTGGAAGAGGGTCAGACTCCAGCTCAGCCACAGACATGGCCATGCCTGCCCATAGATCTCAAGTGAATAAGGATAATTTTAGGACTTGCAAATACCAGAGTAGTAATGGTAGTACAGCACTAAATTACTGGCACAGAATGGACTCAATTATACCCAGAATAAGCATTGCAAGTCACTCTTGGATTATTTCAAGCAGAGTAGTGTGATATTTCTTTAACAAGGAGGATTCTTGTCTGCCCGTATTCATAGAGTTTGTCATTGGGAAATCACTGGCAGATGCAACAGTAGCCCTAATCTGGGGAATTACTTAGTTATGTTGAGTTTTGCAATTTATACTATTTTAAATATTATGTATTCTGAATTTTATTTGAGTAGTTATGGCTATGTCAGCTATTGCTGATATGTCACTTTACTGTGTATTTTTAAGAAAATAATAATTCAGATGAATATTTTTTTCAAGAGTGTTTCTGACAAATCAGATTAAACCAATGATTAAAATCATGATAAATCTTCAATAAAAATTGCTATCTCCCAAGACCTTTCAGAACTCTGAATGGGATATTTATTTCTATATTTCCACCATGAATACTTTCTGAATAAATTCATATTCAAAAAAGTTTAATGATAGAAAGAGTTTGATAAAATCAGAGTAATGGAAATGTATATCATTAACTTTAATTTATTTTAATTTAATATTTATTTTGTCCTTCTACTAAAATGTTCAAAGTAATCAGCTCTGAAACATACTGCTGTCATGGAAAGTACATAACAAACTCCATAAGAAAAGTTAATCTTTACACAAATTTGCTGCAACCTCAACAGAATTGAAAAAACCTCCACTTAAAGTTTTTAATCATTTTCTCTAGGTGATATCAAATATTTACAATCGAATTGTACACAGTGGCAATCTGAAAATGACTAAAATAAAAATGCATAAGCATACTTATATTATAAATAGACCATAATATTATGTTATTTTTTAAAATTTTATTTGTGTAGCTTTCTTGGGGAGTTGTGGTGGTTTGTGAGGGTTTTTTTTTATACCATGAATAATAAATGATTATATAGCTTAATCTGAGATTTTGAGTGACTATTTGCAATCATTACTTTGAGTTATGGGAAAAAAAACAAACCAAGATAATTTATTTATTTTCATCAAGATAAAAAAATTTATTTGATGTTTCTTCCTAAGCAGGTGTTGTAAACCAAGTCATTAAGACATTAAACTATTTGAGAGTGTCCATAGGAGGGCCATGAGGTTGGTGAAGGGTCTGGAAGGGAAGCCTTTTGAGGAGTGGCTGAGGTCACTAGGTCTGCTCAGCTTACAGGAGGTGGAGGAGCCTGAGGGGAAACCTCCCAAGGAGGAGAGGAGGATCAGGTATGAAGCTCTTCAGTCTCATGACTGGTAACAAGACTGGAGGGAATGGCCTGAAGCTGTGTCAGGGGAGGTTTAGGTTGATGTCAGAAAAAGGTTTCTCACCCAGAGGGTGGCTGGGCGCTAGAACAGGCTCCCCAGGGAAATGGTCACAGCACCAGCCTGACAGAGTTCAAGAAGCATTTGGACAGTGCTCTCAGGCACATGGTGTGACAGTTGGGGTGTCCTGAGCATGTCCAGGTGTTGGAATCAATGTCCTTGACGGGTCCTTTCCAACTCAGCATTTTCTGTGACTCTACCATAAATCCTTTCAATTACCCATGGAAATACTGTTGACATTTCCAATTTAAAAAACCCTCAAAACTTCAGCCTCTCTGACCTTATGAACAATTTTTCCCTAAGCATCCTGTGGTTTATTACTTTTTTCTCATTTCCCAAACTGAAACTTCAGTGCAAAGCCATTTAAAAAACCATTAACATTTGTATTGCTTACTTTAAAAATTTACTTTAAATTATATTTGATATGTTGACTGACAATAGTTTTTAACACTTTAAAATTTTTGCATAGTTAAGCTTCAGTTTTGTACCTGAACCGTGTAAGTATCCTTCCCTTTTGTTCTCCAGAAATTAAGCCAAAATCCAAAGATATTAAGAATTTTAATTGAGAACTGGTATATAGTTTAGCAACTTTATCTGTGTGGGAATTTCAGCTATTTGATAATGATCAAGATATGAGCCTTTATGCTATAGATGGTAGAAATCACAGATTTATAATGTAAAACTTTTGAATTTCCAAGCACTCCCATCCTGCCAAAATAAAAAAATAAATCAAATACTCTTCCTCTGTGGGTAGAGAAGAGTTTACAAAAAGGCAGTCCTTATCATAGCACTGTAATAGTTGGCTTGGAGGTCTAAATATAACAAGATTCTTATATGTAAAACAAAAATAATATAATAAATAATATGTCTGCTATGTTATGCCTCACATTAGTTGATATTAAGCCTTCAGTATCTAGGACATGGTAAGAAGATGTTAAAGCCTTTTTCTGATAGATGCTGTGATATAAGAAGAATTAATATTACAGAAATAATGAGATGATAACAGATTAGATTTTGCAATCTTGCCTACATTTAGTGCTCCATCTCAGGCAAATCTGAAGTGTGTAAATAAGCCATGAAACCAAAGACTAAGGTTTTAAACATTGTGAGACTGTTTACTGGCACAGACATTTGTAATGAAAATTGAATTAGGGGAAAAACAAGTGTTTAGTTAAGTGGGAAAGGATTTACTGATGAGACACTGGCATGTGTGAGGGCCTTACCCTTTTCAGTGACTTGCATTATTGCCTTATTGCTTCAAACTAAAATGAGGAGCATAGGAAATAATCTTCTGCTATTTGCCTCATCTCCTCAATCTAATGTTTACATTTGTCCCTGTTCTATAAAGAAACATCACAACTACACAGTAAATTGTGTGGTGGTTTAATTATCCAAAAATGGCTACAACGAGTTCCAAATAAACAATGGTTTGATCTATATTTATTGGATTTATTTTTTCTCATTTATTACTGATTAGACTCAATAATAGATAATTCCGTTACACTTTTTTTTCCTAAAATATTTCTGAAAATAACGTCTTTGCTAATAATGAGGTATCTATGAGTTACAAAAATGTTATTTCATAAATTGTATGTGTGTCTCAAAAAGGGACTTAAAAATTTTAGCTCAAAGCAACACTTCTGAGATTTTAAAAAATACTGTTTACTTCTCAGTTTTCAGACAAAATATAATTTCAGAGGTGTTGTGACAGATGTGTATGTATCACTGTAATATCCACACCTATTTCATATATAAATATTGACAATGTGAGATTTGCATCAGTGCTAAAAAAAGAAATATTTTTATATGTTCTATGTTGAAGGACTTTAACATTATTTGGTCTTCATTTTTTTTCACGCTTATGCAAAAATAAAAATTATGTGTTAAAGTAGCACTGATCCTTGCAGTAATTTTCATTTATTTATTTCTGCATTTCCTAGTGCACCATGGACAGAAGGAAAAGCAGGGAGGGTAGAATAGGGAAAAATCTTCTATAGTCAGTGACATATTTCATCTCAACCCTGAATCTCTGCTGAACCTGACAAGGACAATGTGTGAGTTCATTCTGCAGTTTTTGTTGTGATTAAATAACTAGTTTTAGGCTTGTGTATAGGTGTGGAAACCTACTGCTTTTTTATTTGATGTTGAGGTGTAGAGATGACTGAAATTAACAACCAGTTTTTGTGCTATAATCTAATAGATGACACAGTTATTTTTCCATGCAACACTTGACAAAGTTACTGGCAAATTATATTGTGTAGCCCATTGTTTGGCATGGATTTAGCTGGTGGCAAATTATTGTCTTAATCTGGTGATGTAAATTGTTTGCAGCACTGTGTTTCTATTACCAGAACCTTCTAATAAAGTAGTGGAAGGTTCACACAAAACTGAGAGCCAAAGAGCCAAACTTTTTTGTAATCTCGTTATGTTTCTTTAATTTCATGCCTTTTATTTAGAATAACACAGGAGAGTGTACATTGCTAACTCAAAATAATCTTGACTTTATATGAAGAGAGTGTAAAACAGTGTCAAGAGTAATCCTAAGACAAAATCTAATACAAAAGCATCTAGATCCACTGCAAGCTGACATAGTATTTGTAGGTTAAATCATAGGTTACTCTTTATTACACATTTGTTTTCTATGCAACACCTGTTTCATCTCCTATGGATATTGTCAGCTTTCTTAAAAAGAATTGTAAGCAGACAGCAGACCACCAGCCTGTATTCTATTCTCAGCTCCCATAGCAATCAAGAAAACTTCAGGTGGTACCACGTATGTTCCTCCTTTAATAGAAGGAGGAGATGTATCAAGTGGATTGGAAAAAGCAGAAGAACACACAAATTCCATTTTTTCGTATGCACAAATACTTAAATAAAAAAGTAAGACAGTAGGGGAGCAGTAGCTGGAACAAGAGTCAAAAAGACAAAACAAAGCAAAAAACCAAGACAGAGATGGAGGTAGAAAATAGTCATAAAAGACAACTTGGATTTATCAAATCTACTTAGCAAAAGCTATGTACTGGAAACTTTTCATGAGACATTTCAGGATAAGCACTGGTAATTACAGTCTTTGATATCACTGTTTTACAATTTTCACTTCACAGGATAAAAGTCAAACCTTTTAGAGGTAGCTGCTTTAGCTAGCTAGATTGTTGACAACACAGGGCTCTAACACTTCTGTGGTTTTTGCCAAGGGAGCCTGCTGTGAAGTCACTACTAGTGGAAAGGTGGGAAGAGTTTCAAGAGCCACTGATATCTCCTCCACAGTTCTGTAGCTGATAAAACCAATGGCTTTCATACAATGAAGATTGGGACTAAAAAAACATTGAAAACACTGTAATTAAAAGAAAAGACAGTTTCTTAGGTGCTTTCTAGGGGAAAGAACTCTAAAACAATTTCTTGCATTGTAGGGGACAAAAAAGGCTTTAATGATGATTTATTTCATCCATGAATTCTGTAGCTTCAGAAGAGCAGTCTACAGCTTCTGCATGTCTTCCAGCACTCTGGCATAAAGGGAAGAAACAGGAGGCATGAAAGTAGCCGTAATACTCTGAGTTAGAGAATATAGTTTGGTCATTTACTTTCAGAGTCACATTGTGACAGAATTATTTATGGATATATATTAGTTGCAATACTGGGCATGAAGTAGAAATGACATAGTCAATATTCTGTCTACAGGAGAAGCCAAAAGCAAAAGTTTCAGAAAAAAAGAACACTACAGGGAAAAAATATGGGATAATCTAAGTCCTATATTAAGACTCATTATGATTGCCAGTTTAAATATAATATTTTAATCTTTGAAGTGCAGAATTTAAAAACTTTTACTTTTTAAATTATTAATTGCAACAGTGAATATTTTTGTGAGCAAATTTTCAGTAATGTCTGTCAGAAGAAAATTACAATCTCCTGAGTTTAAAATCAATATCGAATGTTGCCTAAGTCTATGTTTCTTTTGTGATGTCTGGCGGAGTATGTCCAAATTATTGATTTCTTAAACTGCATGGAAGAAAATGTTAAGCTAAATCCCATTAAAATTAAACTCAAGCTTATACCCATTTTATGGAATTCCTAATATTCGGTCTGTTTTGAGTCTACTTATTTGCTTCTTTCCTGCAGAAAATTATTTTATACTTAATCAAATACTGCATGAGATAATATTATCTTAGATATTTAACACTTCCATTTTTAATTTAAATTTTTTAGTTTTTGTTGAGCTTTGAGGCATGTAGGAAAAAATACACTCATATATCTCCTTCATACAGTTAATTCCTGATTTATTTTTATAATTATTTTTTCTTATCCTTCTAAGACAAATTTTTTGTTTAAAAAAAAAATCCTTCAATATTTGTTTGGAAAGATTCCTCCACTCTTTGGTCATTCCATCATCCTTTCTTTGAACATCTTTTAATTCTGAACTGTCTAATATGTCACAAACACTTTAAATCTGTAGCCACTTTTCAATAAGGTCATCATAGTATTCTTTGCATGCTTCACTTCTTCATCCCCTACATATTCTGGTTTCTTCCAAGAGATATTTCACAGTATTTGTACTTTATTTGTGGTTTGTTCTGTGTTGTCAACAGAAACTCCAAAGTAATTTTCCAGGCTACTGCTGTTAGCTGAAATAGATGTAAGCCATAGGAATATTTTGAATTCTTACCCTGTGTTCTTTTATTAATTTTTATTGATATTAAAATTCATTAGCTCTCCTTTTACCCATTTTAATTGCCACCCTATTTATTTATTTTATTTTTTTATATTTAGTTTTTCACAGCTGTAACTGGTCTGAAGTAACTGGATTTTTTGTCTTCTGTAAAGTTTGCTGAATGGTCTCCTAACTTTCAAACTTTAAAAAATATATTAGAAAAAAAAAAAAAGACTTATCATTGGTTCTAAATTATACATGCTTTTAACTTTTCATGGTGGTTACAATAGGTGGTTCACATTCCATCCTGGTTTTTAAATTTAGGACATCTAACTCCATAATACTCTTCCTGTTGCCTGTGGCTCTGCTTTCATTGAAATAGCAGGACTCCCAAACTTGGAAGAATTTCCCAAAACCTAGCACTTTTTAAGTTTTGTAATTTACATTATCTCTTTGCATTTCACAACATAATAGTAATTATGTTTACTAAAAGTAATTGAGTTGTACAAATACAATGTGTTAATAAAATACAAAAATCAAAATACAGACTAACCATGATCAAATGGAAAATGCAGTGTGAAGGATTAGTGTTCTGCAAGATTAGTGAAGCTGTTTATTTTCTATTCCTGTGTGAAATCCAGGGAATAATTCATCAAAAAATAGAAGAGTCTTGTCAAACTATAAGTAGATAAAATAGATCATCTAGTTTAAAAAGATATTACTGTACTGGCATGTTGTTAAAGGTTTGTTGTGTTTTTTGTTTATTTGTTTTGTTTTTTTAAAACAGGCATGCTAGTTATTCCAAAAATGTTAGAAATGAGTAATCTAGAGGTTTTTTTGTTTTGTTTTGTATTTTTTAACAGCATCTCCATTAGTTGAGCACTCACCACATAAGATAGGAAATAACTGCCAAATGTGTACTATTTAATTGCAAGGCAGCAGGAGTCCTACTGAATTAGCAAAGCAGGGGGGATTTTAAAAGTTCTATTTAGGAGTACAGTGACTGGCCATTTTAAGATTAACATTTGCTGACTGATAGCATTCTGTACTCAAAGTCCATTCTGTCATCTGTCTTTAGCAATGTGTAATAATTACTAACTCTATGTAAACCACATTCTGAGCTATCGAATATAGGAGGACCTTCATAAAACACCCAAGGAGTGTCAGAAGATTATGGCTTGAGGTTAGGTATTTTTTGTTCAAGTGTAAATGTGTTCAGATATTTTATACAGATTCCGTTTTGTAGATGTGAGGATCACAAACTTGGTTGAGATTATTCATTAGATATGCATCTTCTGCTAGGCAGAGAAAATCATTGGCTTTAAAAAATCAATGTAGGACAATAATATTACAGGATATAATTTCTTTTTTCTCTCGTTATTTCTCTAAGTACTCTAAGTCCCTTTAGGATATTATTTGTATATTTAAAAAAAATAATTAGCATATTTATAAACAAAAGGTTGTCTTGAAGAAAAAATTTGAGCAATGTTGAGACATAGAAGAAAAACATTTTACAGAATCTTCCTGTTTTACACTCAAAAGCTTTTTAAAATGCAATAAAGCTTCAAAAGTTGGTCAGACAGTTTTCAATAATTACACAAAATGACCCTGAGATTATCCCAACTGGTCAGAGCATGTTGCTAATAACACCAAAATTGTGGGTTCAATTCCCACATGGGCCATTCACTTAAGAGTTAAACCTGATCATCCTTGTGGATATCTAAACAGAAATAGAAATACATATAAAAAATGTACCTGACTAGTAGAGACTTTACAAAAACAGGAAAATCTATCTAAAATTACATACCCCTATTACCTTATCTGCCTTAGTACATTAAATTTTTATACTTTATTGAATATTTATAGAGAGTTTAAAATAACTGTGTCAGTAATGAAGTTTTACTGCTGTAGGCATTTAGGCCCTGAAATACACATACTTTGTGTTTAGCAATATTTTTTTTTCAAAGCAGTTTCAGTCCATCAGTTTTTTGAATGCTTTCACAGTCCAGTTTTCCAGAGAGAGCACTTAATTTCTGAGCTTTGTTTAGAAAGCCTCACTGTACAGCTGACCCTTTAGTAGTCGTATCACTGCTCTGAGCTGCCTGATAAGGAGAGAAAGGGACTGAAGACTTGATTGTGTGACAAAAGAGTCAACTTCAAAGCCAAGAGCTGAAGTTTAAGTCAATCTCTCTCTATGTGTAACAGCTGAAGATGAAGGTGAACTCTCTCTAACACTACTGAGAATAGTAGAAAACTACTATTCACACTAGAAAACTTCAGATCCTTCAGGAAAAATTTTAAAATGTCATATAGTCATTTCAGGATAGTTCACATAATCCATGAAACAGATAAAAAGCTATAAAATATGAAACAGATGAGCAAAACCCCTAAAGTTTCTGTGGAAAGCTCATGTTGACAAAACCAGCATCCTCATCCCTTTCTTGATGTCCTGCTATCAAACTTTGAGAACTTATGAATATTAGAATCCTGGTCTCATTAGATGAAATCCATAGCTAAGTAAAATGAAGAACAACAGTATTGATTCAGTTTTCATATTGCCATATTTTATCACTGTGTCTATTTTTAATTTTTTTTTTTACAGTTTTATTGTACAACAGAATGATATATTAGTTAAAATATCAAGAATCCTTTAGTAGAAGTTCTAAGGATGAATGATAAAATTAAAAATCAAAGGAGAAATATTCAAGTGCTCAAAATCTCTGTTTTTTGAAAGGTGTATACGTGGTAATGAATGGCTAATAATGTCATCCACAAGCAAATAAAATATATCCATTAAAATCTAAGAATAAATTCGTAGGAGGCAATATACTTTCTTAAAAATGTGTCTTCTTTTATGAGGAAAGGAGTTTTACCTCCCCACCAAAAATGTGATTCTATTGCACATTGCTCAACAATAGAAATGATGAATTATTCTACCAATTTATTGATTTAGCAAACAGTTTTCTAAAAGTATAATATTTGGTGTTTTTCTCTTTTGACAATTTTCAGCAAGCTCAATGTGCATATTTCTAAATAAGAACACTGTCTTTTGCACAAACCTTTGCACTTTTAATCAAATGTTGGGAATTGTCTTTACAGGAAGCATAAGAGTTAGGGCATTCTAAAGCAGATTCCTTTTGGATTTAGAACTAGTTGAAACACTCTAAAAATCATAGAATCACAGGATATTCTGAGTTGGAAGGGATCAACAATGACCACTGGGTCCAACTCCTGCCCCTTCCCAGGACAGCCCCAAAGAGTCACACCATGTGCTTGAGGGCAGGACCAAACTCCTAAACTCTGGCAGGTTTGGTACTGGGACTTATTCCCTGGGAAGTTTGTTCTGCTGCCCAACCACCCTCTGGGTGAACAGGTTACACCTCAGTTGATGACTGAATTTTTAAATGAAATGTGGGAAACAAGAAAAGTGGGAATGACACTAGTTTTAGAAATATGGAAGTTGTTCTTTTTCAGTGCAAGCTGACTATTTTCATAATAGTCAGGTTCAAAAACAAAGGTAATGTACTGTAGACAAAAGTTTTTCAACAAATTATGTCAGTACAAAACTCAATAGTAATGGAATATCTTGAAAATTTCCTGTATAAAAACATTTATAAGTATGTCCTGGAGGTCTGTAAAACAGGTTATCAGATGGATAATCTGGTGAATCCTACAGTGAATGGTTTTAATTTAATTAAAAATTTATATATAATATATAAATATATCTATTATATATGGGGTGTCTTGAAGTTTTTTTTCTTTTGTTTTAATTTTTGTTTTTTACTTGTTGAATAGAAGAATACACAGTCATATGTATATATCACAGCTATGATAACAAAAGGCAGGTTTTTCCCCCTACATACTAGTCAAGTATAAAAACTCTATTCTACTTCCAACATTGTGCAATGATGACATTAATAATCTTTCTTTCTTTGATGTTTGTGCAAGTAAGTCTTAAGCATATATGGAAGTAAGAAGCTGGCCCAAAAAAACCCACAAGAAAAGTACAAATACGAATTCCCACTGTCTCGTATTATAGATGAGGAATGGAAATAAAATATGCTAAGGAATATAAAGAAAATTAAAAGGTTTTTGTTTATCATGGATGCAGTTTAAGCATCCTGCAGAGCAGAATATCCCTTGTTTTGTTGCCATAAATTTCACTGCAATAATCAAAATATCCCATGCAGACATATATTCTTAACCTGTTGTTAAGAATATTGTAACACAACAGTATCAATATCGATTCCTTCTTAAAAATCCAGGATATTACAACATTAAATTAATTTTGCTTCTTTCAGATATTCATATCAGAGTACAGAAAAATAAAGAAAGCATTTAAATTTCCATTAGGAGCATTTGTTCTAATGTCCCCAAACACCTCTTGGAAAAGGTGGCAAAATTTGTAGCCTACATGCCTCATGCAGTGCATCTAACAGAAAGTGTATAAAAACAACTAAATGAATGCAAGGATTTGAAGGTTATCCCAGCCAGTTCCAACTTTGGAAATTATAGTGGCAGATGCTTCCTCTATAATTTCTGGCATCATTGAAGCACAGTCTTGCTATTCATTTTGCTTCATTAAATGTATTTTTGCAAGTGATATATGATATATGACATTTTCCCTATGTAAATATAAATTAAAATTATACTTTCCAATCTGTAAATTATATATTTAATTCAAGATTTTCATAAATAACAAAAAGTTCTTGGGGTACCTGTACTTTCTATGTGTTTCATCTGAATAACTACCTGTTCCAGTAATTACAAATAATTAGGATGACTCCTCTGAAAATACCTCTAATGTTGTGCTTTGCTATATACCTTGATTATGTCCATTTCTTAGGGGACATTCATTTTAGAAATTAAAGAAACTTTATTTTGAATAATTTCCAGTAAACAAGAATAATCCTTGTTAGGAATTTTTATCTAGTACTAAGGAAGCATAGAAAATCAAAATCATTGACTAATTCCTACATTTCATTTTAAGAGAAGGTTGATGCTGTCTGAATTTAAATAGTTATACAGTCTACTAAGAATTTTTTAAAAGTGGATGTTTAGAATGTGATTTTAAACAAAATGAAGTTACCAGACACACAAGAAAAAGTGTACTGTTTATGTTCTATCTGTCCTTAAATATGTGTATACACAATACTTTACTATACATTATTTGCATATACTATGTACACAGCTCTATGTGCACATATACCACAAGAATTGCATATACATATATTAAAATATGTCTTTTTCATTAGGTATAGCTACAGCATTTTTATGTTCTTGTAGGAATGTGTATGTTCTTCAACATTTAGTGCTTTAAATGAGACTAGCCTATCACAATGTAAGAATATATTTTTATGTGTTCTCTTTTTGCTTTTTTAATAGCCATAAAATGTAATGTTGACATTTATAGTACAAATGTCTGCCAATATTCATAAAAAGCTTAAATCTTGAGTTTTAGGTAGGGATATATAAAGTAAAAATTCTCTCTCTTCTTCTGGATTTAGCCTATAAACACTAATGAAAAACTTACAAATTGCGTATTAGAAAAACAAATGTAAAAGTTATTTCTTGTTCCAAATATATAAGGAATGAAATCTACAGTTTTTAAGGTTTATGTAATGATCCTGATGAGATTTTCAGAGTACATTGCAAGACTTTAATAAGGGGGGGGATATTTGTATTCCAGAATAAATAAAAATAATTCTTCTGTGGTTTTGTTTTTGAATTTTTTAAACTATTCCTGGTTTGAAAGGTGCAGAAGGAAATAAGCACAAAACTCCATAGATCTGGAAAATGAATTGCTTTCTCCACATCATCTTCAGGCTCTTATACAGTAAGACTAAGCAGAAGGCCTGGCCTTTGAATGTGCTTGGGTCTGGTTGCTGTTTTTGAAAGCAAGTCCAAACTTGGCTGACCTGTATCCAGATGCACTATGTCATTATTGTTATGTCTGCCATGATGCCTAAGCAACAATTCCTTTACTGCCACCAAAGCAGTAAAGGAATACTGACTGCATTACTGACTGCAATATTTCTTATCTTCTTTTTCATGGGGATAGTAATTTTTTTGAGGATTGTGGGGGCTATTGTTTGGAGAAGAATTGAGTAGAATCAAACATAGTATTCACAGTCTGTAACACAAGGAATAAAAATCCTAAACCTTTTTTTCCCCTCTGTCTTTTGGCATAGATCAGGGATAGCCCATTATTTTCATGGGCAAATCCTAATGTGTGATGGGATTATTTAAATATAGATTTTGTATAAATACTCTGAATTCATTTGACTTAGCGATTCAAGATGTAGGGGTATTGAGTAAATTACCTAACACCTGACGTTTGATGGAGCAGACATAAATTAAAGAGCATTAAAGTGATCTAAGTTGTAGGGCTTAATACAACAAGATTCTTTCCCAGAATTTTGGTGATACTGTTTCTTTCCAGGAAAAATTGGACCTACAACAGTTGTCACCTCCTCAGTTCAAAGAGTTTCTTCCTAGAATGATGACTTTCTCAGTGTGTAAATTCCTCTGAGGAATTTTGGGTGGATATATTCTCTCTACAACTGAATTTAATGTCTTTTATGTTCATAGAAGCAGTATAACATCATAATAGAATAGGCTGTGAATCCCTATTGTGCATAATTCCCACATTATAATTTCAGTAGACACATTATGTTTGGCACTTGAATGATGGTTATTGCTACACTGTGGGAAAACTGAAATGAAAGAGTAATAGAAGCAGCCTTTTTGGAAACTATATTATTCAGTCGAGTTTGACTTACAAGGTTTTTGACATTCTCTAGTTCTTCTGCCTTCTGTAAACTTCACAGTTTTTATTTCTTTTGTTTCCCACAATGTCATGGTTTAATCCCAGCCAGTAACTTGACACCACAAACGACTCACGCAATTCCTGCAGTGGGATGGAGAAGAGAATCAGAAGAGTAAAAATGGGAAAACTTGTGGGTTGAGATAAGAACAGTTTAAAAGGTAAAGAAAAAGCTGGACATGCAAGCAAAATAAGGAATTAATGCACTAATTCCCATCAGCAGGTTAGTGTTCACGCATGTCCAGGAAAGCAGGGATCCATCACACATAACAGTGACTTGGGCAGACAAATGCCATCCCTCCACATGTCCCACATATCCTTTAAAGATAGTAGAGAATTCTATACAACTATTTTTTCAGTGGGGCATAATGTTCTAAATACTTTTGTGGACTGGAGCTTTGGATCCTATATTTGTAGAAAGTTGTTTAATTCACTGTTCTTTGTGTGGTTTTTAACCATATTGGTATGTTTATGGTGCAGTCTACAGCATGAAGCTGTGCCATGTTCTGATTTACTAAAATCTATTTCATTTGTGAAGCAGGAAAGCAAGTACACAACATTTTTTCTTCAAAAACGAGTAACTAGCTTTTGAAATATGCTTTTCTTTTTTTTTATTTGGAATTGTTACTGCTTTTAGTGACAACAAAGAACAAAAGACAACTTCCACATTGTTTTAGTGTGTTTAAACATTCAGTTGTTATTCCTTTTCCCCTTAATTGCAATAGTTGAAATTCATCCTTGTATGTCCTACAGGAGAACATAGCCAGGAATTTCTCTTGATGTATTTGGTAATTTTTAGTAAGTGTAAAAGCTCCAACATGAGATGTGACAGCTTCTGGGGTTTGACTGAACAAATTTCCATAATAAATATTTTCTCTCCTTTCTCTTTATAGGTCCATGAACTTTCTATGCAAGTTACCATGTGCTCTGTTAACAAAATGGAACTACAAATTCAAAACAACAGGGAAAAATATTTTACCAAAAGATTTTTTAAAAGTCACACAATTTATTTTCAGCAACAATTGATATAATTTATTATGTGTTGCAGCCATGCTGTTCTTTAAATATTGGATTGCTTCATATCCTATTTTGTTTTTTTTCTCATACTCATTGGAATGTATATTCATTAACTTCACAGGAAAGATTTTATTTAAGTGCTAGTAAGACAAGCAAAAATTTGGTGATGTCATTTAGAGCAATTTTTTTTAACCAGGAAATTACTACCATTTTTACCATGTGAGAAAACACAATTTGTAAAAACACTTTACAGATGGGAAAAGTGAAGTGTAAACTGTGACTTGCTAGTTTAGTAATACTTTTTCTTCTTCCATGAGAAATGTATGGGTATTCTAAATATTTCCCAAGCCCATTAGACCTCTTCATCTTCATCACCAACACCACTTGCCATCTGCTTCATCACGTTTCTTGTCAACATTTTTGGGCTTTGGGTGCAATATTATTGAACAGATAGCATCAAATGGTTTTATTTTATTCTGATCGGTTAACAGTTTTAGAGGGTACCCTAATACCTTATGGCAATAACAGTATCTAAAACAAAAAAATCTCTTCAAAAACATGCAGAAAGTGAAAGCAACTGTTTCATTAAAATAATCAGGTCAAAAATCATTTTAGTTCAAAGGCAATAAGAAGTGACACAGAAAAAGATAAATAA
The DNA here is from genome assembly GCA_003286495.1 of Chlorodrepanis virens. Lineage (NCBI taxonomy): Eukaryota > Metazoa > Chordata > Aves > Passeriformes > Fringillidae > Chlorodrepanis > Chlorodrepanis virens. Next base: position 64,380,267 of record LTAT01000001.1, on the reverse strand, counting down.
ACCACAGAAACACGAACCTCATAAAGAGCATTGGACTAAAACCCCTAAACCACTTTAGCCACTAACTGATGCACCATTAAGAAACTACAAGCAAAGGTAAGTTTCGGATTTTTTTCATTTTTAGGTAAACAAATCTTACATTCACAACAAAAATATATTTTAATTGGATTGTTGCTATGAGCATCTCAAAACCATGATACTAAGATGTCACAGAAGTTTCAAAATATGACACATTTTGTTTTCACAGACTCACAGAGTCATCAGGGTAGGTAGGAAGAGACCTTAAAGTTTATCAAGTCCAACTGTCAACTATCACTACCACTTTAACCCCTAAACCATATCACCCAAAACCAGAGTTTTAAAATAAATCTTGTTGCTTATTATCCACAGTATTATTATTCCCTCTTAGGGAAGATCACTTGAGAGTCTGCTTTGTATAAAATATTTAATTCAAACTTATGATATTGCTCACAGCTGGGAGAACCATTCTCTGTCACAAGTATTTTGAAATACAAGAAGTGGCAATCTTACTGGAGAAGTTGTAGCAATTTCCCTTGGAGGAAAGTATTTCAGAGAGCTGTAGTGTCTGACATCCAATTTTTTTTGCACAGTGGGGTTGCTATCAGAAGTCACAATCTTTTTGTAAGAGTGCAAAGGACAGCAAATGCAGCTAAAGCACACTGTCATTCTTGCAATAGCTAGCTCCACATGGGTGGAGAGAAGTCCAGAGACTCTGCTCAAGACTGTGTGGGGCCATGTAAAGGTCATGCCAAAGTTATTTGAAGCATAATCTCTGGGCAAAAGTGTGCCTTGATCTGTCTGAAGACTTGACCCAGATAGCGCTCCAGAGGAAATATGTTATTGCAGATCTTGAATTCCTGGTGCTGAGCAACCTTACACAAGGAGGATGTGCTCTAGCCACACGGCTGAATTGGCACGAAGGGAAACTGGAAGAGATGGACAGATCATACACCAGCTGGAAGGACTAAGAAAAAAATGTACAGGGTCTTCACAGAGAGTCTGCTGGGGCAGGATCCTGGTGTAAGGAAGGAGGGATGCACAAAGTAATTTTTCCAAAGATAGCCGTGGATGCAGACTCCCAAAGCAGAGTTTTCTGGAAACTTGAGACTTTTAGGAGCCTGAAGGATGCTTTTTTAGTTGCAGCTCTATGTTTCAGGACTTGTATAGTGCAGTAGAAATTAATGGTTGCAGACGAAACTTGTCACAGCAGGCATCAGAGTCAGAAAAGCCTCGACCAAGTGATTGCATAAAGAGAAAAATCCAGATGAAACTTACTGTGACCCTCCTCCAGGACCAAAGTAAGCCAGACACCAACCACTCATTTGTTTTGGGAGATCAGATGCTTGTGGGGGGCTCAGACATCGGATGCTGTAGATCTGTTTGGGTCTTGAAGCATTGTCCCTTGCTGCTTAGCTGTGATGTGCACCAATTGCACTGTCAGAGAAGATATAAGGTGTTATCAAGAGTGATTTCATAGCTTTTGGACTGAAGAGTGGCAGGGCTGGTGATATATGTCAATAATGCTCTGACAGGGGAAAGAAGGAACTAATGTATCCAGTGGAATCATTCTGCACAGGTTCCTGTTTCAAACTGGACTTTGGCTTTTTTATGGGACCCTAAGTCTGACAAGGATTGTTGGGCAAGGACCAATACATCTGACAAGGTGGGGCATAAATATATTTAGAAACAGGGTTTCTAACCTAGTGATAGATCTTCAAAGAAGTTACACTGAGGAATGCTTCTCATAACCTAAGTGCAATGAAAGCATCTCAGGCAGTGAGGAAGTTAAGTAGTGAAGACCTGTCATGAACTGATTGCTAAGGATGGAATTCACTTCTCCTAACTATTGCTGTATAGAAGAACAATATCTCTTAAGCTGATCCCTCTAGTTTCTAGTTTTCACATTTCCTTATTGCTGTCTAGAGTAACACTTGGTTAGGCTGAAATCTAACAGATCACATGCATTTCTGTTAGATAGGCAGTATTCTTTAATATTGCTTCTTTGGGAGCTGTTCAGACAAGTTATTTCCATGTCTACAGAAGCATATTCACCTTTTTAATGGGCTAACTTTTAAACCAGTTTATCTAAATGGGCTAGTTTCTCTTCACTTATAACAGGAATAATCTAAATGATTATTTTACCTGTAGGCTTGTATCTTATAGATAATTAGATTATAATTAGATGAGTCCCACCAACATAGTTCCCCTAATTTCACAATCAGTCGTGACACAAATGGATACAGTAGTCAGTCCAGTGAAGTCCACTGCAAGTAATACAAGAAAAGAAAATAAAAATAAATTGTTGCCCATCAACAGAGTAAAGGAGATCAAGGTTGCCAGACAAATAAAAAGGAACTGAGGCATGGCTTATTCTGTATCTAGTTATAAAAATCCACTTCATATATCAGAATAAGAGAGAAAAATTCTTAAGTATCTAAATGTATGGCATTTTGTTTTGTTTTCATTCTCTTGTTAAAGCATGAAAAGCAGAAGAAATAAGTGCAGACACCTGTATGTGAAGACAGTTCTGGTATTCATATTACTCTGAAATATAACACTAGTGTTCAGAATATGAATATATTCTAAAGAAAAAGCTCTTGGAAAAAGCAAATGGAAATGCAAATATTAGTCCATGCAGAGAGTGGAGAGAAGAAGATCAACAAAATTCAGAATGAACCCTTATTACAAACATTGATTTTCTGTGAGATAAAAGTGCTAGGTGATATATTTTTATCTTTCTGGAAGGCCCTAATTTTCTGGAGTACCTAACATTTACCTGAGCGGATGATGTGGTAACAGCATAATGAAAAAATCAAATGAAATGTTTATTGATGAGAAACAAAAATTAAATCTGCTTTTAAAAGTAAGAGATCATACATCCTCTCCTTTTCCTCGCCAGGAAAAAAAAAATCTAATATTTAAAATGTATTTTAAGTAAGTAAATTCCTCTCTTATCACTCCTGTGATTTTAGTGAAAAAAAATTGAATCAAATTACTTTGCTCTCAGGGGAAAAAATGGTGCTTTTTTTTTCCAAAGGCCTTTGTGATTTACATATCTCACTTCAATATATGGGATGTTCTGCTCTCTGGTGATAGAGATAAATGTATTTCATTATCCACAAAAAAACCTTTCATCCTGGAAAAAAATGTGTAGGGAGTTCAAGAATCTTTGAATTACTTGTCTGCTTTTCCAAGTGGAAAACCTTCAACATTTTAGTGCTTTCAATACTTTTTCCTGATATTTCAGATATGTATGTGATAATCCTTTACTATCAGTTTGTATTACACAAGAACGCTCTTTAGGATACCCAGGTAGCAATCCCTTTGCTAAAAAAGGTAATATCTCAAAATATATATCCTTTCCCTAAAAGTAGATCTCTGCATTTAGTCCAAATTTGCGTGCCTCTGAAGAAACAATATTGATTCTGAATATTTATACACATTGGCATTCAAAACAAGTAAGTTCTCATCACCTATACCGTCTTAGGACATTAAAGCAACAGCAACAGGGGATATGTTCCTAGAGGAGGTAGCAGTTCAGCTCGCTCAAACCCCTCTGCCCACCTCCATTTCACTTTGCTGTAACTCTCTCTGTGTCACTGTCCTCTGTTAAATAGATCTTGATCTGCACTCTCTCCTGCCTGCCAAGACCTCTGCTCAAAACTAGTTCAAAGAAAAAAGCCAAAGAACTCTGTAAAGACAGGGGAAAAAAAAAAAATTCTCTTTCAAGTTGCACTGGAGGTAGAAATGGAACTTCCCATATCTGCAGGTGATTGTCAGAGCGTCTGCCACCTCTGTCCTAGAGGGCACATGGGAAGCACAGCCAGCTGTGGAGTCAGTGGAAGACACACAGAACACTCCTTCAGGCACATGGCAAACTGGAAACATGCAACAGGAGGCAAATGAATGCGAACGGAAAGGGTTGGCGTAATTGGAGTTGAATGAATGTTCCTATTAACCCTAGACATTGCAAGTCTTCATTTTTTTCCCATATTTTTCCCTGCAAAGGTGCTCTCATATGTGAATTTAGATGGCCTTCTATGAATTCATATTCTTGTATAAATCAATTTTATGAGCATTTGAAGGCAATGAAGACTAAAGTAATCAGATGAATTGAAAATATAAAGAACATTTTAGAGAATATTCAATTATAAATATGTGTTTATTGCAGCACTAATTTTTGCGCTGACAACAATTTCAGTTTAAATAAAAACTTTGCTGGCAATACTTGCATGAAAACATAGTAGGTATTCAATTTTATTGTCTTTAAAATAAAAACCTTTGCAGAGAGTCTGCAATACCTTTTGTGTTATTACTTACTCCTATTTTTTTTTTTATCTTGAAAAGAAATGATACATCAGGTGCTTTCATGACTATTGTTGTTACTTCTTGTGCTCTGAACTCTTAAAAATACTTTGCCTAACAGCTAACAATGGTAAAAGTCAAATTCTAAACAAACTTGCGGAAACTGTTTGCCATAGTCCCTGAAAGCAGGATGATTGATTAAAATATTCCTGTTTTTAACTTTTGTAGGAGACGTTGACATTTACAAAACATGTCTGCTGTTTAAGAGCAATTTTTTAGCCACTATTTTTCTTAAGATTGTAGATTGTTTTTAATCCTCTCCTTTGTTAATTTTTGAGTTATTTTTTCATTCATTTATTTATTTATCTGATTTTGATTATTCATTTACAAACATTTATAAAGTATCTGCAATTATGTAATTATATGCCTATATAAGTACAGTGGTAAGGATAAGGAGTGAGTTCTTCCCAAAAGAATGGGCCATTTCTCTGCTGAATTATGCAGTCCAGATTATTTTTTATTCCAGGAAAAAATCCAGAGGGAACCTTTTGGTCTTTTTCCTCTCTTGCAGAGAAAACATGTAGACTAACCTCAGTCTGTTTTGTTCATGCAAAGGAAGATTCTCATAAAACAGGTCTAATTAATTACAAGGATCATAACATGTCCAGAGTGTCTTCTTACTGCTATATCTTTCAAACAGTGGTTTTATGATTCAATGGATTTCTAGAGATGTTTCAAATGAAAAAATCCAAAGTTAAATGACACAGAACATTATTTTAAATAATTGTAGTAATCTGCCAGTCCACTAAATCAATCCTTAATTTTCACAGCTTTTTTAAAAATTTATTCTTACCCACCTAAATATTTAAATGTAAGATTAGCTTCCATTATGTATGCAAATGGCACATAAATGAGTTCATGTAATTTATGTGATTACACATTTTTAAGTGCTGAGCTGAAAAAAAAAATTCCATGTTTTCCCAGGTTTGATGTGATACAAAAATAATTCAGTTTGACTTTTCTGTGGCCCTTTGCATGAAATTTCACCGAAATATTTTTAAAAAGAACAGTTCTTCATTAGTAGAATAGCCTTTCAGTTTTGAGGGGAGTAGACTTCGCGTCTCAGGAAGGGACCATGAGAAATAAAAATATCATTATCTTGGTTTCAGTGTTGGAGACTCGTAAGAAGAGAAGAAATTTTGATTAGGTAAAACATACCAGGATTATCATAAGAATGCTTGAGTTGTCCTACCAGTTAAATCATACCTCCATGAGTAAAAAGATGGACACTTTTCCCAAAGTCCATTTTGATTTGCATCTGAAAAAAAGATGTTTTTCCAGCCCAAAACATATGTGTTTGTTCTTGAGCTGATAGGCAAGATAGGGTAGCCAGTGGCCAGAGAAGAGTTTGTGTACTACTAAAGCAACAGGTCTGCTCTTTCCTTGTGTTACATTATATAAACTACATCTTGTGTTCACAGTACAAAGCTGAAAAATATGAAAATTTCCTGTGCCAGTCTTCAAGTCTGAAAGAGTAAGACAGGCTGGAAGAACATAACCTCAAAACATATAATTTCAAATTGGCTTGTAGTCATTCTCTTGCATAGATCTGCAAATATTAATGGCAAGATTTACTATCTTGATCTCCTCAAATGCGAATAAGAAAGACATGAACAAGTGAATAAGAAACTGAATAAGAAAAACATGAACAATATACCGCCACAAATTTCAGTGACTGAAATGGCCATTCTGAACATGCAGCTCCAGCGTTTTCTTTTCAAGTTCATATCATACATAACGTATACCTGAAAGGCTTCAGGAAATCATTATATGTTTAAAGACAGCTCAGCTCATTTTAAAGACTGCAGGCACTGGTTGCCTCCTGTGGAAGTTTTTCCACTGTTTAATTACAATCACAGCTAGGAAAATGCACCTTATTCCAAGATTGATTTTTTTCCTCATTTCAACTTCGAGTCACTTAATCTGGCTTTGCTTATGTCAGCAAAGTTCTACCACGCTGGTATAATATCACTTTGTCTATGAAGAGCAAGCAATTCTCAATGCTATCTTTAGTGAAATAAGTATTTTATGCATTTAGGCTACACATTGTAAAGTTTATTTCCTGGTTTTGAATGACTTGCTTAATAAATACCTAATACTGCAAAATGTTCTCTGCCATCTGCATGATGGTTTTACTGTTGGCCTTGACATGGGATACAGATGTCAAAAAAAGGATACTGACTGCATTGATCCATAGGGGAATTCTAAGTGGAGAAGCATTTAGTTGACAAGAAGCCTGACTATTTTGAACTGGCTGATCTGAATAGACCTCACAAGAATCATTTTGTCCCCAATTAGGTATGGTGTAATGTGAACACATGTATGATGTTTTGATGTATGAGAGCAAATGCTAATTGTTGGTTGCAAATATTTCTATTACTAGTGAATCCTTCATTTGATCAAGTACTTGAATAACCTGTCATGGAACTGGTTGAACAGTATTAAATGAAGATAAAACGAAAAAGAAAAAAATGTTATTCAATATATTTTTTCATGGCTTTTTTCTGTTCTTTGTTGTTTACTGAATTTTTAGATTCTCCTTATGTATATTCGTTGATGCTTAATAAAATATTGAAATGTCTAGGAAAAGGTTTAGGAAATAAATATTTATTTTAAACTGCTGTCACCGATGCTCAATGACTCTCTTGTCATCGTGACAGTTTATTTCCTTCACAGAGTGACACATTCAGAGAGTGAGGCGAGATTTTTCTGTCATTGCATAATAGAAATGTGATATAGAAAAAGTGATTTTTTGGAAAGAGATTGTTCTTTTCTGCCCAAGTTCTATTGCGAGCAATTAAGTAGCAAGAAGTTATACATCTATTGCAGAGCAAATGTTCCTTCGTCCCAATCTACAATTGCAGTAGTGAGGGAAAGCTCAAATTCTTGTCCTTTTAAGAACAAAATAAAAACTATTAACATATTTAAAACTATTGATGGTCAATTTAATTATACATAATTGCAAATTACCATTGAAAGTTCAAAGGAATAATTCCTTTCTTTCTAATTCTTTTTTTCTCCCCCTGTGGCAATACTACTTTTCTCTAATGATAGCAGGCTTACATAACACCAAGATATTTTTCCACCCCTTTAAATATGTTGACACAACTTACCTAAGATGGAATTTAAAGATATTTCTGAATGAAGAACTCTTCTTTTAATAAAAGCTGTAAAGACCTGAAAATTAAAATTGCTATCACCCATAAACCAGATTATAATGGGAATAGACCAAGTAGTCTGCTTAGTAACACTTCAGCAAGGGTGTTGAGCCATCCATATAAAAGACATTTTCACATATGCACTGCCCTGTACATCCTAGTTCAAGCACTGTAGTTTGTCAAGAGGCTCTTGTTCTAGAGCATTTGGCACTGAATTAAAAGTTTGATTACCATTATTTAACTACTGCAAACATTCTCTAACTTTTAAGAGTATTTTGAAAATGGTGTTCGTATTTTCACTTGGCTGTGGAAAAAGACTAGGAAACACAAAATAGCACCATGATTTGAAAGCAGAATTATTTCATGGCACTGAAACCTTTTCAGAAGGGATTTTTGACATTACTTATACTCTTTGCTCTTTTACTATTTACTTAGTGAATAGAGGCGAGCTTGATAGCTCTGAAGAAGTGGTAAATCAGTCCTTCCCTTATGATTAACTGAGTGTGCTAAGAAACAGAAATTTCCATGTAAAAGAACATATTAGACAGAGAAAAATGTAATCCCTAATTAAACACATAGGTCAAGAAGAGATGTTTCTGTGAAAAGCAGGCTGCTGGCAGGACTTGAGGAGACAGAAATAAACTCTTAGGTATCACAAGGGAAGACTATGTACAGAGGAATAAGTAAAGTGATTTGAAAGCCTTTTGGTTTTCTTATCTTATTGTTAACTTTGAGGCTTCTCTCCACAAAAAATCAACTGCTTGAGTAAATATTCCAATAACAGTTGGATTCCTTTGTAACTTTTGCAATCCTTCAAGGAATGGGTTGGGACAGATTCAAAATGGGGTCTAATTTGAAGTTCTGTCAGAGAATGTGATAATAACTCATATCAAAAGATTCCCTATTCCACAACAAAATATACTTTATTATTGCTGGGTTTTGCTGTGTTACTCTAGGGCTTTCCATTTATCTTTCTCAGATTTTTGGGGATCGATATTCCTTGAAAATAGTTTATTTGTGTAAGATCAGTGAATTGTCCTATAGACTATCAAATAGGGGTATTCTGAAAGATCCAGTTCTCAGAATATTTGAACTGGTATGTGCTTATTCTGGGATTAAATAGAGGTCATAAATAAGAAAAGAACATTTATTTCTTCAATTAAATTACCCTTTCACACTATTTTATTATTGTTGGTAATTTATCTGCAAAGAAGAATAAAGATTCATCTTAGCTAAATGCATTTACAAGACATTTTAATGCATAAAATTTTTGTTACAACTGTCAAACAATTTGCTGTAGCATGCTTTTGAATATAAGCTGCCTATAAATAAACATAGCCTTGTACTTTAAATGAAAAGCTTTTGTATGTGTGAGCCTGTAGACAATCTCTTTTGCACCTTTAAAAGTGATTTAATTCAGAAAAAGATAGTGTTTTCTTGGCTATTCTATTCAAGGCTAGATACGTTGAAACAGATCTTGGTATAAGTTAACACAGTTTCTTGAACAGCCATTCTTTTGCTAATATGCAGTAGAAAATAATTTCTATTTTTTCACATCACTTAAAACAATTTTTTGGTGTAGAATTTAAGGAACAATTCAAAAAGATATATTTGTAATGACTGCATAAGGATGCTTTTGAGGACATTGCTTACGCCCATTATAAGTGCATTTTTGTGATTAAATACTTTGAAATATTTTACTGCCCACATAAAAATACATTGATCAAAATATTTGAATTATAGTTTAAATCAAAGCTACTTTAATGAATTTGCATACATAGAAATAGAATCTTTTAATGTTATCTTTAAAAAGACAAAAACTATAATCAGTAAAATACTGAGCTCTTGAAAGACTCCCAATGAAAAGAAATGCTCAATTAGAGAGTAGATATTATCATTTTTCCTCCACATTGTATATAGCTATGGAGACAAAAAAAATAGATGAACTTGAATACTATATAGTATATTGCACTTGAATATTATAGATACTGTCATTCTTATGCATAAGGAGGTAAAACAAGTATGATTTAAACCTTAACTTCAGTTTCCCTACTTTTATGGATTTAAGCCTGACCATTAATGCCCTTTTTGTGATTTAATTTCTTCCACAAATAAACTTAATTGCTTACTATGTCGGATAATGTTCAATAAAACAAAGCAATGAAGCGAAAAAGTAGCAGGACCTCTTAAAAGGGCTAAAATGAAACTTAGGAAGACAAGAGTGAGTAATGCCTTGGTGCTAATTACAGTGGTATAGACAGAGCATATAAACAGTGTGAAACCTCATTAAGCTCGATTAAAATGTGGGTTTAGAATTTATCTGGTCAGAGACATGAATAAAATAAGTGTAGTTTTATGACCTTCCACTGTCAACCTTTGCTTCTCAGTGGGAAATATTGTCATAGGGTTGGGTTACCAAATAATGTACAATGAATGAAGGTTCTCTTTCAAGCTTTAAAGTGCAAGAGACATTTTATGCATAGTTTACAAAAAAATAATTGTATTTTAATGTTTGTATACCTTTAAAAAAAGCTATTAATAATAATATTTGCAATTAAAAAATGAGGAAGGAAACATTTAGAGATATTTTAAGAGTATTCAAGAAGAAATTAGGGATTTTACTTCTTCTGTGGCCTAATAATTTCTGTACTCTCATATATAAAAATATACCTCTAAACCATCATTTCTCTGTCAGTCTCTGCAAACTATATACATAGGTCAAAATCATTACACAAATAATAAATGACAATTACTATTATCATTCTTTTATTTAGTAACTGGTTGGCTCATTTTCCCTTTGTGAATTAAGCATATGCTGCAACAATTATGACTGTTCTTATTAATAGGACATTATTGTGCATTAAACATTTATTTCCCCATTTAGTAAATCAGATGGGACACTGAAAAAATGGGGCAATGGTCAAAGGAGATGGGTGTGTCCTCTGATAAATGTTAATGAGAACACTGATTGCAATAAAATAAAGGTAATAAATCAAGAATATATGTCCCCATCTTGGCAAGTCATATGCATATATTTAATTTTAAATAAGTAATTCCACTGATTTTAGCAAATTTGATTACAACCTCTTTTCTGCACCTTCCTTACTCTTCTAAGAGCAGGCAAAGCAGCTGACTCTGCCTTCTGAAACTAATCCTGTGTTTTGTCTACAGTTTCAGTGATTTCCTTGTCTTTGGGACAACTAGTCCAAAAGCTGCAACAATGTCATATAGAGTGCAGAAAAGGCCAGTGTTGTCCTGAGCTCCAGCAGTAATTTTGAAGGTATTGGTATTCTACCAGCTCCTAGAGACTCAATGTTTTCATTTTTCCAAAGGTATGTTAAAGGTTTTGATGTTTGAATGTGCCTGGGTATACCTGCTGGGACACAGCTCAGCTTTCAGGTGATCTCTGTGCTTTACATTTAATGCATTAAACTGCAGTGTCCGAATATATGGAATAAACCTGTACCTTGGCCTGGTTAGATTGCAGATAATACATGAATAGGAATAAAGGAACTAGCCAAGTTGTCAATTACTACTTAATGGCAATTCTTTTATGGCAGTTCTTTTAAATAATGCTCAGTCCTGATGTATTCTAGCTCTAAAATGTATTTATTTTAACCAGAACTAAACATAGTTTTTGAAACATAACTAAAGCAAAATATTCTTTTTTATTCTTTGCCTCTAGCTAAAAAAGTTTCTTATGTTTCTGTGCAAGGAGTAATGAGCAGCACTAGACATTTCAAGTCTAATATTTATCCAGAGTACGGGTGGAAAGTATGACTTTGCTGTATTGACATTAAATGTCTCTTCCATCAAGAATAACAGTGGGAAATAAAACTAATGTATAAAGAATAAGGCTTGAAAGTTACCTTTTTATTTATTTATAATGGCCTTTTTATCTTCCCAAAGTAATCAGGATCAATATCTTTAATAAGGGCAAGTGTTTATATTTGTTACTCAACTAGTCTGCCTGAGACCAACTAACTTTCAGAACTGTCGAAGTCTGTAGATATATAAATATTTATATATTTATATATTAAAAATATATGCAACCATGTTTAAAAACTCTCATGCACATATTTTTGAAAAAAACAACAAAACCAACAGTTTCACTACATTTCTGGATCTCCACTAAACATCTCTAGGAACTCAGAAGACAATCTCAGGATATACTGCATGAAACCTGCCTTAGGAACTATCAGATTATAGAAGGTGGTACACATCAATATGAGGTTTTTCCATAATTCTGTGGTTGTTGAGTCAGTGCCACCATTAGTTAAAGTACTGAAATCTAATATTTACACTGTGTCCAGAGCCAGCCATACTAAGACTGAGGTGAGCTCATACCTACTATTTGGAAGACTGGAGTCTATAAATCTTCTCATCTTTCTCTGACAGTGTATTTCAGTACTATATGTTCTTCCTACTTGGTACCTGTACATATCAGGAGTAAAAATTCTAGATTTATTTCTGAGAGAGTTATTATATAGATGACTCTTTTTAGATGTTGATTGCAGTTACAATTTAGGTTTTAGCATTTTCCTAACAGTATTACAATTTCTGGTTTTAGACATGCTTTCTCATTTTTAACAAATACTTCTACCGAAAATAATATTAAATTCCTTTAGAATTTTTATGCTGTCATCCTTCGAGCTGCCTTCTCTTACAGTGCTCTAGCATCAGCAATGACTGCTGTAGCCAAAGAGTGCAGGAAAATGAGCCTTTTCTGATAAAGGGAGAAAAAAAAAAAAAGAATACAACCTTTGCACTGCCACTCTGTGTTAAATGTGGGTGGAAAATGAGACAATGGAAAATAGAGCTTTGGTCCTGCAGAGGTCTGAACAGCTTCTAAAGGTGCTGACTATGGACCTTTGGCCATTCAACATGATGGATTGAAGAGAGGGTAAAAGGGTTCTAGGCTGAAAGTACTGCATTTCTAAAGGTTACTGGCAAGCCAAATCAAGATTTTTTTTCTTTTTTTTTTTTAATTACATCTGTTCCAAAACAGCCTGATCTCTGTTATTCTCAGAGCTGCATGAACTGCGCAAATCTGTGCCCAGGGTATTCCATTCACAATGAATCCTCTAGTCATGAAACCGAATTGCGAAAAGTAAATTTCTTTTTTTTTGTTCTTTGTTTTTCCTATAATTTTTCTTCCTGTTTTACAATACAACCTGATAGATATGAGCACTAAACAATGGCAAATTTTGTCCCCTCCCACACAGAATCTCAAATATCACTGCAAAGGAATGTTTGGCTCTTGCCTTACCAGGAAAATAGGTATGGCTCCAGCCACAAATACAATCTGGCTGAATGCCTATATAATCAATGCAAATATTTTCAAAACTTCTTTGTGAACTATATCAGCATCTTAAGGTTTCATAATGAGATCAAAACATGGGAAGCTATGCTCGTATAAAAAAAAATGTCACTGATGATTGATTTCCAGATCTTGTATTTATCTCATCATCACAACTAATCCCCACAAGCTTTTCTAATTTTCCCACTCTTCACCAGTGTGTAGTGTCATGGGGTCACTTGCTCCCAAAATTTTCTGCAATAATGTTGGTTTGTTTTTTTCCCTGCGTGAATATTATATTTGGTAGGAATGCCAACAACCTACTTTTCCTTAGTTATAAATTTAACATGTAAAGATGTGTATTCATAGCTAGGATTTTGAATCCAGGTAGTGCAACTTTTTATTATATCATGATAAAAATGGGTAGAATTTGTTGGGTTTTGTTTTCATTTCTTTAAGCAAGGTCTGTATTTGTTTAGAAGCAAAAAACAGCATGCCTGTAGTGTTGTACAAGAAGTTTGCATTTTTTATTCTGTTTTTATTCTTATCTTTTTTTTTGTTTTCACAGAAACAACCTTCATACCACAGTTTACAATCAGTGAATATAAGTATTAGCAGCAATTAGACCCAACTAATTATCTTATCACAGAGGAAAAGGTTAGAATTAAGTTTCTTCATTGGACACCTGCTGTGTAGATAATTAAGTATCTCTATGGTTTCTTTCATTACTGCATTCAATAATAGCTAAATACCAGGGAAACTAGCCATAATCAGACATGATTTGAGGAGATATGAAGCAGAGAGAAAAGACAGAGACAAACAATGTATTCACAAGGGGGGTACTAGGGCCTAGATTTTTTGTCTTAAATGCAAACTGTCTCAGGTAGAACTGTGGAGATAGCCAAATAGTAACATCACTAGGCACCTTTAAGACATGGAGACAACAACATTCTCTAAAAGTGTCTTGGCTTACGCTGTGGGGGATTTTTTTCTGTCATGTCTTACTCTATCCCTCTGCCCTTTCCTGATAATCAGTCCAGTGGCAGTCAGTATCATTGTCAATACTCTTGTGCTGTCCTTCCAAAATAATTTTTACTTCCTGCCTATGTTTAGATTACTTGTTTTTAATTAAGCTTCTCATTTTCCCTGGAGAACTGAACTGAGGTGAAATTTGTGATAAAAATATAATTTACTAACTATTACAGAAGGTCTCCAATCCCATGGTCATCTAAAATGTATTGACTTTAAACTCTTCAGAAAAAACACCAATCTGCTGTACACATAGCTATACATATACATCTGCTATATAGCTGAGCAGCACACTCAGCTACTCACAATGATGCAGGTCTCACTAATTATTTTTCTAGAAAGTGAATCTCCATACGCTAACCCAAACCTGAAAGTTAAATAGATGAGATCTTTTCCTGAGAGTTTTCAAAGACACCAATGTCTTTCTTTCCCCTGAGTAACCAAAACATCTGTGATAGCTTGCTTGCTATACACCTAAAAATTATTTTGAGGTCAAGTTTCTAAAGTATGTGTACTGAACCTTACATAGCACAGTGAGAACAATATATCACCATTCTAAGTTGATCTTTTAGTCTCCAGCATTAATATATATGAATAGCAATAATAATAATTCACCAAAATCACTATAAGAAAAATTTTCAGGTAACAGTAATACCACCTGATAGCTTCAGATTGGATTCTGCTTATTTTACTTTCTCATTATTATAATTATTTTCTTAAAATGAAGATAAAATAATAGAATCTTTAAGGCTGGCAAATAACTTTATGGTCATTGCATCCAAATGTAAGCCCAGCACTGCCAAGCCTACCATTAAACCAAGTCTCTCATCACCTCATACATATGTCTCTAAAATACCTCCAGGGATGGACTTAGCCACATCCCTGGGCAGCCTGTTTGAGTGCTTGAAAAACCTTTCCATTGAGAACTTTCTCCTCATGTATGATCTAAAGCTCTTCTGAAGCATCTTGGGGCAATTTCTCCCTGTCCTGCTGCTTTCTATTTGGGAAAAGGAGACAGACCCCTGCCTCACCACAACCTCTTTTTGGGTTGTTGAAGAGAATCATAAGGTCCCTGAGCCTCCTTTCGTCCAGGCTGAACAACCACAGCTACCTTAGCTGCTCCTCATAAGACTTGTGCTCCAGACATTTTCACAGCTTTGTTGCTCTTCTTTGAATGACCCTCAGCACCTCAATGTCTTTTTCATGGTGAAAACCAAGCACGGGATTCAAGTTGTGGCTTCACTAGTCCAAACTGAGTAAAGAATTCAGGAAAAATCTGCAAGCTTCAGGATATAAGTGAATGCAGGATTATGCTCTTACAAATACAAGACACCAAAGTTCAGTTCTATAATTGAAAAAAAATCCCTCTGATATTTTTTATTATCAGTCCACCATAATGATTTAAAATGAATAAAAAGGAGTGACCTTTGGAATTTTTGTCTGTTAGTTAACTTTGCATAATACTTAAAAAAGAAAAAATTCACAACCCAACATAATCTCATTAGATTTGCAGTCAGAAGCAATTCCTTAAAAAGATTAAATATAGCCAGAAGCTACAGTGTGATATAAATTCCATTGAAGACAGATAAAAACTAAGGTCAAAACTTTCAAATCTTAGTTTCTAGGACAGATGCCTATAAAATTTTTACATGCTAAAGAAAGTTACTTGCTTTTCAGTACTGCTCCATTAATTTTCCAAATTCTAAATAAAGTGAAATTACCAGCTATGATGTCAGTTACTTTTCTATTCAGAGTGCATAGTTTTAGTGTCTCCTTTTTGCAAAAAATCACAATAATACAGCATGATTTTTATATACAAAGTGAATTGGACAAAAAAATTGGGATATCAGTTTAACACCTTATCATCCATATTCAATGGCCAGCACCACTGCTACTTGTTAAAAGTGCACTTTACTGAGTTTGATAATCACTGTTATGTGTGAGACTCCCAATTATATTCTCACTACCAGTTTTTCTATCCCAAAGCCTTTCACAAATTTTGAAAGTAGAAAATCCATATAATTGGCCTAATGTACCCTCTTTCTGAAATGGTAACTGGTGTGGAATCATGAAGAGATAGCTTAATTTCTTCAGAATTAAATAGGTCTGTTCATGAAAGCCCCATGGACATGCTATTATGGTCTTGCATGCAGTGAAGTGGTTTAAGGGAAATGATAATTTGTATGAAACAGTACCTTTAGGATATAACATCATTTGATATTTTCATGTTCCTGTTCATAGATATTAATATGCCTGTATTTAACACCTAGCTTAAAAAAAATCTTCATCTTGTACAAAGGCCATAGGCATCTACATTGGAGCTTAGGAAGCAGTAAAACAAAACAGTCCATATGTCATAATTCTTAAGCCTACAATACATCTAATATTTCAATTCTACAAGTGGTTTAAGTTTTGACTAGTTTTTACACTGAATTATTTCAGTTCGTTCTCAGAAACAGGGCTTCTGAGAGTAAGAGACATATAGCTACTAGATGAAAATGTATGAGTCAGAGATGACCCTCTGCTCCTTCCACAAGACAAGCTTCTCTTGGTGAATGCTCTGGATCATGTGTAATGTGTGACAGCCATCACTATTTCAGGCACTCTCAGCTGCAGCACTGCTATGAGATTCAGGCTTTGCCCAGTGAAAAGTGAGCAAGAGAAGTACATGACACAGCTGAAAGCCTTGAGTGAAGTCAGCAAGCATCATAGCAACGTCACTAAAGGGGTAGGCAGTTATGAATAATTACTCTATCCAGAGGAATACAGCCATACCACAAAATAATTAGCCTTCATAATTTTTTAGTCTTCTGAAATATATTGTCAGAACAAAAAGGAAATACAGAAAATCTCAGTGGAATCTATTGCTACTCCATACTTCAAGCATTTCAACCTCAGTTCTCATTTTTTCTTGTTCCAACAGACTGTGTTCACAATCTTGACTACACACTGACCTTCTATTTTCCTATAAGTCTGCAATTTGGGGTTTGTGTTTTGGGCTTGTTTGGGTTTTTTCCTTAGCAATCAGGTGATGCAGGTAACTTAATAACATCTTCATTCTTTAAACAATATCTGCAGTGAAACCATTGGCAGTTTTCAAACATTGTTATTTGAACCAGGGAAAGGAATTTCAAAGAACAAAGACAGATTTTGCCTGATGACTTACTGTTGACTGATTCTATCAATAGGTATGATCAGCTCCTACTGGAAGATCATCAAAAGTCTTTTGAATTGAAAAGAAATTCTGCTACATGTTGAGGGTCATTATCAGTTCCCACAAGACCAAAGACTCTTAGATTGTTTCTACTTTGAAATAAAGCTACAAGGATAGAAGTCCAAGTCTTATGTTTCAATTAATGAAGACAAACAGGTTTCCTGAGGGAAAATATAATCAAACTCTAATTGACTAAAGAAATAGAAGGAAAAATAATGCAAATTTGCAGTACAACATTTATTATAGGATACCTATATCTGTAGTCATCCTTGGTTATCTGCTTCACATTCTGAAAGTGGAATATTAATAAAAAAATTACCAAACTATGTGGAATTATATTAACTTTCTCGGTAGTTCTGGAAATTTCTTTATCAATAAACCAGTGAAATAGAAACAAGACTTTTCACTTCTATTTCTTTTTGTTATGTAAAGCATATTTTGTCATCTTACTAAACACATCTGAAAGGTTTCTAGATGGTAGTTAACCCACTCCCCATATTATGATTCAGAGTTTTGCTACTCAAGTTGAAAAAAAAAGCCTACAATTAATGTTTTCAGACAAATATAGTTATTATTATAGAGATCTCTTTTCCAGTATTTCCAATAATCTTTCCCAATCAATAATTGAATTTTTTTATGTCCTTGCATAGGAGAGGATCTTAACTCAGATATCCTTCTTCCTTTTGAGGACTGAGTACATGTAAGGTCTTGTGAAGCAAAAAGCTAACAGTGTAAAAGATGAAGGACATTATAATTTGGTAAGCAATGATCTGAGAAACTTTAATTCTATCCTAGATCAACAAAAAGCAGGGCCTTTCATGAGTTTTAGATGAAGGATGTTCTGGATGGCTTCCTGAATGACATTTTAAATCTTTCACTCTTTTAAATAAATTGGTCGATTGTAAAGATGTACAGTAATGCACTGATTGAAATCTTTACTAATTTACTACTCTTGGGCCAGTAGGAAAGGGAAAAAAATTATAAGAACTGAATATTACATTTGGGTAAAAAAAGCTCTATATCTGTGAAATTCCTGAACTATTTGAAATGGGGTATATCACTTTAGGGTCTGGCTGTATTTTTCTTGTTAGTGGTGGGGTTTGTATGTTTGTTTGTTTTATGTTGTTGTTTTCTAAGTTCTTATTACAGCAATGCATGGGAGATTTAAACATAATAAGAAAAAAATTAAAACAATTAATATTCATTATGAACCTCTGGGTCTCCACAATCTATCTAATGACTGATAATAGAAATTCGACTTTTTTTTTTTTTTTTTAATAAAACGGGTATCACAGTGCAACAGCAATAAATTCTCTAGAAGTTTTTTTTTAGTTATTTCAAGTTCAGAAATGGCTGAGCAACTTTGAATCTTTTGTCTAATTCAAACCTCATTAAAAGCAAAAGCTTGCAAGTTTCAATATTATGTATCTTATCACCAAGTGTAGTCATGGAATGTTATGTATGTAATCCTATGAGTATATAGCAGAGAAAATGAGATTACTCAAATATATTCTTCCACTTCAGTAAAATTCACATAAATATTACATATACACTTACAGCCATCCTGTAGAAATAATAAGATTACAAGTAAGCTACTTCCTCTAAGGATAATAAGAAAAAATGTAGTACTCTACATGATTATATTTCTTAATTCATTGTAAAAGACAATAGAGAACATTTTTCCTATAGTAATAAAAGTGCAGAAGTGTCACTATTAATTCTTCATGAATCAGCTCTTGCAATGTGTGTCAACATATATAAAGAGGATAGAGAAACTTCCTTTCTTTTTACTAGCCAAATTGGAAAAGATATTTCTTAAAAATTGATAAATTTTAATTATGTGGGAAAAAAAATAACTTGAAGAGATATTTTTTTATGCTTCTACTAGCTAGGAGAAATAATTTTAAAAATTGTTTATTTGTCATTTCCTCAATGAATTAGCTAACCTATTCCACTTAGAAGAAATTCACTCTGGTATGAGTTTTTTTTTTCTGATGCAGTACTACCTATTAAAAAGACTATACAATATCTGCTTTCCATAAAAACAACAGAAATAATGCAACAAAAAGAAAATTTAATTCTTACAATGTTAAACTTTTTTCAGCTTTCAGTTAGTTCAGGATACAATCTATTAAAATTTTTCTCAGGACTAAGAGAGAATTATCAATATATTTTGCAAAATAGGAACAAATCTTTTATCAAACCAATGAATTAGCAACTTGCTGTACTGCACATAAGAGCCCTAAAATGTCAAAAAAATATACCAATGCAAATAAAATAGCTACTAAAAGACAGTGTAGATTTCATATTGGTAATTATTACCTGGAAGTCATTAATACTGTCTGAACTAGGTCCTTCTCCATTTCTGTAAATGCATACAAAGTTAGTTAAAAACATACAAATATCGGCATTTGTTTTAGTAGAAACTGATCACAGTATTTCAGGAGATGAAACTTCTAAAGGAAAATCAATTATACATTTTAGATGAGATAGTTCTGATGTTTGTACAATTACCAGGTTTAAATCATAACTATGATCAAATCATATCTATCAAGTTGGAAATCATTTTTTTTTTTCTTAAAAGAAAAGGTAAGATCATAATGGAGACATACTGTTTCAGGGATCAACTGGACTTAAAACCAAAATAAAACCAGAAAGAGAAGTGATTTAGAGATTCTGAAAACCATTAGTTTTGTCAGTGTGACTTCCCAAAATCTATCTGAACATTCGGCTAAATCAAATACAGAGTGGAAATGTTAAAAGATGCTGCAAGGTATGCTAAAAGGCCAGTAAATTTCTGTGGTTAACTGCAGAACTGTTACTTGAGCCAAACCATGAAGTTATTGTAGCTGCAGGTCCAGAAATAACTAATCTAGTAAACAGCAGGCACTCTAAGGTGCAATAAACAGAAACCCAGTAGGTTAGATAAGTTGCAGAAGGTGATAGATAACTTTCAGACCTTAGCTAGGAGCACAAGAGAGCAACAGAATGATGGGAAAAAGAATCAACCAACCAAGCAAAAAATCATGCGAAGAGCAACAAGCATAAACCTCTATCGATAACAAATGCTCATTCACCATGACCATCTTGTTCCTCCCCAGCAAAAGCTTTGAATGCTGGCAACTTGCCTCTGTCCTCTGAGAAAGCATGCAAAGGCACACTGAGAAGGTGGAAATAACATCAGAAAGAAGGAGTGTATAAAAAGAAGACATTTCTGTAAAAAATTTAACTCTATTGGCATTGGTGTGGTTGTTAAACATTGATTCTATATTATACATATAATTATATATTAAAATATTATATTGATATATAATTTGGACTAAAACACTGCTATAAGATTAATTAAATTGTATTTTCCTTTTCCTAGCACAGCATTTTGAAGCACACAACACACCTGAAGATCTGAGATTTCAGTCTGAAGTTTATTCGGATACCTAAAGCAGCACTATACTGGAAGAACACATTTTGTAGTAATTGGGAGTGGGGCTGTGTCCGAGCCTCATCCCCAATGGGCTACAGCTGTGCAGGGCAGGTGAGCAGCATTGAAGGTGAGGAGACCTGGAGTGCCCAGGTGCACTGACCCATCACCAAAGGGAACAGAGGGCACACGGTGCAATGCATGAACATGAGGAGTATAAAAGGCTGGGCTAAAGAACAAGAAGGGCTAACTCCTGAAGCCTTCTGATGAGGTGTGCTGTTTCTCTGTATGGATGAATGCTTAAATCCTTCTGAAATTGTTTAGTGACACTCTGTGTATTGTGCTATATGCTGTGACACTATCATAGCATCCTAGTCTTTCCTGAGACAGGTTTAGATGATCACCTCGAGCCATGAAGAATAGAGAAAGCCATACAAATGCAGTTAGGTTATAAGACCTTGGCTTTGTGACTAAGCACTAGTTCATGAAGCGTTGAATGCATATATATGGAGGAAACATCTAGACATGATGTCTGCATTCATCCATTGCAACTTTAGAACTATATCCAGAAAGGGCTGTTCTGGATCTTGGATCCTACCCAGCTTGGCTTCTAAAATGGTAAGGAAATTCTTAAAACTGAATATATGCTGCAAACGCTTGCATGTAACAACAGTGTATGCATTTTACGTATATAGCATACATTTTATATATATAAAATGTATGCAAATATTCAGTAAGGAAATTAGAAATTACTCTGAATAGAAATGGTAGAGAGATGTGGCCAGTTTTAAACTTCAGAATAATGGTTTGTTGTGTTGCTATTCATTAACAATAAACATTGCCAATCCTACATCTTAGTTATTGCCAGTTATTATTACTACATATATAAAAAGGTCTTCAAGACTTAGAACTTAAACCAGCAGCAACATATAGCTGGTACTGTATAGTCAGAATTTATAGGTACAGCTCTTAGCTCTCTGACATCAACATGACCATGTCTGACAACTCTTTGACAAGGGAAGCTGGAAATTAAGCAAGAATATTAATTCTATCCCATCTTGAGTGTCCATTCACTGACGTTTTGCGTTCCACAGATCTCTGTTCAACTGAAATGTGGTGATCTTACCTGTTAAAGTAATCAAATTTCATCTTGTAGTACGTGTAGTTCTTAGCATTTTGCCAAGTACTCTTCTTACTTTACATTCCTTCATAGAATTTACTGCTTGCATAGTTTCCTGAACCCTGCTTGTGGACCTATCCTGCAAGTCTCCTTTGCAGAAACATTTTATGTACTGCTAACATTATATATCTTGTGTTACAGAATTATGAACTGCTAAATGTACTGGTTTGGTTTACTGATGTCCACAAGTATGTCAAATAAATATTAATTTAATCTTAATAGCCTATCTCTAAGTTATACATACATACAACAGGTTCTGGTTGCAATATTCAATGTAATCAGCTTTTCTCTAGCCTGTTTTACCTCTGGTGCTGTGTTTCTAACACTCCCAGCTGCACAGTTCCTGCTTTTAGTGGCAGATACAAAACATATATTTGAAACAAAAATATCTAGTGGTTTGGTGACTGTGGTAATCCCCTGGGATGTGAAGAATGCCACTGTGGAAATTTCAGTCCAGGTCTTCTTATATTCTAGAAAGTGTTCTCCTTAAAAATTTTTTTAAAAGCCTTTGTGCTTTGTTATTTCAGTTACTTCTCTTGAAATCAGTTATGCAATGCAAGGTATAGCTTGTTCTAAGCTTACTGAATACATTAAGTCTCTTGTGCATTTTGTTGTATTTTATCTAGACATTTGCAGCTTTAAATACATGTCTGTTCATGATCTTCAGTTTTAGGGTCTATAGTACCTTCAAGTGACTAAGCAAGTTTGACAGTGTTTTTCTAAATCATTCTCCAAGAATGAAGCATAAATTTTATTTCCATATCCTTTTTATCTATAATTTTTGTTGTGTTTAGAAACAAGCTCTGATTTTGAAAGAATTCACACTGGTTTAAGTCTGATTCTGAATGCAGTATTTTGTATGTGGTTTTTAATATTACGGAAAGAAGAAATATTGGATGCTGAAAAAAATGTATGCACACATGCATGTACATATATCATAATACAGAATGTTGAAATTAATGCAGGCTGACTGAAAATACCATAATATACATTAATAATGCATGAAATAGTTTCTCTTGAGGTCTTAAATCATGTATTCACAACAATATTCAGGGAGATTATTTGATAGATACATTACACATAGCAGAACTACATCTTTTAGCTAATACTTTCTAGCAACTCTCACCAGTCAACTCTCTTCATTGTTTTAAAATTGAGCTTTTGTGTGTGTACCTGTAGATCAAAGTATAAATATTTGGGTTTACCAGAAGATTACAGGGATACATTTTGGTACAATTAAGCAAAAAATAATAATTTTAAAAATCCAATGTGCTTTAACAATCTTGTGACTACTATATTTTTTTAAATTTTAACAAAAAAAAAAATTGATCTACTATTACTAAGGAGGAGAAAAGAAATAACTACATCTGTCAAAGATTAATCCATACTAGAGTAGGATTTCTTTTTCATGTGTTTAATATCTAAGGAGGTTTGGATCAGTCATGACTATCCTTTCTATTTCTCTTCATAAAGTGAGAGCACTGCTTACTAATTTAATGGAGTTCCTTCTTTTTTTGCTCCTCAAAGTTTATTTCTTTATGAGAAAATATCTGCAGAACTACACACCAGAATTTCTCATTATACAATTCTGTAACTAATTATTTTCATCATATTAACAGAGACAAAGAAGGGGTTTAGGCCAGTGGTGATTGTGACCCAAAGGGTTGCAGGAACAGGTATAGGTCTAGGCATAGACTAAACAATTTGTTTAAGGAAAGCAAACTCTGTGAGCAGAAAAAGAAACCCAAATTGACAATAGTCAGCGTTTAAAGTGACTTAATTAGATCCTTTAGAATGTTAGAAAGAGAATTTTTTTTAAAAGAAACTAAACATTAGAATCTGCACATTGACTACAGATGCAGACCTAGATGAGTAGTCTGAATTAGATGCCTGATTTTAAGGCAATGATTTTAGGTCGATTAAAGTTGGATGAAGAAATTGTGCATTTCTGGTATGTCTAAGCAAGCTGGTCTTTAATAAATATATGTGAGTGTCTCAGGAAACATCCACAAATGTTGGTGTACTTCCATTAAAAATCAATAGCTAGCTTTGAAACAAAATGTTTACTTATATACCTGCACAAATATAATGTTTATGCTTCTTTTGTAATTTACCAAACGGATTTTGTGTTTAGCTTTTTGTTTTTTTCTGAAATACCAAGTTTCTTTACACAGGGATTGACAGTCAGCTTCCTTGCTACATGTTACTATAGAGCCAGTTATTACTGAGAACAGTGAATTGAAAGCAAGTCAAGAAAATTTGAAAGACATTTTTGTCTTGGTGCTGGAAGTAAATTTTTGTATATACACAATCATAAAATATATTACATGAAAATGATGATGCGCATTCATAAAAGAACATCCACAGTTCATAACCCTTCCGTGGTTAAAAACCTAAAGAAACAAAAAAATATATTTCACTAAACTATGTAAAATTCCTTGTGAATAACTGAAAATAATTAAGAAAAATTCTTTTTGGTTGTGAAGCTCCTAATCACATGTCCAAGAATTACAAAATATATGCACTCTTTGGACAGTAAACTACAAACAAAGATCACCTGACAGTCATTTTCCAACTCATTTCACATGACACTGATATCGTTTTCTATCAGCTATTAATGGTTGTTTAACATCTCTGCAGCATGAAATATATTATGAAACTATTTAAGTTATTCCACGTGAAGATCTAAATTTTGCTTATGTTAATAGCTTTTTTAAAAAATATTGAATAACAATGGAATGTTGAGGATACTGGTTAATTTTAAATTGTACTTTATTTTTAAACACTGTATATCTATGATAATAAATAAGTTTCCTTTTGACACCAACCTAAAATTATGGGAGAAGAACTCTGAGAGAAGAATTCTGAGAGAAGAACTATTACAGTGGTTCTATTCAAGTTTTTTCTTCTTACTAGGATAAAATAGTTGCTGAAGGAGTACAACAGGATCTTTATTTTGTGAATGAGATGCCCCTGTTACTACCAAAAATAGCACAAATATAAAGAAAAAACAGGCAAACCAAACAGATTGCTACTAATATAATGAAAAATAAATTTGCTTCTGGAAATGGAAAAGTTTTTAGTAGGCCTGATCCATGCAATAGAAAAAATTAAATTCTTATCATAGGTGTTGGTAACTCATCAAATTGCTGCAATTATTACTTTGTCTAGAAAATAGACCACTGCCTCTTCTTAGTGGATGGGAAGGACTACCAATGTTCCCAAAAGAAAGATGAGCACATACACTAATGTCAAAATATTAAAAATATTGTAAGCCAGCCATAAGGTTAGAACTGTTAAAAACAGACATAAAGTTTGGGACTGTAAGAAAATATCCTGCGACAAAACTGGGTTTATATTTCTTCTCTCTCCTAAAGTCCTCTCTGAGCATAATCTAGTGTACAGTGCTCTTGATAAAAAAAATATCTTGATATAAAAAGAAAATTATATTAAAAGACACACTTGCTCAACAATTACTATAATTGTCTTGATAGTAAATAAATTTCAGATTCTGAAATTCTTTGTCTTCTGACATATAAAGAAGTTTCTAAGTTAAGGTGTGAATCCAAGAAAGTATTTTAGATAGTATTAAAACCTCCACCCCAAACTTTGGTTCTTTCTGCTTGGTTACAATAAGTCA